>CAXKVW010000213.1:0-1200000 GCA_964058825.1 Carex arenaria
AAATGTGACCAATTACGTTTGGACACGATGCGCAAATGGTCACGGCATGACTCGCGTGCCGTGACCACCCCTTGACATTTTGATCATAGCACAACACGTGTGACTGTTCACTTAGTCATGATATGGCACGACACGAGATCAAAATCACAGCATATTAGTCACGTCACGTCACGTTTTTATCACTCTTTATCTATATTAGTCACGTAACATCAACTAAGAAATGAAAGTGTTATGCGGCCTCTGTACGGCAACCTCTGCAAAGAAATACACAATTTTTTTTTGCAATTATATATAAGTACTAAGACCAAGACATTTAGAGCCTGTGCGCCCTCCAATTGAGATTGAACATGAACACAATAATTAAACTGAAAAAATGAAAAGTAATATTTCCATGGAAAAAAAAAATTCAGAACAGTACTCACACTCAACATGCCCTTATTAAAAGTACATCTAGCTCTCCCAAGTTGACCTAAATTTGTCTACTTCACACAGCTCCTTTTCCAAATTTCTTTTAATTATTATCAGCATTGACGCCCCAAATTTGACCGAATAAAAGTGATTTCGACTTTCAGAGATAATTTTTTATGTTTGGTCTGTGCAGGAGTCGTTGAAAAACAAATTTTAAAAATGAACGAGGATTACAACACATCCAAATCGAACTAAGACATTATTATGTTTTGAAAATAAAATAATATATCTGTATAAATACAATTAAAGATATTGGCAAACCTAATTTGACTTCGTGCAGTAAATCAGATATATACTTATTCATTTTATCACTATTGATTGTGCTGCGTGAAGTCAAACTAATTCAGTCAATATTTTTATCCAAAAATATAATCTAAATTTAATAATACTGACAAAATATAATTAAAAGACCTACTGTACCTAAATAGGATATAATGAGTTAGCAATATTTTTTTTTATATAGTTTGTTTGTATTCCGTTACATTATACATTTACTTTATATATATTCTTTTAACTCGATAAAAAAAATTGGTACAAAAATTTGATGAGAAAAGAGTAGGACGTCCATTGGACTTAAATTTGGGTTCCGATACACTTCAAGATGCATCCATGCATCTGTACAAATATTGAAGCCGGTATGCACGAATCTTGCAGCATCACACACACATATTGAAGCAGATTGGACAGAAGCTTACTGAATAGCATTAGATGCACGTGTAAGCAGGGGCGGATCTAGGATTTTCGTCAGGAGGGGGCAAAAAAATATCGAATCGGATTTAAATAGCTAACCGGATTCAAATCCATTAATTAATTAAGTACTTAATAAAAAATAATATTTTAATCTATACTTTTCAATGCTCTGACTTGTAATTTCTGATATTTTAATGTATAATTCTAATTATTAATCATAATTGAAGAAATTTATTTTAATTTTAACTCTAAATTTAACCCGAACAACAAATTAAACGTCTGGCGGGGGGCAAAAAAAATTTCAGGGAGAGGCAGAGTCGATCGAAACGTCCTGACTTGCACTAAAACGCAAAATCCATGGGGCAGCTTGAACTTGGGTCCGACCCCTGCATGTAAGAGGGATCTTTGAGATTCATGATAGGTTAAATCAGACAGCTGAGATTCCTCATTATTCATGATAGGATATCGTACAGGATCTGAGCTCTCGGAACTTAGTACCTAGAAAGAAAGTTCCTTCCGTAGTGGATCAGGCAGCCCTGCTATAATTATCGTTAAAAAAAAAATTAGCATGGCAATAACCCCACCGTATTGGGTTCCTCACTGTACTGGATAATAGCCAGCTGCTCAAATAAGATTCTCATTAATCAAATCATGCTATAATTAGCTGATTAAAAACAGACATGAAGACAGCAACACTGTTCCAGACTCCAGACTAGTGTATGGGGTTGTTGAATTACCTAACGCATAAAGACAAAATTAGTAGTTTAAGTACGGAGATATTGTTTAAATCAGTTTTTTTTGGGCTATTTGTCTGCACTAATCAAGGTAACCGGCCTAAATTGGGCTTGTATGAGATAATCAGTATTAACAGGGCTGGCCCAAAATTTCCCATGCAATTTAGAGAGCGCTTGGCACTGAAGATTAGAATTTTGGAGTTTAGAGTATGCTCCATGAGAGAATTCAGACCCCGTGCAATTAGGGGTGTTCATTGGGTCCGGTTTAATCGGTTTTGGACCGAACCGAATTAGATCGGTTTAAATGGTTCGGTTTTTTCGGTTTAATGGTTCGGTTCGGTTTGAAATTTTCAAAACCGAAATAACCGAACCGACCGAACTTTTATATATTACGAATTTGGTTCGGACCATCCCGGTTTATTTCTTAATCAATTGCTTTGAATACTTCGGTTTATTTCTGAATATCCCGATTTATTTCTTAATACTCCAATTTATTTCTTAATATACTTCGGTTTATTACAAAACAATAGTTTTAAATTAAAAAATTGATATATTTCGGTTTGAACCGAACAAACCGAAATAAAACTTTGGTTCAGTTCAGTTGCAATGTTAATTTGGTTCGGTTCGGTTCTATTTTGAAACCGAATTAAAACTTTAGTTTACCTAGTTTGGTTCGGTTTGAACCGAACCGAACCGATGAACACCCCTACGTGCAATACCAGACTGAGTAAAATGAGATCCGACTCGTCAATTTTAATCTGGTACGAATCTCAAAACAAAACAGACCTCTTTGTATCTAAATAGAGACTGTATTACTTTTGGTCTGTATAATTTCAGCAAAAAAATTTCTCACTACTTGTTTACCTATCTCTCCGTCTCACATTTATTTCCTTCACATTATAGTTTATACATTTCTTTGTGGAGCACATTCTTAAATTAATTCAATTAGAGATCAGTAATCTATATTTACGTTAATTGATGATACAATCAGGGTTGCCTGTCATGACCGAAAGCTTTTTCCAATTCACTCTTTCTTGATATGTCCAGCGGCAGACTTACAACTTTTCTCAATTCACTATCATCTTTTCCTTCTTGTATTTCCAACTAAAATTGGTGAAGGGAGAATAAAGATGTGAGAATGAGAAAATCCCAGATGCAAATCATCTTTATGAAATTTGTGATGGCTAGAACTGAAAAGTGTACTTCTGAGTTAATTTTTTTTACAAAAAAATTAAAATAAACTCAAGGACAGTATATGAACCTTTTTTTTTTTTTGGGTCTCAGCTAGTGGTAATTTGCAAATAACAAAGAAAAGCTGAGTTCCTGAAAATATAATAATATCTGGTTTTCTTCTGAAATCAAAGATGATGAAATCAGGCACCCATTGTAGTCACCGTTATAAGAGAAGCCACAAATTGTTTGTCAAATTTGAAAATCAGAAACCATTTACGCTTGTACGGATAATTTGTACCTTAATTATTTTTTTCTGAAGTAAATTCAATGGTTCAAACTTCGAATTTGTGATTTTAATTTTTCATTTATTTTTAAGTACAAGTCTGTAGACGCAGAAATACACAATCCGACTCACACAACCTTGAAGCAAAACACCAATTAGGCCACTGCTGTTATTTATAATCCTCAATCTCCATCAGATCAGATCATAGCTGGAGTGGCAATTTCCTAAATTTTATCAATTTGGTTCTAACTATCATTTCCAATCAAAATTTCGTCTGTGGATAATTTGACATTGAAAGACAGTACAATTATTTAATTGTTCAGCATTACCAATCAAGTAATAATAAAGATCTCATTCTCATACATTTGATCAATGAAAAAAAATGATGGAACGAATCCAATCTATACATTTTTTTTTTTTGAAGTACAAATAAATTGATCAGCTTTATTTTAATTAAACACATGCAACAATTGCAAAGCATAATTCCTTCATATGAGAAATGTCAAGTGTCGCTTCGGTTTGGTCCAAGGACAGAATATTGTTTTCTTTCTCATTGATGCTATCTCTTTTCTTTAGAAGGCATTGCTTTTTAACTAGTAGTATCTTAATATTTTAATACTGGTAATAACTAATATAAAAAAAAATTAACCTTAGTATGTGCACTGAACTAATTAACTAAATGACTGTTTCGCATCATAGACACGGAGATATTGTTTGGACCTCTCTTTTGTTTTGAAGAAATGATCAGACTTTGTACTTTTTTTGTCCTGATTCTTCCATTATTGTTGGATGTGACTGAAAGAAAGAAAGATGAACATAGGCAGCAGTACCTTTTTTTTTTGTTGGTGGATATGATGCAATGGAAAAAAAAAAAATAGAGGACCCATTTCTGACGCCTATTTGAATGCTAAATTCACAAGTTATGTACCATACAATGACATAATAAATTGTCTAAAGTTTTGGTTTCATCCTAAACAAAAAATTACTATTTTTATTACTTATTAAATAAAATAAAATAAAATAAAAAATACATTGTTAGGCTATTAAGCATATATTACATGCATTTATACTTGGAGAATGAAGATGGAGAGCTACTTGCCTGTGGCAAGATGCAAAGACAGAGAACCTCAAAAGTGAATAAAATCAAACCAGATAGCTTTGCATCTGCATTGCTCCCCACCTTGCCATGCCACTTTCACCTCATAAATTCTCTGCATCCCTCCTCATTCCTCCCCATTTAAAGTATACCAGTCTCCGTGCCCGCTCTCATAGCTACTAACATTCCTTGCGCAATATAACTGAACGCTATGAAGAATAGAAGAAACAACATTCACTACCACAATACAAGTCCCAATGGCACTCCTCCTTCAGACACAGAATCTGGATCAGCTGCAGCTGCTCGGGCCGGCTCTCAGTCCCCACCAAGGGAGCAGGACCGCTTCCTTCCTATTGCTAATGTCAGCCGCATCATGAAGCGGTCCCTCCCTGCAAACGCAAAAATATCCAAGGAGGCAAAAGAGACCGTACAGGTTTTATGTTTGTTTTGTTGGATGCATGAATATGTTTATATGCATTAAATGTAAGCAAACAAATTAAAGTATGTTTCAATATGCACAAGTGCAGGAATGCGTGTCAGAGTTTATCAGCTTTGTGACTGGCGAGGCCTCTGACAAGTGTCAGAGGGAGAAGAGAAAGACCATAAATGGAGATGATCTTCTGTGGGCAATGACCACGCTCGGTTTTGAGAACTATGTCGTTCCACTTAAATCCTACCTGGCTCAGTACAGAGAATCAGAGGGTGAGAAGGTTGCCATGTCAGCGCTCCCAGGTACTGACAAGATTGGTGAGGCAGGGGATGCTGATATGCTGCATTTGGTAAACTCGGGTGAGGATGGTGTTGGCCTTGATATGCAGATCTTTGGGTTTTATACTAACAGGCCCACATCAGCTGTTGGTCTGAAAAGTCTGGGAGAGGGATCTGGTAGTAAGATCGTAGACTTTGACATGGCAAGGGAACCATGGTAGAACTCGGATTTCCCCATATGATTGGGGAATTAATATATGATGAACTTATATATGTAGGTATAATATCAAATAATGTATGTCATTTATTTTTGTTTCAGTTCAGGCAATTAATGCAAGTTTTTTTGCAACCAGCTTATTGTGTATCCACTAAGAATAGTTTGCAGCTTCTTGCAACAGTTTATTTTTCCATCGGCAAAACATGTCTGTACCTACAACAATGCACCATTCAGTGTAATACATTTCTACCTATTATAATTAATTTCATGACTATCCCTTGCTAATGACTTTATTTGCAGAATGAAATGACCAAACTTTTCCAACCGGAAATATTATATATCATGAACAAAGGATTGGGTGATTGGGTCGAATAGAACAAACAAAAATTCTAATCCAACACAAGGAATAAGCGAATAACAAAAGGCAGCCCTCTTTATTCTTGCAAGCTGTAGTGTACCATGCAAGTACTTGCTCCTGTTGTACCAGAGCTCTTAAACATATTCTGAGAACAAAGTGTTTCAGATATATATGCATAAGTCTTAATTATTTCTTTGCAATCTTCGACAGTAAGAAATTGCATGCTTTAAAGCAGAGAAAGTGGGGGAGAGACCATACAAGACTATAAAAGTTTGTGTTTTTTATTTAAACAAAAATTTAGAAGGAAGTTATTTTGCATAATTGATTTGTTTTCAACTCCTAGCTAGTGATTCCCAACAAGTGGATAGAACCCTCATTTTTAGAAACTTCTTGTCTTTAGACAATTTTTGAGAATAATTATTTTGTACATATTTAGAAGAACTTTGCTTGCACTGTTGCACACGAATAAAGAACTTCAGAAGTTTGATTGCCTAATGCAATAGATGTTAGAGTTTAAGGTGCAACCATGTTAGAACCAGAGAAAAACCATGTTAGAAAAAGAAAAAGAAAAAGAAAAAAGGAAACAAGAGAAAAACCATGTTAGAACCAGTACAAACTCCAAATAAGGTGCAACATAATTTGATGGAAAAGTTAAGTTTCTTCCAAACAAAGTACCTTGTCTATTGAAGGGAGCAGAAACAAATAGCCCTCAGAAAAAAAAATCAAGATAATAAAAGAGGAGCACTAAAATGAATGGGAGAATAAAGTGCTCGAGTCAAAGCAAGACGTGATGATTGATGGACACAGAGAAGTGCCAGATAAAACAGGAAGTCACAGGTACCATATATTAATGATAGGGAAGTAACCACTCTTCTGCATCACTTACCATCTTTACTTATAGTTAGCTAATTTATAAAACATAGAAAAAAAAACCCGACCAGCATCGAGTAATTGGCCCCAGAAACAGTATACTGTAACTGTCAATTATAAATGTAACAATAACTCCCTGAAGGAAATTAATCTCTCTTTCTGAAAAAAAGGGGGAAAATGTCACCTTCTGTTGTATCCCTGCCTCGTATGAAAGAAGGATTATGTCGAATACTTGCCTAATGGAGAAGTGAATATCACAATCCTGTACAGCCCGGTAAAGATCATGCAATCTTTTCTCTTCTTTAAGTGCCTCTAATGCTAGTGTGATTTGTCTCTATGGGACGTCAAGAGTCAAGATGTATCTGTTGTAGACATAGATAAAAAATACAATTTGTTGTATTCTTTCTCTTATTGACATGTTGGTGTTATATTTTGTGCACAAATGGTGTTCCACGAAATGTTTCAGTAATAATTTGGGATGACATATATTATTCCCCTACTTTTTTTGCAAATGATTCAGTGCTAATAGTGTTCAATGAAATGTTCCAGTAATCATTCAGGATGACTTATATTATTCACTTCTCTGCAAAAAAATGTTCCATGGTCTAGTGCTAATGATGAATGTTTAAGCAATATCAAAAGTAGCAAAAACCTTAGAACTCAAGGCTGCTTTATCAGTACTGTTGAAACATAGGAATGTGCACAATGTAAGAAAAAGAAACATCTTGTCAGGTTCTGAAAACTTCATTATTTGGAACCAGTTCTTCCAAGTTCTAAGTGGTAACAACATCAAAGGAATTAGTACAGCATCAAGTCAATAATTCTCCTCCAAATATAAGGAATCCATTGGATGCTCCCTGCCAGATCTAGGATGTCCATTTTAAATTTGATGTGTACCAGATCAATACTGACCAAATACCCACCTAGACCCTGCCTATTAACTGGAAACTGTACCATCCTAGCTGCCCAGACTGGGGTGTGACTTCTAAACATCATTGCTTGAGGAACCAGATGAGATAATGACAAATTTTTGTCAATTGTCAAATTTACTTGTTGTTTCTAGGTGGTATCTCACATTGTATCCGTGATTTTTGTTATGGTTTTACCATACTAGGTATCTGGCTAAATGACTTCATTAAGTTGGGCATTTCATCAAACATCTTCTGTGCACTGTAATAAGAATAAACCTGGTACCAATTGCACGGATCAAGAGAAGGGTACACCACACGTTTTTCTTTGACTAATGTTCTGGAAAAGCAAATGGATTGGTCATCTGTTATCTGTAAAGTTGCACAATACTTTACCATAGAGGTAAATGGTAATGCACTAATCCTACAAAGGTCTATACCACCATCTCCTGCACCGCAGGGAATAACCATGCAATAATGCATTCAAATAATTCCTGCCCCCCCAAAAGGAATTCGCACACATTCACGTTACCTGCCCCGGTGGTACGCAGAGAGGAACTATAGAAGAAAGTCAAGCTGCTCTCTGTTTGTTTTTCCTCGTCTTGACTCTTGTGTGCGTACCGGTCCACTTCCCGTTTGCAATCGCTGAGCCGGTAGGGCTGCAAACAAATCTAACTTATTTTGGTTTTGGTTTGAATTAATTTCGAATTAAATTTTTTACAAACTCAATTTTGAATCTCTTACGAGTTTTTTTACGATAAAGAAGAGTGATTGTATTGGCCGAGAGCGAGATATAAAAGTCGTCAGAATTGAAAGTGAGGATTATGATTTACAAGTTACGAATTATAACTAGACGGCATTATGTTTTAACTTTTAAGTCATCAGCAGAAATTAACGGTTCATGTTACTTTAAAATTCGAACTAGAATAGTTCGCGAACTTATTTCAAACGAACTAGATCTAGTTTGAGTTTGGTTTGAATTAATTTCAAACTATTTTGAATTACATTTTTGACGAATTTTTTCGAATCAAACTCGAATCGAATCACGAACTATGAATTTTTTTTTGCGGCCCTGATTACACCTAATAGTGGCGAATTTTCATGTTGCTTAGATCGTATTTAGTTCGGTAATTGAGTCATTGGATCATAAGAAGCCTTTCTCTTATAATATAATATTTTATTATATATACGAAGGTATTCAATAAAATTATGTGCCATAAAACAAAAACAAAGATTGTACTAATATATTTTTTTTTTTGGAAATAAGGCTACGAGGCCGTTTCATATAGAAACTGATTGGTAACTGTACTAATAATATGTATAATAAAAATATTATACGTAAAAGAATATTATCGAAAAAAATATTTAGAAAAACACATATAGAAGAACTTTTGACTAAAAAGTACTCTAAATAAATCTGTAATGAACACAATAAAAAAATTGGAAATAATTTTTAATTCATAGAAAAATTAATTTATTTCAATAATTTTTATATCGTGCTTAGACGAAACAAATAATAAAAACAATAAAAAGTTAGCATTAACGGAACACTGTGCATAGATTCATATTGTTTTTCACACGATACATAAAAGGTCTTAAAGAAGCTAAAATTTGGTAAATATAACCAAAACGGGAAACTTATAATAAGCTAAACTATTTCTGTAATTTTTTTATGAATATTTAGAAAATATAGCATGCAAATAAAAACAAAGTTTGAGCTATATAGTGTAATATTTTCTAAATCTTATTTGACAAAATAACCAAATCAAGTATCTTGGAAGTAACAAATATAATTTTCTTTAAAAAAAATTAAGCATTATTTCTAACTTCAGAGTAAAAAGGTCTTAACATAAAATACCACAAGGATGGAGGCACAAATTATCAACTGAAAATAAAAGTATCTCCTCTTTTTCGTTGTCGAGCAACGACTGTGCCGCAAGTAGACCCCACGCTTGCCACTTGCGGCCCCACTCTCAGTGCTTCTTGATGTTCTATGTGGCTTTCTGTGCGGATTTACAAAACGAGTCATTCGAACTTTTAAACTGCAGTAGTGCAGTGTGCCAGTATCTTCCAGAGAAAATCCCAAAAAGAAAAATCTGAAAGAGATAAAAACAGAGTGAGGCTATGGTACTGTCCACAGCGCTAAAATTTTCGTTTTGAATTATCTAACAATCAATCTAACTATTTAATTTAATTAGAGGAGCTATTTTTATCCGATTATTCAAAGCTAAACCGGATCCAAATTGGGTCTGAACTGAAATCGATTCGGATATGATTAATTTGGATAGAGTATAGTTTAAAAAATATAACCGGTTAAATTATGAATACGGTTACAAAATTAATAATTTAATATTCGATCCAGAACCAAACCAGAACCAATACTGTAATAGATAGAATATGAGTTTGATTTAATTATCCGACCCATAACCGAACTCGATCCGATACCTGTATAAATATCAAATAAAATGATAATACAATTTCTTTATAATTATTTGATATAAAATATATATTAATATCTACAATTGTTTGTAGTATTTTTTAATTTATTAAATGAAATTTATTGCTCTTTTCACACAAATCATTGAACTCAAATGTCACATTCACTTTTTGCCTATAAATTTTCGAAGCTAATTAATTCCTTTCTTGATCTCTTTGTCTACTATATATCTGTATATCTGCTCAAATCATTGAAATTTATTGCTCTCTTCGCTGATTGAAATAAATTGATATTAATATTATATTTATGATTTTTTCGAACTATAAAATGAAATCACCATCTCTAATATTTTACTTTCTAAAATTATTTTACCTTCAATATTTTGGAGCATATTATGTGAGATGTTTAAGAGATTATAATTATATTTAAATGTAAAGATTTTTTCAAATGCTTGTGAGTTACGACATGTATTCGCTCCGGATCCGGAACCGCCCCAGATCCAAACAAGACCGATAATTCATAAACAGGCTATGGATATCTATCTACCCAGAACCGAAAGAATGGACCTGAAATATCTACGGATAAATAGGTATCCTAATCTGGACCTAACCCAATTTAAACCTAATAAGTATATGAATCGAAATTCAGACCCGAACATTTTTTTTGTATGGGTCCAAATATAATAGTATCCGGATCCTAACCGACCCGATAGCACCTCTATGTTTAACATGATCTCTAAATGAATCTAGATGAATATGTACTTGTAAACTAAATTTTACATTTTTTTAAATTTTTTATTTGTTTTGATGGTTAAAAAAACACTCAAATCAACCCATATAAACAAATAGTAAAAAGAATTCTTAAAAAAAAATGTAAATTTTAGTTTTTAATTATTTTGAATCATATTTAAGATTTTAAAAATATCAAACCCGACAAGTAATGTTTAGCTTTGGCCTCTTGTATACCTATATTTATACGGATATATCAAACATTTTGATAAAATCTTCTAAAAATATTTTTGCAGTAGCAAACTGCAAAGCTGAAACACAGCTGCATGCATCGTCAAAAGGCCAACACATTTGTAAATATATATAAAAGGTTTAATCTACGTATTTTTATTTTAAAAAAATAGAAAAGGAAGTTTTGCAAGTGTAACACTTGAGCATTGAACTTTTCATGAGAATAGTTTGAGGTGTTCCCCACTCCTGTAAAGATGCCATAAATTTGTAAAGCGACATCCCATGACCCGTTCATTTTATTGCAAAGCAAAAAACATGAGATAGTATATATTGAAAAATCTATGGATTGTTGGTTTGGATGGGAATATTACATGGAATCTTCACCCCTAAAACACACCTCCCAATTTTATTTTTAAACTTTTTTTAATAAAATCTGAATGAGCAAATTTACATATTATTGTAAAAAAATGAGTCCTTATGGAAATAAGTGTACACTGACACAATAGTTAAGTATGTATTCTAACTTCTAAGATATGTAAAAAAAAGGTTCATGAAGAATGATTTTCAGGTCTGTTTCTTCTTTCTGTTCTTATAATCTATCAGGTTGTTTCAACAACTCTTTAATTAGTTTTAATCTAAACCGACTAATATAAACAAGATATATCTGCAATTAATTTATATCAATGCTGTTAATTAAAGGCTTCCGTTTTTGTTGCTATTTTAGTTTCAGATTACAAAAAATGCCTTGTGCTCCTAGCTATCGATATAAAATAAACACATTAAATTATATTTTTTTGTAGGGAAATTAAAGAAGAGGTTAAATTTCTCTCTATTTTATATACCTCAACAAAGATAGTATCAGATCTATATATCTGATGTTGTCATTTTAGATTTAGCTGTTCGAATCAGACAACAATACCTTCTATCTGAGTCTGGAATAACATAAGATACGGAATAACATCAGACCAAATTCCATCTCATGCCCGATCAGGCCGTTCAATTCGCATCATTTGTGCATACTTGATCAGTATGAATTTCGAAGCTGTCAACGCAAAACTTGATGCGGATCGAACGGTTCCGACCAGACACCGGATCGCTCCTGATTACCTTACTAACCTATGCAGTTTTCCCAGGAACAAAAATGAATATAACCTTTAAGAAGAGCACGCATAGCCATTGAAGCAGAGAAGAAGAGCTCTGCTATCATACATATTTTTCTTGATAATTTTTACTCATGAAATTCATTGGTTTCAACTTTCAACCAGTGATTTTAGTATCAAGTATTGAAATTTCAGCCTAGAAATCCCACAAAATATATGCATGCATAATGATATATATCCTTCATTACTACTATCATATATTTTTGGTGTCACACCGGTGAGAAAATTGATGGCTTTACTGTATACTGGACCTTAATGAGCTTTGATAGTGTTATAAGCCGTTGGATGTCCATCAATCTGAACGATCAAACGGCGGAGAGCTCTACTTACTGTGCTTAAAAAATTTCAGGATGAACTTTCTGTGCGGCAATTGGTAAGGCAGGCTGTCGATAGATGAATTAACCAACGGTTTGGATTATGGTGCTGCACAGCTACATACATATACTGTCGGCAGAAATTATAGCGGGTCAAAATAGGAAATTTCTTATGGTGCACGTGGTTCCCATCATAGTGACAAATCAATTATTCGGATTCGGTTCAGCGAGGTCAAAAATTCGTGATTCGGAAATAATTCGGAAATGATTCGGTATTATTCGGATCAGAGATCTCAGTTTTGTAAGGGAGCAAAAACAAAAAAATAACAAAAAAATAAAATTCTGAGAAAAATTCGAGAAAAATTAGTAAAATTTGGGAATAATTCGTAAAATTCGGAAATTATTCGGTCAAAGTTCGGTCAACCGAATAATTCGGCGTTCGGTTCGGCATCACAAAAAAACATAATAATTCATGAATAATTCAGAAATTATTCGCAAATCTTGTCACTATGGTTCCCACGACATTAGATAGAACGAATGCAATAAAATAGAAGCCACTGTTGGATCAACGCGATTTTCAAAGTGGCTTGATAAATAGTAAAAAAAATCATAAAAATGTAAAATTTGGTCTCCAAACACATTTTAATATAGAGATCACATCTAACAGTTTGAAAATTGGAAAACAACTTGGTTGCACAGGAGTTGTGGTGCAAACATTTTGATATTAGTCAACCTCTCTCTCTCTCTCTCTCTATATATATATATATATATGAGTAGAACTAGGGTGCTCCTAGGAGTACCAAGCCCTTTGTACTCTTAACTCTAAAATCTATCGGATTAACTTCGAACGACGAATCCAAACCGTTGAAATTCTTCTACCTTACGAGTGATGCGTCTACATGTGAAAATTTTAAAGTTTCGAATTAATTTAGTATAAAGTCAAGTGGTCAAAAGTCTTTCAAAAAATGAACGCATTAAAATTAATTTAGAAACCTTCTAATTTTGACCACTTGACTTTATAATAAATTAATTCGAAACTTTAAAATTTTCACATGTAGATGCATCACTCGTAAGGTAGAAGGATTTCAACGGATTGGATCCGTTGTTCGAAATTAATCTGATAGATTTTAAAGTTAAGAGTACAAAGGGGCTTGATACTCTTAGGAGCACCCTAGTTCTACTCTGTATATATATAGTAGAACTAGGGTGTTCATAAGCTCACCAAGTATCTTTGTGAACTCAACTCTAAAACCTATCGGATGTGCTTCAAATGATGAATCCAAACCGTTAAAATCCTTCTACCTTACGAGTGATGCGCTTACATTCAAAAAAATTAAAAATTAAAATTAGTTTTGTATATGGTCAAGTGGTCAAAAGGCGTCCAAAAATGAATGCATTAAAATTAATTTATAAACCTTTTAATTTTGACCACTGATATCTCGTTATTTTAGCTACATTTCCGACCTAATCTTGTACCAAAACCTGTGTACAAAACAGTAAAATCATGTTTATTACATTGATTATCTATAGAATGTGGTACTGCTGCGCTTTTGTTTGTTTATTGTAGGAAACGAGCGAAGAAAGGGTGAAATCCGACAATCTGGACTTGTCACACGGGCCGTGTCACAATCCACACGGACCGTGTCATACCCTACTCGACCCCCTACACGGGCGCTGCACGACCCGGACAGGAGACACAGGCACACGGTCCGTACAACATCTCACACGGACCGTGTCAGACAAATCCGGCAGTTAATCTCAGTTTTCAGATTATTACATAATTAAAGAAGGACGGTTATGGAGCAATAAAAAGGACGATCCCTGGATCAGAGAGACATCAATTCGGACAGAACACAAATCCTAAGAGAGTTTTACAACAACTGACTAGGAGACAAAGTAGAGAGGAGGAAATCGAGAGAATTCCGACGAATCTTCTTCGCATTTTGGGGTCTTGTCATGAATTGCTTATTCTACTTTTGTTATTCTGTTTTAGAAACCATGTTTGAGTAATTTCTTTAGTTTCTTGGGACATGATGTAGTCGAATACTCTGTTTACTTGTTAGTTGTTTGATTATGTGCGATATCTTGTGTTTGCTTGTTTGTGTATGATCTTTATTGCTTATCTGCGTTGTTCGATTGTTATTTGGTTCTTACCATTAGGCTTGGCTGCGTCTAACAAGGTACTGCGTCCAATTTGATCTTTCAACCAGACCAAGTATTTGAGGTAAGTCGATGAACTGAGATGGAAGACTAATTAGTAACCGAGAGGTGAACTTTTCAGAAGTCGAGAGATTCTGATTGCCTTTAGTAAACCAAACAAGTAACTTAGGTCATTCAAAACAATGAACGACAGTTTAGGTTAGAACCTTAAGATGATTGAATTGTATTTCCATTATCGAGTTTATTAAGCCAACAAACGAGAGTTGAGGTTTAGAAATATCAGGTATGGTCAGTTCATCCTATACAGAATCAATCAGCACAGAAACCAGACAACTACAGTTTCACTCGAGTCTGACACAGACCGTGTACGAGAGTACACGGGTCGTGTCAGGTAAGAGGCAGAGTTGCAGACGAAATCAGAAACCAAGGAAACGCTTGTTTTAATCAGTTTTAAACTTCAGTTTAGTTTATTTGCAATCTTATATTATTGTTAACCAAAATTTCAACCAACTCAAACCTTTTCAACACTTCTAGTTTAACGATAAAATTAGGAAAAATCTAGTTAAGTTATTGAACCGTCCCGTGGATTGATACCCGATAATATCAGCGATAGGATTGTACACTTGCAGTCTGATCTAAAAGTAGAATCGAGGTTTAAAAGGTACAGCTTGCTGTACTGAAACTTTGTAGTACACTTTTGTGCGAACAACCACTTGACCTTGTACTAAATTAATTCAAAACTTTAAAATTTTTACATGTAGATACATCACTCGTAAGGTAGAAAGATTTCAATAGTTTGAATTCATCGTTTGAAGTCATTACGATATATTTAGAGTTGTCACAAAGGGACTTGGTGAACTTAGAAACACCCTATATATATAATGAGGAGGGATCCACTTACACTATTTTTGGTGACACTGAATTACACCCTACAATTTTGAAGTTCAAACAGTCGATCCAAACTATTCAACGTGATGGATATATTAAAATGTGCTTGCAGATCAAATTTTATATATATATATATTTTTTACTATTTATTAAAATGAGTAAAAAATTCAATGCCATGAAAATAACGATTTTGTAAAATACTTAATAAATAATAAAAAAAAATATAAAATATAAAATTTGGTCTCCAAGCACATTTTAATATGGAGATCATATTGAATGGTTTGGATTGACTGTTTAGACTTTAAAAACTTTAAAAATGTAGAATATAATTCGGTATCACAAAAAGTGGTGTAAGTGGATCCCTCCTCATATATAATATCTACCCGCATAAATGTAATGTTGCCAATTTTTTTTTTTTTAATTCTTGGCTGTGATTGCCAAGTTATAATGTAGTCGATTAGAGAGTCTGGTAATAGAAATAACTCTTTCTTTAAGAAGAACTCAATTGCACATTTGCACATTTACTGTAGGAAAAACATATAATCTACAACCAAATAAAGAAAAAATAATTACACATGTATCAACCAAAATTAAATAAAATATCATCTACGACATATAATCAATACAATAAAAAAAACGCTGCAATCTATAAATATCCAAAGTGGCAAGATCAGTCTTCTAAAATTTTGTTGTATAAGATATGATGGTGAATTTCTTCCTTGTTATGGAAAGGCCTAGGGGAAATATTCCAATTCATATTCCAATTCTTAGTCCATAGTAATATTTATTCTGAATAATATGATCAGAGTACTCTTAAACTCAAGAGAAATTAAGGTAAAATAATGTTATCAATTTAGGTGTTATGAACATTCAAGCATTAATTTCTTGGTTGAATATATAGTCGGATACTATTAGGGCTGTAAACGATCTGGGTCTTAGCTCAGATCGTTAATTCTGGACTGAGCGAGCTAGACATAGAACTTCCGAGCTAAAATTTCAGCTCAAACTCATGATGAGCTAGGTCGAACTAGCTCGCGAGCTGACAAGCTGGCTCACTGGATCTGGCTAGACCTTGTTTTAAGAAGAAAATAAAATCTACAAAACATTTTTGGATCGAGTTGGACCAAGCTTGACAGTATAAAATGCACACAAATTCATACAAATTCACAAATTGATGTCTAGCCGAGCTAGCTCGCGAGCAAGCTAGGTCCCAGCTCAAACTCGTTAATTTTTGACCGAGATAATAGCGAGCTGACTCGTTAACAGCTCGGTCCAGTAACAAACGAACGAGCCAGATGCGAGTCACAATCGAGCCACAAGCTTTTTTTTGTCACCCCTAGATACTATAAACCAAAAGAGAGAGAAAAGAGAGAGTGAGAAACACAGAGTAAACAAAAAATTGCATGTCTTTTTGAAGTAAATTACTTTTGGTGTGGCAAGTACCAATGCGTCACAGTAAGCAGGGAATTGCGCGCTGGAATGGGGCCAATAGTTTTTATCATGTCGAGGAAATTAAGGAAAAGAGGCCCCTCTAAGCAACCATTAGAGAGGCAAATTTCAACATGACCATATTTCTTAATTCGCATTGTGGGCTTCTGCTCAACTGCCCACTCACACTGTTTTTTTTTTTAAGAATTTTTTTCCGACCAAATTTTGTTTTTTAACTAAAATATTAATTCACATGATATTATTTCTAAAATGTAAATTATTTATTTTCATATACTAATAAATTAAATCGACAAAAATACTATTTTATTCAATATAAAAGTTACTAAACTTCTCAAAATTAAATTTTTAGCCATAAAATATATGCTATGATTATATGAAGGACCATTTACAAGGGTTTTCTTTGATAATTTATTTTAAAAATAAATTTAAGTAAAAAAATCCATAAATTAAAATTTTAAATGTAAATTTATAGGTATGTTATGGACATGAAAACGAAGCAGATCCGAAGCGGATAGTGATAAAACCATATCAATATCTCTTTATATATTTTTTTAGATGCAGATGAAAATTGGATATCAGCTAGATATGGATATAGATCGGATCATATATTTATTAAAATAATATAAAAATACTAAAGCTCATAATATTTATACAATTATAATGGTGATTAACAATATTTTTTATAATATATATTAAATATATGACATATATCTACTATTTGGATACAGATAATTGAAACGTAAAACCACATCAATATATATCCATATCCACACGGATATTCGGATATCAGATATCCACATCTAATTTTTCAAATACATATCAGATATATACCGTTTTCACCTCTACATGTACACAGTCTAACAATCAAAATATTGTAGGTATTGTTTGCTAATACATTAAAGACGATTAATTATATAGTGTTGTAATTTTAAATCACTTGATGTTATAAACATGATAATATAGATGATCATGACTATACTGTTTAAGTTTTATTTTTAAAAATTATTTGATTTTCAAAATAAAAAATTGTGAAGTGTTGATCCCCTATATGAATATTTGATGAATAAATTAATGAATATTGCAAATACAGCATTCTTTGCTGCAAAGGGAGGAGGAAACAAAAATAATTAAACAACTGTTGCTTCGGATTCAAATCCGCTGAAATTCAAAATGCATGAACAGTAGCCCCTGAAATCTCTGAAATTTACGATCCGACCGTCCAAATTTTTCTGTGCACGCATCTCAAAGTAGCTGATTTTCTGTGCACGCATCTCAAAACAATTCAATGGCTGGATTATGAATTTCAGGAATTTCAGGAACACTGTTCATACCCAAAATTTCAGCAGATTCGGATCCTGTTGCTTCTCATCAATAAATAAATAATTATCTCTTGATGAAACTACAAAAAAGAATTTTAGGATTCTGACAGTACTTCTCAACACATTAAACAATAAATTAATACTTGTGCTGCACTGGATGCATTATTATCTAATAATTGAAACGCATACTAATGAGCCCCACCTAAAAAAAATATCATATAAAATGTTTACATACTCCAAAACCCACAATTGGAAGCCTTTATTATTTACCTTCTGTATATATACACACCTCAAGAACCTACATCTCCGAATCCCAATTAAGCTTCATCATTATATCAATTATATATTATCCCTAATCATATAAGAAAATGACAGACAATAATATTCCTCAAGTGATCTTCAACAAAAACCGGAGTCGTCGCTCCCGCGCATCAAGTGAATACCTTGGAGTTCGGCGTCGGCCTTGGGGTCGTTACGCAGCCGAAATAAGAAACCCTTATACCAAAGAAAGGCATTGGTTAGGCACCTTCGACACAGCAGAAGAGGCGGCATTAACTTATGATCTATCGGCTATAGCAATAAGCGGGATAGCACGGGCTCGAACAAATTTCTATTACCCACTTTTAGCACCGCCGCCTCCAGTATTGCCGGCAATGCCGACTACTCCACCTCCTCCTCCTCCTCCTCCTCCTCCGACCCCTTCACCAGAGCCATTGGAGAGCGAAGATTTCTTGTCAGAGATAAGCTGTAATATTGAGGATGATGATTCCATGACTATAGCTGCTATCTTGCAAAGTTTTCGTCAACAATCTATGCCACCGTCGTCGATCTTGTGATCTGTACTAACAAAAGATCAGCCAAACACATTTTTGAAGAACAAAGCAATTAAATCACAAGTGTTATTTATTTTTTATTTTTTTCCTTTTCATGGATGGGTGCATTTCACAACCTGTTATCCATTTTCGTGTTGCATGTCATGCTTTCCTTTCTTAAATTAGATGAAACAAATTAATGATGCTCCACTTAAAATTTATCAGTATTGAGAATCATTTTACAATATATCTCAACTCAATTAACTGGTTATTCGTCATCTATGACTAATAGCAAGCCTTATTCTACCCTTCTATGGATCCGTATCCTCTCTGTTACTATAGAGGATGGGCCTCACTTTATGGTTTGAGATTCAGGGGGCAGTATTATTGGGCTTTGAGATTTGTGTAAAGTTAAAATGAATGAGTCCCTCATCGGACCATTGGGCTGAAACTGGGATGGGCTTGGTATAGGCCCGGCCTGTTTTGGGTTATTTCTTGCTAGGACTTCAGCAGGGGAGAACCTTTCAAACATTTTAAGCATACATGAAATGTTGGAGAAATAAATGATCTAGAGGGAAAAACGAAGGTCATGCTTCCTAGTTCCTAGTTTCATTGACCAAATTGTTATATATGCTTATAGTTTGTATTTATTTCTGGCCTTGGGAGAGGCATGTAGTTCTTTATTGGTTATGAGTACCAATATAAATACTACCAAAATCTAATTAACGTTACATTGAAATTTTTTAGTATATATAAATTATCAATCCAATTACAAAATTAAATATGTAAATATTTTCATAATTATTTAAATATGATATGTATCAAATTTTAGTCGATTAGAAAACATTTAGTATTTCACTAAACAATCTAAAGTTATTACCGATGAAGATTTTGATGACTAGCTTGCTAATTTATAATGAAAGACTAATTGAATTTTAAATTGACAAAATTCAATACACGTTCAATTTAAATAATTAAAAATAATGCACAATGACAACATTTTAATCTCAATAATAATTTTTTAAATACATATAACATAAAAATGAATTGAGATAGGAGTAGGTCCGATGGGCATCGGACTTACTTTTAGGTTCAATTAGCTCTAACACCGTACGATTAGCACTAAGATTAGTGCATACGGCCGAAATTGAAACATACTTGCACGAATTTTAATGTACTTAGCACGGATCTTGATAACTTGAATGGTCATTTCACCCATTGTTACAACTTACAAAGTAGGTCCGATTGGCATTGGACCTACTATGAATTCATAAAAATTAGGTGTATGCTACAATTACTCGTATATTTACATTGTTGTTTCCAGACAAGAAAGTTGATATATAGTTCCGTCGTTAAAAATTTAAACTACAGAGAATAATTTTGAAAATATAAAAGTTGGTATTTCGCTAATTTTAAATTATTTAATTCACTCCCTAGATCTTTCATCGATCATACATCTACACATTGCACATAATTTGTGATCATAAAACATTACGAACCAATATATATATATAGAGAATAGCATAACCTAAAAGCAACCCTCTTCTATCTGGTACTATCTGGTAGAAAGCATAAAGTGTCACAAACAAAAAGCATTCAAAGCATTAAGTCGCATACAAATGGGGTCGTTTCTGCTATGTCTATGAGCTATCAATATCATGACTGTAACAGCGGCGATCATGATATATATGAGATTCGATCTGATCAGAAATTCAGAATCAGTACCTGGCTAAAGTACTATGTAATACCAATAACCAAATTATGAACGTAATACATGTTTTCATTTTTCCTTTTCTATACATCTTGAGGTCAGTAAACATCAAATTAATTAAGCTGATTTGACAGTTCGATCATAAAATGAAAAGTTCTTAATTAATTGATCCCATCCATGCATGCATAATGATCTTGCATGTGATTGTGCTATGTACGTACCACAAGTGTATATATATAAAAGTATTCCCGGTAAAAGAACATATATAAATAGCTAGGCCGAGAATAATAAAAGACATGATCTGAATTTGTACACTACACCATAACATTATAGTTATATTATTATATTTTCACTACAAATTTACACAACACTACAACAGGAATATATTACGCACAACCTATATGAAGAAGCACTACAAGCACACTAAAGGAAATAAATGCATCATAAACTAACTTGCTGATCAAAGAGACTTGATTGGATGAGGCACAAAAATAAGAATTTTACTTCAGTGTATCTTGCCACCACTTCCTTCACTGGGTTTCGGTGGCTGGGGGCGTCGTACACGTACAACCATACTTGCCGAGAACACTGAATCTTCCTATCAGTAGGAAACAATTCTTGTAAGATTAAATATTCAAAATGAGCAAAGAAAAATGAAAAATCATAAAAAGTAATAATTTATCTTTGGTTGGCAAGCAAGGTTCTAATTAAATAGCGACTATCGTGTCATCACGGAAATGCTAAAAAAAAAATAGCTAATAGCTAGCGCTATAACTTTTAAGGTCCGAAAATACTATATATAGCGCACCTATTGTGCAGCTATACCTTTTGGCGGTGTTTTAAAATTCGGTCTATTCGGCTGAATATTCCTATTCGGTTGCAATCTGAATAGAAAATCTATATTCGGTCTGAATATGAATTTTAGAGCATATTACCAGTTTAGAGTATATTAATAGTGATAAAAAACCGGTTTAAAGTATATTAAAAGTGATTTATACCACATATTACCAGTTTAGAGTATATTAACAATGATAAAATACCGATTTAGAATATATTAACAACAAGTCATATCACATATTACCGTATGCTTGTTTATATATACGAATTCTCATTTAAAATCCGCATATATAAATCCGAATAAAAATCTGCATATGCAGCCGCATACCGCATACCGTATATGCGGTATGCGGTGGCCTTCCGCATACCGAATGAGAACCGAATTTCAAAACACTGCCTGTTGGCAAGTGAAATCTAAATTATTAACTATAGAGAGATTAATTGAAGCATGAATTATCAGGGGTTTTACCTTATTAGTTTCCTTTTCGTTCTTCTCCTGAGAATCGACATTCTTCTCTTGCTGAGTGTGAGACTGAAGTGTTTATTAATAAATAAATAAAAAACCAGAAATAATGAAATGGCTCAAATTTGTTCTTTGTATTTGTTGGTGTCAGATTGTGATCTTGAAGTGATACTGGTATAAATTGATCCAGGATGGTACTGTTTCTATTTTAAGAAATACATTTATAAAATTCCCATGTGATAGATGGGTCTAGCTAGCTGGGCCACATGAACTGATTTAGAAGTTACTTTCAGCTGTCAAGGTGGTGAAAGCTTAATTAAGGTACCATCTTGGACAGGGTACCGAAATCTGGTACATGAAGTGTGTATTAACCCAATATATTGTTTTTCATTAAAATTTTCTTCATGATAACTTCATGATCTCTTATCTTTAGAAGATACATAAATTTTTGAAACAAGAGGTTTTCTTCAGTGGAGAGAGATTACTTACGCGTGCATCATTTCCCTTCCTTGTAACGTTAGAATAAGTATAGACGGGAAGACCTCTGATGAAGAGACCGCGGAAAGACGACGGAGCACAGTCTCTAAGGTACAGATGCGTTAGAAGAGAACCAGCTTTCTTCAAAACCAGCGCCATGAGTGATCGGAGAAGAGATCTCAGACTTGATCAGTGTATTCCTGTTTTGTGATCTCTGTGTGTTGTGTTAATTGTTATTACTCTCTCTCTTTCTCTCTCGTTCACAGCGGTGCTCGATCTAGTGCTGCAGTTAGAGCCCGACCGCTTATTTATTGTCCCTGGTCGGTAACAGAATGGGAATTACCACTTTGCCCTTTTGTTATTTACTCACAGATTATTTGTAAGTTGTAACCTCTGCGATTTATACATTCTCAAAGTTGAGAAATATTTTAAGTTTTTCTGGTCAGCGTAAATGTGCACCCGTATTTCGGTATTTGTAAGTTTATACTTATTTTCAGCCTCTGACGCCTTCAAATTTTTTGGTCTTCTAACCAAATCAATCATGCAAATGTCATCACTTATTTAAAAAAAATATTGTGGCTTAAGCTTTGACTAAAAATTTGGTAATGCTGTAGCCTGTAGGGGCATAGCTGGAAGTGGCACTGTAACCCTGGTAGTTAATTAAAGACACCTGACAAAGATTCCACGGTTTCCAACTACTTTTTGGATAGCATTTTTGTTTGTTCCTCTCCAACGCTACATGCCACACAAGAAAATTCGGACGTTATTGTGTGCGTTAAGATTCGTGAAAAAAGACTCCGCAGATCGGACTGTCTCGATCGCTCATGGTGATACAACATTGTGCAGAGCTGAAGTCGACAAGTGTTCGATGATTTTGCTCCAGTGACTATACTAGATGTAGATGGTTTAGGTGGTTCGATGTTGAAGTCTATCCTAAATATTAGTACTATCGTAGCAAATTCACTGGGAAGAAAGATAGTCAGCTCCAAGTGCTACCCTTTCCTTACGTTCTTATTTTAGAATCGTTGTTATTATAACAACCGAAATTTTTTTAATTGCCACTCATGTAAATCGGAATTAAATAAAATCCATCCAAACCTAATTAATTCATAAAATGCCACTCACACGAATTCAAATACATGCACCAAATTTGGTGGGTGCGCGGATTGGATATGCGCACCAAAACTTTTTTTTTAGTTTTGTTCTAAGCTGTTTCAATCGAATCCGCGCATATCCAATTAATTTAGTGCGTGAATTGAATCCGCACAGCCATCAAAATTTGTGCGCGAATTTGAATCCGCGTGAATTGCATTTTGTGAATTGATTGGGTTTGGAAGGTTTTTATTTAGTTCGGATTTAACTCAGTGTCAACTAAAAAAAATCGGTTATAACAATATGTATGGTTATAAAAAAAACTTTTCGGTGCATGGATAATCTATCTCATGTTCATAAGTCGAATAACATGTAACAGTTTCAAGTGAGATGTCATTAAAATATTTATAGTTCTTTTGACTAATTTACTATTGAGTTCCGAAATCTGGTGAAGAGATATAGTAACATCTTAAACTTTAATATTTATAGTCTAGTTTTATTAATGATTCAAATACTATTAAAGCATTATTAATAATTTAAATTGCTATATATATAACATAATTACTCTTGCTATATTACTTATGTGCCATAGTTACAACTTTATTTAGCATGCATAAATAACTTTAATTCTATAAAAAATGACAAAGTGGATCTGTTCTATGTTTATTTTACTAATAGAAGTAAATTTTCTTATAAACTCTTACACTATCATCTCTCTAATTGCATAAATATTCAATTATGGTACTGAGACACATGTATTTTAACCAATTAAAAGGAATTATTTATTATGGTAAGTTTTGTAAAGTATATTAATTTTACAGACCAAAAATTTTGTAATTCTTTTTTCTTTTCTAGATTATATAATAGACACTTCTTCAACTAATAAAATCATGTCACTCTCTGTCTTTTGAAAATTGTATGATCTTTTTAATGTTTTCTAATCATAAATGACCATTGTCAACAAAGTTTCTTTCTTTGTACATACTCTGTTCTTTTAGTACTAATAATACTAATTTAATAATATTTTTCTGGTTACTAATTACATTTCTAAAGTGTGTAATAGTAATAATTCTGTAAGTGATAAAATTAAATTACCAGTTAAAAACAAAAAGAGAGAAAACGGCCTTAACCAGGAGCTCTGTAACGGCGCTAAATGGCATAACTGGTGTACACTAGAGACAAAGACTATAAATTAAAATGCACCCCTGCGTACTATCACCTACTACAATTTAAAACCAACAAACAAAGATATTCACGTCATGAAGTATGAAAAGTTGAAAACCCATGGATGTGTCCTCCATTCTGACCTTTCATGTTCACACAAGTTGATTTTGTCTGTTCAACTTTAATAAATTAAAACTTCACCAGTCAACGAGTCCAGATTGAGCCAGTCAAACTTTTCCGAGATTACCATCTCAATCAGAGCATCAGCAATGGTATCATTCGCTGGTTTTCATTCGCTGGTTGTCAGCTGGTTTTCATTCGCTGGGATATAAAAGTTAACACAATTGTTAGGTGCTGTGCTGCACAAATCAGCGGGAATATTATTAAATGTAATTATAAGAAAACTTATCTCTTCTTTAGTTGTAGTACAACGGATCAGTTTCATCTCTTCATCAAATAGAAAGATATAAAGAAATTATACAATTTATTATGTTGTAAAAAATGGTCGTTTAACCCGGCCAATTGGATGATTAGTTATTGACAGTGATCAAATTGTTACAAATCGTCTGTTTTTGTTTATATCGTCAATTAATTAGTCATTTTTTTTTCTACATTTATACTTTGTTTGTCTTATCTTAGTTTTTCTAAATGACAATTATATATATTTTATAAATTAAAAATGAAACTAAGTTAAAATAAATTTATTTAATAAGTTTGGTAAGTTAAATGAATCATTCTTAATAATTATAAGTGTATGCATATAACTTTAATAAATAGCAAAATTATATGTAAAATTTCAATTAATCACTAAATGGTACTATTATTTACAATACTCAATAGAACATTAAGAATAAATTTGCCTTGATTTTAAGAATAACTTTTACCTTTTGACCTTAAAAAATAGGAATAACTTTTACTTTTTGACCTTTAAAAAAAAGAATATCTTTTACTTGTTAGTAAGACAATATTTACTAATAAATATAAACTTTAATAATTACTTTGATAGCTCTTGTTATTTGATTTAAAGAAACTCTCATTATATCAAATAAATATGAATTATTCCACAAAAACTTAGTTTAATTAGTAGAATATGTTAATAAAAATTTCCATCTGATTAATTTGCTTTATATATGTTTTTATCAATTTTAGTTATAGGTTGGAGCCAATTAAACTAAATCCGTTGTTATTTTCCATTAGATAATTAAATTTATCATTATCAACAACAGTTATAATACTATGTTTTGAAATGGAATGAAACTTATCAACTGAATAAATTGGAGATGGAAATAAGTTTCTAAACGGATTGTCAGATGCTGATAACGTGACTAGGAATATAGGATGCTTATCCTTTGGAATTAAACAACAGATATATATCACGCTGAGATTGGGCCTATATGCTTTCTTGTACCTACAGTAATTATGGGCTTAGTACATGGGCTTTAGAGAGAAATGCTGCATGCCCAAATCCCAGTTGTTCTGGGTCTAACTGTAATTTGTGGTTGTAATAGTCTGGACTCTGGATTGACAATTTGTGACATTGGGTTCAAAATTAATCCTTCTAGAAAACATCATGACAAACAGCCATTGCTCACTTACCGGATCAGATTGGTCAGGTCAGATTATAAATGTATTCTGGCGATTAATTAAAGAAAACTTTGTTACATCAAAATTTAACTACTGGTGTAAAATTTGTTACTTCAAAATTATTGTAAATAAAAATAATAAAAAACATTAATCTTGCGTATTAATGATTAAACTAGTTGAAATTTGAAAAGACGTATATAGTGCTTGCTTCTTTCAATTCCAAATAGACAAGCTAAAATAAGTAAATAGTTACACTAGGTAATGTACATTTTTCTGAGAGCATGCATATATGCACAAAATCCCCGGTGAAACAGCTGTGTCTGTGACAGTTAACAACCTTTTCATCCGAAAATAGCAAACAGCTAGATCTCCTAATCACATTCCGATTTATCCTTAAATAAATCATTTGTTAGCGGCGCTAAACCAACCAGCCTTTGTTTACCTCTTCATGCGCCAAATAGTAAGCCAACCATCCAAACAATGAAAACAACATTAAATAAGTTTCACACAATCTCTCATACAAAACCGCTTGAGAGAGAGGATAAACCAAGTGGAATTAGTGCTCAAACACCGCATATGAAGCTTCTTATTCCTTCATAAAATGGGGAACCCAATCTATCCTTTCCCTTTCTCCAAATCCAAACCAAACAACAAAAATAATACAAGGCAAGCAAAACCTAATCCGGAAGTTGCTCTGATGGGTTGGTCAGGTCAGAAAAATGCCACCAACACATCATCTGAAGAGCAGGTACGGAAACCAATGCTTCCGGTCCCATCGACACTATCCCTTGTTGAGCCAGAGCATCGCCGCCGACCTCATCGCCCCAGCAGGGGCGTACGTATATTACGGTCACTCTGTCGAACATTACCAGTTTTCACGCCGAAATGTGCACGTGTTCCAGGTCCATGCAAGATGATTTCCAATGTTCATATCGCAGCCAGTGATTTTCACCCGCGCCATATGAGCCACACAGCATCATCATCATCATCATCATCATCTTCACTTCGCATCACCGGTACCCTTTTTGGCCATCGCAGAGGCCGTGTTTCGTTTTCTTTCCAGCAGACATCACGTTGCCTCCCCTCATTGGTGATCGAATTGGCCATACAAACACAAACATTACTTCGTGAAATAGGGTCAGGGATGGTACGAATTGCACTCGAGTGCGAGAAACATCCTGAACAGAAGAGCAAGGATCAACTTGGATTGCTAGAGGAGCCTATATGGACAATGTATTGTAACGGAAAAAAGTGCGGGTATGGCGTGAGAAGGGATGCAACTGAAGAGGACCTGGCGGTGATGGAGACACTAAGTCCAGTGTCGATGGGTGCGGGTGTTCTTCCAGGTAATTCCCAAACTGAGGGAGCAGAAGGTGAGCTGGCATATGTGAGAGCATTTTTCGAGCATGTGGTGGGGTCTCGTGATTCGGAAACTCTATACATGCTCAGTCCTGACGGGCGGAATGGTCCCGAGCTCACCATCTTCTTTGTCAGAATTTGAATGGCTGGGTTTGTCAGAGAGTCGATGGCATTTGTTCAGATAAGTTAGATGTTTTCTGAGGAAGGATTTTTGTTGTTAGTTCTTAGATACTTGATGGAACTGTGAAAGAGTGGGACATGGTTCATAAACTGTTGATTGGGATGTGGATGGTAGATGTTTTTACTTAGGACATATTTGAAATTATGGATAATTTTTTCTAACTATCTTTATTTCAGAAATGATTGTCTTTGTTCTCTGATTCTCTCTTTCCATAAGATAACCCCTAGAGATGAACTTATATTTCTTGTATGCATTGTGACAAATTTGTCATGCATATGGATGTGTTATTAATATTGCATCTCAGAAGTGAAGACATGTTAATTATTCAGGCAATAACATTAATTGTTTCAATTTGAATTGTGTGAATATTGAATAACTTTTACTTAGTTTCCCAACTATTTGTAATGTATAGCAAATTCTTAATTTATCAATAAGAATACATCATGTTCATAATCTATAGTCTACTTGGGAAGTGTAACAGAACATGATATGTACTTTACCAGTCTAGTCATACCAAATTGATAATTAATTGGAGAAAAGGCAAAATTGACCCTTGTTGGTATTAACTAATTAGTAATTATGCCTGGAATTTTTATCCTGAACATTTGTTTTAAACAGCCAAAGGTTAAATTATATAAAGGATTCGATTCATGAAGAAGCGCTTAATTAAAAAAAAATTAAGGAAAAGTTAGGATTTATACTGACAATTATTGTTAATTTTTCAATGAACATATATAAGAATATTGTAATTGAATAACTGCCATTATGAGTGTGTAACGCAAGGAGACCAGATTGAGCATGCTGTTGAGAGCTGTTTTGTAGATTCTTCTAAGACAGTGTAAATGGGAACAAATCTGCTGCGATTCTAAAGGGATCGTAGGATCCTACTTTTTCATATCCAACTTTAAATTTTTTGGAATGCACAAATCTCTAAGGAAATTAATTTTCATGAACGAATCTAAAAAAAAATTAAAGATTGAATATGCAAAAGCAGGGTCTGCGATCCCTTAAGAATCGCAGCAGATTTAATTTCCAGTGTAAATATTGTATTTGGCTTTTGGTTCACTATGTTCATTTATGTACCAGTTTGTATTACATTTGCCAGTAACATGGATGTTGATCTATGGTGGCCTGTTGTGGGATATTGCTTAGGTCAATCGGCGGTGACCGGGGATGACATGACACCATGTAACAGTATCAGGTTATTTGATGTAGAAGGTGTATCCCAGGTGTGAAAATGCAGGATGGTTTTCTTTGAATAAATGAAGTTGCCTGTACTAGCGTGTGTTGAATTTTAAAATTACAAAAAAAAAGAGGGAAGATTGCTTCAATTATTATATTTACGGAAAACCCAAACCAGCCCCATCTTTTTTAAAATTCAATTGTTCTATTTTTCAACAGTGTGTAATTAATGTTTTTTAATCCAAAAAAAAATTGCCAGTATGATGCCAGCAGAATGATATGTATATCTCACGTGTATAAAAGATGAAAGTTGCATCAAAATGAATTGAAAACTACACATAACAGTTGGTATCAAATCATGATCTTTGATGTTAATATCATTTAGTAAACACTATTCAAAGTACATTAAATTGGAGGCTAATTAATGAATCATCCATACACCAACAATATATACCTAGATACATGCAGTCAATGTTTCTTAAATGGTTTTATAGGTGCAGATTTATTTGTTCATATTTTTTTTACAAATAATTGTAAAATAATTTTTGTTCAGGGTATACTGCTCAAAAATATTGCAAAAACATTTTCAATGAAACAAAAAAATGTTAACTTTTTTTATTTAAAAAAATTACTAAATTTCTTTTAGCAGAGTTAAAATGCACCATTAGATTTGTGCCCCAACCATATCCCACATCTCTATTTTTTTTTTAATATTCAAATAGTCAATCTGAACTGTTCAACAAGATATTCATATTAAATGTGCTTAGAGACCAAATTTCGTATTTTTTGAATTTTTTTACTATTTTTTTAGATAGATACAAAATCATTGCTTTTGGATGGTCTAGAAGTAATAATTGCTTACCTATCTAAAAAAATAATAGTAAATTTAAAAAATATATATAAAATATGATTTTTAACCATATTTTAATACAAAGATTATGTTAAACTCTTTTGATCGACTGTTTAAAGATAAAACTGTAAAATATAATTTGTAAATTTTCACAATGTATGAATTTTATCCACCAAGAAAAAATAAACATATTTCTGAAGTCTCTGTTTCCAGGGAGCAGCCGAAAGCCTTAAAAATTCAACTGGTTTACGGCTTTACGAATTACGCGCAAGGGTATTAACCTGAGCGCAGTTGGGCTCAAGGGAAATGGCTCCGGTCCATTACAGCCCACGTGTAACTCAGCGAGAGGCTTGGAAATTTCCGCGCTGTTCAACATTTTACCTCATGAGTCAGAACACACGAATTCGCATCCTCTGAGATATCTCAAACTTTGCGTGACTTTTTGGAATATCTCAATCGTTCAAATACGTTCTGCACGAATCTCGAAGCACAAATAATACTACCCCCTACGTCCCCCCGAATAGACACCGGACACGTCGGCCACGCATAAATTGAGATATCACAGAGGATACGCACCCCACAGGCACCTCGTACGTCGCACCTTCCATTCCATCCCGATCTCTCTCACCTGATGCATCGGGTAACTTTGCTTTTGTTCACTCTAAGCCGTTAGATCTTCATCGAACGCGAAGGTTAGCGAAAGCAACAGAACGGAGGCTTAGAGTGCCACGTTGTGCTCAGACGACGTCTATGGAATTGGAATTAGCTACAGATCGTAACGTGGATTCCAGGAAAACCTCGAGTGGCGACAATAGAAAGAACCTGGATCCCATCACCGCCTGGGAAATTGAATACAATATTTGTCAGTCAAACACTCTCAAATGGAATTTAATTATTTGAATTTTGCCAAAATTTTGAAACATTTGTTTTCTCTTTATTGATTTATTCTAATCACTCTTAGCTATAGCTCATGTGAGAGAATTTGTGAGATTCGTGTTAAGTTAAAAGAACTAATTTTGTAATTTGCTTGAGTTAGGTACCTGGACTTAGGGGTGTCAATGGTACCTTTTTAGCCATTTACTCGACCCGTATCGTATTCGATAAGATGGGTATGGATAAGGTTCTTTTTCCGTTAGTTTATTTGGTATGGGTATGGATAAGAATATTTTTCGTTAATTAAATGAATATGGGTATGGATAATGACTATTTCGTATCCATTACCCTATAGGGTAATTATAAAATCTAAAATCATATATATTCAAATTCAATACATATTTACTCTTCCATAATTCCATTTCGATGTCTCTATAATAAATTTTGAGTATAATTACTAATTAATGATGTGTTTTTGTTATTTAGTAGTGTATGTATTTTGTTATAAGAAAAATGTTAAACATATTATTTTTATTTGCATATTTTGTTATTTAGTTAAATAATTGAACTTGTTTGAATAGATATTCATGCTTTTGAATTTTCTTGCTTCATAAAAATAATTTAGTTGGAATTGATTGCATATTTATTTTTATTTTTATTAGTAATATAATTATATATGTGTGAAATAAATTAGTTTTTGATGTTCTATTTGTAAAATATAATAAAGTTAATTATTATATTAGTATTATTTGTTATTCACCCGCTATTATTTCGTTACTTGATAATATTAACTGATAATATTAACAAGTAAAGATAGAATAGGATACAGTTAATTTTTAATAGATAAGAATAAAATATAAATAAGATCAATTTAAATAGATATAAGTATGAAAATATCTCCACTAAACTCATACCGTAACCATTGACATCCCTACCTGGACTCATCCCTGGACTCATCCGAATTCAGCCGACGGAATCTCCAACTCCAACTGTAGTTGAAGTTTACCGCAAATAACCACATCCAAACGGTCCCACGGGGCACGGGCCACGGCCATGCTTTTATTGTTTTTCTCGCTATCACAAGTTACGTCTCTAAAAAGGTGACTCGTTAAGATTCCAGCAATCTATCTTGACTTCTCCTTCTCCTTTTCCTTTTCCTTCCATCCATTTCTCTGTTCTTCTCGATTCCATTTTACGATGGCCTCTGCCACCACGGCCACTGGCCGCTCCATTCAGTCCATTGTGTGTGAACTATCATCACCTCAGAAATCGGCCTCCGCTGTGAAGCGGGATTTACATCTCCAGAAACCGAGATCAGCGAATCCTACTACCGAGGCCGCGAAGATCATGCTTCAACCCCGGCTCTGCACACTCAGGTCGTACGGCCCGGAGACTCGAGATGCGGTTGTTAAATTGACGGAGCAATCAGATAATAATACTTCTCAATTCTTTGCCTCCCTCGCAGATTACATAGAGAGCTCTAAGAAGAGCCACGATTTCGAGACCATCTCCGGCCGCCTTGCTATGGTAATCAGTTGATTGATTAATTTTGTTGATCACACAATCATTATACCCGTAACATGCATGATCTGGCGTATTCGATTTAAATCGTATAGTTCAGATCATGTGTGATATCAATAATAAATGGGTAAATCTTTAAATTGACTTTATACTTTTTGTATATGCAGATTGTATTTGCAGCTACAGTATCGAGCGAGCTGGTGACTGGAGATTCGTTGTTTAAGAAACTTGATATGCAGCAATTGGCAGAGGGATTAGGTGTGTGCTTGGCTATCGTTGCCTCTGCCGCAACATTTGCATGGTTTACCAGTGCGCGAAATAGGATCGGCCAGATCTTCACCTTGAGTTGCAATGCATTTGTAGATTCTCTGATTGATAACCTTGTAGAAGCTCTGTTTTACGACAGCGAACTGAATGATTGGTCTGAGGACTAGTGGCAAATTTAGGGAGGGGAGAATTATATATAGCTTAATTATTAAAGTAGTTAGTATACATGGGATTTGGGGTAAAACCCCCCAAAATGTAAATGTTAGAAAACATTCTAAATATTCACTTAAGAACTGTCGAAAGTTCATATCTTGTATTAGGAATAGGTAGTAAATAATATTTTTGTATAAATTATGAATTAATGATATAAGCGTTAAAAAAAGAAAAAGAAAAGAAAAATCCTCTTTCTCCATATACTTTAACGCCTAGTATGTTTAAATCATGAGGATGAGCAAAGCAATTGATCAGTGAGACAATGACTGTGTATTATTAGTAGTGAGAAGAATCTGTTATCACTTCTCTAGTTATAGACATATAGTACATTATCCATTGAAGATATCCTTGAAACTTGAGAGACCAAAAACAATTAGCAAATAACAGTACTTAATTGATGCTTATATTGCATTTCTCTCTCCTATAATGACATTCAATTGCTGTACAGGTTGAACAAACAAGTAAATGACCTATATATATCCAATTCATTGAAATAGAAATAATTTATCATCATCAACCAGCTGTCTCTATGGCTTGAATGCACTCCAACACGGTTGCTTTATTAGACATTGCTGACAAGAGAGCCTCATGTGCTCCCCTGTTGTTTTTAATCAGTGATGCAGCAAATAAAACCTGCATTAATTACAAGATTAAATTAACTCTCCTTTTTTTTTTTTTTGTAAAAGGAAAACAAACAGTTAATTAATTTCAGCATGAACAAACAACTGACCGCCCATCGAGTAAGGTTTTGCTGCTGGTCTTTGCTTAGTTGTGGCTTGCTTCTGTTTATGAACCTCTGGGTTGACATGAAAACATAGATGTATAAGTTTCATCCTAAGAAATAGAAAATCAAGGGAAGAAATTAATCAGTTAACAGTACCTGAAGACTGAAAAGATCAGCTGATTGCCCCACTACTTTGTCATACTTTAGACCTTCAGCCGCTAGCCCAGCCATTGACACAACAGCTAACCTGGTAAGTGGTAATGCCAATTTATCTCAGAATTTTACACAAGTAGTCCTTCTATTACATAAATTTAGTAAAAATGTACATATTGTTGTACTGGGTTAGTAAATGTAAAAGAGATAGTCACAGAAAATTACTTGTCAAGTTCCTTACTATCTAGCTGTCCACTATAAATCAACTTCTGTAGCCTTTCGTCAACTAAATTAACATGCTCTTTTCCAATGTCTAAGGAGTATCCCAAGATTGGTAGGCCGATCAAGTATGCAACTGATTTTCAATAAAAAAATTGTTAAGCCTAATTAATATCCCCGAAACTCATGTAAAAGATATTTTCTCATGTGTAATTCTTGGTAATACCTAAGAAGTGAGCAGCTTCATGCCTTGCAATTCTCTCTTGATAATCAGGGAAAAATGAAGAAAATCCTCCAATTGAAGCCTGTAGTAGCCTGCAAAGAGTTCATAAATGTGCACCAATAATGCACTAACATATTAATTTGAAAACCATAACAGCTTTGCAAAAAATTTGGAGGTGTTTGAGATATCATAAGAGTACCCAGGTGAAACGCTTCCGATAGCCAATACTATCAGAGAGATGCTTCCAGTAAGGTATGGTACAAAGAAGCCCCAATCCTGAACTTATTACAATTGAAGAATTAAGTCATTAACAGAACGTGCAGTTAAGCATCTCCGAACATTCTATAATTACAAACAAAAAATATATATAGTCGCTTGCAGTGTACGTACCCCAGGAAGTTGGCCGGCAAGAACAGCAAGAAATCCTGTTGTCCCTACTACTGTAAATAAAAATGCTGCCTGCACAAGAAAATACCACAAATGAAACCCACATTCCACTTTTGAATCATATTATATTATGTCAGAAGCAATTTTTGCAAAACACGGCAGATGTTTATACACAAATCTTACATCATTTCTGACACTAGGAATGGCAAGATTCTCAGCGTTCTTTATCCCAAGAGTTGTTAGCTCCCGCAAAGAAGTCTGCACATAAACAAGCCACTCAACTTTCTTGAAAACCATACTCAGGCACATTTTATTGTGAGCTAGTAAAACAGAAACATACACATTTGTTTTTTTCATAGAAAGAATCATAATCAGTGTGGATGTTATCTATTATTGCTTAAGCAACACTTGCCCAATTTATCTCTCAAGTGTTGGACTGACCATACGACGTGAGACATATGGTTGGGAGCTCCATTTGTTAGCCCAGCCAAGCTCTCTCAACTGATCAAGCGTCGCCTTTACTGCATCTCCATCTTTCTGTTTTACAATAATAAAATTAATTATAAAAATAGAAAATATTGTTATTGCAGCAATATATTGGTAAACCAGTTATGAACAGCTGCTTGATATGTAGCCAAGTTGAAATTTCCTTTTTTATATAACCAATATATAAGTTAGAAGCTTGACCCCTATTTTAGTCTCAAATTCAAACAAAATGTGCCAATTACCAGAAAGAACTGCATATAGTCAATCAATATTGTTTGATATATATGCATCCTGTATCTTCATTATTTCATACATTATCCCACTACATTAATTTGGAAGTGGAAATTAACCTTCTCAATGGCAGCTTCTAATGGTTTGAGATCAATCCCAGGAGCAGCAGAAGAAGCTCCGATCCGCCATTTTCTCCCCAATTCAGACCTCTCAATTCGTGATCCTTTAATCGGAGATGTGGAATAAGTGATCGGTCGGACTATGGTGACTAGACCCGCCATTTTTCTTCGCTACTTCCCCACCGTTGGAAGGAGGCGAAGAGATAACGCCTCCTGGCGCGCGCCAGATGTTTTATGTCCCATTAATTTATTTTGGGCTGAGCCCAATAATGTCCTATTCGGCCCATCCAACTTCATCAGTCAGCTTCGATGCCCAGCGTACTCAAACTGGGTCCGATGGGTTCTATCACCGTCCGATTCACTTTAAGATCCGTGCGCACGTATATTAAAACCAACTAAAGAAAGCGCACAGATCTAAAAGTAAATTGGACGGTGATAGAACCCATCGGACCCAAGCTGCTCTACATCGGACCTACTCTGAATTCTATCCAGAGAGGAGTGTTCGGACGCTACTGTAATATTCTGATTCAATACACAAATTCAACATTTTAAGGAAACTCGCGCGCCAGGAGAAGCAGAAATAATTTTTAAATTACACGTGTTATAATCCTTATCACAAATAAGACTACAAGGTTTGAAGAGAAGCACCTAAACAAAAACCGGAAAAGAAAGCATTCAGTCTCCTCACGTCACAAATGCTTCTCTTCCTCCCGATTCCCGCCAAGCTCACTCCTTATCTCTCATCCCATCGCATCCAACGGCGGAGGCGAAAACTAAAATCTCCTCGCTCATCCATCACAGTCGGATCGGGTGACGACGATGCCTTCACCAAGTATTCAGGTTACCTTTTTCAGAACGGCGCTTTGTCAGAGGCCCAGCTTCTGACCGAATATAATCTGCCGGTGATCGCCGGAATCTACCGCCAGAAGCCCCTCTTGGTTCTCCGACGGTTTACTCAGATCAGCACCACATTCGGCAGGTGGTTTGCTCAGCGGTACCTCGATAGTATCAATGATCGCTCTGATGAGATGTTCAAAGTATGATTTAGAAATTTGGTTAATTAAATCCTTCAAAGAGTGATTTTAATTTGTGTGAAATTTGATGAGTGAAGAGTGTTTGATTTTTTAATTGCAGACTAGAGCAGCTGAGCTTCGGATGATACTGCTAGAGCTTGGTCCGGTAATTGAGTTGCTACTATACTTCATACTTTGACAGTCCATTGACAATGGATTAATTTGTAATCTCCAAAAATGACTTCTAAATTTTAAATCTAACATTTGGACTACAATTTATATCATAAAAATTGATGAAATTTGATGCAAGTTTTAGTGTCCATCAAAAAAATTGAACATTGCAAAGGATCATAATACTGTCTTTGATGAAATATCCGATGAAACTCAAACTGCATGAAATTTGATATAGTACTAATGTTTAAGGCTAACAAAATGTCTACATTTTTTTTTAATTTTCTTTTTGGATTATTTGAGGGATACTGGCAAGACTGTCAAATTAATTCATTGTCAATGGGTCCCAACCATTAAGACATAATTGAGATGGAGTGATCAACTAGTAGTATCAGTACCTCTCCAGCTTTGTATTGAACTGGTTAGGTACAGTGCCAGCATGTACTGTTGTGTGGTTGTACAAATGTTCCTTGAAACACTCAATTGATCCATTGTCTCAGATTATATTTTAAAAAAAAATATTTTCTATGGAGTTTTCTTACATCTTTACTTGGCTTTCAGACATTTGTGAAGATCGCTCAAGCTGTGTCATCACGGCCTGTAAGTTAATATGGTTTCCATGTCACTATAGGTTTAGAATGCTATCTCATCTACAATTTTGTTGGGAACTGAGTAATTTTGTTGCAATTCCTAGGATGTGATTCCACCTGCATATCTTGAGGAGCTTTCATTATTGCAAGACCGTATTGCACCATTCTCCACCGAGGAGGCTTTTAGGATAATAGAAAAGGAGCTCGGTATGCCAGTAGATATGCTTTTCTCTGAGATAACTCCAAAACCAATCGCTGCCGCATCCCTTGGCCAGGTGAATTACCTTTCTATGATTTCTTCTTTTGTGAAGACATCACTGCCACAGGCTGGTGCCTGACTCTACCAAAAGAACAAAGGATTATCAGCACTGACATGTGTTGATCATGTACTTCATTTTGTTAATTTCCAGGTATACCAGGCAAGGCTACGTGCTAATGGGAAAATAGTAGCGGTGAAAGTGCAAAGGCCTGGGGTTCAAGCTGCAATTTCATTGGATATCTATATTTTAAGGTACCTTGCAGGGATAGCAAGGAGAGTTGGCAAGCTAAATACTGACCTTCAGGTACTTGTTTCTGGTTTAGTACTTTTCTTTATATACTTCTTTTCTAGCTTCAGCCCTTCATTCAGTTCCAGACTCTTTCTGTTGCTTATTCTATCAAATAATAGACATCCTTTCGGAAGAAAAGAAAAAGGAAGAAGTGGATTTTAGGTCAGACCAAAACCTGTTAGATGTCATACTGGTCGGGCTGTTTGGATATTTGGTTATGTATACTAGTTTTGACTAGTATGGTAAATCTCTGATCTAGACAGTTCTGAAATTAATTTCATTTACCCTAATGGGCTTCATATGAATTTATTGGACATCCTATTTACAGGCTGTGCTTGATGAATGGGCATCGAGTCTTTTTCGGGTATTGCTCTTTCTTTCAGTTATTTTCTCTTCTATAACTTCTTTTTAGTATGTTTGTTAGCTGCTTGAATGTTGTGATACTACTATTACATTAGCAATTCTACTATAGTTCGTATTTTTGTAAATACATTTATTTTTGGATATTACAAAAAGACCCTCAACAGTAAGGACATTAAAAGTGAAGCCCTGATCATTAACTGTCACTTAACCTTGCCATATTAACATATGCTTAAGCACTTGCCACAGTAGTAATTTGAATCTTGCTCCACTAATCTTTATTTGAATACCTTCCAAAATGCAAAAAGAAGAAAGGAAAAGTGTCCATATTACTGCATTGCTCTTTTCTTCCATTTTTGCCCTTTTACCCCTCCCAACCTTCTTCTATTCCACTACATGAATATAAAATGTAAAGATGAAAAATTACAATGGACTGATAATTTGCTTTTAGGTTTTGACTCTTACCTTCTGTTGTTATGGGAGATTACATACAATTGACCTCTTAATGTTAATAACTGTACTAGTCTTAGTTAATTTTAACTCTGCTACACAAACGGGAAATGGCAGGTTAGTGTTCTTAGAATGGAGGTCTGTTTCTGCAACTTTCAACTACCGAATTAGGTGATAAGTGAACTCTTTTGCACATTACTCTTATTATTGCGAGTTCTGATCCCTGTTATGTTTTTGTTTTTGCACCCATACTCTCCTTCTCCCTCTCTCCCTCTCTCCCTCTCCCTCTCCCTCTCCGTCCTGCCCTCTCTCGTTCGTGTTCGTTCTCTTTCCCTCATTCTTCCTGCCTCCGTACCTCTCCCTGTATGTTTGTATATGTGACCTGATCATTACGTCTGGCCATAATTAGGTATTTCGAGAATTATTCGGCTCAAATGATTATGCAATACTTCTAATACTTGGTTCTGCTAACTTTAGTGAAATGGAACTTCCTTTTTTAATGTAGTTCCTGATTTATAAATTCGGCTAAAAGAGTCCCATGGTATATTCTTAGATCTTCACATTGAATACAGGTAATCACATTTAATGCAGGAGATGGATTATAGAGTTGAAGCTAGGAATGGGAAGAGATTCAGGTAAAAATATCTCTAGTTATCTGAAGTCAGTGTGTGGTTTAGTTCTCAATGATGCAGCTTAGTAGTACTAAATATTTATTGACCATTTGAGTGGTCAGCATTTTAATATAAGAACAATTTCACTTTGATAAAAAATATTGATGTTGTGCATCATCTTGAAATGAGGCTAAGTTTTGAATTTGACTTTATTCCTTTGGAGTCCCTAATTTCATGAAAGTACTCCTAAAAAGTAATAGGAAAACTAAAGATTTATGGAAGAATCAGTTCCCTATTGATCAGCAAAACTTTGTGTTGGCAGTACGGAATGGGTTTAGGACAAAGATGGAAAAATCTAATGATCTCACTCTATATAAGCACATTGCTGAGCTTTTAATCATTGATTATTATAGGGAGTTATATGGAGGACTCAAAGATGTCCTTGTGCCGGAGATGTATAGCGATCTGACAAGTCAACGTGTTCTAATGATGGAATGGGTGGAGGTTGTGCACCTTTTAAACTTATTTCCTATTCTTTGCAATGCAACTCTCTTTTGGAAATTGAGAGATAATTTTACCTCCTATTTAATCTCATCCATCCAAAAGGTGAGTATTGTCCAAAAATATTGTCCAGAAGACATTTAATGGTACCCTTAAATTCCAAAAATATTGTAACCCGTAGTTCTTAAGTAGAAATTTCATACTTTTTAAGTTTTGGAGTAATATTTAAAATTGTTTGCATTTTGAGGGATCAGAATTGATATGTAGAGATTTTAAGAGAGAAACACACAATCCTTCTTGTGGAAATTAACTTGTTGTGCTTATCTCTACAGGGAGAAAGATTATCTGAAGTCAAAGACCTTTATTTAGTTGAGGTTTGAACTCTTCTTTTACTGGAATAAACAATCTGGTCAAAGCACTGTGTTCATTTGTCTCATATAGCTGTGTAAAATTACTTTATTATTGTCATTATACAAATTGGTTGTTTTTTGTATTTTTTTTTTTTTTTGTAAATTTTTCGTAGGTTGGGGTTTATTGCTCCCTATCTCAACTTTTAGACTATGGGTTTTATCATGCTGACCCACATCCGGGAAATCTCCTGCGATCATCTGACGGGAAGCTTGCTTACTTGGGTAAGCAGATTCCATTGAACAAAAATAGTGTAGCTGAGCCCTATTTTAATGCTTCTATGTAACGTATCTTCTTTTTATGCTAGATTTTGGAATGATGGGTGAATTTAAACAAGAACTCAGGGACGGTTTTGTTGAAGCTTGCCTCCATCTTGTAAACCGTGATTTTGATGGTTTGGCAAAGGACTTTGTTACTCTTGGGTAAGAAAATGTGAAATATTTTACTTTTTATCAACCATATCACCTTATAATCCGTTCGTACCAACTTGGTAGTTATCTGGTCTTCTTCATGGCTTGGATTTTAGTAATAAAAGAGTCAGTAGGGGAAAAATTGTCAATGTTGAACTGCATTTTCCCTCCAGACGAATCTAAAACCTGCATATTATTTGCACATACCAGAAAACATATTCAGTCTTATTTGTCAATATCTCAAATGCTGAGCGTTTATATTGTTGCAATTAGCAAAAGTTCCTTTTATTAGCATTTTTTAATTTGCTAATAAATTGGCCTATTGGCTGATATGTTGGTGCATGTGAAAATTTGGGTTATGTGTTAATTATTGATAAATTTATTTTCTCTTTTCTTTGTGAAAAATGAGATGACTTTTCTACTCACATAAAACTTGTTTTCTAGGCTTCTTCCTCCAACTGCACAGAAAGATGAAGTTACCAAGGCATTAACAGGTTCTCCTCTAATTGTAGGCTAAGGATTTATATCATACTAACATAAAGCAACAATAATTACATTGTTTTAATTACATTGTTTTTCTTTATTTTGTTTCAGGCGTGTTTCAAAATGCTGTCAATAGAGGAGTCCGCAACATAAGCTTTGGAGATCTCTCAGGGAATCTGGGAGTCACAATGTATAAATAATTCTTTAAATCTTAAATAATTTGTTTGCACGTCTTATTGTTTATTTCCTTCCATTCCCCCTTATAGGTACAAATTCAAGTTTCGGATACCTTCATACTTCTCCCTCGTCGTCCGGAGGTAAATTAATTGAATGCCATAACAAAATTTTTGAATTATGAATATTAAATTTAAATTAAACTCCTTGATTTGAAGATATGTGTGTGTGTATTTGTAGTCTTGCTGTTTTAGAGGGAATTGCAATTGGTTTCGATCCAAATTACAAGGTTTTGAGTAGCTCGTACCCATGGATTGCAAGGAAGGTTCTTACAGACAGCTCACCAAAACTCAGATCTACATTGCAAACCCTTCTTTACAAGGTTCCCAATTGTTAGTTTCTAATGGCACAACACATTAAAAAGAATAAACTGATTAAATCTGACATAGTTGTTTATGTATTATCAGGACGGAGTGTTACAGATTGATCGTCTAGAGTCCTTAGTAACCGAGGTTATTTCTTATGCTGCTCCTAATAGATAGACATATGCCTAATTCAATTTATTTGCATCTAAAATTGAATAGTATGCTGAAAAAATCAATGCGGGGTTTTTATGCCTGGAACACTGTAGCAGTGGTATAACTGTACAAACCAGTTTGGTGTTGCCAGATGCTAAATTTAGCATCCTGCTGTTTTATAAGGATCATATCTGTTATCTGGTAGTAGTGATCTTCGTAATTGTTTCAGTCCCTTAGAGCAAGAACAGAGGAAACATTAGATAGACAACAAGCTGGAGAGAGTGATTATAGCAGGACAATTAAGCAACTTCTCTCTTTCATGTTGACTGAGAAGGTACTACTAAATCTGAATTTGAAAATTCTTTTGCTGCTCTTGAAAGCTGCAACAGAGGAAAATATGAGGTATTCAAATTTTACTGATCAAGAAAGTTATGTTTATGTGTTTTTAATAGGGTGCTTTTGTGAGGGAATTACTTTTGCAAGAGATTGCGAAGGTATTGACTATTCCTCTACTAGTACTTAGCCTTTCCAGAGCTGTACAATTTCTTATCATGAATATTTTCCTTGTGTTTTCTTATTGCAATAAATTTATACGTTAATTACTGTACACATATAAATCCGCAAGTGCTCAGTCGACATAGCTAGTGCCTAAATTTTGTCCTTGGTAATTAAGAGTCATTTATCATGTAGGGAATAGATGCTCTTAGTGTGGCCACCGTTGAATCAGTTACATTGACAGCTGCTTCGAGATTGCCATTTTTTAAACCTACACCATCATCCACAACATTGGGACAAGAGGATATAACAAACTTGAGAACTTTGCGTCGCCTTCTCGTGATATTATCAACACTTCAGAAGCCCGGGAGTGAAGTTCAAGTATTAAATTTTTCCAGCTTTCGTGCATTTTTATTTAAACTGTATTCAGTTTCATGTTTAGTCTGAAGAACATGTAATTGGATACCACATGAACTATTTTCTACTCAAGTTAGCTTGTGATTATTTATTTGGCCTCTCATGTTTTCAGCAACTTAAGGATAGCTATGCTGAGGAGACTACAATTAACAGTGTTGAGGAGGTTTCTCTTGTGTTAAATGAGATGACATCTGCACCAAATCTGTTACCTATAGTTTCTGTTATTCCTGAGGTACGAAATAAAAAAACAAAAACAAAATGAATGTTGGAATTAAGTCAAACTCAGCTGAAGGACAAACCACAAATTCTCTGCAATTGTTAAACTTCTAGTACTACTACGCAAATGATAATGAGTGTGACTATTTTTTTTAGTGAAGTTGGGGATCAAGCTGCCCAACTAGATTAATTTCCACAAGAGATCTCCATCCGGATTTCGAACCTGCTACCTCTCATACTGATGATTGTGATTATTATTATTTATTATTGCAGTTACCTTCAGAGTCACAAGAGCAATTGCTTCGATTGCCAGTAGATTTAGCAGGGAGGCTTTTATCTCGAGCTGTAGCAAGAACAATCCGAAGGCTTTTCATTTAAGAGATTTTTTACTTCTCAAGACCAGTAATTGAATTTTTTTTCTGATATTCTATTGAACAATTTTCATAATTAGTCAATACTGTTATAACAGATCAGCACCTTTTTTTTTCTAAACACAAATGTAAGTTTGAGTCCCTATAGTAAATATTTTAAAAAGGATCTCAAGTTAGCGAAATCGATGATTCATATTAATTCTTCTGTTGTGCTCCCTAAAGCATAAAATTTGGAGACTAATAATTAGGTGATATTTTTTTTATTTTCTGCCTAGATCCAATTCATATCATCACCTGTGCGGGACCATTCACTTCAGATCAGAATGGTTCTATATTACATCATTAAATTTCGCGTTGTGCAAATCTCAAGAAACATTTTAAAATTCAAATTTCACAATGCTGGAACCATTAAGTTGATCGTGCACAACTAGAACAACTTCAAGTGCTAGTACTGACCCATATATTATTTGGGTTGCATTCCTCGAGAATAGTTTCCAGATTTTTTTAAAAAATATTGTCATCGAAGTCCCCTGTGGCATAAAATATACAGTTTACTCAAATCAATTTCCTTAATGCTCGATGGGTGAGAATTGTTTCATGTCATGCCATATACAATTCATATTATCAAATCCATAAATACACCTTTATGCCTTTAAACTGAAAACTCTATTTGACTAGATCCTGAAAAGGACTGAACCCCTATGACAAATCCTCATCCACTCAAAACCAACACTCACTGTTACTTACCACATCCAAGTTCTTATTTCATTTTACAAAACATTATCCACTGAACACGAACCTTCACATACGAACAAGCAAATGTCATTGAGAGATGACTTGTACAACATGAACAGTACATGGATGATACAACAAACATGATACCTAACTTAATTTTCAACCCAGAAATAATGGTTAACTGTTTCTGACAGCAATCTTCTCAGCAAAAAGGGTCTCCATCTTTAATAATGCCTGAATAGTATAGATTGTAAACCATCAAAACAAAATTAGAGAATAAAGTGCTTAAATACATTAGAAGTAATGTGGATGAGTTTTGTTTACCTCAATGGCAATGGCAGTTGGTGTTAGGGCAGAAACGTCATTCAAACCCTGTTTTGCTGCCATATCTGCGTTGATAAAGAAACGCATTATTAGTGATATATGGTGAGGATGTGCCAGGTATTGCTATTATTTTTTTTTTTATCAATGGTTGATATCAAATCTAAATTCCTGAAGAAGTCCACAGTCCCAGTCAGGTTGTTTAGCAATTGACTGAGACAATATAGTAAGCTTTAACATAACATACCTTCAAGGGAAACTCTGATGTCAGCATTTGGATAGGCATCTGACCTCTGTTCAAAGAGTGCTGTCAGCTTTGCAAAAGCCTGCATCAGACAAAAATGTCAAATCAGAGTAGCCCACTCGTTATTAAATTAGTGGGGACTTGGAGTACTTAAATGACATGAGAAATGCTGTGGAGTACTAACTTAGCATCTTTGGTTGTAATAACTATTACAAATATGCCTACCATGTATATCCTTATTTGCAGAAAACACCATCAATTTTCCAAATTGCAAAGATTGCCGTTTTAGAATTATAAGGTTTATTGAAGCCAAATATCCTTTATTGCAAAACTATTTTTTTTTTCCTAGGACAAAAGGTTCGTGTTTTAGAGTACCAAGAAGAAAAGACAAACTTATAGGGGAACTTAATTAAGAAGAGATATCTGATGAAAACCAAAATAGCCTTTTCTTTAAGTTCTTCAATTTTTCTCCCCTAACACCCGTTGCAACTCGGATTATAAAGAATTAAAAAGTACTAGGATACTGATCACTAGGCCCTCAAATCATGGTTTGTTGCGAGGCCTGTTATCATTTTTTTTTCTTTGGAAACATTCTATGCATAAATGCTACCTTTGTGTAAGCATCACCAGATTCTTCATCAAGAAGAGGGCGAGACGCGGTTCCAACAGCAGCAATTCGTCGAGCAAGGGCATCTAAAGGAACATCAAGCCACACACTTACACCTTGTTTCATATACTTCCTGGCCCAACATAAATATAACCTTGTTATATATATCATGAAGAAAGCAAAAATTTGAAATGGGTTCTAACACTAGTTGTTCTCAATCAAGGTGGTTTGGTTTTCTTTGGTTTTCATGAGCAATTATTGCATACTAGTAAAAAATATTTGTAATGATCTACAATACAATAAATTGGAATAATTCTAGAAGTATATTGGAAATAAAAGACTAAGAACAAATGGGGACGTTTAGGACAATTAGATGAATATATGGGAGTTTAAAAAAGGATGCAGTAGTCGGAGAAGTTTACTACAAGAAGTTGGCTTTAGAAGCCCATGGAGTCCTTGTAATTGAGATGTTGAATGAATAAAATTAATTCAATCTTATTTTCTCTATCTTCTCTCTTTATCCAATTCATACACCAACATATTAAAAAAATACCACAATTATCCATTTCTAAACATCTCCAACTACTACATCCTTATTAATCTTCCATATATCCATCTAATTATCCTAAATATCCCCATCAGTTCTTAGTCTCTTATTTCCAACATAATTTTATAGTTATACCTATTTATTGTATTGTAGATCATTATAATACTTCTACATGAATAACCCCACAAATCTATAAAATAAAGAAGAAATTTCTTTCTTACCAGTTAACAGGTCGTATAACAGCACCACCCCCTGTTGCCACAACCAACCGACGCATTGTTGACAAGTCTCTTAAGACCTCACTCTTCAGAAAGGAAATACATGAAAAATCAAAAGAAAGAAGGAAATTTCAATGAAACATCAACAAATCACAGGAAAAGAATATTTGAAGTTCCCAAAAAAAAAAACACAAAAGAAAGCTTCTTCAATACCAAAACCACTACCTCATTATCTCTGAAGAAAGCTTCACTATGTTGCTTGAAAATCTGAGCTACTGATGATATTCCCACAGCCTGCTCAACCATTTTGTCGCTGAAACAGTAAAAAAGACAAAACAAAAGAAATTACTTACCTGTGTGAACATCAAGAAAAATAAAAACCAGCATTTCATAGTTATCACTTATTAGCACCATTTCCTTTCAGAGGAAAGAGAACAAACCTGTCAAAGAAAGAATAACCCAACACTTGTGACAGTATCTTTCCAACAGTTGTTTTCCCAGACCCCATCATTCCTATTAAAAAAAACACATAAAATTATTGTGCTAGTAATGCACACTTGTTCAATAGATACAGAAACGTTAAGTAAACTCACCAACTAAATAAATGCATCTTTCATTTAGGTAAGGAAGAACTTCTTGCGACTTCCTCTGTAATTACACCAGCAGTGAATCAGATAACTATACCAAATAAGATTTATTTATATAACAAAGAGAGGTCATGTCAGTGGCTTTTCTGAGCTGGCAACTACAAGGATCTTGTCATCTTGATCAACCTCAATATAAACAATTAATGTAAATTCTGGTGCAAATGTTCTTAGGACCAATCTAGGTCATCGATAAAGCTCATGGACCAAATTATAAATTTTCCCCATTAAATAACTTTTCTGTTCCATTTTTCTGGTCCATGGACCATAATGAATTAAAGAGCAACTGTTAGTCTAAATAATGGCAAAAGAGATCACAGTCACTTCCGAATAATAAGTAATTCTAATAAGTTTCTTAAAGGAATTTAAAGGTGAACTTCTGTGACCTTTAATATGAGGGCTTCATCAACGGAGTTATGAAGCTCGACGCTTGCTGTAAACAAATAAAATACAGTCAAATAATACATAAAAATAAATCACAAGCCAACGGATCGCCAAAATGTGTATCAATTGTCCCCACACAACCCCATCAATTTTCTGTGTTTCTAACACAAATTCCATCTAATAAGAGGCACCTTAAACAGGAAACTCCTTAGAAGGACTTTAACAATTGGAGATCAAGATCCAGAACAACTAGATTATTAACCCTTTTTATTGTTATAATTTATTTACTTTATTAATTTTTTAGAAAAGGAAAATATTCAATCCATAACCCCCTAATTCATATTTCTTCTTTTTTTTTTGAATTCCCCTAATTCACAAGTTTATTTTGGTAATTCATAAAAGCTCCTCTAGTCAACATGGTATAGCTTCCTGCACTCATACATAACCCTGAAAATGATTGTACATTTGGTAAAGATCCCTGCAAATTGAACACATAACCTTTTAATTTGAGTGATGCTATTTTGAAATCATAATTTACAATTTTCAGAGTTTATTAGAGATTTTTTTCCACTTTATACCAGTTTTGCCCTTATTTAATACTCTTTTTTTTTAAAAATGAAATAAGATGCATTACACAGAAAGAATTTAATGTGTTTCACATGCTCTCGAAACCATGTCGCAATAACAAAAATCAACAGAAAATACTCCCAAAGAAAAGAAAAAAAAACTAATTAAACAAAAATATCAGAAAATAACCACAAAAAAAAAAAAAAATTACCTGCTGGTTTCTTGTGACAGCGCGATATCTTCAATGGCGGATTTTCCGACTTGATCGAAACCCTATTTCTTGTCAAATCAACCAAATTCACCGTCTGGCCCCGCTGAAATCCCAAATGCACAGTCGAGACCCTCCCGATACCAGTATATTTTCCCCCGTATTTGTTATAGTTATTGGTCAAATAACTGGATTTGAGACTAAAACCCACACTCGCCTCCATCTTTTAACTTATTTTAAGAAACGAAAAAAAAAGAAAAAAAAAAATTATAGTGAAATTTACAAATCAACACTTCATTGAATTTGAAGCCAGCTTTGTAAGGGAGAACGCGCGCACGGGGCGCACGACAGCACCGGGTGCGGTGGCCGCAGTGTAGAGGTGGAGGGCGGTGAAACCAAAAAAAATGTATTTATGTCGAGGATCAGAGAAGAACGCGTTCGAGTAGTTGCATTTGTTAAATTAGAATTAGAAAGGTAAGGACATGAAATGACTATAACACCCCTTGGTTGGTACGGTGTTGTTGGTGAAGTCGATATGCATTATCCGAAGAAGTGAGGGTTCGTTTGGACAATCGGGGTTGGTGGCTCCTGTAGTCGTGTAAAGTTCTCACCTCTGCGTGCCAACTAACAAGATGTGTCGACACGTAGGAGAGAGAGGAGGGGGTTTGGTAGGACAAGGTGTTCTTTGGACACGGTTTATATGAACCAACCAAGAATAAGAAGATGGGACCCGCTAATAAGTGGTGGTAATTATACTGTACTGGAAGAGCCAGAGTCCAAATATTTTATTGTCCGGATCCTCTAAAGCAACTCAAATTTTGAGTTTAGACTTTGAAGTGATGAAAGGGCGACGTCACGTGATTTTCCTAGAAAAATGTTTTCAGTTGCGTATGATCTTCTCCAGTCAAATCCACCGTACAAGTCAAGATGTCCCGCTTCAGCAGAATTACGCTTGAAATTTTCGTGGGCATTCTCTCCGGTTCTATAATACTGGAGAACTAATTTTTTGTGGGTATCTCTCATAGACTCTCAACCGTGACTCAACCACAATTCATTCCCATTCAAGGAAGCTTGTTTTTAACCGAAATTTTTATTAATAAAAAAATATCAGCTTTGAAGAAATTTTTGCGTAGAATTTGAAAATTAGAAAAAAAAATGTGAACGTTATAGACTACAACGATCAAATTAGCGAATATAATTAGCACTAATAATATAAGAAAAAAAAAAGTCTGGCCATTATGGACGATAACAGTCAGCTACGGTATTTTTTCAAAGTTCAGTTTAGTTCTATAATGGTATGGTTGAAAAAAATCAGTGTAGCTGGCTGTTATTGTCCATAAAGCCAGACTTTTTTTAATGCGTTAATTAGTGATAATCTAATTTTATTAATTAAGTCGTTGTAGACAATCACGTCCAGAGGACATCATAAACAATCACATTTTTTCTACTTTTCAAATTCTATGCAAAATCTTCTCCAAAACTAATATTTTTTTATTTACATTTTATTAATAAAAATTTCCGTTTGTTTTTAGGTTCAGGTTTCTTCACGTTAGTTTGCTTAATGTTTGAATTTGAAAATTTTGCGAGTAAAAGTATACATAAAAAAGAACTTGAGCACTTATATAATTAATATTGTCAAAATATGGAATCAATATTTCAAACTTCCGAATTATTTTACATAAATGACTAAATGAGGGATATATTTTTTTTCTTTATTTCATCCCATATATATTTTCTCTATACGAACCGGATGGAAAAAAATAAAAAAAATGTCTAGTTCTAAGATGTATTTCGAAATTTCTTTCTAGTTGGTATTTATTTAACGAGGAGGGTTCAAATGCACCATAGTTTTGTGCTCCAATAATGCTCCACATCGTTATCTCCGTTTTCAAAATCCGAACAGTCGATCCGAACCACTTAAATTAATTATTACAATAAAATATGCTTAGAGACCAAATTTTACATTTTTTAGAATTTGTTTACTATTTCTTTTTGTAGGTACAATATTGCTTTTTTGAATGGTCCAGGATCTCCTCAAAACTGAGATTTTGTACTTACCAAAAAAACAGTAAACAAATTCTAAAAAATGTAAAATTTGGTCTCCAAGCATATTTTATTGTAATAATTAATTTGAGCGGTTCGGATCGACTGTTCGGATTTTAAAAATGAAGATAAAGATGTGGAACATTATTGGAGCACAAAACTATGGTGCATTTGAACCCTCCTCTTATTTAATATAGAGAGAGATGAACTATGATGAGTTGCGAAATAAATAACTTATTTTACTTCATGCTCATATCTTCGTTTTCAAATGCCAAATAGTTAATCTGAACTGCTCAACAAGATATTTATATTGAAATGTGCTTGAAAACAAAATTTTTTATTTTTTTTATTTTTTTTTACTATTTTTCTAAATATTTCAAAATCACTGTTTTTAATGGTTCTAAAGCATTCAAAAACAATAGTTTCTATCTATTTTAAACAACAGTTTTCTGTACTTAGAGTCGACTGCTCCACAGAGGGGCGGTCTGGGGTGAAGGGTGGACCGCCTCTAAGTTGGACGGTTTGGTTAGTTTTATAAAAAAATTAAAAGTTTGATTATTTTGATTTTTTTTTTTTTGGAGGGTTATTAATAAAAAAAAACGGAACAAATGCTAACCAACCTGGGCTCCTGGCTGTCGGCCTAGGCGTCTCCACGTAGACACATAATCCAATCTTATCCATTACTTTGGAGGAGAATGTTTTATACTTACTATTCTTTACGCCCTTCACGGAAGTCAGTAACGTGGATCCATTACACCCGTCCAAATATTGATCGCACGGTCTATATCAAAGACGTCCTTTAGGCGTCTAGATCTGCCCGAATTTTGTAAGTAAATTAGACTCTATTTAAGCCGCACAATTTATTCTAAAGGGTGTGGATTAACCTGGATCAGTCTAATAAATTTCTATCAACTGCAGACAAACCGTTCTGTCGTATGTCGTAACAGCAGGCGGTGGGGACCATTTGCAGGACAAGTACGGAGAGGTATTGGACGGTGAGACTAATAAATTAACTCATGCGGTGCCTATTTTGAAAATCAGTGTTTTCTGAATTTTATTATTATTTTTTATTTTATGAAAAATATGTAATTTTTAAAAATTAAAAAGTATATATAAAATTTGATATCCAAGAACGATAATTATGTTGGAATGTTCAAATCGACTATTTGAATTTTGAAAATGAAAATATGAGCGAGAAGTAAAACACACTCTTTAATTATCAAAATAAATTAGTCTCTCTCTCTCTCTATATATATATTACATCTAACGACTTGAATCGATTGTTTGAACTTTGATAATTGAAAAACCAATTGGTTGCACTGCTGCTTCGGAACAAACGTTTTTATATTAGCCAACTTCTCTCCGTATGTATATAAATCCCGTTACTTAAACCCATCTCTCTATATATAAGTACCGAGAGCAGCTTGGGTCCGATGGGCATCGGACCCAAACTGAGTTCGATGGGCTCCAAAGTCGTCCAATTCGCTTTAAGATCTGTGCAATTTGCTTTAATAACCGTGAAAGAACGCTTTGATATCCGTGTGCATGGATCCTAAAGCAGATTAGACGGTTATTCTACCTATCGAACCCAAATTTGAGTCCGATGGGCATCAGACCCAAATTTGTCCCATAAATACCGTTTCTTGCCAAAGTAGGTAAGATTTTTCCTTGACCACCAGAAATATTTGTATAATTGTATGACTGGGTCTTTCGGACACAAGCAATTTTATTCAATTAAGACCCTACCGGTCTCATCCCCCACACTGAAATTTTATCTGGGTAAGTTGTGGCCCAGATAAAATTTTGGGAGATCCATTCAAGTTTAAAAAAGCCCATAAAATAAAAAACATCCCCGACATAGCTCTGTAGGCCTGTTAAAGGCCTGAAGCTGTTTCATGAATGATCCATACTCGGTGGCAGCCTAATAATGTCCTTCTTTGTCCACGGAAAAAAAAAAAAAAAAAATCAGGTGTAGGTTACTCGGATACTTCATGTTGGACTTCGTATCCGTATTGGATATCGACCTACGTATTCTATACCATCTGATACACCTCTGACTCGCTTGGATGCGGATTTGACACATTTTTTTTTGAAATGAGGATTTGACACATTTGGAATACGACTCTGATAAGTGTCTGACGCACCTACACCAGCAGAGCGCAACTTTAGCCCGTACATGATACCAAAAATCAATTTTTATCTTGCGTCGGTGGGACTCAAACCTAGGTCATGTGACCCAAACAACAACCATCTTGACCACTACGTTAATTTTCATTTGTTATTAAAATTTTGTAACTATTATATTTACTGTATACTTAGACTATTGTATTGTATATAGAATTTTTTATATTTAATGTATATTTGAACTCCAAAATTATATTTAATGTATACAAGTGTTTTTATAATATAATTAAAATAATAATAAAAAATATATATAATAGGTGTATCGTATTCTTGATTTTTGAAAATTGCTGTATCGCCGTATTCATATCGTATACGATACGATACCCGTACTCGTATCCATGCAACATAGTGTGACAAAATGAAACCGAGAACTCATTTCTCGTATTAATTATTATGGTTGGGCCTATAATGTTTCTGAGATCTTGCCACAAGAATTGTCTGAAATTTTAACAGTATCCAATATGATTCAATAGGGTTCAACTGGAAACCCTAAATGTCAATTCTATGAGGTAGGTTCTTTTGACAACCACAGTTCACGGTTAAAAGAGTATCACAGGTACAAGCTCTGGTACGGTTTGCTTGACAACTAGGTCCTTTTGGATACAAACATGACAATTTATTTTCAGATCAGTGAATTACCGATAAGGTACAAATTGTGATAGTACGTTAGCAAGGCATCGGGGGCATCAGGCATGGATGGTTGGGAACTCGGGATGAATTTGGTTTCCTTGTACAAGCAAATAGAGTAGAACTATATGTCTGATTATTGGTTATCAAAGATTGAGAGTTTGATTTTTCCTCACAATTTCGTAGTCTTTGCAAAAGTTTTCAAAAAAAAATTCAACAAACCAAGAGTCTATAAAACATCCACCACACATCTTGGTAGGCCGGTTTAGAGGCCATAGATTTCGAAAAGTATGGCCCAAAGGTGTTCGATGAAGTGCCCAGAGTTGAGGGCAGTCCGATACACTATGTTGTCCTCCTAAATTTTTTTAAAAATACTCCTATCAAAAAAATAATAAATCAAAAGACCACTAAAGTATGGAAATTTTATATTTGGCACGTCCGCTATTTGAAATGGCGGACACTTTTTTGGTATCCGCCATTTCAAACGAAGGACAACCAAAAAACTCAAAAAAATCATTTCAACAGCTGAATGATATATAATTTGAATTTTATAAATTTTAAAAAAATAGTAAGAACAACTTATAATTTGAATATGTTAGAAGGGATATCAAACAAAATAGATAATATATCATTTAGATATATTAGAAACTCTACGAAACATTTTTCAGATAAGATTTTTTCCGACTGTAAAAAAGCTAAACTATTTCTTAGTGTGTTACTATAAAAAATTAAAATATTTGAATCTGAGTTATTGATCCCGGTTCAAAAGTTACTTCTAGATAAATAAAAAAATTATCGTGGTCCTTCTAGTACATTAGAATTTTAAGATACTCTATCTATTTCTCTAGAAGAGATTTTAGGAATATGTTAAAATAGAGGAGGGTTCCAATGCCTCATCTTCTCATACCTCATTCATACCTCATGTTATATATCTTTATTTTCAAAGTCCAAACTATCGATCAGAACCGTTCAACATGATATTCATGCTAAAATATGCTTAGGGATGAAATTTTATAATTCTTGCAATTTTTTTACTATTTTTTAAGATAGATACAAAATTACTGTTTTTTTAACAGTTCAGGTATAGTGATTTTGTACCTATCTTAAAAAATAGTAAAAAAATTACAAAAATATTATGTTGAACGGTTCGGATCGACAGTTTGGACTTTGAAAATAGAGATATATAACATGAGGTATGGATGATGTATAAGGAGATGAGGCATTGGAACCCTCCTTATTAAAATATATAGAGTATCTTAGAATTTGAATGTACTAGAAAAATCATGATAATTTTTTTATTTACCTACAAGTAAATTTTGAACTGGGATCAATAACTCAGATTCAAAATATTTTTAGTTTTTTTCCAGTAACACATCAAGAAATAGTTTATTTTTTATAGCCAGGAAAAATCATACCTGAAAAATACTTCGTAGTGCTTCTGTTTTATCTAAATTATAAGATACTTTGTCTATTTTATTTGATGTCTCTTCTAACATATTCAAACTATAACTTATTCTTTCTAGTTTTAAAATTCATAAACAAATAAATTCATTCAGCCGTTGAAATGGATTTGTTTTAGTTTTTTTGGCAGTCTGCCATTTCAAATGGCGGACATGATAAATATCAAATTATCAAAATTCAGTGGTTTTTTTTATTTATCTTTTATTTGGTAGAGTATATTTAAAACATATCAGGAGTTAAAAAAATAAACAAAATGAAACCGAGAACACATTTCTTGTATTAAAGAAGACAATGGGCCTCTGAGAACCCTTTTTTTTTTCTTCTAATTTAAACAAATTTGGAATGCTTACAATTAACCCTCCCTTGAAGCAATGGAAACAAGAAAAAGAGCAATTTACTAGAGACTTGAGAAAAAGTTACAAACTTGTAAGCTAGCTTATTAGATAGCCTAATTCACCAATGAAAGGGAGAACTTTTTCTCCCCAAATAACCATGAATTGAACTTAAAAATTGAATTTACACCCTCAATGTCAAAGAATGCTTCAAAGTACCAACATGGAGTGTGTGCGCACCTAGCGCAACCTTTCGGCTTCCGGTCTCATCCACCACACTCAAATCCTTGCACACATCAAGATTGAATGTAATATCTCCTACCCCTCCAGGTCCTAGATACACCCTCTCAAAGCCTAGCAAGTGCTTTTGCGGAGCATTGTGCACGGCAGGAGGTGTGGTGAAGAGAAACACTGTGTGCGCTCCCGGCATTGCGCCTGAGTTTTGCACACGCAATTGAATTTGAAATGCTGCATTCTGGCAATGATTCCCAAAGGCATCAACTGATTTGCATTGCTCGGAGGAACATGTGTGCCCTTCTTCAAGAGGCATGTAGATTGTTTTTGGAGCTTGGACGAGCCGGTGCTTGTAAATCGTGTAGCTCAGGCCATCCCCAAAGGAGTAAACTGGGGTGCCCGTGTAGAAACGGTAAGTTCGGCCTGGGTAGCCATTGGATGAATCGGGTCGCATGCGCATGTCAGTCATGGAGACACTACTAGCGAATGATTCGGGGTACCATGTTACTGGTAACCTTCCACCTGGATTAATAAAAAAGATATTAAAATTTATTTCAGAGTAGAAATTTGCATTGAGATGCAAGTTGGATATATGAGATTTTATAGACAGTGAGTAAAAAAAAAATTGACACTTACAGGGATTGAAGGAACCAAAAAGAACATCAGCCAGGGCCCCTCCACCTTTCTCACCTGGATAACCGATCCAGAGAATGGCCGGGATCTTAGAGCTCGTTTTGGCGAATGAAATGTCAAATGGGCCACCAGACATGATTACAAGAATTACCGGCCCCTTGGAAACCTTTGCCACCTCGGTAATCAAAGTTGATTGCTGGCCGGGTAGCAGGAGGCTGACCCGATCCAAACTCTCCCTCTCTACTGTTTGATCGGCACCAACAATTAGTACTGTTGCATCAGCTTGTGAAGCAGCTGATTTTGCATTGTCTAGCTGAAGACTATTTCCAGAGCAACCAACATTGGAGCAACCGGGCTGGTAGACCGTGGAGACATACGAAGCTAGGCCTTGCAAAGGTGTTATGTAGCTGCATGGTGTACCTATAAGAAGAATTTAAATGTGCCAAAAAAAAATGTTCAAATAAAACAATGAATAAACAACATTATATTTTCATTATTGTTCTAATTATAAAAGTTTGTTTCAGAACAAGTTTCTCCAATAGAGGACACCAAACCAAAATTGTGAATTCAACAATGGCCTATCTCCTTTTCATTATAACTTATTCATTTTTTTCTTAAAGATTATATATGGTCCATGAGCCTGATTTTATTTTGGTACTTGTATACCTTCATAGTTTCCGATCATGGTATGTGTAACGTTCGCATTGGGTCCAATCACGGCAACCGACTTGAGGGACTTTGGGAGAGGTAGCACGTCATTGTCGTTCTTCAGAAGTACAATGCCTTGCCGGGCCGCCTCACGCGCCAACTCCTGATTGGCTGTCGTGCACACGTCCTTTGGCCCGAGAGCTCCATACTGATGGTTCCTTGGATCACCGTCAAAGAAACCTAACCGCATCTGCACAATGAAGTTGTTTGTTATGGCATTGTCGACGTCACCTTCGGATACTTTTCCTCCCTGCACGGCTGCCTGGGTGTGCTGGCCCAAGAAATTCCCGCAGTCTAGATCCAAGCCTGTCAGATTTGAATTTTTTAGATTATTTTTTTTTTTTCTTTTGTTGCTTGTTTTGTGTGAAGTTAAGATTTTTGCAGATAACTTAGAAGTTAGAAATAAGTATTTTTCATAAGAAGTGGTAGTTTTGCATTGATTATCTCCTCCAAATACAACTTTACGATAATAATTCTAGGTGCCATACTAATTAAGTCGCTATCACACATGATATTGTAATGCATATCTAAAATATAACATTGCTTTTCATGATAACAATAATGTTGGGCCCTTATTAGGCATCATAGTCCAATAAGTCCAGATGCCAACTAAATGCGTTGCCATGTAACATGTTCACTTCTCACACTTGCAACTAATTAGTTGGAGAAGCCTCTTTCATGCTGTAAATTTACGTTTAGCAAATTTGAGCAGAAATTTTTTGTTTATTATTTTTTTACAAATCCCCATATTTCAGGTTAAGAGTACTTATCACCTCACTTTCAGAATGAAATATAATTAATTACCTGACTTGATGGTAATAGCAGCTGCATCTTCTGGTGTTTTGGTGTAGTGCTGGTCATTATAAAGCACATCAACTGAATCACAATCGGAAACAATGTAGCTGAAATTAATACAATTATTAAGAGTTAGAGGATTGATATGGCAAAAATTGATTTTGACAACTAGTCATGTCAACATAAATTCAAATCTTTACATTTCTCTGTTCCATAACAGAGTAGCTTTGAATTGTGCTGTATATTAATAAATGTCTCAGAAGCGTTCCATCTTTTCCAGTGCTTTATTGGTCCATACTTTATTTTATTTTTAAAACTCATATCTACCTGATTCTATTGACATAATGACATCTAAAGCAGGTCCCACTAATAATCCATTTTAAGAATTTGATATTATTATGTTCGTAGTTAGGTTTGCACTTTACAGCTGCACAATCATCTGTTTGTTTTCTTTCTACAAGAAATTATTGTACGGTAGTGATAAAAGTCTTTCTTTTAAAGCAAACAAAGCAAAATCCTCCAGGAAAAATTAGCTACCAACTGGACCACCAACTTGTACCAACTGGCTTGGTATCACTTTACTAGACATAAAAGATACAAAGACTATACCAGATTGGCTATTTCACATAAATTTGCCAAAATTATTGTCTCAGTAGTCAATAGTCAGTAGTCAGTACCAACTAAACTGCATCTACCAAGTTTGTTTGGTGCTGTTAATATATTGTACATAGTTACATACCCATTGAGTTTCCAGTCGCCTCTAATGACGCCGGAAAGTAAGTCCTTGTCGGCGCATGTCGGTTTACCGTTGACCTGGTTGTAGGAGCACATGACACTAGCTACATTGCCATCTATTACACAGCTCTTGAATGGAGGCTGGAATGTGTCGTCAAGGTCTTGCTGGCTCACCTACAATAAGGCGGAAATTAACCAACCACATCATACATTACATCAATTAATAATGTTTTTGTATTAAATTAGGGACAATTCGTATGCATAAACTGCATCACATAAACGTAATAACTAATTTATGTTTAATACTACCTTAATAAAATATATATAATTTTAAGAAATATATAAAAAATTTCGAAAAAAAATTATAGATATAATCACATATAATATGATAGGATACGGCTCGAGAGTCAGACCTAACTCTAAACCTGAATTCGACCGACTCGAGAAAATGTCCGGCTCGATCCTATGAATCAACAGGTCATGTGGGTCGACTGTCGGGCAGGACGAGTCGCCCCACACATGAACATTTTTATCATCTCTAAACAGAAGCATGTGTAGTGGATTAAACTTTAGTAATTATGAGAACCAACTTTTTTTATTTAATGACTGAGATAATTTTCATGTAGAAAATTACAGGTTTGAAATCTGATTAGAATTTAATTTTTATTACTTCGGAAAAAGAAAAAAGAAAAAAGAAAAAACTGTAGAAATCCTAGAAGTACTCTATGTCGATCATTGCAGAGCTGGGGTCTCTAATTAAATCGAATATTGTTACCAGCAGCAGCAGCAGCACAGTAGGTGTGAGGTGTGGTACCCTTTTTGCCAAGATCTACTTTAATAAATTCGTTTGGAATCGGCCGGTGCACGAATTCCGAGGAGATTTGTTTTAGTAGAGGTGATAATGTCGTCAACACGTTTCTCGGTCCCATGAAAGGATAATTAGTTTATATATACTATAATTGCATTGGATTTTGTTATGGTTGTATCGAGACGACCAATTTTATTATCATTATAATATTATTTTCTGACACATAGGAAAGGCTTATGTTGGCTTTGATCATGTGCGTATACAAATGATTCATATTAAATAATCGATTCAGAATAATCAATGAGATCGGAACAGACTAAAATATTTAAATTATTCTTTAAAATAAAAATGAAATATTTTCAATTTAAAATATTTAAAAAAAATTATGACATGTTATAGATGAAGAGTATTGCTTTAATCACTATATCAACAACTAATTATCAGTTAGAAATATTTGTTAAGGATACTTTTAGCTTAATCAAAATTTTAAATTATTCTTTAAAATAAAGATGGAATATTTTCATTTAAAATGTTTTAAAAAGATTACAATCTCTTATATACAGAGGGCAATATTTTAATCAAAAAGTAATTATGAATTAGAAAATTTTGTTATTTTTGTTGTTTAATCATTTTTTTTAGGGATAACCAAGTAGGGGTGAAAACGGTATGGATAATATCCGATTCGATCTGTATTCGAAAATTTAGATGTGGATATGATGTGGATATCCGATATTTGGATATCTGTGTAGATAAGGATACTGATATGATTTTAGGTTTTAATTATTCGTATCCGAATAGTAGATATATACTATATATTTTAATATATATTAAGAAAAATTTATGTTATTCATCATTATAATTAGATAAATATTATGAGTTTTAATATTTTTATAATATTTTAATAAACATCTGATCTGATTCGGATCCATATCTGTATCTGTCTAATATGTCTAATATCCGTTTCATAGCCGTCTCTGAAAAATAAAAAAGAAGATATAGATATAATTCTACCGCTATCCACTTTGTATCCGCTCCATTTTCACATCTAGATTACCGTCTTCTGATTTTCATTAAAAAAATATATTTGTTGAAAAAAATGTATAATCAAAAGAATCATACAGCATCTCTGTCAAATTGGATGCAAGTTCCAAGACAGAGTGTTGGGGGCTTGTGGCCTGATACGGACAGTTATACCTACGGGTATTTCCACTCAAAAAAGAAAAAGAAAAGATACGGACAGTTACAAAGTTAAAATAAAATAGTTCTCTGTTTACTAATAATAGTAATAGTAGTTTTAGAATAGTTACTTCTACTTAAAATGTAAAGGTTGTTTTATGCTTAGAGTACTTAATTAAACCAAAACAGATTTGACAAGTAATTGTGACACTGAACTTCATTATTTCAATATTAAGTGTAGTTACTTCTATTTAATAATAAAAAAATTCGTCTTGTACTAATAAGAGTCACTTTCCACTAACCTTTTAGTAAGAGTAGTTTGCCTGTCACATCAACAAAAATCCACAAGTTTGCAAGGCAACAAAAGATGGTACCGGGTTCCTTAATTTGTTGCATATATATCTTCTTACTCATTTCGTGTCATAATTGAACGAAGCCCACAAATTGTAATACATTAATGCTATGCTTTTAGTTTTAGAAAGACTTACATGTCAATGATTGATTTGTAACTAAAACTGGCGTTGAAAGATTTGAAACTGAATAAAAATGTAAAGAAAAACACTTCTCTAAGAAAGAAAAGAGAAAAAAAGAGAGGAAAATGTGACTGTAATAAACGATTTTTTTTTTAAAATAGAACTCATTTAAAAAAATTAACCAAAGCAGTACCGTTTGTTTGGAAGCTATAAAAATAGCTTTTACTGGTCTTGTGGACCGGTGTAGCTTGAGTGGCAATCACAGTGTCTATTTTTAGGTCATTAATTGAACGAATCCAAGCTATACTGGATTACTGGTCCACAGGACCGGTGGAGGCTATTTTTATAGCTTTGAAGCCAACGGTGCTCCTTTGGTTAATTTTTTTAAAATGAATTCTATTTAAAAAAAATCTTAATAAACTTACAATGGCATTGAAGGTATAGCGTTCAACTCCTTTCCAATTATCGACATCGTAGGCGGTGTAGTGCTTGCAACATGCGGCGACCTTGAGGGTGTCCGGGTGGCCGGTCTCTTGCAAACCCTTCACGTACCCTGTCGCATATTTGCTCGCTAAAAGTGGGTCCTCACCTGGTGTCTCCTGCCCCCTTCCCCATCGCGGGTCTCGGAATATGTTGATGTTCGGGCTCCAAAACGTCAGCCCCGCCAAGCCGACATTGTACATTGCACGAGCCTCGGTCGAAACCACCTGTGTAGAGTGAAATATTTCATGTAATTCTGAGTTCTGTTTTACCAAAATTGAGTAGTTTGTTATGCAATAATGCAATATGCATGTCTTCTATTTTCTTTCTTTTTTTTTCACTTTTTGAAGTGTTAATAAAACGTGGGCCATAATTAAATTTTAGGGGAAAAAAAAACAATTGCCAAGTTTTCAAGTTTTCAAAATTTCAATTTTTCGCGGTATAAATATTTAGTGGGGTCCAACGGAGATGAAAAGAAGTACAAAAAGTGACCACATTTTGTGAAAAAAATTCTAGGATAAAAAAATATATTTTTTGTTATTTGGTGCATCAGAAGGCTTGTCAGATAACATGTTAGCAGACTAAGCAGAGGGACCATTATCTTGCAGTGATGTCAATCTCCCAGAAGACAATGACATCTCAACTGATTGTAATGTACATTATTATGTACTGGGGCTAGATATGGTGGCCTTATTGCCCCAGCCAGTAGGGAAATACTTAAAATCCATAATAATACACAGAGGCCAAAAAAACTTATCACCTACTAGAAACACGAGGCATTAATTAATTAAGATACGCATAAATATGCCTTTAATAAACTTCCCATATTTGGTTGTGCAACCAATAATGCCACACTACAAAAAATATTTTTACTTTATGAAGAATTCTTCATAAATTAATCTGACAAAACTACTGTGGTATATATGGAGAACTAATGAGCAAAATATATATATATATATGGATAACTAATCTTTGATCTAGTGACCAATTTAATGTCCTTTGAGAGATCACAGATTTAAAATTAGTTGTGAATATTTAAGTGGAGTATAAGCTCATCATTGTCTTAAAAAAAATATAAGTGTATTGAGAAAGCTTCTTCAAAATTGGCAAATTCTCATTCTTCAGAGAATGTTGTTGTTTTAATGAGGCAAGTAAAGGGCTAAAGGCGTTGGAGAATACTAAGGTGGTGAAGAAAGAACCTTCTCTCCGTTGAGTGTTAGTAGAGAAGAAAATACGTGACACGCCGTGACGTGACGTGACAAACACGCCGTGATTTAGTCACGTGACGTGACGTGACGTGATCAATTTTTTTTTTCACGTGACGTGACGTGACGTGACCAAAATAGTGGCGGAGGATCACGTCACGCGAATGGTCACGTCACGCGTAGTCACGCCGTGACCGTACGTGACGTGATCACACGTGACGTGACGTGTCGTGACGTAAATTAGTCATGTCAATTTTTTTAATTTAAATTGTTGAAAATTTAGGAAAAAGTTATAAAAAATTCTAAAATAAGTAAATAATATTGTAAAGATTATTTTTTTTAGAAAATGTTGCATCTGACATTACTTTAAAAATTCAAATTACAAACATTCATTAGACTAAACTAAAGAAAATAAAAATCAGTACTATATTAGTACCAATATCACCGAACTTACACTATAATAAAAATATGAATACTCTATATATATAAAAAAAGTTGGATACTCTATGTTTCATACCGTGACGTGACGTAACGTGATCACGTGACGTGACGTGACGTGACTGGTTCGCGTGACGTGACGTGACGTATATTTTTACTAGAATGTGGTCACGTCACGCGAATGATCACGTCACGCGTCACGCGAGTCACGTCACGTAATCGACACACGTGACGTGACTAGTCACGCCGTGACAAATTTCCTTCTCTAAGTGTTAGGGTATGTTTGTATTAATTAATAACAAGTATAATACATGTAGTTGGATTGAAAGTTGCAACTCTTGAACTAAAGTCGGGACCCACATTGTCAGACCCAGAGCTTATTTTACCGTGTGGGTCCTGAGTTTCTGTCAAAATCCTTGACTTTAGAATTGAGGTTTGTTAATAAATTCAAGCTTTTCTCCTATAGGCTATAGGTTTGTATTTAATTCCACCAAGGTGTGAAGGAATAATTACTACAACAGTAGCAAGACAGGAAAGCTTCAGACGTAACTCTTAATATCTGCCTACGGGCTTTAACCAAAAAAAAAAAAAAAAACTATTAATATCAGATTTTTGTGTATTTCAGAAAAGAAAGAGAAATAAGTTTCAAACAGACCAATAGAAGCAAGAGCATTCACTTGAGTATTGAAAACGATAAAGAGTTTTAAATAAACTACATTAAAATTGCCCAACCAATAAAAGAGAAACTCCAAAATTAATAGAGAAAAACCTCCAAAATGCCAATGCAGGTTAAAGGAAAGCAAAAAACCATATTGAAAAAAACATGTAGTGATATCATATGAGGAACTCACCCTTCCAATGGCTTCAAACAGAGAAGAATTGAAAGAAGCCGCAGTGAGAATCGGCATTGGAAAACTAGTTGCTCCCGGCACGAGAGTCGAGAAATGGGTACCGGGTCCAACATAGGAAACACCGTGCAATGCCTCCGACCACCACTCATAGGTCGGTATGCCGAGCCTTGACACCGCAATGGCCTTGTTCACCAAAAACCCAATTTTCTCTTGCAATGTCAGCCTCTTTACCAGATCCGATGCCCTGTCAGAAAAGCTTAATGAACTGTTACAAAACCCAAAACCCGCTAAGCTTGGAGTAGATTTAGTGTCGCAAGCAAAGGTAGGGTTTTGGGCCGTGACAGTGGTGGCAACGAGAAAATGAAAACAGAGGAAACAGAGCAATGTAAAATGGCATTTTGATGCCATTTTTTTTTGGGTTTTTGGTGCTGGAGTGAGAGAGCGGATAGGAGGTGCCCGCTTATAACGAGTAACAGTGGGTGTGGGTTGTGAGCTGTGTGTAGCACACCCGTGACAAGGACATGCGTAGAGAGGAGAGAGCAGAGGTGGATTTGGCTCTAGAGACCCGTGAGGGAATTTTGGATATATTTAAATTATGAAGAGAAGTTATGTACGTAGCTTTGTTTATACGAATACGATAGTAAAGAAGAAGAAGAAAATGATGATGTTGTTGTTGTATTAAGTAGTAAATTAAATTGGAATGATGGGTTGGGAGGTGCTTGCTTATGTAGGGTTGTGAGGGTTTGCAAGCGATTTTATCGTCATAAAAGTCGGATTTGCTATTACAAATTTGTAAGATTTATATATCAATAATTAATTGTTGAACAGACTGAATCATAATAGTAGCGCGCATTACGTTTTACGGCGCTAAAGCAAACATATAAAAATGTTTATTGGTGTGAAATTGGTGTAAAATTATATATATAATCTTTTCGTTTGAAAAAAGATAACGTATCCATAGAGTATAGACTATAGAGAAAGAAAATAAACAGAAATAAAAACAGGTATTGATTCTTTTCTTTGTTTGTCTGATTAGGTTTTTGGTGCGGCTGTATTGTAGATTGGGTGATGTCAGAAAAAAATAAAAAAGGAGGCTTTTTCAGCCTTTGTAGAATATTATCTTCTCATTCTTTTTTCTTTCTCCCTTTTTTTTTTGCTTTTTGAATGTTAAGGCTTCTTTTTCATGTTTTGTGTCTTATGCTAACGGTATATGCGGACTAATTTTTTTTTTAAGGTGACTGTGCCAAATTAGAAAAATTAAAGACAAAATTCCACAAAAATAAAACATTTTGTCCAAGGATCCCTAAGGGTAAATAGTTTGACAGATCAGCTTTTGATTCGTGCAGAGGATGAGTTATATTCGGAAATAAATCTGCTGCTGTTCCAAAGGATCGCAGGGATCTACAATTCCAATTCTAACCGTTCATGTGTTTCAAGATTCGTGTACAAAAATTAACTTCTTTTGATATTTGTGTTCTAATAAATGAACAGTTGAGTTTGAAATCGCAGAAACTCTGCGATCCTTTGAAATCGCAGCAGATTCGCTTCTATTATATTCAGCACTCTATTTGATTATATTGTTCTCAAAATTTTCTCCAGTATATCCGCTATATTGTGGTAAATTAGATGTTTGGCTCAGTCGGGTGTCTATTGCATGGTAAATTTCTTAAGGCTTGTTCGGCACTAGTACTGTGCCCGTGGGAAAAAAAAAAATTAGTTCAATTGAATTTTTTTCCCACAAACACAATAAAACCTAGTTCAAATTTCATTCCTATTCCTATTGCTACCATCTGCCAAACATGCCCTTATTGTTTTGACTTCACCATTTTACAAAAGGAAACAAAAAAAAGAAAAGAAAAATCAAAGCTTCAAATTCAGAAAAAAAAATATTAGTTAGTGAATAAGCAGATATTTATATTAAGTATAATTGCATACCTCTATAATGATATTTTATTTATTTTGTAGCCGTACATTTGATACACATATTTATTTTTCATTGTAGGTTTTGGATTTTATTTAATAGAAAATCATAATATCGATATAATGGTACGAATATTAATAATAGGAGTAACGACAACATACAATAAAATGGTGATGATTTACTAATTTAAAGTTAAATTACTAATAGGGGTGTCAATGGGTACGGTACGGGTCGGGTGGAGACATTTTCATACCCGTACTCATTAAAATTGATCTTACCCATACCCTATCATTACCCATTAAAAATTGACCGTACTCTACCCTACTCTTATCCGTTAATATTATTGGGTAATAAAACGGTAGCGGGTGAATAACGGATAATACTAATATAATAATTAATTTTATTATATTTTACAAATAGAACATTAAAAACTAATTCATTTCATACATATGTAATTGCATTACTAATAAAAATAAAAATAAATATATATGCAATCAATTCCAACTAAATTATTTTTTATAAAGCAAGAAAATTCAAAAGCATTAATATCTATTCGAAAAAAAATTCAATTATTTAACTAAATAACAAACTATGCAAATAAAATAATATGTTTAACATTTTTCTAATAACAAAAGACATACACTATTAAATAACAAAAACACATTACTAATTATTACTCAAACTTTATTATAGAGGCACCAAAATGGAATTATGAAAGAGTAAATAAATATTTAATTTGAATATATATAATTTAAGATTTTATAATTACCCTATAGGGTAACGGGTACGAAATAGTCATTACTCATACCCATACCCATTTAGCTATCGAAAAAAAATCTTACCCATACCCATACCCAATAAACTAACGAAAAAAAAAAACCTTACCCATACCCGCCTTATCGAATACGATACAGATCAGGTAAATAGCTAAAAAGGTACCATTGACACCCCTAATTAATTACTAAGTGAACCTTGGCATCTGTACAGTAGTATATAGTATAGTAAAAAAAAGAACTGTTTATTGCCAATAACGAAATATAATTAGTTCGCATGTACAACTCATAAAATTACCATTAACATTTTATAAAACAAAAATAAATATTCAAAAGAATTAACTCTTTTCACTGCATGCTCTTATTTAGCAGCCTTTCATGACTTCTTTATTCACATTATATTCTGCTTCTATTGTACCTAAGGATATATGAGGGGACAAGATTCTCGGTTGGTGTTGTCACCTCTTGGATTATGAATGAAGCGACGCTATGGGAGAAACACTGCAACTGATAAGGTGACAACGAAGACGTAATAAGTTGGGTGTGGGTTACAGGGTCAATTAGGCGTTGCATTGCTTATTTTCCTAAATATTGTGTGTTGCGTGCTATACAGGACTCAATGGGTTAAGATGTAACTCTGTTGATCCGTTTTTTTCTTTTTAATGCAAACTATCTGGCAGCCACTGCCTGATTTTTTTTTTTTTTTTAAAAGTTTTTCTAATTTACATAATACAATAACTAAGGACCTGTTCGGCTGTCGAGCGGGAACGGAAATAGGTTTGAGTTCCGGTCCAATTTGAATAGCCGAGACATTATTTTCATGAGAAAAAAAATTCACTTTGAGTGATTTTTTTTTTTCCCACAGAAACAGTGGCAGCCGAACACCCCTAAAACATGTATTCATGCAAGCTACATGTCAGTCCAAGGTTGTCCTACCATCACGTGAATATAATTACAGATTATATTAACAATAAAATTATTTGACGCTGATTAAATAACTATTATAGTTAATAAAATCAAATTATATATAGATATCTTATTTATAATTTAGATAGTTGTATATCATACAATTTAAAAATGAGTTATTCATTCTAAACAGTTTTAAAAAGTCGACATTTTAGATATACAGCATAAGTACATTACTAAACCATAAAAAAAATCAATAATTTGAATAGAACTATAATGCTTTTAAGAATGTTTATAAGTTAATTTTAATACGTTTATTTTCCAACATTTTATGACAGATTGATTTTATATAAAATTAATTCAAATATTTATAAATTAGATATGCAAACTCATTAGTTTCAACAGTTTGAATTTTAATAATGTCAATTCAATAAATTTTAGAATTAAGCTCACAAAGAATTTGGTGGGCTTAAGAACACAATGATTCTACTCCCATAATTATACCTTATATCATAAACTCTATCTAAAGTCAATTTTTGGTGTTAAGCTACCAAATTTTGGAGTCACTTTTGGTGGAGGTCTGAGTTCATTATTATAACTTAGACCGGCCTAAATTATTCATGTTTGGTTGAGATCTTAAATAAAATCTTGACTTTATTTATTTCTTGTTTGGTTGAAGATGGTGGCTAAGTCATGACTTGTATATTACTATTTTGAGTTTATTTTTACTAATCATTTTTAAGCTTAACCTAGCATGTACCAGTATAGAGACATATTATTGGTACCAATTGGTACTAGTTCACAGATGGTACTATCTTCAAAAATATATTTATAATGCACATATGCATTTGTATCTATTTTCATTGAAAGCAAGTGCAATGGAAATCAATAAAAAAAAATGACAATTAACATTACAATGTACCATGTAACAAAATAAAAATTGATAAGAGGATCAGTAACGTGAGTTCTCAAATTCGAAATGCTAGTATTTTAATTTATCATTGAAATCAGTTAGTTCACAATGAAATTCAGTATATAATTTGATTGTCGAAGATAGGGGCAGACCCAGTGTAGACCAGGGGGGCAGCCGTCTCTCCCTGGATTTTGAGTTTTAGTGGAGATTTATCGATTCTGACTGGCTTTGTTCCACCTGAATTTTTTTTTGCCCCCCTCTGAATGTTTAATTGGTAATTCGGGCTAAATTTATAGTTAAAATTAAAATAAATTTCTTGAATTATGATTGGTAATTATAATTATATGTTAGGATATCATAAATTACAAGTCAGAGTATTATAAAGTATAAGTTAAAGCATTATTTTTTTATCAAATAGCCAATTAGTTAATGAGTTTAAATCCGATTAGCTATTTAAATCCGATTCGATATTTTTTTTGTCCCTGACGAAAACCCTAAATCCGCCCTTGGTCGAAAATGCATATCTACAAAACTTTTTATTAAAAAAAAATCCAAAATGACCACGTGAAACAAATATTTTCAAATGAAAATTGAGTCAAGTAACTCTCATCTCTCATAATTTCCAGCCTATTATACCATCCACAATCACACAAACAAAAATTATTTAAATCAACAATTGTCTTAAACTAACAAATGCCATAAATTAGGCCACAAGAGAGCATAAAGATTAAACCACTTAAATAGGTGGCTTAAATTTATAGGTCTAAAATTAAACTTAGACTATCTTAGAACAGGGCTGTTCGTGTTTGTCAGCTTAACTGAGACTTGAATATCTTATTTTTATAATTTAGATCTCAATCAAGCATGAGCTAGCGAGTAACTAAATTTTGTTTTTCCCTCTCGAGCAAATTATTGATACTATATCATACGTACATATTTTTTAAAAATTGAATTGTCGTTTTGTTAGTTACCACAGTTGTCAAAATAAATATGATTGTATATATAATATTCCCTAAATACAACATGTTTTTTTTATGAGGAGGGTTCAAATGGACCCAAATTTCTATGCTCCTATTTACTCTCAATCTTTTATCTTCATTTTTAAAGTCTAAACAGTCGATCCGAACCGATCAACATGACTTTCATAATAAAATATGCTTAGAGACTAAATTTTATATTTTTTAGAATTTTTTTACTATTTTTTAAGATAGGTACAAAATTACTTTATCGGATGGTTCAGAATCTCCTTAAAACAATTATTTTGTACTTATCTTAAATAGTAGTAAAAAAAATTTAAAAGAATATAAAATTTGATCTTCAGGCATATTTTATTATGAAGATCATATTGAGCGGTTCGGATTGACTATTCGGACTTTGAAAATGAAGATAAATGAGATAAAGAATTGAAAATAAATAAGAGCATAGAAATTTGATTGCATTTGAACCCTCATCTTTTTTCATATATCAATTATGCTTAGTATCAATAACCAAGTTCGAGTTTATTAAAATTAATTAGTTGATACAACTCATAAAATTACCATTTATAATTTATGAAAAATAATTATAAGTATTAAAAAAAAAGAGGAGGGCTCCAATGCATCCAAAATTTCATGCTCCTATTTGCTCCCAATCTTTTATCTTCATTTTCAAAGTCCGAATAGTCAATCCGAACCGTTCAACATGATCATCATAATAAAATATACTTGGAGACCAAATTTTATATTTTTTGGAATTTTTTTACTATTTTTTAAGATATGTACAAAATCACTTTATCGGATGGTCCAGAATCTCCTTAAAACAATGATTTTGTACCTATCTTAAAAAATAGTAAAAAAATTCCAAAAAATATAAAATTTGGTCTCCAAGCATATTTTATTATGATGATCATGTTGAACGGTTCGGATTGACTATTCGGACTTTGAAAATAAAGATAAAGGAGATAAAAAATTGGAAGCAAATGGAAGCATAGAAATTTGAGTGCATTGGAACCCTCCTCTAAAAAAAACAATCTTCTACCGCATTTCTTATTTAGCAATTTGTCATGGCTTTTTTTTTTTTTATTTCTGATTACATCTAATTTAAATTTCATTGAACCATCTCATGAAATTGCATGTTTTCTATATCCTTTAGAGAAAATATAAGGCCAAGCCTCAAATTTTAAAAATTCGTATACTAGCTAGATTCTCAATCGAACTTTTAAACATAATAAAATCTCTCACCTAAAATATATTATCTTATTCACTATTTGATTAAAACTACATGTTTTTATTTATGTATATAATACAAAGAATGAAAACACACATGCATGCACTGATGCACAGTTGCATATCAGTCTTTCTCTGATTCTCACATGAGTATAATCTTAATTCTTACATATAGCGCGCTTTTCATGTGCATGCATGTCAAAGCCTACATTTCACAACGAAACAAAAAATAATAAATAAAAGCAAATAGGGAAATTCACCCGTGATTTCTTGTACTAATCAGTTCCTTCCATCGTTACTCCGTGAGCTTTGCGCCGTGAGAACAAACTCCCCGTAGCATGTTCTTTCGGTGTATGATACGGCGTGGTCCAGGTCTATTCCTACAAGATAGAGTTGGCCCAGCCCAAGTCCTATCCAGCCCTAGCTCTGGATCGAATTTATGGGCTTAGTGGGGCCCATTTTGCATGATCACCGTTTTTCCGTGGTTAGGGTGCCAGTTGGCAGTTGACACTTTTTTCCCGCCATTTTTTTTTCTTTTGTCATTTTATTCTCAGGCGGGAAATTTAGGGGTTCCTTGCTGCGCATGTTATATATTAATTTAATATCAACTTGTTATTACATGCCAAAAATATATTAATTGATCTTTGTTGTATTCCTTCTGCAATTGCCTAGTTTCCTGGGCTCCCACAAAAGAAGTAGAGCAGTTTGGGTCTGATGTCTATCGGACTCAAATTGAGTTTAGTGGGTTTCATAATCGTCTGATCTGTTTTAAGATCTGTGTGTGGCGCTTTAATATATATCTATATCTGCTTTAATATCTGTGTGTATATTTTTCAAACAGATCGGATGGTTATGGAACCCATCGAACCCAAACTGCTGTCCAAAATTCATGCATTAAATTTTTATATTATGTATTTTTTAAGCAAATAGTCCACTACTTTAAATAAACCAAGCAAATAAATAATTCTCATGCCATCAACTGAAGAATTGAGAGTAGGTCCGATGGGCATCAGACCTACTATGGTTTGATGGGTGTATTGACCATCCGATCTGTAACAAGATTCGTGCGAATTTATTAAAATCCTTACAAGTATGTTTCAGTTTCTGTACACACAGAGCTAGATGATAATTGTTCGGTGTCAGAATTAATTGAACATATAAGTAGTTCCGATGCCCATCCGACCTAATCCTACCTCTCAACTAAAAGTGTTGACAGCAGATATGAGAAACATATATAATTTATTAAAATAATACACATAGGTCAAATGAATCAAATTTCAACCGTAATATATATATTTTTAAGTCGCTGTAGCAGATTATATTTCTTTTGTTTTGTTTCGGGACATGTTTAATATTTTATTTGTTTGTATTCGCCTATGGACGGTCGAGTTTCGAAAAAAATATCGACATTACTAGTTCTTGGAGATGCACAGGAAGAATTTTTTGTTTTTGTTTTTTTAATCAGACTCGTTTGTCACATTAAAAAATAATAATATCCATAAACATAAGTGCATAATCCTCTTCAGGAGCAGAGACAGAATCTTGACTAATAAAAATCAAAAACATAAAATGTTACATATTTTAATAGTTTATTTTTTTTTCTTGAAAAATAAATGAGAGTCAACTATATAAAATTTTCAGAGAATCAATAGGGGTCATTTATTAGATACCCTTAACATTTAACTACAAAATATACAAAGTAGCATATATAATAAGAGGAGGGATCGGATTACACCCTTTTTGTTGACACATTTTGACACCTACCATTTTGAAAGTCCAAATAGTCGATCCAAACCGTTCAACATGATTAATATGTTAAAATGTGCTTGGAGATGAAAATTTACATTTTTTTAAATTTTTTTACTATTTATTAAGATGGTTACAAAATCACTGTTTTCGGACCATTGAAAAACAGCGATTTTGTAGCCATCTTAATAAATAGTAAAAAAAAAATAAAAAAAATGTAAAATTTTATCTCCAAGCACATTTTAATATGGTTATCATGTTGAACGGTTCAGATCGACTGTTTGAATTTTGAAATTGCAAAATTGACCTATAAAAAAACAGTGTCAAAATGTGTCAAAAAAAGGGTGTAATTGGATCCCTCCTCATATAATAATTAGTTTTTGAAAATAAATGCGGATCAAATGACCCCTATTTGATACATGCGCCTCCGCCCCTGACTCTCTTATTAATATCAGTATGCGCTCGACGAACAAACAGAATACCATCAAGTGATTAATCGGTATGCGGCCAATTAATCTAAATTATGCGGACGATTAATCATTTTTATTAAAATTATGTGTGTATATTCATAATTTATTAAAAATATTTATTTAATTTATCAAACAATTTAACTTAGTTCTATTATTATAACATGACACTATGCTTATTTATTTTTATTTTTTAAATATGAGTTGGAGGTCAAACCATCCAATACATTTCAAACCCACTGCATATTAAAACAGAAGATTTTCTCACTTTGTGAATTTTGAACCAATGACTTCTCACATAGGAGTCATATATGCCTTGGCCACTAGATCAAAGACAGGTTCTTATGCTTATTTCTTGTTAGAAACACATACACGTACACTTTACATGTGCAAGTAACATATTTATTTAATGAAAAAAAATAAGATTGAGAATTAAGCTTTTTCAAATACTAATGACATATTATTTGAAAGAAATGAAATATTCCAACACAAAATCACTAAATTTAGTTTATGATAACGACTTAATTTCATATATGAACATGTCGTACTAATTGAAAAAATTACATTAGTAAGTAAGAAAAAAAATATGGTATATAAATAATAGAAGAATTAATCAATTTCAAAATAAGTACGAAGAAAAAACATATATATATAAATATTGGATATATATCCAAGTACAAATAAACTACAATACATGATTTATAAATCTTATTATCACACATAGTCACAAAACAATATGAAAATAAATATTCACTGGAATAAATAGAAATACGCGGATAATTAAACAGGACTAATAAAAAATAATCGACTAATTAATCAGAAAAATTCGCAAATAAGTCTCTGGCGATATTTGCACGTTTTTACCTCAAGCAACGATAAAATTTTCTCCTGAACCATAAACAATGTTTGGGGCTAAAAACAAAACTTTCCTGAAAACAACTAAGAAAATTCAGTCATTGGTTAACAAATCAATCTTGCATTGAAATTCGAAGTTAAGATAATAATAATAATAAACTAACCATTGAAACTTTAAGTTAAGATTTTTTTAATAAATAAAATTAGATTTTCTGTAGATGATGACGTCATTGACGTGTATGTTTGGTGTTTAACCAAGATCGCTAATTAAGAAGGAAAAAAGGTGGTTTCTTTCTATGGAAGCGGAAAAGAATATGGTAACCTGCGCCGAGGGATGTTGCAAGCTGTCCATAATTATTGTAGCCTTGTTTTGCTTTCTGGTAAAAGAAGTCTTTGTTTGCATTAGGCAATGGAGATCCCACTATTTTAATTAAGAAATATAGATTAGTAAACAAATATTAAAGTATGCTAAGCACTTAAATGTCCTGATATGCTAACGACTGTGACTTAATTCACTAGATTTTAAAGGTTAAGATAAAAAATTAGAAAGGGGAGGTAGCATAGTTAGTTAGGAAAAAGTACTAGAATTGTTGTACTCAAAGGTCGAGAGTTCGATTCCCCCTCACAATTTCACAGCCTCTGCGAAGGTTTCAAAAAAAAGATAAAAAATTATGCAATTAATTGTGATTTTATATTGCAATGTATTGGTATTTATTGTGTTGAAGTCTGAATTTAATTCTCGAAACACTTGCTACATTGATTTTCTCCTTACAATTTCTTCATATGAATATTGTCATAAAAACTATTAACTGATAATATTTTTTTTATGTTATTGATGACAACAAAATAAGAAAATAATTAACTTGTTACATACTAAAATATTGATTACTTTTGATTACCTCCCTATTTAATGGAGAGGTAAAGATAAAATATGTCATTTCATTGAAGAAAGTCAAATTATAAAAATGCAAATATTGTTAATGATAAAAAAATATTTGACTTGATTTGTTTCTATTTGTTGTATATTTTTTATTTGAATTTTGAATCCGTAGTAAAATACGAGAAAAATACTAATTTAAAATCCAGAAATTTTTTTCAGACCAAATACATTATTAGTTAGAAAAAATTGAAAATTAAAATAATTAAGGCACTATTCAGATACCCAGCAGTTCCAGGTAGGGCTGTCAAAAAAGCTTGTAGCTCGTGGTTCGCTCGTGACTCACATCTGGCTCAATCAGTAACAGCTCGTTCGATAGTGAACCGAGCTGTTAACGAGCTAGCTCGCTAACAGCTCGGACCAAAATTAACAAGATGAGCTAAGGCCTAGCTCGGCTAGGCATCAATTTGTGAATTTGTATGAATTTGTGTGTATTTTATACTGTCAAGTTTGGTCCAGCTCGGTCCAAAAATGTTTGTAAAATTTATTTTCTTCTTAAAACAAGGTCCAACCAAACCCAGTGAGCCAGCTCGTCAGCTCACGAGCTGGCTTGGTCTGGCTCGTCACGAGTTTGAGCTGAGATTTTAGCTCGCTAGCTGTTAACGAGCTGCGCTAAGGCGCAGCTCGGCCCGAGCCAGCTCATTTACAGCCCTAGTTTCAGGAACCAGTATTTAAAAAATTAAACATTCAAGGACTGTCATTTAAAATGAGGAAATTTCATGTATACCTCTCAAAAATTTCAAAATTACGTATTTTCCCTCTAAATTTTGAAATTAAATATTCCCTCTCTGAACTTCAAAAACTCACATATTTACTAATTTTATTATATTTTATATTAAAACACATTCTAAATTCATAAAATACCTATTTTACCCTATATTAATAGTATAAAACGCCCCATCAAACTCAAGTTTGAATCTGAAGGGTTCTTCTACCGTCCGGTCCGTCCGCATCGCAATAAGATATGCGCGTGTTCACTTCAAGATTTGTGTTGATGTAGTGTGCACGGATCTTATTGATTTGCATGCTTCGCATTATATCTGTGCACGTTGCTTCAATATTCGTGCGTGTTCGCTGCAAGATTTATGCTGACGTAGCACACACAGATCTTAAAGCAATCCGGATGTTAGAGGAATCTTTCATATTCAAATTGGAGTTAGATGGATGTTTTATGATTTTTAATAAAGTGTAAAATGGGTATTTTATGAATTTAGAATGTGTTTTAATATAAAATATAATAAAATGGGTAAATATGTGAGTTTTTGAAGTTTAGAGGGGAAAATATGTAATTTTAAAATTTACAGAAGGAAATATGTAATTTTGAAGTTTTCGAGGGGCACACTTGAAATTCCCCCTTAAAAATCTGACCCGTCAAGGAACAAGGACTGTTATTAACTTATTATAAATTCCAGCACGTCCTTTTCTATGTTAAGATTAAAGAAAAAAATAGTTTTGAGTCCGGAACAAAAATTTCAGTCCCCTCTTGCGGTCAGATAATCAAACGGTTTTAGTAATTTATTTTGTTATCGTTAAATATTCTCATGGAGTAGCACTTCTTAACATGATAGGTATGGTTCCACGATCATGCTATGGATCCAAATTTCAAACCCAACGGATAACGAAATTGAAGGAAAATGCCAAGCCCAAATTAAATCACCGACGAAACACAAAAGGGACACTTTATGGATGTATCATGTATATATGTTTGTATGTGTATGTCGTTCTCCAATGGTCCATAGGTAGAAGACAGTTGGGTCAAAGTCAATAATAGGATTGATACTAAACTCCTTCATAACTCAATCCAAAATGCAGTGTATGCTAATATTCCTTTGGCATTCTTGACGAATAGATCATTAATTAGATCATAATTACTTAAAAATTAATTATACCTTGCGTTGAAGGTAATTTTGCTAATGAGGTGGGTTAACCACTTAACCCAACCTAGGTGCGTTTTGTCATGTTCTATTTCGTTCGACTTTATGAAACTAGAAATCCAAATGCAATTAAGTTAACTTAATTTTGCTGCTTTTGACCTTTACTTGTGGATCAAGCTTTGAAAAGGAAGGGCAAAAATGCCATTATATTTTATTATTATTATTATTAATCGCTGTATTTAATTGATTAAATCAAGAAATAAATATATTAATACACTAAGTGAGTTCAGATGATAAATAATTAATTTTAAAATTTTGATCGAGGAAATTTTGTAATTATTGAAGTCGAGACGGATCTTAAGATAATGCTGAGAGTGCTACGTTACTCCCATGATTTTAAGGTATTTCATCATGTGTATAAAAATTTAATTTCTTCATTTTTATACAATTCAATCTTCATAAAATATCAAATGTGTATTTGTTATTTGAGTAAGGTTTGGGTGCTATGGATAGCATAAGGCCATTCGTGTTACGGTTTCAAAAACCTATCAAATAAACTTCAAACTTTGATCTAAGTAGCTTAATAAATTAATTATATAATTAACTTATAGGATGCCAACTTTTACCAATTTTGAAATTTTTTTACTATATTTTATAAATTATGAAAGATGGAAAAAATTGACTTAAAAATAAAAAAAATTGCTAATATTTTAGACTATTTTGTGCAATTTTTCATAAATCGTAAAAATAGTAAAAATAGTAAACTTGGCATTCTACAAGTTCATTATATAACCAATTTATTGAGCTATTTAAATCGAAGTTTAAAGTTTATACGATAGATTTTTAAGGCCGTAGCACGGATGGCCTTATGCTATCCATAGCACCCAAGCCTTACTCTTGTTGTTTAATGGTTAGAATTTTATTTTGTAGTTGTGGAAATTTAAATTTAAATCTCGGTAACTACATATTATGCATTTACACACATTGTGAAATTTACATTTCAGTTCCTCAATCTAATTTTTCTCATTCTAAACCATATCGTACATAATTTCTATGTTTAATAGATGATTTTCAACCAAGACAAGTACGATATTTTTGCAGATTTAGTTTTGTGCATTACAACCTCGTCTCTGTCATTTATGGTCCAAACTTTTATACAAGTCTTCTTCTTTTTTTGTTTGAAAATTCTGCGAAGTCGTGAGTTAATGTGTATTGTGTTCACTACGAATATTTGGTGAGTATGACTTCAAAATTTATTAGATTGACTTTAAAAATAAATTCAAACTGTTGAACAATCTATCTCACGAGTGATGTGTGTACATGTAAAATTTTGAAAATTTCAAATTTATTTAGTATAAAGTCAAGCGGTAAAAAATAAACTTTTTATAAAAACTCACATATTTATTCTTAAAAATTGTAGAAACTCATATATTTGTCCAATCTAACTCTATAACATATCAAATATCTCAAAAAATAATTAAATAATATTTTTTAAACTTTAAAATTTATTTTACAATATTAATTAATAATATGTTGACCACTATACCCTTCGTTTCTCTCTCTTAAGTCTGTTTGAGTTCTTTTTTCTCCAATGCACCAAACCTACCGCCTCTCTCTGTGCCAAATCATAGATTTCTCTCCGCCATCACTCTCACAGATATTTTCATCCAATCAATAATGTGTAACTTTGGAAACTTTTAGAAATGATATATTTTCCTATGAGCTTTTGATTTAAACAACAACAACAACGTGTTTAGAAGGAAAAATAGAAGCTATCGAGAAGAAAGAAACATAGAAATGTGACCAAAACATGACATACGCTTTTTAAAAAGACAGGAACACTAGCCTTAGAAGGAAAAATATAAGGATAAAATAGGAATAAATAGAAAGTTAATGTTATATATGATGAATTGGACAATTATGTGAGTTTGTACAATTTTTAAGGATAAATATGTAATTATTAATTTTGGAGGGATAAATAAGTAATATTGAAACTTTTGAGGGATATGCATGAAATTCCCCTAAATTTTAAATGCACTATTTATTTTACTATATTCTATTGTTGAATTTTTTTTTCCCGTCTCGCTCAGCTCTGGGATTTTATCTCCTTTTCGAGATTTGTATGTAAATTATATAATCTAAAATTTCCTACGAAAAGTTAGAATAATTTGCCAATGAAATAGCAACATAATTGACAGATGGAGTTAAGATGGATATCTTTAGAAGTACACAAATACAAATATCGCAATCTTATTATCTAAATTGGCTCTTTTGGATGTTAGTTCTATGGACCGCAGAAACTACAAATAAATCCTGTGCTATTATTCTCATCACCGACTTATTCAACCACCCATCAATTAATTTGATGACGTTTATTTAGATCAACTTATAATTCTAAATTAATGCATCAAGCGAGACATAAACATTGTGCCTTGATTTGTTTCATTAAGTTCGTTTTTTTTTTTGCATTCTTATTACTCAAAAGGTAAATTGCTAACCCGTGATGTTATGCTCACTAGGGGATTGCAATGTAATTCACAGTGCGAGGTTTGTCAGAATTGCCCGATGGAAACGGCTATACATCTATATTTCCGATGCAGTTATGCCAGATGTTTTTGGCTCTTTTTTCATCAAAATTGCGTTTTAGATTTGTGCATTGGAGAGAAACTACTGTGCACAAAATGATGCAGTCATCGTGGCAGGGATGCAAGAGGTTTCTAACAAAGAATAAGGTTCTGTTCAGCCACTCCACTGTTCCCGTGGAAAAAAAGAAATTTAACTGAATTTTTTTCTCACTTGAACAGTAATTTTTAATTCAATTTCCGTTTCCATGTCCACTCTTAATGGCCTGCTGAACAGGCCCTAAGTAGAGAATTTTATTTTGGGCAGGATGCTGGGTACTTTAGAAGTTCCATAATAAAAAGATTTTTGAAGCTGCTGATATGGGAGAAATATTGCTATTGGGGGTAGATGTAATTTGTGTTGTTTTTACCTTTCAAAAAAAAATTCTACTGCAAAAGCTGTAGGTAACAGCTTTGTTTGGTTGTCATGCCATATGTGATGCTAGACAGGATCAAAATCTTCTTCTTTTTTTGAGAAAATGAGCATCTTCTTTTTCTTCTATTCGGATTATTGAAAATTTATTGTATGGCTTCAATTAAATCTGAATCATTTTAATAAATTAAATTGATTTAAAAATAAAAAATAACTGAGACCGTGTGATGAATTTTGAACAATCTGGATGAAGAAAAATAGCAGAGTCGGTTCCATACTAGACACTGGTCACCTAAATTTTTCTTGGCAAATTCCTCGAAGAAGGTGAAATTTTCTAGAAGAATCACATAATGAGTTTCTATTGAGATAAATATTTTGCAAGGAATATTTCAGCTTCGTCTTAGTTTGGATGTCAATCAAAATTATAAAAACGTTTGATAATGGCTAGATATTATTTACCACCTTGAATATATGACTCGCTATTAGAGCGTTGTGATTTTATTTTATTTTTCTGTTTATTAAGTTAATTTAACAATGAATTACTCAGATCCTATTTGTGCATTTGATTCCGAAGCTTTTAGTTCCAACTAGGGATGCAAACAAATTGAACCGAATCAAACTTATTTTTGTTTGAGTTTGGGTTGAATTAATTTTGAATCAAATTTTTTACGAACATTTTGACAACAAGAAAGAGTGATTATATTCGCCGAGAGTAAGAAGTGAAAGTCGTCTAGAATTTTAGAACTAAAAGCGAGAGTTACGACTTACGAGTTATGACTTATAGTTGGACGGTCTTATATTTTAATTTTTAAATCATCAGTAGAAATCAACAGTTCAACGCTTCTATGACTTTTTTCTAATTGAATGTGCTGCCGTCTCACTCTCGATCTGGTACATCGTTTCACAACATGTATCTGGATTGCCCAACCGCATTACATTGGACCTAGATATGGCTTTGGTGACAAAAATAGCGACATTACCTTCAAAATGGTAAATTTGTCATAAAAACTGACCATGAGAGTTGAAACATCTGCTGAGTCAGAAGTTGATTCACACCTTACAATTATAGTAATAAACGTTTTTTTTTTAATATGTGTAGTTTATAATACGATGCATAATATAAAATTTACATGATTATTATATTTAAATTCACTCAAATATATGATAACATTAACATAATTCAAAGATTAACTAATCAATAAAAAATATTATATGGTTTAACAATAATAATTATAATTAAAATAAGAGTAGAACCAGGGTGCCCTTAGGAGTACCAAGTCCCTTTGTACTCTTAACTTTAAAACTTATGGTATTAACTTTGAATGACGAATCCAAACCATTGAAATCCTTCTACCTTACGAGTGATGCGTCTACATGTGAAAATTTTAAAGTTTCGAATTAATTTAGTATAAAGTCAAGTGGTCAAAATTAGAAGGTTTCTAAATTAATTTTAATGTATTTATTTTTTGAAAGCCTTTTGACCACTTGACTTTATACTAAATTAATTCGAAACTTTAAAATTTTCACATGTAGACGCATCACTCGTAAGGTAGAAAGATTTCAAAGGTTTGGATTCGTCGTTCGAAGTTAATCCGATAGATTTTAGAGTTAAGAGTACAAAGAAGCTTGTACTCCTAGGAGCACCCTAGTTCTACTCTTAAAATAGGAGAGGTTGCACAATTGGCTAGAAAAATGTCCTAGGATTGTTGTATCCAAAGGTCTAGAGTTCGATTCCCCCTCACGACTTCGCAGCCTCTGCGAAGGTTTCAAAAAAAAAAAAGTTCTACTCTTAAAATAATATGCACATATAAAATTTTAAACTGATTAGGTCAAATCTGGGCACCTGACAATTCAGAATTGGCCTGCACTCCCAAGCTAAAATTATCAATTCTATTTTGCTAGAACAGATCGTGGACTAGTGAAGTCCCTTATTTGCTCAACTCGGATAAAGCCCAAATGATATGCCTACGGGCTCTTTGCCCAAAAAAATTCGCATAGGCCCAAATTAGTAAGACAAGGGATATAGTGTACATAATTATTGGTGTCATTCAATAAAATTAAATTTCGAATAATTATTTTCTAAATTCTTCAAAGAAAAAAATTAATTGAATATATATACACCTATAAAAATATTAATTAATTTTATTTGAATATGCTTAAAATATAATAAAATTACCAGATTAGATTTTGACTATTTAATTCTTTTCTTAATAGCTATGACAAAAAAAATTAAAATGTCATATTATTTTGTATGTATATAATTAAGATAATTTAAAATATAATATTAACTATTTCTATTTGTTAACTAAAACCTACGTCGCCTAACGTCGGTCATTGAATTCCTAATTACTAAATTACGGTCACTGAATTCCGTAACCTCTGAGATATCTCTACTTTTGCGTGACCGACGGCGACGTGTATGTTATCTTTGCATTAAGATTCGTGCTGAACTTATTTGAACGGCTGAGTTTTTTCCGGAAAAACAATCAAAGTTTGAGATATATGCGAATTCCTTACCAAGTGCGGCGCGTGCCTTCTTGCGCCTCTCTCAGTAACTCGACTCTCCTTCCGAAGCTGGAATCGGACTCTGCTGCTTTTCTGAGAGAAAAGCAGCAGGCTGCTTTTCTGAGAGAAAAGCAGCAGGCTGCTTTTCCAATCTCAGCCATTCAAATTTGTTGAGATTTGTGCATGGAAAAGTTACTTTATCGAGATACGCAAATTGAAAATTTTGAATGGTTGAGATCGGAAAAGCAGCAGGCTGCTTTTCTCTCAGAAAAGCAGCAGAGTCGGATCCCCGAAGCTGTGCTCTCCTCATAGGCGTAACTCTGACAAGATCGGTAGTAGGCTGGAAGATTGCAAATTGGTGGTTCGAAGAAGGTGGGTTTCTCTCTCTCCCTCTCTATTTCTGTGTTTTCTATCTTTTGTTTTTGTAGGTTCGAAACTAGAAGTAGAACTTTGGAAAAATAATTGCTCGTGTATTTGTTGGAATTTTATTGACATAGACTGCCTTCTGTCTATGTACTAAAGTGTATAAATTTCTTATATTGCAACGTTAGTATATGTTGGAATTTGCTGTCAAAGCGAAATTACGAGTGTGCTGATTGATTGGTTGTGGAAGACCAGTGGGGAAAGAATCTATAAACTAATATGATGATGCCAATATGTAATGCTAATATAAAATGGTCAAATAATAAGGTTATATAAATACTGGTAAATTGTTCATATAAACTGTTTTAGTTTTGGGGGTTCAAGAAGTAGAACATTGGAGAAATAATTGCTTATATATTTTCTGGAAATTCCTTATATTGCAACCTTAGTATATGTTGGAATTGGCTGTCAAAACAAAGTTAGGGGTGTACTGATTAATTGGTTATGGCAGGGCAGTGAAGAACAAATTTATAAACTAATATGAAGACAGCAATGTGTGATGGTAAAAAATATAAGTTTATATAAATACTGGTAAATTGTTCGTTGCTGGAATGTGATGGTATCAGAGCTTTTGGCCAAGGAGCTGCTGATGAATCCAATAACAGGCTGTTGTCAAATTGTATCAGGCTAGCTCAAATTCCAAAGAAATTGAATTGGAGCTTGACTTTCAGCTCGGAATTACATTGCATTTTTCACCCTAACCTGGCTTGGATTTCAGCTTGAATTTTGATGCATTTGAAGCCTTGCTTAACATAACAAAACCTCTGCAGAGATGTAATAGACCATGGTGGGCCTGGTCTAGACAAAGACTGGGCCTTCCTTTCCTCCATCAAGGTGGAGTTATGATTTTGGGCTTCCGTCAGTGTATCTGCTCTCTCCTTAACCTTTTTTTTCTTCCTTTGTGTCATTCCCAGTTGACATTGCGTGCTCTCTCTTGATAACTGCCAGCTTAGAATTTGCTTCTCAGCCAACTGCGTGAGCAAGATATTCTGAGGTAAAACTTCTATCAATATTTCATCCTTGGTTCTCCTTTATTTCTCCTGTTACTGTTCTCTTGGAATTATTTATTTACTTGTGCTCTCAGATTTCAGTATATCTTTGTGACTCAAGGATGGGGGAAGTGATTCTAGGCATGCCTGGACAGTGGGCCCATGACTACTGTGAAAAGGCTGATCACTACACCACCAAAATTGGAGGCTTACCTGTGAGTGACTAGCCTTTTTCTTTTAATTATTGTCCTTGTTTTGGTTAAAACTTGCGCCTTTTCGTCAGAAAGTTGTAATTTTTCTCTGGCTTTTGTTGCTTTTGCTTATAGGATTGGCCAGATTTGGATGTGGCTGTTAGCGGAGAGCTGCTTTTGTGTAATTTATGTGGTGGAAAGCTTTGTCTGCTAGCACAGGTATTTTTTTTTTTGCCTAATTTGTTCCATTTTTTTCTCCATGTTTTTGGTTCTCTGGTCTTCTTAATCTAATAAATAATGTGTTGTTAGATTTATGCACCTGTATCCATAGAAAAGGGAAGTATAGATGAGCGGGTGATTTATGTTCTTGGTTGCATGAAGCTGGAATGTGGTAGTAACCCCCGAAGGTACACTCTTTGTGCTTATTACTTGCCATTTTTATTTTGTTGGTCTAATTATATAGTTTGGCTGGTACTGATCATTATGTGCTGGTAATAACTATTAGTTGCAAATAAAATGTGCCCAATACAAAATGCTTACGATTTTTACATGCTATTAACAAGCACCTCAACCCTACCCATTACTTGACACAAACGACAGTACATGCTGGTGCGGTACCATTCCAGACAGTATAAGCTGGTATAATTTTTATAATGCATTCTGCGTACCATTCCAGCAAGCTCTGTACCAGCTGGTACTAACCTATTTATGTTGGTAATAAGCGCCATCATATTCTCATTAATAATTTATTATTGTTTCAGTTGGAGGGTTCTTAGAATTCAAAAGTGCGAACAAGATGTTAAAACTAAAGATGTACCACTTAAAGAAGTGCAACCGGAAGAAGAATCTAGTTCTGTAGTTCAAGATAAACCCAAATTACAAAGTAGTTGTCTTATAGAAAGTGGCGATGAAGAAAGTGATAGTGATATTGATTTAGATGAGCTGGCGCAAGCACTTGAACAAGCTAGCACATTGGCTTCTCATTCCAAAAAGAAAGAAGGAACAAAACACACCAAGAAAATTGTAAAAAGCCCAGTTGGGAAGAAAATGATAGTTGATTCCACTACACCAGGTTATACACTTTTTTTCCTTAGTTGTTGGATTTTCCTCTTTATTTTTTCATTTTGTATTATTTACTGTTTGCCCATGCCTATTGGATCTAATTTTTTTGGTACATTAACATGACTTAACATCAGATGTCTTCATTAATAATTGTTACACATATCCGAAAATTAAGATCTATTGATTTATATATGCAGTGCTACCTTGTTTTTATATATACCCGGAGAAGGAATCAAGCGGAAAGATTGCTAAAAATATTCCTGAAGGCTGCTGCTCCATTTCATTAAAAGAAATAGAGAAGAGCACTGCAAATGAAAGCGAAGGAGAAGAAAGCTGGCAAGGAGAGGCTTATGAGTATGACAAGGCTTTAGGTGCTGACAGGACCTATTTAAAATTCAAGAAACAATTAGATGCAAATCCAGAGCAGTGCCTTAGGTAATCATATTTTAATTTTTTTCATCTTCTTTTTATGTCATAATATCACTGAGTTTCAAACCTCCCACCTCTCACAAGGAAAGCAATGATATTTATCATTTTTCTTTTGTCAGATACTCTTTTGGAAGCAGTCCTTTGTGTCCTGTAGCAAGTGTGCCAAAACCAGGGGAATGCAAAATTTGTGGTGCAGTTAGAAGATTTGAGTTGCAGTTGATGCCCCCATTGTTGTATTTTCTACATGAAGGGGCTGATGGTTCATCAGATATTTCAATAGATGGATGGACATGGCTCACTATAATTATATGCACCTGTCCGAAGGTATGCCATTGAATTCCATGTTTCATAAATTATAGTGCTGCATAATTACTTTTGTCTCTAAATTTATTGAGTCTATTAGGAGTACTTAATTCTAGCACTGTGGTTCAACCGCACTTGTATCTGTATGCTTTATCTATTGAGCCTTTAATTCATTGACACAATTTCATCTCAACAAAAATAGACGATGAGCTGAAAGCCAAGTGAGAAAATTGTTTTCAATTAGATTGTGAAGCAATTTCATCTCAGTACTTACTGGTACCGAGCATGATCTAAACTCATATATATAATCTCGTCTGGGTCTTTATAAACTTTCACTAATTTACATTTAATTTCTTCTTTTTTTATTTGCAGAATTGCTCCTCAAGGACTTCCAGTGAAAAGATAGGTAGCAGTTGCTGGGGCATTGTAGAAGAGGAAGCTATTGTAATACATGATGATTAATTTTTTTTTTTTTTTTGGTTTTTGTCTTCTTGTGGACGGAGGCATACAATGTAGCAATTAGAGCTATTCTTAGGTCTTCTTACATTTCCTTACTTGTACTATACGAGTGTTTCTGTTATGAAGGGTTAATTTTTTTTAAATAAATAATAATAGACCGATTAAGTAAATGGTGTACCCTTCAGATAACCAAAATACTACTATATGGTTATACAGGTTTCACATACCCAAAATAGAAAACACGAATTTTGTTTTCAAAAGACAGGAACAATAAAATAAACATAATTCTAAAGGCATCTAATTAGTTATTCAATTTTTCTTCAGACAACAAAACTAATATTTGACTGTGGAGTTTGAGATTTTGTAAGCTTAATTATAGTATAATTTAGTCTACTAGCTACTTAATTAATTTTTCAGAAGGGGATTTATAGCTTTTACATATAAATTTTTCTCAGAAAAGAATATATGAACGTTGCTCAATGTAACAAACAATACAGTTATTCAAAATTATATATATACAAAGTTATTGTCGAAAGTAAATTTCATTTTTTTTTTTTTTTGATAAAAGTGGGATCTAGCCCACCGATTTATTATTAAAGAAACCATGCACATATATACAAACTTTACAGTTCCAAACAACAATCAACACAATAGAGCTAGCTACAAGTAAATTTCAGAAAATTATTATTAAAATAAGAAAAAAAAACACTGCACAGATGGCTTTATAATCAAGATTAACTAAATCTTTTTTTTTTTAAAAGTGGTGAGTATGAAACAGATTGTGCGGAAGACGGTGATGCACAAAACTAGCAGAGCACCCATGAGAGAGAAAATGGTCCATGGGCTACTAAAATAGCCATGGCGTAACGCAGCCCTATGCTTTGGCCAAAACGCTTGACAATGGTCAATCACTTGGACAAACATCAGCCTCAAGTAATGATTATCGAAGTTGATGTGAACATACTCTCTGTGCTGACCGAAGAATCTGGCACCCTCTATGCTGTTTGCTAGATTATTTTCGAGTATGCCAATTCTTTCTAACAACAAAACATCTACTGCCATGTTTCTGAGGCAAGCCATGAACACCGCAAAGCTCGATAGAGGTTTATCTACACGACCAACATCACCATCACCACGATATTGTTCGAATGCTATTAGATTAAGATATGTGGACCTGCTGCACTCCTCAATCATAAAGCGAGGGACCTCGAGGATGCCATCTTTGAAGGAAACATCGAGGAAGCTTTTGCACTTCTCCTTCTTCTTCAATCTTACACCATATTCCTTGAGCTCAATCGCACTTGGGATCACTCTTGGGCTTCTATTATTTTCATTCAATTTTTTTGATTTAAAAAATCTTCTAGGATCACACTTCTGCAACAGCTGTAAGTAGTTCCTTTGAGGTTCCTGGCCTTCTTTTTTGGAATTAATTTTTATTGGTGGTGAATATTCTGGTGCAGGTACAAAAAGAAGATAAAAGAGATGAAGCAGGTGCTTGATTTTGACATCAGGTTTCGGAACTATAGCCCTTTCTTCTTGAAAATGCAGAGTATTAGCGGCAAGTGTAATGAAGGAATGCCGCCTATCTTCATCCGGAGGATGAACACGGCCAAAGGTGTATAAGTTGAACATCATATCGAGCACAGAGAAAGGGATTTGATTATCAAGCATGAGAAGGTCACCCATCAGTTCCGGCATAGAGCATCCGGCATCACGTGTTGCATCCAATTTTTTTGAACGCCACTTGATAAAGAGTTGGATGATGAAGCAGCTGTCGAAAAGAAGCATATTAACAAATGACCATGCACCGACACTGTACATGGATGAGTAGCATCCCAATTACACGACTCTGGTTACCTCAAATACAGTGGACAAAATAACCAGGGAAATAAATCAATAATACTGATCACGCAGTTTGAAGTATGGCGGGAAATTAAGATGCTGGTAAACGAAGTACACTATCAATGGGTGATAATCCAAAAACATCAGGGCTTGGAGAGGAGAGGGTTAGCGATTCTGATCTTCTATTCTCCTTATTTTAATTTTTCTGCTTTTGATTTCCTCTTTGGTATTCGCACTTTATCTTTCTTCCAGCTCAACTGTTTTGAGCATTTTTTTTTTCTGAATTTTGTAACGAGTCTTAACGCATGGCCCGACTTTTTTTTTTCATCAATTGATACAAGTCATATAACAGATAAGGGCGATCCTTATTCTTTCTAAAATAAACAAGTGGATAAATATTGATTAAAATAGGTCGTCGAGCAAGATGGCAAGATGGCAAGATGGCGTTAGGGTGATCACTATCTCGATTGGAGCGTGGCAATGAGTAGATCTTATTATTGTCGGAGCACAGCAGTGGTCGAAAAAGCGGATGCAGTAATGGAGCGAGATGAAGATTAAGATATTAGAGTAACTAAGAGAGAATTAAAATATTAGAGTAGTTTAGACGATTTTATGAAAATAAAAGAGGAGATTTAGGAATTACGGTCATTTGACCAATTGTAAATATATTTTTGATCAATGAAATTGTTAGTATGTATTTAAAACCACTAAGTTAAAAAAATTGATTAAAATACATTTATACACGAGTAAAATTAATCTTTATAAATTCGGATATGATTGTAAATGTTATTTTGTCATATTTTCTCTTATCATTATATATTTTTTTCTCAATTTCTCATTGAAATAACTATTTGCTACCTACTATATATCCAAAGGATGCAAAATTTTAAACTATAAATTAAAGATCAATCATGCATTGAAAAAAAAATGCCACAAGAAGAATAATACATGAGTGACTCATGTAAAACTTTATCAAGGTTACCATCCAGTAATCCATATGCTTGTCGAGATTTTGAACCAACTTCCCGAGCTTTACCAATTTGGGTTATATCATTCAATACCTCAACTTCTTTTGGAAACAATCTTAATTTGGTGCCATTTCCAAACTCAGTATTTGCCCGTTTCGCTCTCCCTCTCTATTGCTGTGTATGCTTTTGTTTTTGTTTTCGGAGGTTCAAAACTAGAAGTACAACTTTGGAGAAATAATTGCTGTTGTATTTGTTGGAATAAATAGTGACATAGATTTGGCTCCTGTCTATGTACTGAAGTTTAGAAATTCCTTATATTGCAGCCTTAGTATATGTTGGAATTTGCTGTCAAAACAAAATTGGAAGTGTACTGATTGATTGGTTGTGGCAAGCCAGTGAAGGACGTATTTATAATTATAAACTAATATGATGATGGCAATATCCAATAGGTATTGGTAAAAAAAATGAGTATGTATAAACACTGGCAAACTGTTCATTGTAGGAATGTGATGGTATCAGGGAATCATATCCTCTGCGGAGTTTTTACCTGTGGAGCTGTGCGGTTCTATTAATCTGGTCCGTTCATTTTGATCGGACAGACCAAATAAGATTATGGCACGAATCTCAAAACAAAATTAATACTGCCCTCTCCATCATCTCGAGCACTTACCAGCTCCACAGGTAAAAAAAACTCCGCAGAGGATACTGGTCCATGGTATCTGTGTTCGGCCTAGGAGCTGCTGTTGAATCCAATAATGAAGTGTTGTCAAATCGTATCGAACTAGCTCAAATTCAAAAGAAATTGAATTGAAGCTTCAATTTCTGAGAACAAAAACGTAACGTTCGATCCGAACTGTTCAATATAATCCCCTATATGAATATGTACTTATAGACCAAATTTTAAATTTTTAAAAAAAATTTTACTATTTTTTTAATATAGAAAGAAAATCACTTGATCTCAAAATTCTTAACCATCCAATAACAGTGATTTTCTACTTATCTTAAAAAATAGTAGAAAAATTCTAAAAAATATAAAATTTGGTATGCAAATACATATTCATATGAAAATTATGTTAAACTGTTCAGATCGACCGATAAAATTTTAAAAATAAAAATATTAATCTGAATTACGGATCAAATCGTGATATGCATATTAACACAGACTCACTCAACCTGGATTAATAACATAGGCGATTTTGATTCATTTGCAGCCCTTGAATAGATATAATGGACCATGGTGGGCCTTGTCTAGACACAGACTGGGCCTTCCCTTCATCAATAATGATCACTCTATGATATACATCAAAAAAAAAAAAAAAAAAAACTTGAGTTGTTTATTTGCAATTAGAAAATGAATATGATTGTTTTTTCATCAACTATGTGAAATGGAACACGATTAATTAAAGAATCGATATGGAATGCATAATTCCAAGAAAAACCCCGCATGAAAATAATGATTTAAAACTTTAAAGCTTAATTAGGCTAATAGAAAGTTGACCTAATTCATTTGTTATATCTGCTCAGCCAATCACCAGGAACCCTGTTTTTTTTTAATTCCAAATATTTTCTTAACAGGAAGTATATGATACAACCATGCTCTATTTTTTTCTATGAACAAAAGATGGACAACTCGTTAAGAGAATATAAATTGATTGATGGGAATTGGATACTCTACTCTCCGGTTGGTGAAGAATCATAAAAGGGGAAAAAAATATTGACCAATAGTTTATCTTCATTAATCCTCCACGCACCAAAACTCTTCTTTCCACATTGTAAAAAACATAATTGCAGTTATATGAATGTTTATTTTCCTTTGTACTCCTAAGTAAATCTCCTTGGTTTGATCTGATTTTTTTTATGTTTATTGCCTTCAAAACGATAATGGTTACGTTCATATATTAACAAACATGCAATTAATGTTTGATATGTAACTAATAACAGATATAATATGCTTGTATGTAAGCCATATTTCAGCTAATTAATCAGATTTTTTTTATTAAAAACAAACATAAATGAAAAATTCATTATTGATATTAAATTGTTTGATGGCTTGACCTTTAATTTTTATTAAAAAAAATAAAAAGCGAATAACGGAAGTCTGAATCAAATTTGATATTGAATCGTTTGATGGCTTAACCTTCATTGTTGTTTGTTGGCATTTTGTTTGTATCACGTCCAAAAAATATTCTGATTATCCTCTCAAGTTTGATCAAATCTTAGTCTCTCCATTTAACTAATTTACTAATGCAGTAGCAATGACATCTTTAGCAGGGGTGAAAATGAATTCGGTAAACTCCAACTGAATCCGCTCCGTATTCATATCGGATCCGAATTCAAATAAACAGATTCGGATAATTTTTTTATTCGAATTCAGATAATAATTCAAGAGTGAGTCTCTCCGTAATATGGGTCAATATTTTTTGTTTTCAAAATCTTAATGGTCAATCCGAACCGTTCAACATGATCTACTTGCAGACTGAATTTTATATTTTTTAGAATTGCTTACTATTTTTGAAGATAGGTAGAAAATCACTTGATCTGAAAATTATGGACCATTCAAAAACAGTGACTTTCTACTTATCTTAAAAAATTCTAAAAAATATAAAATTTGGTATGCAAGTACATATTAATATGAAAATCATTTTGAACGGTTCGAATCGACCGTTAGTATTTTGAAAAAGAAAATATTAATCTGTATTACGGACTAAATCGTGATATGCATAGTACCATAGACTCACTCATAATTCAATACATGAAACAATAACTGAATTCGGATATGGATACGGATTATGATATGCAAACGGAGCAGATATCCGAATATCTGAAGCGAAACAGGAACGAGTTTCAAAATTTCTCGAATCCATGTGAGAATCCGCATGCCTATATAAAAAGGAGCCTTTTCCGAAAGAGCATGATGCCACCAACTCATCACTATTTCATGACGCACGGACATGATACTAGTGATTCTTGTATTGATGGCTAAATTGCTACCGGGGTCATATTTTAGTATTTGATGTTCAAACAACAAATCCAAATTATTAGATGTTCAATCTCTATTAAAATGTGCTTAGAGACCAAATTTTACATTTTTTGGAATTTATTTTACTATTTATTAAGCTGGTTTGAAAACCGTTATTTTTCAATGTTGCAGAAATTTAATAAAAACAGCGGTTTTCAAACCAACTTAATAAATAGTAAAAAAAAAAATCCAAAAAATATAAAATTTGGTCTCCAAGCACATTTTAATATAGATTGAACATCTAACGGTTTGGATTTAAACATATAATATTGTAAAATATAACATTTTTAACGCTTGATTTGATACTAAAATAACTCGAAAATATAAAAAAAAAAATTGCATGTAAACACATCACTCATAAAGTAAGTCAGTTTGAACGGTTTGAATTAGTTGTTTGAAGTCTATTCAATCAATTTTGAAATTAGTGTCATATGACACCGATGTTATACTAGCCGGACTCTTTTTCAATTCCTCTATTATCACCCAAAGAAAAGCTAATTAATTAATTAATTAATTAAACAACACACTGAATTAATAATTTCCAGCGAACTCCGACTTGATTCCTTGCCTCCCAAATTGTGACATGTTTGGAAGTCGCTGGAATGGCCAATTAGGTTACAGTCCTAGAAGCAATGTCAAACTTTTTATATATATATAAAAAATGAAATTTAATATTAGTTTATTTATGGTAGATCTGTGATGACGTCTTTTAATTAATCCCAACAGGCGATTAATTTATCTTTTAAGTTTTAATTATGCCAAATCAGAAGAAGAAGTGGATAGCTATCGTCACTCTCTTTAATTTGTGTTGGGTGCACGAAATCCCACAATTTAGTTTATTTGCCTCGATCTCTCCTCGAGGGGAACGTGTACCTGCTATTATTGTATAACATAAATGAGGAAATATCCTACTACCAAGTACTAACATTACATTAGGTTCTTAAAGTGAAAATTTTGTTACGGAATTGCTGAGATTTATCGAATTCGGATCCTTTCCGGTACCGTAAAAAGATTTTTTTTAGCATTAGTAAATTCATACCGTTCCTATAACTTTGCACGAATCTCAAAGCATAAATAATACTGGTCCCATGAGCTATCTCGAATAGGCACCGTTTTTTAGTTAAGCTGAAGCCATAGAGTAGCTGTTTGAGATTTATGAGTGGAGGAATTTTTCTGACTTCTAGTATATATATTTATATATAAGAGTAGTATTATTAATACATTGTGACATATATTAGATTATCTGCATTGGTAATTGCTTTGCAACTGCTAATTTTATGTAGCAAATTTTATTTGAATTGTTAGAATGTAGGTCAATTGCTAATAAAACAAATTTATTTGTAAAGAAAACGTTTTCTTTTGAACACACTGGCAGAACGGAACAAAATTATTGGTTATAAAAAACAATCACATTCTTTTCCATGTCTCTCTTTCCAAAACTTTAGTTTCACGGTTGCAAAGCTTTAAAAATAAAAATTTAGTTAATTTTTAAATTGTGTTTTATAGTTGACATGGATTTATATTTAATTTCTCTGTTAGAGATGCTCTTAACGGTCGATATGGTTGTACGCTACTAACAGAAAGGAGAATGAATTTACAGGTCTGCTAAATATTTTATGAACTTGTTGATGAACCTAAATTATATATACTTTTAGCACGGGTTTAACCTCAATTTTATAGCCAATCTCCTTGTATTTTAGTATAATTTAATATATAATCATGCCAAGAATCAAGTTATTGCTTTTAGTTTGTTTTGATTACAGTTTAGGAGCTTTTTCACATATTGTGCGGTCTCTGGGGCACTATGTGCGGCCGCACAACTATCCTTGAAGTCCCTACATCAATCCTGCTGAAGAATTGGCGATTCAGAGCCACTGTGCGGCTTGTCATGCGGCCTCCCTTGGCCGCACATTCTCTCAAGAGCCTCAATGTTGATTGGTGCGGCCTCCTCTACCCGCACATCTGGCCGCACAACACAGAATGGAGAATCAACCGATTCAGTGGGAAATTACGGCCAAAGGTGCGGCCTCCCTTGCCCGCACAAACCTAAATCCACAGCGCAGACCCCTTTGTGCGCCCCCTCTAGGCCGCACTCCTGGCCGCACCAATGCAGAAAATCACAGGATTTGTTACCTTAATGACGCGATCTTTGCCCGATTTACTTCCAAACTCTGCCTGATTGTTTCCCAAGTCACGAAAATTGTTATAAAATAGGCAGCAAGCAACAGTAGAATGATCATCTCCCATTTGGGGATTGAAACCAAGTCACCTCCCATTCTACATCTCTCTTCTCTCTCAAACCCTGACTTCATTCTCTCATCCTTCTCAAGTGTATTCAAGGCGACGAAGCGGATTTAGCGACTTACAAGGAGGCTTTGCAAGGAAGAATTGAGGCATAGCTTGGGAACTGGTGTATTCTATTTTCCTTTGTTATTTACTCATTTCAATTGCTTGGTTTACTTGTTCTTTTTCATGGATGTTTTTGTTATTTCACCCATGAGAGACTAATCTCCTCTCTAAGGGCTGAGGTTGTATCATGAACTTGTGTTAATTTAATTGCTTGGAATATTTTCTTGTATGATGATTGCTTTGAATTGATGTTTAGTTCTTATTTTATAAATTTGTGAGTTATGCATTACTTGTGTTTTTGAAACCACACCTTGCGGAGGTAGTGACAGCCCTCTTGTCTTCAAGGGTGTTTAAGTCATTGATAAAACCGATTCTTGTACACAAATTATCTTAGGGATAATAGATTAGATGGCCCAAGTCGAGTCTACCCCTGATCATGAGAACTAAAGGTTGGACATGGAAAGTTGTGGGAAACCAATTTACGAGTACTTCGCAATCGGGATACTTAGAGTATATTTAGTGATCGATATGAATTAGTGGAGTATTTAGCATTCAATTAAATAACCCTATTAGGTAGTGACAGCCCTAAGACGAGGTACATTAATAGGATAGGCTTGAAACACGAAAAGTATTGATTCTAGACAGAAATAGGCCAACCTAGTTGGAACTCCCGTCAAAACAAAGCATGAATCAAGAGAATAGATCAAGCGTTGAGTTAACCAAGGGATTGTAGATCAAATGCCCTTAGACTTTGTTAATTTGATCACAACCCCATTTTCTTACTTTGATTTTAATTAGTTCTTGTTACAAACCAACTCCTTTCGGGTATTGAACCCAACAATTGTGTGATTTGCAACAAACTCCCCCCCCCCCCACATTTACTTATTTGCACTTTATTTAAAATTAATTAATTTAGTAAAAATTATAATTGCCTTAGTCTTTGGATCGACACCCATAATTACTACAAGGATAGATTGTGCGCTTGCAATCCAATCTACTTTGCGTATTTAGGGTTTTATAAATTTAAAGCAAAAAAGTGTACGAAATAGACCGATTAATTATATACCCAAAATACACATCACTTGTTTATCATTTTCGGCACGCCGCCTGTGATTTTTATTATCAATATTTTTGGTACATATGAATTTTATGAAAATTGAAATTTTAAAATAATTTGCACTTGTAAAAAAAACGATATGACCATCACTCTAGTTTGCCGCTTTGAGAGTCGTTGAGTGACTCCCACTGCTCACCCGCCCCCACCCTCTTCTCTCACTCATTTGTTGAGCATACAATGCTCTCCTCCTATTGCTTCGCTTTTCACCACCTTTTTTCCGTTGAGCTGGCGCTTCCAATTTGGATCTGATCGCCGCTTTCTATCATCTCGTCTCTATTCAATCGGCGCTTCCGTCTCGAATCTAGATGCCAATCACCACAATCTTGCCTCCGTCGAGCCGACACTTTCACCTCGGATTTAGTCATCTCGCCTCGGGTTGTGCTTCCACCTTGGGTTAAGGGGGTTTGAGTCCACCATCCTATCTCAGCTCCTTTGTCCAGTATGGCCACTGCTCGGCGCTTCGCTTTGCCGCTCTTCATCTCGTCTTGTTTTAACGGATTCGGATGGAATTCAACTCCTCTCCAATACTGTAGAGGATGGGCCTCACTTTACAGTTTGAGATTAAATCTCCCTGGTTTCAGATTTGGGCTAGTGCAAGGGTAGTATTATTGGGCTTTGAGATTTGTGCCAAGTTAAAAAGAAGGGTCCGGATTCACTAATTGTAAAAGATTCCTTTGTGCAATATTGGAGAGAATTCGTTCGGATGAGGGTGATGTAAATTCGTCTCACCTCTATTGTAGTATCTACTATATCTACGTTTAAATAAGATATGTTTATAATTAGTGATGATGATGCGCTAACGGTGACCCATTTCCTCATCTTCTTCTTCTCGTTCCTTCTTCCTTTTTTCTCTGCATTTCTTTTTAAATAACTCAGGTACAAACCTCATCTGAGCACGGAGACTCTCCTGGATATCCCTACCTCGACTTGATTACAACACTACTTTGTGCTAAAGACAAGAAATTATGCATACTTACAACCTATCAATCTGAGCATGAGCACAGAAAATCCTGCTTGCTCACTATTTGCTGATCTGAGCGTAGTAACTAGTAACCCTTCGTTATGTTTTTTTTTTCTTCTGATTTTTCTTGTTTACTTTTAGAAAAGAATTTCAGTTGTAATAATGTAAGTGCTAGTACAAATACTATATGTACTGGCACAAAACGATGTGTAACTAGTTTTTATCTTGATCAATGCATATGAAATATCACCTATGGATTTTCAACCAAAAATAAATAAATAAATAACGATATGACATGACTGAATAGGTGGATGGGTTTTTATGAACGATTGTTATTAGCGAGCTTTAAAAAAATTGATGTGTTATTAGTCTTTCAAGTTTAAACCGTCTTATATATATTTTGTTCACTTATTCTGTGAAGCAGTGTTGTAACAAATTAAAATGGAAACTCGGCGACTAGTCGGACATTGATGTTATACAATCGGACCCCGAACAATGAACCGCCTATTTGATCATAATATATACATTGCAACCATAGAGGATTTGACAGCTATGAAAGACTAATCGGTTGCCAAATCCGATTAGTATACCGTTTTTTAATTACTCGATTGCATAATTTGCATGATAATATTAATATATAGTATGAATATCAACTCAAGTAGAACTATATATATAGGGTGTTCTTAAGTTTCTCTGTTAACTCAACTATAAATGTATCAAATTGACTTCAAACGGCAAATTTAAACTATTGAAATCCATCTAATTTACCAATGATGCATCGTCATAAAAAAAATTAAAATTTTCGAATAAATTTTGTATAAATCAAGTAGTAAAACAAAAGTTAAGAATAAATACATTAAAATTAATTTATAAACCTTGTAATCTTGACTTGACTTTGTACTAAATTAATTTAAAAGCTTGAAAATTTCACGTGTAAACATATCACTCGTAAAGTAGATGAATTTCAACAGTCTAAATTCGTTATTTAAAACCAATTTGATAGGTTTTAGAGTTGAGTTCACAAAGGAGCTTGATGAACTTAAGAACACTCTAGTTATACTCTTATCAACTATATCATAGTGCAACTTCTATTTGAGGGAGACCTGAATTCATATCACCTAAGCTAACATATATTTATGTTTAAATCTGAACCGTTTAATTAGAATTTTCATGAATATTAAAAAAGTCACGTACATTCCATCTCGAATCAAATTGATCCGAACTCTAATCAGACGCTTCGAATCTTACCTCATAGGACATGGACTTTGAGAGAACTCCGCACAAACCTATATCAACCATAGTAACGTGGTTTGCGATATAATCGCGAATTATTTGCGTTTTATTTGGATTTTTGACATTTTCGAACCGAATACTGAATAAAACACAAATAAACATATCATACATTTTATTCGCATATAAAACGCGAATCACAGATGATTCACGAATAAAATGCAAAAAGAAATAAAAAAATGTGGGGGGTGGGGAGTTTAGATTTCTTTTTTTGCTTCCTTGTGGTACTGAATCATTTTCTAATTATACTAACTTATTGCTAAATCATGAATTTTTTTATCCTGCCAAGCCAATCCCGAACTATTCATTTGATAGTATGATATCAATCTCTCGAAATACTCTAGCACTCAACTATTACCATGCATTGTGGCAAACGTAGTAACACAACTCGCATTTTATTCACGTTTAATTCGCGTTTTATTTGTTTTTTTTACGTTTCTGAACCGATCAACGAATAAAATGCAAAAAAATGTATAATACGTTTTATTCGCAAATAAAATACGTAATTTTTTAAAAAAATTTGGATTGTTTTTTGTTTTTTTTATTCTTTGTGGCACCAAATTATTTTCGAATTATATCCGAATTATTTCTGAATAACGAGTTTTTAATCTTACCGAATCAAATCCGAACTATTTGCTTGTTGGTGGCGAAGATAATCAAAACGTCATATGAGGAGACACGAAACGGCTAGGGAGGTGCACGAATTCGCATCCTCTGAGATATCTCAAACTTTGCGTGACTTGTTGGAATATCTCAATCGTTCAAATATGTTCTGCATGAATCTCAGAGCTCAAATAATACTGCCCCCTAAGTTCCCCCGAATAGGCACCGGACACGTCGGTCACTCAAAAATTGAGATATCTCAGAGGATACGCACCCGAGGTGCACCCAGTGGGGATCTGATCCCTCTGAAAATATATGCAGTGGGGCGGGTTGGGCTCATTCAGTTTCTTTCTTCGTCATGCATGACTCGGTACATATATTTTACTCCTATGGTAACTCAGAGGATCAGTAATGGCCCACCTGACCTGGAGCGTCCGAATCCGCCAATCAGCCAATGAGGAGGCGTGGCAGTGTCTCTTTCTCCCCTCTTTTACCCTTCAACCCACCTCGAAGGCCACGCTTTCTCCTGGCGTGTAGCGACGCGGAAATGCGGATGCGAGACGCAACTCCACTCACCTTCTTTCACGATCTTATGTGTCCTTTCCTTAGTTGTTATCTGTGTGTAGTTAAAAGGAGACGTAGGTATATCGCAATCTTTTCCCGTCTCTATCGGTGGCACCGTGGCAGGGAATTTATTCGCTGCGCCATCTCCCAGTTCACCCAGATGGGAATTCATATCTATTATCATAATAAGAGAATAATTCCGTTTTGTTACGGACCGTCCGATCTAAATTCACACGAATATCAAAAGAAATCCTTGTATTCTATCTTAAACCGAATTTATCCAAATTTTATATCAGACTGTCCGAATTTAAACTGAATTATTTTTTTTGTTACTATATAAACTCTCCAAGAAAAAAGACGCATCATATTTGTCTAGGATAGCTGCAGTAGGGAATTTTTTTTCTTCTAAAAAATGTTAATTGCTGTCAAAAAAGAAAGAGATTTATTTAATCCATTGTTATTTCACTCAAAATATAATTCGTAAACTTTTTAATATATTAACAATTTATTTCACTTTCATGCACTTTCATAATATATTTTTAAATTGTCTCTATAGGCAAGCTAGAGTTATTACATTCATAAAAAGAAATTAGACGGCGTGTGGAGTAAAGCTGTAGGCCTGTAGTGAACTTTGTCAAAATATATTACTTAATTTAATGGGTTGAATCTTCAACATCTTTGTCTTATTACAAAGTCGTCAGGTATGACTAGACAATCATGTCATAAAATTTAGTGATTATATCTAATTAACCCTTGTTGTCATGTACTATGTACAACATGCTGGAACGTTTATTTTATAGCCATACATACTATTTATTTATTTTTTTCTTTGTAAAGTACATCAATACATTTGACCTAGTTTAGCATTGAATATTTCAACATTTTATTTTTCAAAATTATCTTTTGAAGATTTTATTCTACTGCTTTAGAACAAAATCCATCGCACTTTGCATCTCAAGCTTTCCTCATTGACCCACACTCCGTTTTTTTTTTTCTTTTAATAATGTATGAGTTCAGAGTTCTAGTTCTTGGATTTAGCTCACAAATATTTAATAGTAAAATTTTGGTTTTCAATAAAATTGATTTATTCAAATTAACACAACAAAATTGAAGTTTATAAAATTTGGATTTTTAAAAGGCCAGAGTTTTGAAAACTCGAGTAGAGTTTAAAACTCATACTGTAATTTTGAATGTTTTTTTTTTTAAATATCAAACCGTTGTTGAAAAGTCCGATCACGACTATATAATAGTGGCCAAAATTCCAAAGTTTATTTTTTTTTTAATTCTTCACTATAAATTCATGTCCATTGATTTTGTTATTTTACTATAAAAATTCAGCTTATTTTATTTTTCAAGAACTAGTTTTTATCCCAAGCACTTTAGATCAATCTTTATTGTTTATAGAATCCACGTTATGTTGATAATTTTTGTTTTCGCATAGGCAAGTCATTTTTGTTTTTCTATGCACTTTAGTTCTTTAAAATATACGATCATTTTTGTTTTCCGGATAAGCACGTTATTTTTTTATATAATTAAAAGGTTTATGCAGGAAAATTACCAGCTGGAATTGGGACGCGACCAATAATAAATTTAGTTCTGCCTTGTCCAGATATGCTCACGGAGTAAAATAGCGAACCCAATATCCAGAGGGGCAATTGGAACCGAAATTTTTTTTCTTAACACCCGGATTAATTCAAATTAATTAAAAGACATCCAGATTTAAAAATCTCAAAAAATGACACCCCCGCAAGTTGAATTTGCGCACTGGGGCTCGCATACTCAGTTCGTGCACCGGGGCTCGCAAACTCACTTCGCGCACTTACAATACTAAATTGACTGGTCAAACAGGCGCGCAAAAATTATGAGTCTTACCAGGTCCGGTGTCGGCAGAGCATTATTTGAGCTTTGAGATTCGTGCAGAAGTATTTGAACCATTGAGATATTTCAAAAAGGCGCGCAAAGTTTGAGATATCTCAGAGGATGCGAATTCAGAGATTATTTCGCGTGCCACATGTTTCAGAGATTATTTCAAAAAGGCTCGCGTGCCATGTGTTTGAACCAGAAGTTCGTTCTTATCCGGATATTATTTTTTAGTTTCTTTTTCCTCTGTTTTTTTGAGAACCCAGCGAAGGTACGCGAACTCAAATTGCGGACTTGTGGTTCGCCAACTCAGGTTGTAGATCAAGTGGTGCGCCAACTGGTCTTGCGGTCTCAGAAGTTTTGGTGCGCGAATTCAGCTTGCGAGAGTGTCATTCTTTTAGATTTTTGAATCTGAGTGTCTTTTAATTAATTTGAATTAATCCGAGTGTTAGATAAAAAAATTTCGGCAATTGGAATTGGGATACGGGATCTAACTTTTTTTAATGAGATACTGTTCATGAATACTATTTTGGAAGATGGCAAATGGGGAGAATCCACTACGGGCACAATTTGTCACCGCTAAGTATTAATTGTGCTTGGTGTTGCCGTGTTGGTGCTCAATTTGGATGACAACAAGAACACGCAATACATCCTTGCTATAGAGAAATCTCGAATGAATTATAAATAGTGTTATATGGATTATTGGGATGGAAGATCATGTCCGGCGATGGGAGTCCCGTGGTTTCCGGGTGGGATAAATCATGCACCGACAGATGCTTCTTCCTTCGATAGAAAAAAAAAAAAAAAAAAAAGGGTCGTACACTTCTTTCACAGAAAAAAGAATTATTTAGTTTAAAAGCAGCCTCGGAGAGCGCAATGCGACGGAGGATAAGTGTCGAACCAAAGCGTGCCACGTAGCAACTTTCTCCGAGTCGCGTGCCATGGACGCAGCGCGCTGGGTGCAGGAGCACTGTACCTCTAACGGGGACCACTTTGACGCCGTTAGTACTTTCCGTTAATTTTACTAGTCAGCCAGATCAGTTCCGTTTCAAGCGGCTCTGTTGGCCTGACCTGTCTCATGCAAGTTGCAAACGAATGAGGTGGGAACCACGAGGAAAGGCTCGGTAAAGGTAACGACAGATTGATTGTACGATTGGTGGGACAATGAATGAAAAATTGTGGAAAATTTTGAATTCCAAGGTGGTTTCTTATGACATTCTCGGCCAGATTATTTGTGTTGAACTGGTTTTTTAGAAGACTTGGTTGATTTTGTGATTCCAATTATATGATCTTATGAGTTATGACAATTGTTTTACTAAATTGTAAAAAGACCCACTTGTAAATTGTAATATTGGAATGTGGACACTAGCTTTCAAGAAAGCGGGCCCCCTAAGCCTTGTCTTCTTCTATCATGCACCGTTTTCTTTAATTGTAGACATTTTCTGGGGTCGCGTCACAGTCCCTTTCTTACAAAAGTGGTAGTTCTCACAAGCGGACAAGAATCAGATCTGTTGTGGTGTACACAGCCCTATCAAACTGTGTGGTATTGCACTGACGATTACGTTTTCAACGTAATCGTAAAAGGGAACTAGTCCATAAATGTTATATCTTGTTCAGTTTTGTAATATTAATTTTTTTTTTTTATCTTATTTCCTTTTGCAAATGCCCTTAATTAGGCAACATCATGAAATGTTTCACATATGTATCCGTAACTCAATACTCGTGGAGGGCCCTCATAAAAGACAAAAAAGGGACATAAATAATTGTACTATGGGAAAATTAGTGACTATGAATTTAAGTTCATCGTCAAGATTTATGAGCTTAATTTAAATAACCTACTTTTAAAAATATATATATATACATCAGATTCAGGTTGAAGGAACAATTTGAATCATTTATCTTAATTTTATGAGCGAAATCATTACTTTATTTTCAAATCGATGATCAAAATCGCCATTTAAAATTGATCTGATTTTTCTTAATTTTTCTTGAGATTAAACTTACAATTTTTTAAAAAAAAATTAAACATATTAGTCTGCTCATATTATCCATGAACCAATTTAGTTTAAAGTTTTGTCTTATTTGATCAGAATATTTTTCTATTCATCTGCCCTTCTTCAGATGTACAATTATGATATTAAATATTACAAGCGTTCGGATTCACCCAGGTTTGCTTAAAAGGTGCAGTTAACGGGTATATTCGTCTATTTGTCAGTATTAATATTTTCTAGTTCCGCTCCTGATTCTAAATAGCTAGCTATAGCGCCGTTATAGCGGTTTTGGACCTCATAAGCTAAGCTACGGAGTAAACCTGCGCTAATCGAGCTACGGCCGCTATAGCGGTAATAGCGGTCCACTGTGCTACATGGGCTTATTTTTCTATTTTTCTTTCAATTTAAATGGGCTTTGTGTCTCAGTCTGACTAATCTAAAGAATGATTGATTTAAATATGTAGTAAAATGATACTTAATATATGATAGTATCATAGTAGGATATTTTGGATAGAAAATGTATCAATAGTTTATGAATTATAGAATTAGAAATATTTTGAATAACAATTTGAACTTTGTATTTATTCAATATAAATATTAGAACTTCTTAATCAATTTGGTGTTTTTGTTACTCTATGAGATTTTACATAGATAATGTTTATTATTAGTAGAAATATAAAATATAATTTTTAAAAAGAAAAAAAGTTATGTAAGAATTCGCTATAGTTTTTTTTTTCGTTTGCTCGCTACGCCGCTATAATCGCTGTTTAGAATCTTAATATTTTCAGAACAGATTTGCTTAGGAGGTGCAGTTAACGGGTCTCCGGGTACAACTGGGTAACCAGTTGGATAACAGATTACAGATCCAAATTTCACCAGACGCCAAGCACGAAACCTACTGAAAACGGTAGTTCCAATATTTTTGCGACACCTGGCGATAGGAATCTATGCTGGGATGATTAGTGGAGTGACTCTTTGCTCCAAACAAACGGTAGGTGAGGTCGTGAGGACTGAGGAGGGTATATTACTACATTATCAGGACTTAATAATATTTAATTTTAATATAATTGGACGTCGAAGCGGTTTTCTGGGTTTTAAGCTAGATTAAGATAAGTCACCATCATTTGAGTCAGAAGAAAAGTTTGATATAGTTTTGGCATTTGCCTCTGATGATGATATTTGTTGATCTCGCCAGTTTGTGCCAATATGGTGCATGCGCGTTATGGTTAATTTAAAGCAAATAGAAGAGTGTACTTTAGGTTTCTATTATTATTTTTATTATGATCTTTGATTTCTATTATGATTTTTGTGCCTAACGAGTAACGACCTATGCCTCAGAATATTTTTTAAAGAAGGACAGCGATGTAAATTTACAAAAATTATATCATAACTATAACTTTAGTTTAATTATCTTTTTAAATACGGAGGTTAATCTCAACAACTCTTATTGAAAAATATGAAAGTCAAATTACATTCGTTTTAGATAGGGGTGTTTAGCCGTTTACTCTACTCGTATTGTATTCGATAAGACAGATATAAGCATGAATAACGATTTTTCCGTTAGGTAAATGGGTATGGATACGGGTAAAGATTATTTCGTACCCATTGGGTAACAAGCAATTTATAAATTACATATAGATATATAAATATTATATTCAATTTTATATTTTCCATGGCAACTTTAATCCATGAGAAAATGTATGTTTTTTGTTGTAAGAAGAATAATATGTTAAACATATTACTTTTTTATTTGAATATTTTGTTATTTAGTTAACAAAATAAATTTTAAATTTGTTAGAAGAGATATTTGTGTTTTTAGTTTTTTTTTTTTGCTTTATAAAAAACTATCAATTAGAATTGATTGCATATTTGTATTTTGATTTTTACATTAGTAATTGTGATTGCATGTGTTTGATATGATGTGTTTTAGTGGTCTATTTGTAAAAATAATAAAATTATTATATTAGTATTATTTATTATTCACCTGGTACCGTTTCGTTACCCGCTAATATTAACGAGTGCGAGTAGATTAGGATAAGGCAAATTTTTAACGGGTAAGGGTAGAGTATAGATTAGGTCAACTCTTAGTGGATATGGTTATCAAATCATCGTAGAAGAACTGAAATACCATTTTATCTCCACTATAGTGTGGAAAAGAGTTGATAACACTATAGCAAGATCCAAAAACACTATAACACCATTGTTTAGAATACTGAGAAGAAGTAATAACTGACAAAACAAAACACTTAAATGAGTCCGCATATGCTGAAATTCTGAGAGAATTTTAGCGACCCTGAAATTCCTCTCCTCTCTCTATCTCTCATATCTCTTCTTTCTCTCTCTTGAACTTTTTTAAGAGAGAGAAAGAAGAGAGAGGAGAGGAATTTTAGGGTCATTGAAATTCTCTCGGAATTTTAGCCGATGTGAATTCCACTTGAATACTCGGCCCATCAAAAATAATATTTTCTAATTAGCCTTTTAATTAATCTTCGGATCATAGACATCTTTCAAAAATTAATTTTTGTATATTGCAGTTTTCAATTGTTTTTTTTGTATATTTGACAAATTTATGCCTACTTTCTAAATGTGCGTACCCAAATAATTTTGATCAAACTCATAAGACAACTGAAGGTTCTGAAAGATACTTTTTTTTTTAAGTATTTAATATAGCAAATTAACACAGAGATTGAACACAAACGTATAAAATAAATTATGAATGCATGCTTTTACAATTTAATGATGTATCTATAATTCAGTCTGGACTCTGGACACATGCCTTCAAAGTTCAAATATAACTTCAGTATAACTTCAGTATAAACTGTAAGTGCGTGCGTTCAAAAAACTGTAAGTGCGTGCTTTTACAATTTAATGATGCATGCTTTTACTATAAATATATATTTTCAGTATTTTTAACCGTCTGAAATATAACTTCAGTATAAACTGTAAGTGCGTGCGTTCAAAAAATAAATACGAGATTGTCAAATTATTAAAAATATGTTTGGATTTGTTAAGAATAGGAGCAATTTTAGAATAGAGGTTATTCATAATAGAAATGTGTATCCAAATAACATTTTTGTAATTCGAAATAGCTAGATTAGCTGTTATTTTCTATTCTTCAATTAAATGTTGAAATAGCTACAACAATCCACTATTACATTTATACAATATAAACAACATTTTTATTAATTCAAATAACACTATTATCACACTAATATGAAAAATCACTATTTTTTTTCTATTTTTATTCACTATTTTAAAATTTCGCTATTATACCCAAAAATGAGGGACTTAATTGTTAATTATTGAAAAAGGGGGATTGACAAATAAAAAGGTTCTCTTCTCTCTCCTTAATTTACGACACATACTTCGCGGCTTCACGCTATCCCCAAATCTCTCCTCCAATCATCAATCAATCACATACCCCTTTGCGGCTTTGCACTCGGAGAATCGAATCGGTGAAAGAAAACAAATCTGAAGAATCAGTCGGTCGCAGAGGCTAGAATCGGCGTAACTCGGACATAGGGTGAGTCTCTTCCGATTCAAGTTTTTCTTCCTAAAACCAAGGTCTCTCGGGTTTGGAAAATTGCCCAATAATCGGACCGTGATCCGCCGCTAGATTTTCCAAACCATGGCAGCAACGCAGCAATGGACTGACTATTGCTTACAATGGTAGAAAGTCCCAAATTTAAGCAAGGTACTTGACGAACAATAGAATAGGGGCGAGGGGCTGGGTCCCCTCTGGCAACCCCGTCGCTCCGTCTATGCTTCTAATCCGTCTTTTTAAGTTTTAAGACACTAGTCGCTTTTTCTTTTTCTTTTTTCTGTTTCCTGCTGAGATCCCTTGGTACCGACTCTGACTTTTTTTTTTTCTGGGAGGGGGATTATGTGCGAGTTTGCTCAAATTGATCGAATTAACTGATTGGGTTTAAGGTAGATATTTGTTTGAATCGTAACACACTAGTGAAATATTCATACTTGAACTTGGTTATTTTTCTACGCTTGAAATATTTGTATTTGGGCTTAATTTTTTTTAAGGACTTTGCAGGAAATTCAAATTGAAGTGTTGTAGGCATCTCGTTTTGATATACATGAATTATTTTTGTATAATTTTGCTCTTATATATAGGAACCAAATTTGCTCTGGACCACAGTTAGTTTAATATATACCAACTTTTAAACAAAAATTACAGTAAGATCTGTGAGCTGAATCAGAATAAGGAGACTGTTTTACATTCCGGAAGATCATGATAGTAAACCCTGTTGTCTATTTATTTGATTGAAGGTTTTCCTATTCTAACAATCTATTGGAGCAAGCAACCGTATACAACCAAATCTATATTATTCGAATTTGGGATTGAAAACTTAACCAGGAGCTTTTGTTCTAGTATTTAATATTTAATGTTGCACGTATTGTATCCTCATAATATTTGTGTTTTGTTCCTCACTCTTTCAAAATATATTTTTATCAGAGCTAATATCTCTTGTAATAATTTTCAAAAATATCCTATTGTTGCTTTGTTGGTTGTATATGCCAGTCTAGTAAATCATTACCTGAGAAAGTTTATGCCAGTATAGTAAATCATTACCTGAGAAAGTTCAAAAAATATCAGAGTGAGTCATATAGAAATTGAAATTGAAAATTGATTTATAGTCTCTCTGCATACATGAAAGTAGATGTGCTTTTTTGGATTACATGGAAAAATACAGATGCTTGTTACAATTTGAAGGAAGCTGGTTGTACTTGTTGAGACAATAAGGTTTCTAAATGGGCTGTTACTGTTATGTTCATGATCTTGATGGTACTGGTCAAAGCACAACCAGTAGATTACTGGAATTACTTGCTGGGCTGGGCTTCTCAACTGGTCACAGTAGGTGAACCAGTTGGTTCCAGCTTTGGCTCAATATCAATCAGATCTTGGTCCAGTACACCACTGGTGTTATGTTATACCAGACATTTAGGTAATCTGTAAGGTAGATCTAATTTTAAAGCAAATATAGCCCCCAAGGATTGACTATTTTAGTGTGCTTTAGCATTTAATTTGTGTTATCTTTTTTTTTCTCCTAATTTCATATAACCCCACAATGCCATCCCAAAAAATAGTTCTTTGCTTAGCATATCTAGATTTGGAGTTCTCTTGTTAGTAGCGTTGGTCTTTAGAGCTGAAGTTGTTTCGTTTGTACTGGTTACTCGATCATTCAGTGTTATGTCTATGCCATATAGGGGTATTAGAACATGTAGGAAATAATATTAAATCTTGTTATTAGCAAATTTTTTGTCAATTTTTATTCTTTATTAATTTGTACATAAACTCTTAAATTAATTCTCTCCGATTTATTGTATAGTTATTCTAGTAATTCTTTCTGAAACTTTTTTCCCCTGTTCTTTGCAGATTGGTTACGAAGAAAACAGCTGGGGATATTTATATGTTTTAAAAGTTCCATGCTTGCAAGATAAGTATTCTGGCACAGTAGCTGGTACCATCTTCTTAATCGTGGCACAGGAAGCGTGAGACAATGGATAGGGCAGATACATCCGGCTTTGTCAGTGGTGGATGCTCAGGATTAATTTTCCATATCTACTTCCATTTTACCTATATTAGCTTTATAGAAAACTTTCTTTGTTTGGTGTAAAATTAAACCTGCACTGTCCCACTTCAAACTTCTTCCTGATATCATATTAGTTCTATAACCTCTGTATCTGTTCCACTGAATAATCCTAATGGATCTCAACATGGCTAATGTCATAATTCATGGACAAGTGGGACCCACTGCTACAAACTGCAACATGGACGGTTTCAGTGGTCCTGTATTGCACCTCAGTTCAGCATATGCACAAAACAGTAACCATATCCCTCAAGATGATAGCTGCCGACTGGTTCTCGGTCTGGGTCCCACGCCGAATCTCTATTCTTCTGATAATCACTTAGCTTCGTCAAGCAAAACTGGAGATTCAACTGTTCTTTTTGGCCAGCGTTTCTCAACACTGGACCCGGGTATATTGAAACTCGGCCTTCCCAAGCCCAGTGCAGAGACAAACCGCCCCTCCCCTCACATTGAAAAATCTCATTGTTTCCCTATAGTTGATGAGGGTTCAACCTCTGCTAAGAGAAATTCTGGCGGGTACATGCCATCTCTTCTATTAGCCCCGAGACCAACAACCTCATGTTCCGAATTTAGTGGGGCCCCAGAGGAGTCCCAGGATCTTCTAGATCTTCAGCTCAGCCCAGAGCCCTCTGCCACAACCGACTGTTCACTGGGCACAACTTCTGAGATAATGTTCAGTGCCTCAGTTACGACCACTACCATGTCTACAGACAGCAAGACCCACCACCGCCACCCTAAGAAATGCCGGTTCAAGGGTTGTTCTAAAGGGGCGAGGGGTGCGTCTGGACTATGCATTGCTCATGGTGGGGGCCAACGGTGCCAGAAGCCAGGCTGCAATAAGGGAGCAGAGAGTAGAACAGCCTATTGTAAGGCACATGGTGGGGGCCGCCGATGCCAGCAGCTAGGATGTACGAAAAGTGCAGAGGGTAAAACTGACTATTGTATTGCCCATGGTGGGGGCCGCCGATGTGGTCACCAGGGCTGCAACAAGGCTGCAAGAGGAAGATCTGGCTTGTGCATCAGACATGGTGGTGGGAAACGATGTAAGATTGAAGGTTGCACCAGGAGTGCAGAGGGTCAGGCTGGTCTATGCATCTCCCATGGCGGGGGCCGCCGGTGCCAGTACCCCGATTGCCCCAAGGGAGCCCAAGGCAGCACCCTGTATTGTAAGGCACATGGTGGAGGCAAGCGTTGCATCTTTGAAGGCTGTACGAAGGGTGCGGAAGGAAGTACTCCTTTGTGCAAGGGCCACGGAGGCGGCAAGCGGTGCCTTTTTGAAGGTGGTGGTGTTTGTCCTAAGAGTGTACATGGGGGCACAAGCTTTTGTGTGGCACATGGTGGAGGCAAGCGGTGCAAAGTGGACGAGTGCACGAAGAGCGCACGTGGCCGCACAGACTTCTGTGTGAAGCATGGTGGTGGAAAGCGGTGTAAGCATGAGGGGTGCGGCAAGAGTGCGCAGGGCAGCACTGATTTCTGCAAGGCGCATGGTGGCGGAAAGAGGTGCACCTGGTCCACTGGGTGTGAGAAGTTTGCTAGGGGAAAGAGTGGACTGTGTGCAGCCCACGGCAGTCTCATGGCTACCCAGATGGAACGCAATACTGGTAAGGTCAAGAGCATGATCACGCCAGGACTGTTCAGGGGGATTGTGTCTAGTTCGACAAGAGGGGGTAACAGTTTGGAGAACGAAACCTCGTATTCTGGCATGAGCACATTGTCAGACTGTGTGGAGTCTCCAGATGGCACGACTGGAGAGAAGCAGGTACTCATACCGCCACAGGTATTGGTTCCACTCTCTATGAAGTCCTATTCTAGCAATTCTATGGCTGGGTTGGTAGGGCACGGGGGCAGAGAGGGTGCAGCATTTGTGGTGCCTGAAGGCAGGGTGCATGGTGGGGGCCTCATGTCTCTGTTTGGAGGGAACCTAAGGAATACTGTTGATGGTGGGAATGTGGAAGAGCATTTATAGGTTGGTTTCAATTTGTCATTGGCATGTGTATGTTGCAAGGAATTGTTGTGAAATTTATGTATTTGTCTATATGTGTTGGGTGCGGATCTATATTGAACTATATGATTTGCAATTTAGGTTGGTTTTATACGTTTCAAAAGAAACTCGAAATGTTTTGGCGAGTGAACTTGTTTAATATTGTAAGTTTCTTCCTTTATTATGTAGTTGTCGAACCTAGTAGGTGCCGAAGCTTGGGTTTTGCAACCTGTGAATAAGGGTTTAGTTATCCAAATGATTCTTCTGTTATGTCGTGCTATTTTGCTGTTACTTTGGTTTTTGTGTATGTGTTATGTGCATTTAATAAAATCTGTAAATAGAATTCGTGGGAATTTAATGCACGTTTCGAACTTATACTACCAGTAATTATACACTTATGAGTGTATAATGGTGTCTGTGTATATGAATAGTTCTTTTATCATTAATGGATTTATGTTGTTGTGCTGACTTTTTTGTTAGGGCGGATATTTCCAAAGCTTTTTAATTAAACGAAAAGTATAACGCTAGCAAGAGTTGGTTGTAGCACTTGGTTTGTACAAATGAAAGGTGAACCCTTGATTAGCCGCGGCATTGTTGATTTTGTTTATGACTGACTATCCGTCTATACCTACAAAATGAGGTCAATTAACCGAATTTTAAAAAAGAGAGAAAAGTTCATCATAAAAAGAGCGAGAGAGAGAGAGAGAGAGAGAGACTGTTAAGTCCATTTTTTTATATCAAAGATAGGACGGTAACATACAGTTAGAGGGGTAAGAGGAGTGTACTCATAAATACGGATGTAAAGAACCAACTTTCATGTCAAAAAAAAAAAAAACTTGGCAGCCTCTCCTAAGCATTTCTCAAAAAAAAAAAAAAATACAGTTAGAGTGAGCAAACTTAAGTGTTATGTGCATGGGGAGTGCTAGAAAATTGACACCCCTAGGTCCTATTCGGCTGGACAAAAAAATATGAGAAGAATAGAGGAAGTGTGGAATTGAGAATTGACCATTTTTCTAGTTTATTCCAAATGTGATCCGGCACATTCAACAATTGAAATGGTTACACTCTCTCTTCATTAAAATACTATAGATAAATGACTCTTATAACCTTTGTGTTTTGGTCACTGCACTGCACCGTACCGTACCGTGTTGAATACTTCTAAAAAAAATATTTAGCTTGATGTGCAAATTTTTACATGGTAAAGAATTATAATTTAAAAAAAATGAAAGTACATAGCATAATTCCACAACAAATAGTAGAAAAAAAAATGAATTGACAAATGTAAAACAAATACAGAACATAATTAGTAAAGCATTTCATCTCAACATTGGCCTTGCCAACAAAGAAGGGAGGAGTATATTTAGGGACGGGAACAATACGGTGTAAGCAACCAGCTGAGAAGTAAGGCTGTCTCATGTACTATTGCCTCATCACACTTGACTAAATCAACTACTGCTACTTAATCCTGTGCATCAAGCTGCCATGTAACCCTAAGGCTGAGGATAGCACCCGTGTGGAATTTGCATTTTTTTCTCTTTTTTCTTTGATTTTGTCTGGAGGTGAAAGATCTGATTATTTATTTTTGAAGGCAAGCTTGGTTTACCAACATTTTCATTAATAAAAGGAAAAAAAGTTTACAACTCATATTTTTACATCACATGAGGATAATAAAAATTACCCTTCAGATCATGTGTAATTAATCCAGATTATATACCCTATATTATTACAATGCAAAAGTATCTTAATTAGTCTGCAAATCACTTAGCCCAGTCTCTGGATGTAACCCCCACGTATTTACATAGTTGAATGCCACTGTTTGATCTGTGGTACCACTTCATTTACCAGTATCGCAGTTGTTTAAAAGTGATGGCATGACTTTACCAGTTGAATTTAAAAATGATTGAAATTAACAATTGCTTTGTCTAGCTCATAACACATTCAGAATTAAGAAGAAATCTAGAATATGTTCACACACCAAAAAAGGATAAAAACCTGAAAGCACATAATGTAATTCCATAACTAATATCTGAATTTGTTTTTAAACACTTTGTCACTTATAAAAAACAGCTCAAAATTCTTTTAAGAGGTTAGCTCAGATTGGTAAAATTGTTTTTAAACACTCTTGTCGAGTAAAATTGTTATCTGGTGGTGCTTAGTACTTCTCAGAGGTTAGCTCAGATTGGTTGTTTACACTTTTGCCTCTTCCCATAATTTATCCTTGCCACCCATCCATATGCTTGATAAACTTATATTTGAATCCATGAAGCTTTTCCTTAAGTAGCCTAATATGAATATATATACAAGTATACAACTATAAATTAGTTCACATTTTTTTATGACATTTTTACAACTATAAATTAGTCTAATATGGATCTGACATTTTTTAGTTAGGTTCAAATGGTACTGGATTGTATACATACTGGTAAGAAGGGTTGTAAAGCAAAAAATAACTTAGCTCTAAGCTAGTAGTTCTAAAGCAAAAAATAACTACTGGATTGTACTCGAGCAAAAAAAAAAAAAAAAAAAATAGTAATCAAAGGAGGGTTGTCAATTGCTTTGCTTTGCCTAGCTCACTAAATTTACATAAAAGAATGATCACTTTGTGCATATCACTTAGTGTTGGATTTTCGGATAGGTTATAATGTAACAATTCAATTCAGTTCTTCAGATTTGTTCACTATCCGAAACCAGAATTCATGTATAAAACTAATTCCAAGATTAAAACAGAGTTTACCACTAGACGCGCAGTGCAGCGGAAACTTCAAGTCTAGTCTAGTCTAGCAGTAGCCTTCTTCTCCTTTCCTTCTTCTCCTTTCGTTCTCGTGTCAGATTCACGCAATAGCCCAGCAGTCAGGCCTCTATCAGTATCCACACGAACAAGTTGACAAACTTCTGTAATTCGGTATGTTAGTACCGAATTAACAACCCCGTCTTTTCTCCTTCTTTCTCTCTTACGTTTTCTGATGTGTATCTCATATAATTTCTGGAACCTTTTTAAAAACCGAACTCTGCATGTATATTTATAATACTATGCATCTGTTCAATTGCACCCATTCAGAAAATGTTATCTGATCTGATCAGATCAGATCAGATCAGATCAGATGAGAATAAGAATTCGGGCCTAGCCCATTAAGATCTGATCCATATTAATTATTAATATGGCCTATAATATTCTGGCCTATAGTACATTTCTAGCACTTAGCTCACTAAATATATTAGAGACCTTTAGCATATCACTGTGTGCATCTTACTGTTATCACCTTCTTGATTTTAGCTATAATAGAGTTGTCTGTAATCTTTTATTTTAGGAAAAAAAAAACAGTGGCTAATTATGTGTGTTTCAGCAAATTCGGTCCCAATAGATCCGGACATTTTTATCTGAATTTTTTCTATTGGGAACGAATTAGCTGAAACACACATAATTAGCCATTGTTTTTTTTTTTCTTCTGGGACCGAATTTGCTGAACTACTTGACAGTTCTTTTATTTTAGAAAATTTAATATTCTGCTTTATTATATATAAAATAAAATATGAAGCTAAAATTTTGAGCTATGAGGTATTCAAGATTATGAAATATTGATCATGAAAATTTGAAAAGTAAGATTGTAAAATTATGGAAAAAGAATGTACAAGCTAGTGTAGAGAAAAAGCAAAGGCGGATAGAAGAACAAAAAATATCAACCATTCAACATGATGTCCACATTAAATGTGTTTGAATATTATTTTTTAAGAATATTTTACTTAATAAGTAATAAATTTATTGCCTTTGAATGATTCATAATCTTAAAAAATAGTATTCTTGTATTAAATAATAAAATAGTTTCAAAAATATATAATTTAGTCCTTCTGCACAATTTTTATATAAAAATCTTGAAGACGGACGGTTTAGATTTTAAAAGCAGAAATAAAAATGCCGTTAATGATCCGAGTTCGAGCCAGTTAGCATGTTCGTGCTCGATTCATTAAATTAATGAACAAGTTGATAACGAGCGAGGAACAGTACCGAGCTAAAAATTGTGATCGTGTTCAACTCGTTAAATGTTCGAACGAACTTGTGCTCGACTGCTCATCAAGTGGCTCGTTAAGAAATCAAACAACGTGTCTTAATGTTGACTCGTGCTTGAGTTGATAATAGAGTCTTATAGTTATATACATTATTTGCGATTGTGTGACTATATGCATTATTTGCGATTGTGTGTCTTAATGTTGCAGATTTCTACAAAATTAATAAATAATAACACCAGATAGATAAAAAAAAAAACAAATTGTCATAATCAAATCCTCTTCAAAGAATAACTTATACATAAGCAAATTTTCATAATCAGATCCTCCTTAAATAATAAATAATTTCTTGGGAACTACTTGGATTAGATGTGGCATGATTTCATGTAAGTTAGTTCTTAGCGAGCAAGTTGGGATATACTCATGCTTGGTTCATTAAGTTAACAAACGAGTTATTAGTGAGTTGATAATGAGTGAGTTGTTAACGAGTTTTTAGCGAGCGAATTACGAGCAAGTCTTAGATAACGCCTCCTTACCTTGACTTCCAAGGGCTCTCCTTAGAACTCTAACATAGCCTATCTATCCTAATTGGCGAGGAATTCGTTGCTATAGTACTAACTTAATCACATGTAAACACGCACACCGAATTCTATTATAAGATGGAGTATTTATAGGGTTTCCTAAAGAAGAGGGAGTAGTGGGAGTAGTGGGGATTATGTTATCTTGATCCTAGGGCTGAAAATAGCACTCCAAAAATAGTAGACTTGGACTCCACTCAATCTAGAAACATCGTGGATGACCTGGGGGTCGAACCTTCTAGAAGGCTTTCAATTAAGGGTTGAGATCTGTCGATCTAACGGTGCAAAATAACAGTCTACGGATTGAATCCGTGTCACGTGCGGCCACTGGGCCTATGTCGCATAGGTTGAACTTACACGGCTTCCTGACTTAGCGGATTTCCATCTATTATCACCATCTTGGATGTCATGCACTTCGTGTAGATTGTTGCGTGTACCATGTAATGTCCTGATTTGAGGCCATCTTTAATAATTGCCTAAATTGGACATATTTTGCTATATTTTTGGCCTAAATACGTAACTTTCTCCAAAACTTGCCAAAATTACTCTAAAACACGTTTGCGGTAAATATTTTGGAAAAATGGCTATTTTGCATTCGCTTTTCGTCATTTTTTGTCATAAAAGATAGTGATTTTCGCTATATGTTTTGGCATCATCATTGGTCCCAAAGGTACTTAGAGGGGGTGAATAGGACCCTTTTAAACTTTTAATCTAAATTATGATTAACGTATGTCTTAAAGATTCTTGGCGGAAACTCGAATAACTTGGTTCTAAACTAAAAATGTAATAAAATAAAAAGTAGAGTTTAGAGACACTTGACATGAGAGTTGTTTACGGAGTTTGACACTAACGCTTACGTCTCTGGGCTCGAGATGGAGCGCCTTTCTTTATCCAATGAGAAAGGAGTACAAGATGGAACGGTGAGCCCTTACAATCTTTTGAGAAGTCACACGGCCCAAACAAATGCTCAAAAGATGAATGTTGATCATGTATGATCACTCTAAGAGTTTGTGTATTGGTTGAATAAGCTTGATATTGAATGTGTATATTGAAGTTGAAGTGCACAAGTAACAACGGCTTTTTCTAGATCTGAGAATTCGAAATATTGAAGTTAAAGGCGGTTAGAGTGATAATACAAATCCTAATATTGTTTCTATTTATAGAGAGACGAATAAAATGAATTAATTTGCTCCTACCATTACAACGGGTCCTGAACCATTGTAACAGTTGTCCAACTTATAGCTGGTTTGGATGCTGTTAATCCTAACGGTAGGTTAATCGTGGTAACGGCTCTATAACAGTTGGTCTCTGAAAATTCGAATGAGCTAACTAATTTAATCCGTTGCCTGAACTGTTGTGATTGAATTAATCCGTGGTGCAACGGGTAAATATTTATTTTATCCATTGCAACGGTAGGCCTTACTTAGGTCAATCTCAAGTTTATTTTACCAATTTTACATATTATAATTCCTAATCTTGAGATGATGCTTCTGTTGTCCAATGTCCAGTGTTTCATGACTTCATCCTTGATAGATGTAGCAATTGGTCATTCATCATTGATGTGTGTGTATTGCATCCTCTATAGTCTTGAACCTGCAAAATATCTCAAGATAAGAAAACTGTAAAATTTAATTTATATATGTTTTACAAATCTAGTCAAACGGATAAGTAGATTATGGCACAATTCAATAGACATTTTACACCAAACTCCGTTATCACCTCGCATGTCAAGTTTTTTTAAACTCTACTCTATTTAATTTATTTGCACATGCTTTGCATGTTGATTGATTGACTTGTTAATTTAGAGAGTTAAACTGAAAAACATCTAAGAGTCTTTGAGACTACCTATTCACCCCCTTTAGGTGCTGTTAGGAACAATAATAACCAACTTCACAGCTTCTGTGAAGATTTTCAAAAAAAAAAAGAAACAATAATAACCCATGCATCTCCTATACCCGATACTTTTGCCTTAAGTTCGTACTCACACCTTGGAGTCTTACAAACCACCTAAATCCAATCCCTGTCACTTTTCTTCATTCTAACATCTTGATTCTTATCAGTATGGTCCTATATAATCTTCTTTATGAGCTCTTCTTTGCTTTGAAAATATTGTTTTGCTGCTAGCTCACTTTTGTACTCAATCCATCTTCCATAGTGAGCAATATATGCTTATCGAAAAGAAGATATATCATTGAAGCATTCAAACGGGTGCGTATTAGTCCGGCCACTGAGCTGCATATTCCCATATTCTCTGCGAATGGGCACTGGACCACCATCTTCGTCACAACCCTCCAGGTGATTAGATTCCAGTTTCCTCCCTAAAATTAATCCCTAGTTTGTAGATTTTCCTCTGGAATGACGTTAATATTTTCAAAATCTGATCCTCCTTGGTCAACCACTGGTGCTGACCTGGGGTGAGGTGGTGGTTCGGGTAATGATAAATGAGGCACAGGCAAATGAGGCACAGGCAAATGAGGCACATGCACAGGTCTAGGTGGGATTCTGGTATGAGGTCGTGGTTGGGGTGCTGGTGGAGTGAAGTACTGTATGGTCTGGGTCAGGTACGATAAAGGAGCTACTTGAGTGTATGGTTCTGGTTGTGGTTCATAATTTGGCGCAACTGAATTTTAGCCAGAACTTCCAACCCCTAACTCTCTCGGAACTCTCTTTACGTAGATTTCCATGATCACAGTCCATTGGCCTTTAACCGCCCATACAAGCCTCTCCATGTAGCCTCACTTGGTATCGTCATTCTGGTATAGGTTGGGGGTGTTCCAAAGTTCACTCGGGTTACCAATTCTAAGTTTCAACTTTCTGGGTTAACTAATACATTCATAAATCATAGACTTCAAGTCCCAAATTGATGTATCATCGTCAACCATGAATAAATTAATTGGCATTTTGGAGTAATAAACCCCATATGTACCAGTCACAAACTTCCCATCACAGTGTAATGAAACGAACATTGTCATGACAAACAAACTATATTTTGGAATATATGTAAGGTTACTAATTTGAATAATTAGGTTATTTAAAAAATAAATAAAATATATATTACCAGAAAATCGAATCAAAATTCACTCTTTTTTTCTCTCTCTCTCCGTATGAGTTTGAGCCAAACAAAAAGACTATAAGTCTATAACCAAGGACACTTTTAAAACTTTTCAGCCAAGCTGGATATATCTGTTAATTTTTATTTAATGTTGGATAATTAACAAAAATCAGCTCATTTTGTGAAGTTTTCCGAACTAAAACCCTCCGTCTCCCTCCGTCCTCTGCCCTTTGCCCTTTCCAAAAAAGACAAAAGGCGATACGATCGCTACAAGCGACTATATTCATTCCTTGTTCTCGGCCCCAAAACCCTACCTAGCTCTCTCATCTGAAGCTTTTATCGAAGGTACAACTCAAACAATCTTGCTAACTTTTTTTATAGAGAAGAATCACTGATGTAGAGCTGATATTACCGAAATGTGGCATCTATTTGTTTGGTTATAGTCTTTTTTCGATTTTCTTACTGTTATTACACTCTATATATCAAACAAGAGGGTGGAAGAAAAATCTGAGAAACCCTCAAAATATGTTTGTTTTGAACTATTTCCTTTCTCTATAAAATGTCTCGTATTTTGTTTGCTTGTTTCCTTTTTGTCTCCTGGGAGACTCATCAACTAAAGTATTTGAGAAGATTTTGGTGGTAGTTTGTTCTGTTCTTCGTTGTTGAGATTTGATTTGGTTGCTCGGATTAAATCCCTTGGGTATGGTTTTTGCCCTTACGCTTTTGGTTTCCTTTTTTGAAATCTGAAATACCTTTCTACTTGCTTGGGTCTCTCTTTCTCTCTTTTTCTGGTTTCTTTTTGTCCTTTTCTGCCCTGATACTTGCTTCTAAGTCGGAAACCTTTTTTTTTTTTTTACCGGAGCGTAAATATGACATAGAAATCTATTTTGTTCATACCACCTCAGGTTGTGTAGCTGAAGTCAATTTTCAGACATAGAAATCTCTATTGGAAATAATTTCTTCTGCCTTTTATTTTCTTGTACAAAACAGAAATTCACAAGTTGATATATTTTTTTTTCCTTCTGCATGTGCAGATTAAAGATTCATTCTAAATGGTTGATGTTGCATCTACCTCTAAGGCCCCCACGGACATGGACATTGATCTTGATCCTGTAAGGTTAAAGATTAAAAAACTTGAGAAATTCTCCAAGGAGGCAGCACATTCTTTCTTCAAAGAATTTAGCCTTATCAACCACCAAATCAGCTCTTACAATGATTTCGTAGGTCATGGTCTCCAAGACCTGTTTGATTCGTTAGGTGAGGTCAATGTAGAGCCAGGATATGATCCCTCCAAAAAAGGTGACTCAGCATGGAAACATGCGACCATCTCATTTGGCAAGGTTTGGCCAGAAAGACCGACATGTTGGATCACCAAGGGAGATGAGCCTGAGATGGTTAAGATGACACCGAGACATGCAAGGTTGCAAAGTATGACCTACTCTGCAGCACTCCATGCTGAAGTGAGGATTCAGGTAGGAAGCAACGATAACTAAAATAGTGTTTTTGGCATTTTCAAATTAGACCAAATATTTTTCATTATGACTTTTCATTAGATGAGGATGATTTACTAGTGTATTTTAATTAGGTGTGGATATTTCTCTGATGTCATGGACCGTCTTATGGTTGTGAAACCTCCTTATTAGATAGAAGTTCAGGGTAGTTTAGTCATTTGGTTGACCAAACCCTTGGTTTATTGTTATGTCATATCTGTAGATATTAGTAGAAGAGGCAAGGATTAGTACTTTGTAGAGTGTTAAGAGAGACTAGTAATTTGATTTCAGAGTTCCATGGACTGTCTTATGGTTGTGAAACCTCTTTTTTTTAAAGATAAAAGTTCAGGGTAGTTTAGTCATTTGGTGGACCAAACACTTGGTTTATTGCTATGTTATATCTGTAGATATTAGTAGAAGAGGCTAGGATTAGTATTTTGTAGAGTCTGAAGAGAGCTTAACAATATCCATGTAATGTAAATTTTGGTCTGGAAGGGAACAAATCCTTATATATTCTATAAAATGCCAAAATTACCAGAATTACCACATAAACTATATCCATTCCTACATAATGATCTCAGTCATCCAGTTGATACCTTCATAATTCATCAAATACTATGGCAAAATTGTTGGGTATTGCTCACTGTTACACTAATATATTGGGTATAATGTACATAAGTTACAAAGAAACAGAATTAACACCAGTAAGAAATTCTCTTATTTCAAAGGATGTTGCTCTTGTAGGTATATACACATGAGAAGAGTGACAAAGCAAAAACTGGTTCCTCATCTTCAGGGAAAGAGACATACATGGGGAGAAAGGTTTTACATGATGAGACTAAGGAGATCATGATAGGTAGGCTTCCTGTCATGGTCCGCTCTGACCTCTGCTGGCTCGACACACGCGACAAAGGGGATTGCCTTTTTGATTCGGGTGGTTACTTCCTCATTAAAGGAATGGAAAAGGTACTTGTCTTATCACATTCCTGTTTCATTACTACTTTGGTCCTTTAATATTTTGTCAGTTTTTACCATGTCATGGTCATGGCTGTCTGTGTTGGCTATGTATATCTTGTTTAAAATTTGATGTTTTCAAGTGTGATCACCATGTAGTTTGTAATTTTGCTGAAGAATCCTTTTTTCTCGTTTTCCTACTGAGGAACTCCGAATATGCTGTGACTGATTTATCCCAATATATTAGTGTAACAGTGAGTAATACCCAATTGCCATGGTATTTACTCATCCAGTGAGTAATAGAGAGCAATACCAGTGAGTAATAATAGAGTGTAATACTCAATAGTCAATACCATGGCATTGGGGTATTACTTCCATTGTATTAGCCAAAAGCACTCAATTGGGTATTACTCATCTGGTCTCCTTTTCTAGTATTGAATGCTTTGAGTGACATTCGTATTAAGGAAAAAGCTCCTCTAGCATTACCCCATTTGAGTTTTTCTCTTTATCTGACCTTTGGTGCTCTATGCAGACCTTCATTGCGCAAGAGCAGAGATGTATGACGCGAGTCTGGCTCACTAACACCCCTTCCTGGAACACCCAGTATATAACAGAGTTTAAGAAAGCACGTATTTATTGCAAGCTTGCGGAGGTAGGAAAGGGAGAAGGGTTCAATGGAGGGAGATACATCACTGTGTCTTTCCTCTACGCGACTATTCCAGTCTGGATTATGTTCTTTGCTCTTGGCATGACATCTGACAAGGAGGTGCTTGATGTGATAGGAATTGAGGACTTAGATGCCTCCTTGGATAACATCATACTGGCAACAGTCAAGGAGGCCGGTGAACAGTGTGAGGATTTCAGGCAGGCTGACAAGGCCAGAGAATATGTTGACGGCTTGGTAAAGAGCTCGAAGTTCCCACCTACCGAGTCGTTTGATCAATATGTCGACAAATATCTTTTCAAAGGTATCAAGGGGATAAGAGAGAAGGCACTTTTCCTTGGATACATGGTCAAATGTTTGCTTCTCGGATTTGCTGGGAAGCGAAAATGCGACAACAAAGATGATTTCAGGTTGTCTATGCAGTCAAATATTAATTGACAATATGCTAATCCTTGAAATATAGTATTTACAGCCCTAAATCCATATAGAACGACCATTCTGCCTTTTAGTTTCGAATTTGCTGGCTACTATTAAAAATGTCTAAAATTTAGACAATGCATCTCTAAGCATAAACCAACATATTGAAAAGGATTCAAAATTCAAAATTGCAAATTGAAAGAATTTCGGATAGGACTACAAGCTGCCCTAAAATTAAGTTTTCACTTCTGATCTGTAACAATATCAACAGTCTTATATTGGTCTTCCTTCACATCTGTTTTCAGAAACAAGCGGCTGGACTGTGCGGGGGAGCTGATAGCTAGGGAGCTACGTGCTCACATATGGCATGCCGAGAGGCGCATGATGAAATCAATGCAGAGGGACTTGTATGGGGACCGCGAACTTCAGCTGGATGATTTGTCACGTTACTGGGACTCATCGATTGTGACAAACGGTCTCACCCGTGCATTCTCCACAGGTGCGTGGTGCCACCCATACAAGAGAACAGAGAGGTGCTCAGGTATTGTTGCCAATGTAAGAAGAACAAATCCATTGCAGATGATGGCAGACTTGAGAAAAACTCGCCAGCAGGTTGCTTATGCTGGGAAGGCTGGAGATGCCAGATACCCGTATGTTGCTTTCCTCTCTTTCCATTTGAAGTGATATATATCTATCTATCTACATATATATAGTTGGGCTATGGTCCATTGCAATGTATAGCCCCTCTTGTACATTGGACTAAACCATTGGATTCAAAGTTCAAACAGTCGATCTAAAGGGCTCAACATGTTCTCCATACTAAAATGTGCTTGGAGACCAAATTTTATATTTTTTGGAATTTTTTTACTATTTTTTTAGAATTTTTGAAAATGATTGTTTTTCAGAAATTTCTTGACCATAGAAAAACAGTGATTTTCAAAAATTCTAAAAAAATAGCAAACAATTTCAAAAAAATGTAAAATTTGGTCTCCAGGCACATTTTAATATGGATATAAAATTGAATGGTTTGGATCGATTGTTTGAAAATCAGAACCAACGATTTATAGTCCCATGTACAAGAGGGACTATACATTGCAATGCACCATAGCCCAACTCTCTCTCTCTCTCTCTTTATATATATATATATAGAGAGAGAGAGAGAGAGAGAGAGTCCGGCTAAATTGCTTTCGGAAGGACTTGGGCCGAGTACGGGTCAAATTTTAATGTTTCATGTTCGATGCGTCGACCGAAGTAGCTCAATAAATTGGTTATTTAATAAACATCTAGAATACTGATTTTACTATTTTAGGAAATTTTTAACTTTTTTTTTTATGATTTTTGATAGATGGCATCTTTTGGCCTAAAATAAAAATATAACCAAAAGATGCCATCTTTCAAAATCATAAAAAATAGTTAAAAAATTCCAAAAATAGTAAAAATCGGTATTCTACATGTTTATTATATCACCAATTTATTGAGCTCTTAGGTAGATGTTTCGAACATGAAACATTAAAATTTGACCCGTAAGCACTTTAGCCGAAATGCTTCCGGAAGCAATTTAGCCAACCCCTATATAGGCGCTTGATGTCTCTTTACTCATGCTTCTAGTAGGCAACATGAAATAAAACAATTGATTTCGTTGTATGGAAATTCTGTAAAATAGCAGGTAGGCAAGAATAAAAAATTTCTTATTACTAAAAATGGAAATTAAGCTTAGTACGTGGGTGAGATTAAATTTAAAAAAGCATGTTACTTCTGAAAATGGGAATATGGTTGCATTTATGGTGGGAAACCCAAGGAAATAGAAAACCCGTTATTTGCCGAAATGGAGAATAGAGATACATGAATGGCAATCCTTAGCACTGGAGCTCATTTTATTTGTAGGATATAAGATCAGTAGTTTAATGTTTATTAAATCTTGATAGTTGTATAATTTCATGAAGTATTTTATAAAGTCCAACAATTTATAATGATTATTACTGATTTGAAGAAAGCTGATGTGCAGAAACCCATCTTACTGGGGGAAACTGTGCTTCCTTTCCACTCCGGATGGTGAGAACTGTGGCCTTGTGAAAAATTTGGCCGTGACCGCCATCGTAAGCTCCAAGATTACATCTCCAATGGAGGAGCATTTGGTGTCTATTGGCATGGTGAAGTTAGATAGCATTTCCTTCACTGATGTTAACAAGCATGATAAAGTCTTCTTAAATGGAGATTGGATTGGCGTCTGTTCTGACCCAGTCGAATTTGTCTCAAAGTTCAAATCAATGCGCCGTTCCAAAATTATCAATCCACAAGTTAGTAATTGTGATCTTTTTAACTTTTATATCTGGATGTTGTAGTATCAAAATATAAAACGTTTGTTTGATATGATAAAAGGGATTGATTTGCTAGTTCAGTACAGGTACTGGTAACTTGTTGGAACGAAATTTTTGGTTGGAGACCATGGATGTTGATGATCTGATGGGTCACTTTAGAGAGTCTGACATGCACTTCTCCATGGCCATGGCCATAGTAAATGTACTTGTACAAAATACTTACAATGGAATTACAATGCAGTAGGTGGTACTTGTCCTGATATGTGCACTTAAATTAGCAAGTGCATTCTTTACAGTTTTGGGACTGAAGAAAGTACCTCTATGTGGTTCAAAAATCATGATGTCAATTTTTTTTTTTTTTTGGTATCAATCTCGATGAAGATTTCTAATTGTCTCATATTTAATTAGGTTGAAATAAAAAGAGACCGGCACGAGAGAGAAGTCCGTATTTTCTCTGATGCAGGTAGAATTCTCCGCCCACTCCTCATAGTGGAGAACCTCGACAAAATTCGAGCTCCAAAGGCAGGTGGCAGTGTCTCATTTCAATCTCTTATGGATCAAGAAATTATCGAACTGATTGGCGTCGAAGAAGAAGAAGACGTAAAATCAGCATGGGGAATTAAGAATCTATTTCCCAATGAAGATGGGAAATACTCGTACTCACACATTGAGTTCGACCAATCATTTTTACTTGGTCTGAGTTGCGGTATAATCCCTTTTGCAAACCACAACTTTTCAAGGAGGGTTCTATACCAGGCAGAGAAACATTCTCAACAGGCTATTGGGTACTCCACAACTAACCCTAACATACGAGTTGACACACTGTCCCACCAGATGTACTACCCACAAAGGCCCCTCTTCAAGACCTTTCTTGCTGACTGTCTTGGACGACATGACCACTCGTCAGGCCGAAAGGATGATCTTATATGTCCTGAGTTTTTCAATGGACAGAATGCAATTGTAGCTGTTAATGTGCACCAGGGGTACAACCAGGAAGATTCAATAGTTATGAACAAGGCATCCCTTGAGAGAGGGATGTTTCGTACTGAGCACCATAGGACATACAAAGCTGAATTAGATGACAAGGAGTTGAGCAAACGGCTCAGGACAAAGGACAACGTCAGTTTTGGTAAAACAGAAAGCAAAAGAGGACGGGTTGATAGTCTTGATGATGATGGCTTGCCATTTGTAGGCGCCAGCCTCCAGAGTGGTGATATTGTGATTGGGAAAGTGTCCGAGTCAGGAGAGGATCATAGCGTCAAACTGAGACATACTGAAAAGGGTATGGTTCAAAAGGTAGTGATGTCTTCAAACGATGATGGCAAAAACTTTGCATTTATCACACTCAGACAGGTATTTTTGAATTTGATAAATTCATTTTTTTTAAAAGTATTTTAATCTTCTAGTGGGGAAAATTTCAGAAGCTCATTTTTATAAATTGTAAGAAAGCTCTTTTCCTCTACAATTGGGTTTTGTTTCTAGCCTACCCCAACTTGTTTGGGACTGAAGGCTTAGTTGTTGTTGTAAGAAATCTCTTTTCCATATTTGGAAAAAGCTCAGTTATTTCTTTTGGAGTTCAAATTAACTCCTATTTGGTGAACAACTGAACATGCAACTGACAATTACAAGAATATGACAAGGGCATTCTTCATTTAGAGCTCTCAAGCATTAAGTTAAAGAGAGCTTTCTACAACATATTTTTGGGCCTTTTTTGTTTTCATTCCTTTTACTATCTTTCTTCATTCAGAGCTTCCCTACTATCTTCTTTCTCTTAGAACAGCTTAACAAAATGAAATGCGCTTGCTAATTCTATTTTTCAGGTTCGATCTCCATGCCTTGGAGACAAGTTCTCCAGCATGCATGGTCAGAAGGGTGTGGTTGGCTTTTTGGAGTCTCAGGAGAATTTCCCATTCACTAATCAAGGCATAGTTCCAGACATCGTGATAAACCCACATGCCTTCCCAACTCGTCAGACCCCTGGCCAGCTGCTGGAGGCTGCTCTGGGGAAGGGAATAGCGTTGGGTGGTCAAATGCGATATGCCACTCCATTCACCACTGCATCTGCTGAGGTCATCACTGAACAGCTACACAAGTGAGTGCTACCATTACCACCAAAGTGCTTTTAGTTACAATTTGGTGATGCAGACCTTTGTTTGCAAATTATTAGCAAAATGGTTAGTTTGTAGAACTGGATTCCATGCCTGCCATTCATTGGACTATTTTTGGGATGTCATGTTTCTTTTCTTTTAACATTCAGTGCTGGATTTTCGAGATGGGGGAGTGAGAGAGTGCTTAATGGGCGCACAGGAGAGATGATGGAGTCTCTCATATTCATCGGACCCACATTCTACCAGAGGCTTGTCCACATGGCCGAGGACAAAGTGAAGTTCCGCAACACTGGCCCTGTCCACCCGCTGACACGTCAGCCTGTGGCCGACCGCAAACGCTTTGGTGGTGTCAAGTTTGGGGAGATGGAGCGTGACTGTCTCCTGGCCCATGGTGCTGCCGCTAATCTCCATGAGAGGCTCTTCATGCTCAGTGACTTCTCCCAGATGCACATCTGCCAGACGTGCAAGAGATCTGCTAATGTCGTCATAAGGCCACTGAGTGGAGGGAAGAAGGTAAGGGGCCCATTTTGTGGATTTTGTGAGTCGGCTGAAAATATTGTAAGGACCAATGTGCCATATGGAGCCAAGTTACTATACCAGGAGCTCTTTAGTATGGGGATTTGTTTGAAGTTCGAGACTGAGGTTTGCTAGTTGGTTTTTCATTCCATCTTCATGGTAACTGGCTGTTTCTAATTGTAAATAATCTGACCTGTGGTTTTGTTCTTATGTGGGTTAGGGTCATGCTTGCTGCATACGATCTATAACTTTTAGAATGGTCTGGGGTGTTCTGGATTGTCATGTTGGATGAAGTGTTTCAAAACCGTAGTTATGATGTTAACTGACCTTTGTTGTTAGTGTTACCTACTTTGAATTGATCAGGTTACTGCACCTTGCATGTATTTGCTGGTGTAGTTTTATTTTTTTTTTTCTTTTAAAAAAAATCATTCTATCATTTCTTGCAATAGTTTTGGCTGATGAAAAATATCGCAAGTGGCTTAATATAATGAAGCCACTTGAGACTTGAGAGGATCAGGGTAAGTATATTTTAAATCCTGCGTATGAACAAACACTCATTATGCTGTGTTTCCTCTTTTTGGCTGAGGGAAGCTCCCTAATACTTATCAGGCACGTAGTTCATCGCATTTTTTTTATCTGCGAGACAAAAAAATATCCAAAAGTTATTGTACCTGCATAAAAGAGATTTCCAAAATATAGCAGGGACGGAGTATCAACCATTTACTGGTGGTCTCTATGTCATCTAACTGTGGTGGTGCAAATCATATCTCAATCCTCGTATCTAATGAAATTATGTCGGCCCACTAGAGAAAGCATTTGATATTTTTATTTGAGGAAAGAAAGCATTTGATATCATATTGCTGTTCATCTTTCCATGTAATTGATTACTTGTGTTGTCATTGAATACAATGAATATGAGCAACTTCAAGAATTTGTTTATTCACTGGATAATCATCGGCAACTTAAATGTGGCAACTAAAGAAACAAAATTTTGCTCGGCAACGGCTAGCACTACAATCTTTCTTTTTTGTTTAAACCAATGGTAACTGTTCGTCTGCATAGGATTAAGCTAGAGAAGGAAATACGTGACACGCCGTGACGTGACGTGACAAACATGCCGTGATTTGGTCACGTGACGTGACGTGATCAACTTTTTTTTTTCACATGACGTGACGTGACGTGACCAAAATGGTGACGGATGGTCACGTCACGCGTAGTCATGCCGTGACCATACGTGACATGTAGTAAATTAGTCATGTCAATTTTTTTATAGTTTAATTTAAATTATTGAAAATTTAGAAAAAAAATATATAAAAAATTCTAAAATAAATAAATAATGTTGTAAAGATTATTTTTTTTAGGAAATGTTGCATCTGACATTACTTTAAAAATTCAAATTACAAACATTCATTAGACTAAACTAAAGAAAATAAAAATCAGTATAACATGAGTACCAATATCACTGAACTTACACTAAAATAAAAATCTGAATACTCTATACATATAAAAAAACTTGGATACTCTATGTTTTATACCGTGACGTGATGTGACGTGACTGGTTCGTGTGACGTGACGTGACGTATATTTTCACTGGAATGTGGTCACATCACGCGAATGATCATGTCACGCATTACGCGAGTCACGTCACATAATCGACACACGTGACGTGACTAGTCACGCCGTGACAAATTTCCTTCTCTATATTAAGCTTCCTTAAAGCTCCTAAGAACAAGGAAAATAAGGTTGCCTAGCACATGATCAATGGTAAATCAGATTCGTAAGAACAAAAACAATGACTAATGAGTTTGTTAAGCACCATAACAAATGCAAATGGTGCTGCTAAGCACAAGAAAAAGGGCAAATGTAGTTGCTAAGCACAAGAACAAGGGCAAAAGGGATTGATAGACATATTCACAACGACAAATGAGATTGCTAAGCACAATAACAAGGGCAAATGAGGCTGATAAGCATATGAAAAACGACAATTGAGATTGTTATGCATAAAAAGAAGGGAAAATGAGGTTCTTAAGCACAAGTACAAATGCAAATGAGGTTGATAAGCAAAATAACAATGGCAATAACGTTGTCTAGCACAAGATTAAGGGTAAATAGGGTTCCTAAGAACAAAAACAATGATAATGAGTTTGTTAAGCACCTGAATGCAAATGAAGTTGGATAAGCACAAGTTCAAGGGCAAATGATGTTGCAAAACACAAGAACAACAACAAATGAAATTGTTAAGCACAAGAACAAGGGCAAATAAGTTTGCTTAGCACAAGATCAAGGACAAATCAAGTTCCTAAGAACAAAGACAAAGACTAATGAGGTTGTTAAGTACCATAACAAATGCAAATGATGTGCTGAGCACCAGAACAAATGCAAATGATGTTGATAAGCACAAGAACAATGTCAAAAGAGGTTGATAAGTATATGAACAACGACAATTGAGGTTGTTAAGCACAACAACAAGGAAAAAAAATGAGATGATAAGAACATGAACAACGACAATTGAGGTTGTTAAGCACAAGAACAAGTGCAAATGAGGTTCCAAAGCACAATAACAAATGCAAATAAGGTTGATAAGCACAAGATTAAGGGCAAATGATGTTTCGAAGCAAAAGAACAATGACAAATGAAGTTGTTAAGCACAAGAACAAGAAAAAATGAGGTTGCTAAGCTCATGAACAATGACAAATCTGGTTTCTATAAACAAAAACAAAGACCAATGAGGTTGTTAATCACCAGAACAAATCCAAATGATATGCTGAGCATCAGAACAAATACAAATGATGTTGGTAAGCACAAGAACAAGGGCAAAAGGGGTTGATAAGCATATCAACAACGACAAATGAGGCTGCTAAGCACAACAACAAGAGCAAAAGGGGTTGATAAGCAAATGAACAACGACAAATTAGATTGATAAGCACAAGAACAAGGGAAAATGAGATTCCTAAGTACAATAATAAGGGTAAGTGAGGTTCCCAAAAACAATACAAATGCAAATGATGTTGTCAAGGAAAAGAACAAGGGCAAATGACGTTTCTAAGCACAAAAACATATGCCATGATGTTGCTAACAACAAGAACAATAGGAAAAGAGGTTGATAAGCATAAGAAGAAATGCAAATGATGTTGCTAAGAACAAGAACAAGAACAAGGGCAAAAAAAGTTGATAAGCATCGGAACAATGACAATTGAGGTTGTTAAGCACAAGAACAAGGGCAAATAAGATTCCTAAGCACAAGAACAAATGCAAATGAGCTTGGATAAACACAAGTTCAAGGGCAAATGATGTTTCAAAGCACAAGAACAACGATAAATGAGGTTGTTAAGCATAAGAACAAGGACAAATGAGTTTGCTTAGCACAAGAACAATGGCAAATCAGGATCCTAAGAACAATAACAAAGAATAATGAGGTTGTTAAGCAATAGAACAAATTCAAATGATGTTGGTAATCATAAGAACAATGGCTAATGAGGTTGGTAAGCACAAAAACAAGAGCAAAAGGGGTTGATAAGCATGTCAACAATGACAAATGATGTTGCTAAGCACAACAATAATGGCAAAAGGGATTGATAAGCATATCAACAATGACAAATGAGGTTACTAAGCACAAGAACAGGGGCAAATAAGATTTCTAAGCACAATAATAAGGGCAAGTGAGGTTGCTAAAGTATAACAAGGGAAAATGATGTATCTAAGCACAAGAACATATGCAATGATGTTGCTAAGAACAACAAAAATGACAAAAGAGGTTGATAAGAATGAGAACAAATGGAAATGATGTTGCAAAGAACAAGAACAAGGGCAAAAGATATTGATAAGCATATGTAAACAACGACGATTGAGGTTGTTAATCACAACAACAAGGAAAAAAGAGGTCGATAAGCACAAGAACAAATAAAAATGATGTTTCTAAGAACCAGAACAAGGGTAAAAGAGGTTGACAAGCATATGAACAACGACAATTGAGGTTGTTAAGCACAACAACATGGTCAAATGAGGTTCCTAAGCACAAGAATAAATGCAAATGATGTAGGTAAACACAAGAAGAAATGCAAATGATATTGCTAAGAACAAGAACAAAAGTAAATGAGGTTGCTAAGTATAAAAACAAGGGAAAATGACGTTTCTAAGCACAAGAACATATGCAATGAAGTTACTAAGAACAAGAACATCGGCTAAAGATGCTGATAAGCATAATAACATAAGCAAATAATATTTCTAAAAACAAGAACAAGGGCAAAAAGGGTTGATAAGCACATAAACAACGACAATTGAGGTTGTTAAGCTCAAGAATAAAGACAAATGAGGTTACTAAGCACAAGAACAAATGCAAATGAGGTTGATAAACACAAGATCAAGGGCAAATGATGTTGCAAAGTACAAGAACAATGACAAATGAGATTGTTAAGCTCAAGAACAAGGGCAAATGAGTTTGCTTAGTATAAGATCAAGGGCAAATCGGTTCCTAAGAACAAAAAACAAAGACTAATGAGGTTGTTAAGCACCTAAACAACGGCAATTGAGGTTGTTAAGCACAACAACATAGGCAAATGCTAAGTATAAGAACAAGGGCAAATGACGTTTATAAGCACAAGAACACATGCAATAAAGTTACTAAGAACAAGAACATTGGCAAAAGATGTTGATAAACATAAAAACAAATGCAAATAATCTTTCTAAGAACAAGAACAAGGGCAAAAGAGGTTGGTAAGCTCATAAACAACGACAATTGAGGTTGTTAAGTACACAAACAAGGGCGAATGAGGTTCCTAAGCACAAGAACAAATGCAAATGAGGTTCATAAGCACAAGATCAATGACAAAATATGTTGCAAAGCGCAAGAACAACGACAAATGAGGTTCTTAAGCACAAGAACCTCAATTGTCGTTGTTTATGCTTAACAACCTCAATTGCTAAGTGCAAGAACAACTGTAAATGATATTGCTAAGCACAAGAACAAGGGCAAAAGAGGTTAGGAAGCAAATGAACAACGACAAATGAGGTTGTTAAGCACTCGAACAAGGGCAAATAAGGTTCTAAACACAAGAGCAAATGTAAATGAGGCTCATAAGCAAGCACAAGATCAAGAGCAAAAGCGGTTGTTAAGCACATGAACAACGCCAATTGAGGTTGTTAAGAACACAAACAAGGGCAAATGAGGTTCCTAAGCACAAGAACAAATGCAAATGAGGTTCAGAAGCACAAGATCAAGGGCAAATTATGTTCCAAAGCGCAAGAACAACGACAAATGAGGTTCTTAAGCACAAGAACCTCAATTGTCGTTGTTTATGCTTAACAACTTCAATTGCTAAGCGCAAGAACAAGTGTAAATGATATTGCTAAGCACAAGAACAAGGGAAAAATAGGTTAGGAAGCAAAAGAACAACGACAATTGAGGTTGTGCACATAAACAAGGGCAAATGAGGTTCCTAAGCACAAGAACAAATGCAAATGAGACTCATAAGCATAAGATCAAAGAGAAAAGCGGTTGATAAGCACACGAACAACGCCAATTGAGGTTGTTAAGTACACAAACAAGGGCAAATGAGGTTCCTAAGCACAAGAACAAATGCAAATGAGATTCATAAGCACAAGATTAAGGGCTAATTATGTTGCAAAGCGTAAGAACAACGACAAATGAGGTTATTAAGCACAAGAACAAATGTAAATGATGTTGCTAAGTACAACAACAAGTGCAAAAGAGGTTAAGAAGCTTATGAATAACGACAATTGAGGTTGTTAAGCACAAGAACAAGGGCAAATGAGATTCCTAACCACAAGAACAAATGCAAATGAGGTTCATAAGCACAAGATCAAGGGCAAAAGAGGTTGTTAAGCACACGAATAATGGGAATTGAGGTTGTTAAGTACACAAACAAGGAAAAATGAGATTCCTAAGCACAAGAACAAATGCAAATGAGGTTCATAAGAACAAGATCAAGGGCAAAAGAGGTTGTTGAGCACACGAACAACGCCAATTGAGGCTGTTAACCACACAAACAAGGGCAAATGAGGTTCCTAAGCTAAAGAACAAATGTAAATGAGGTTCATAAGCAAAAGAGCAATGACAAAAAAGGTTATTGAGCACACGAACAAAGCCAATTGAGGTTGTTAATCACACAGACAAGGGCAAATGAGGTTCCTAAGCACAAGAACAAATGCAAATGAGGTTCATCAAGGGCAAAATAGGTTAAGAAGCATACGAATAATGACAATTGAGGTTGTTAAGCGAACGAACAAGGGAAAATGAGGTTCCTAAGCACAAGAACAAATTCAAATGAGGTTCATAAGCACAAGATCAAGGGCAAAAGAGGTGGTTAAGCACACGGACAATGCCAATTAAGGTTGTTGAGCACACAAACAAGTGCAAATGAGGTTTCTAAGCACAAGAACAAATACAAATGAGGTTCATAAGCACAAGATCAAGGGAAAATTATGTTGCAAAGTGCAAGAACAATGACAAATGAGGTTGTTAAGCATAAGAACAGCTGTAAATGATGTTGCTAAGCACAATAACAAGGGCAAAAGAGGTTAATAAGCAAACGAACAACAACAATTGAGATTGTTAAGCACACGGACAAGGGCAAATGAGGTTCCTAAGCACAATAACAAATGCAAATAAGGTTCATAAGCACAAGATCAAGGGCAAGAGAGGTTGCTAAGCACACGAACAACTCCAATTAAAGTTGTTAAGCACACAAAGAAGGCAAATGAGGTTCCTAAGAACAAGAACAAATGCAAATGAGTTTCGTAAGCACAAGATCAAAGGCAATTTATGTTGCAAAGCGTAAGAACAACGACAAATCAGGTTGTTAAGCATAAGAACAAGTGTAAATGATGTTGCTAAGCACAAGAACAAGGAAAAAAAAACGTTAAGAAGTTTATGGACAACGACAATTGAGGTTGTTAAGCACACGAACAAGGGCAAATGAGGTTCATAAGCGCAAGAACAAATGCAAATGAGGTTCATAAGCACAAGATCAAGGGCAAAAGAGGATGTTAGGTACACGAACAACGCCAATTAAGGTTGTTAAGTACGCAAAAAAGGGCAAATGAGGTTCCTAAGCACAAGAACTAATGCAAATAAGGTTCATAAGCACAAGATCAAGGGCAAATTATATTGCAAAGCCCAAGAACAACGACAAATGAGGTTATTAAGCACAAGACCAAGTGTAAATGATGTTGCTAACTACAAAAACAAGGGCAAGAAGCATATGAACAACGCCAATTGAGGTTGTTAAGCACACGAACATGGGCAAATGAGGTTCCTAAGTACAATAACAAATGCAAATGAGGTTCATAAGCACAAGATCAAGGGCAAAAGAGGTTGTTGAGCACACGAATAACACCAATTGAGGTTGTTTAGCACACGAACAACGCCAAAAGAGGTTGTTAAGCACACAGACAAGGGCAAATGAGGTTTCTAAGCACAAGAACAAATGCAAATGAGATTCATCAAGGGCAAAAGAGGTTAAGAAGCATATGAATAACGACAATTGAGGTTGTTAAGCAAACGAACATGGGCAAATGAGGTTCCTAAGCACAAGAACAAATGCAAATGAGGTTCATAAACACAAGATCAAGGGCAAAAGAGGATGTTAAGCACACGAACAACACCAATTGAGGTTGTTATGCACACAAACAAGGGCAAATGAGGTTCCTAAACTTAAGAACAAATGCAAATGAGGTTCATAAGTACAAGATCAAGGGAAAATTATGTTGCAAAGCACAAAAATAAAGACAAATGAGGTTGTTAAGCACAAGAAAAATGACAATAGAGGTTAAGAAGCATATGAACAACGACAGTTGAGGTTGTTAAGCAAACGAACAGGGGCAAATGTGGTTTCTAAGCACCGGAAGAAATGCAAATGAGGTTCATCAGCACAAGTCAAGGGAAAAGAGGTTGTTGAACACTCGAACAACACCAATTGAGGTTGTTAAGCACACAAACAAGAGCAAATGAGGTTCCTAAGCATAATGATAAATGCAAATGAGGTTCATAAGCAAAAGAGCAAGGACAAAAGAGGTTGTTAAGCACACGAACAAAGCCAATTGAGGTTGTTAAGCACACAGACAATGGTAAATGAGGTTCATAAGCACAATAACAAATGCAAATGAGATTCATCAAGGGCAAAAGATGTTAAGAAGCATATGAACAATAACAATTGAGGTTGTTAAACAAACGTACAAGGGCAACTGAGGTTCCTAAGCACAGGAACAAATACAAATGAGGTTCATAAGCACAATATCAACGGTAAAAAAGGTTGTTAAGCACAGGAACAACGCCAATTGAGGTTGTTAAGTATACAAACAATGGCAAATGAGGATCCTAAGCACAAGATCAAGGGCAAATTATGTTGCAAAGCGCAAGAACAACGAGAAATGAGGTTATTAAGCACAAGAACAAGTGTAAATGATGTTGCTAAGTACAAGAATAGGTGCAAAAGTGGTTAATAAGCATATGAACAACGACAATTGAGGTTGTTAAGCACACGAACAAGGGCAAATGAGGTTCATAAGCACAAGAACAAATGCAAATGAGGTTCACATGCACAAGATCAAGGGCAAAAGAGGTTGTTAAGCACACGAACAACACCAATTGAGGTTGTTAAGTACACAAACAAGGGAAAACAAGATTCTTAAGCACAAGAATAAATGCAAATGAGGTTCATAAGCACAAGATCAAGGGCAAAAGAGGTTGTTGAGCACACGAACAACGCCAATTGAGGTTGTTAGCACAATAACAAGGGCAAATGAGGTTCCTAAGCATAAGAATAAATTCAAATGAGGTTCATAAGCATAATATCAAGGGCAAAAGAAGTTGTTAAGCACACGAATAACGCCAATTGAGATTGTTAAGCACACGGACAAGGGAAAATGAGGTTCCTAAATACAAGAACAAATGCAAATGAGGTTCATAAGGACAAGATCAAGGAAAAATTGTGTTACAAAGCGCAAGAACAATTACAAATGAGATTGTTAAGCACAAGAACAAGTATAAATGATGTTGCTAAGCACATGAACTAGGGAAAAAGAGGTTAAGAAGCATACGAACAACGACAATTGAGGTTGTTAAGCACACGAACAAGGGCAAATGATGTTCCTAAGCACAAGAACAAATATAAATGAGTTTCATAAGCACAAGATCAAGGGCAAAAGAGGTTGTTAAGCACAGGAACAATGCCAATTGAGGTTGTTAAGTACACAGACAAGGGAAAATGAGATTCCTAAGCACAAGAACAAATGGAAATGAGGTTCACATAAGCACAAGATCAAGGGCAAATTATGTTGCAAAGCACAAGAACAACGACAAATCAAGTTGTTAAGCACAAGAACAAGTGTAAATGATGTTGCTAAGCACAAGAACAAGAACAAAATAGGTTAAGAAACATACGAACAACGACATTTGAGGTTGTTAAGCACACGAACAATGGCAAATGAGGTTCCTAAGAACAAGAAGAAAATACAAATGAGGTTCATAAGCATAATATCAAGGGCAAAAGATGTTGTTAAGCACACAAACAAGGGCAAATGAGGTTCCTAAGGGCAAGAACAAATGCAAATGAGGTTCATAAGCACAAGATAAAGGGCAAATTATGTTGCAAAACGCAAGAACAACGTCAATTGTGGTTGTTAAGCACACGAACAAGGAAAAATGATGTTCCTAAGCACAAGAACAAATGCAAGTGAGGTTCATAAGCACAAGATCAAGGGAAAATTATGTTGCAAAATTTAAGAACAACGACAAATGAGGTTGTTAAGCACAAGAACAAGTGTAAACAGTTGAGGTTGTTAAGCACACGAACAAGGGCAAATGAGGTTCCCAAGAACAAGAAGAAAATACAAATGAGGTTCATAAGCATAATATGAAGGGCAAAAGATGTTGTTAAGCACACAAACAAGGGCAAATGAGGTTCCTAAGGGCAAGAACAAATGCAAATGAGGTTCATAAGCACAAGATAAATGGCAAATTATGTTGCAAAACGCAAGAACAACACCAATTGAGGTTGTTAAGTACACAGACAAGGGAAAATAAGATTCCTAAGCACAAGAACAAATGCAAATGAGGTTCATAAGCACAAGATCAACGACAAATTATGTTGCAAAGCACAAGAACAACGGCAAATCTGGTTGTTGAGCACAAGAACAAGTTTAAATGATGTTGCTAACCACAAGAACAAGGGCAAACGAGGTTAAGAAACATACGAACAACGACAATGGAGGTTGTTAAGCACACGAAAAAGGGCAAATGAGGTTCCTAAGCACAAGAACAAATGCAAATGAGGTTCATGAGCACATGATCAAAGGCAAATTATGTTGCAAAGCGCAAAAACAACGACAAATGAGGTTGTTAAGCATAAGAAGAAGTGTAAATAACGTTGCTAAGTACAAGAAGAAGGACAAAAGAGGTTAAGAAGCATATGAACAACGATAATTGAGATTGTTAAGCAAACGAACAACGACAAATGATGTTTCTAAGAACAAGAACAAATGCAAATGAGGTTCATAAGGACAAGATCAATTATAAAAGAGGTTGTTAAGCACATGAACAGCGCTACTTGAGGCTGTTAAGTACACAAACAAGGACAAATGAAGTTCCTAAGCACAAGAACAAATGCAAACGAGGTTCACAAGCACAAGATAAAGGGCAAATTATGTTGCAAAGTGCATGAACAATGACAAATGAGTTTATTAAGCACAAGAACAACTGTAAATGATGTTGCTAAGCACAAGAACAACTACAAAAGAGATTAAGAAGCATATGAACAACGACAATTGAGGTTGTTAAGCACACAAACAAGGATAAATGAAGTTCCTATGCACAAGAACAAATGCAAATGAGGTTCATAAACACAAGAACAAGGTCAAAAGAGGATGTTATGCACACAAACAACACTAATTGAGGTTGTTAAATACACAAAAAGGGAAAAATGATATTCCTAAGCACAAGAAGCAAATTTTGTTCATAAGCACAAGATCAAGGGCAAAAGAGATTATTGAGCACACGAAGAACGCAAATTGAGGTTGTTAAACACACAAACAAGGGCAAAAGAGGTTTCTAAGAATAAGAATAAAGCAAATGAGGTTCATGAGCAAAATAGCAAGGTCAAAAGAGGTTGTTATGCACACGAACAAGGGCAAATGAGGTTCCTAAGAACAAGAACAAAATGCAAATGAGGTTCATAAGCATAATAACAAGGGCAAAAGATGTTGTCAAGCACATAAACAAGGGCAAATGAGGTTCATAAGGGCAAGAACAAAGGCAAATTATGTTACAAAGCGCAAGAACAACGTGAATTGAGGTTGTTAAGCACAAGAACAGGTGTAAATGATGTTGCTAATCACACGAACAAGGGCAAAAGAGGCTAAGAACCATATGAACAACGACAATTGAGATTATTAAGCAAACAAACAATGACAAATGAGGTTCCTAAGAATAACAACAAATGCAAATGAGGTTCATAAGCACAAGATCAAGGGCAAAAGGGGTTGTCAAGCACATGAACAACGCTAATTGAGGCTGTTAAGTACACAAACAAAGGCAAATTTAGTTCCTACGCACAAGAACAAATGCAAATGAGGTTCATAAGCACAAGATAAAGGGCAAATTATCTTGCAAAGCGCAAGAACAACGACAAATGAGGTTATTAAGCATAAGAACAAGTGTAAATGGTTTTGGTAAGCACAAGAACAATTGCAAAAGAGGTTAAGAAGCATATGAATAACGACAATTGAGGTTGTTATGCACACGAACAAGGGCAAATGAGGTTCCTATGCACAAGAAGAAATGCAAATGAGGTTCATAAACACAAGATCAAGGGCAAAAGAGGATGTTAAGCACACGAACAACACCAATTGAGGTTGTTAAGCACACAAATAAGGGCAAATGAGGTTCATGAGCGCAAGATCAAAGACACATTATGTTGCAAAGAGCAAAAATAACGCCAATTGAGGTTGTTAAGTACACAAGCAAGTGCAAATGAGGTTCCTAAGCACACGAACAATTGCAAATGGGGTTCATAAGCACAAGATCAATTGAAAATTATGTTGCAAAGTGCAAGAACAACGACAAATGAGGTTGTTAAGAACAACAACAAGTGTAAATGATATTTCTAAGCGCAAGAACAAGAGCAAAAGAGGTTAAGAAGCATATGAACAACGACAATTGAGGTTGTTAAGCACACGAACAAGGGCAAATGATGTTCCTAAGCACAAGTACAAGTGTAAATGATGTTGCTAAGTACAAGAACAATTGCAAAAGAGGTCAAGAAGCATATGAACAACGACAACTGAGGTTGTTAAGCACACGAACAAGGGCAAATGAGGTTCCTATGCACAAGAACAAATGCAAATGAGGTTCATAAACACAAGATCAAGGGCAAAAGAGGTTAAGAAGCATATGAACAACGACAATTGAGGTTATTAAGCAAACGAACAAGGGCAAATGAGGTTCCTAAGCACAAGAACAAATGGAAATGTGGTTCATGTGCGCAAGATCAAAGACAAATTATGTTGCGAAGTGCAAAAATAAGGACAAATGAGGTTGTTAAGCACAAGAACAAGTGTGAATGATATTGCTAAGCAGAAGAACAAGTGTAAATGATGTTGTTAAGCGCAAGAACAAGGACAATAGAGGTTAATAAGCATATGAACAACGACTGTTGAGGTTGTTAAGCAAATGAACAAGGGCAAGTGAGGTTTCTATGCACAAGAACAAATGCAAATAAGGTTCATAAGCACAAGTCAAGGGAAAAAGAGGTTGTTGAGCACACGAACAACACCAATTGAGGTTGTTAAGCACACAAACATGGGCAAATGAGGTTCATAAGCAAAAGAGCAAGGGCAAAAGAGGTTGTTAAGCACACGAACAAACCCAATTGAGGTTGTCAAGCACACAGACAAGGGAAAACAAGGTTCATAAGCACAAGAACAAATGCAAATCAGGTTCATGAATGGTAAAATAGGTTAAGAAGCAGACGAACAACGACAATTGAGGTTGTTAAGCAAAAGAACAATGGCAAATGAAGTTCCTAAGCACAAGAACAAATGCAAATGAAGTTCATAAGCACAAGATTAAGGGCTAATTATGTTGCAAAGCGTAAGAACAACGACATATGAGGTTATTAAGCACATGAACAAGTGTAAATGATGTTGCTAAGGACAAGAACAAGTGCAAAAGAGGTTAGGAAGCATATGAACAACGACATTTGAGGTTGTTAAGCACACCAACAAGGGCAAATGAGGTTCCTGAGCACAACAACAAATGCAAGTGAGGTTCATATGCACAACATCAAGGGCAAAAGAGGTTGTTAAGCACACGAACAATGCCAATTGAGGTTGTTAAATACACAAACAAGGGAAAATGAGATTCCTAAGCACAAGAACAAATGCAAATGAGGTTCATAAGCACAAGATCAAGGACAAAAGAGATTGTTGAGCACACGAACAACGCCAATTGAGGTTTTTAAGCGTACAAACAAGGGCAAATGAGGTTCCTAAGAATAAGAATAAATGCAAATGAGGTTCATAAGCAAAATAGCAAGGTCAAAAGAGGTTGTTAAGCACACGAACAAGGGCAAATAAGGTTCCTAAGAACAAGAACAAAATGCAAATGAGGTTCATAAGCATAATATCAAGGGCAAAAGATGTTGTTAAGCACACAAACAAGGGCAAATGAGGTTCCTAAGGGCAAGAACAAATGCAAATGAGGTTCATAAGCTCAAGAATAAGGGCAAATTATGTTGCAAAGCGCAATAACAACGTGAATTGAGGTTGTTTAAGCACAAGAACAGGTGTAAATGATGTTGCTAACCACAAGAACAGGTGTAAATGTTGTTGCTAAGCACTCGAACAAGGGAAAAAGTGGTTAAGAAGCATATGAACAACGAGAATTGAGATTATTAAGCAAACGAACAACGACAAATGAGGCTCCTAAGCCCAATAACAAATGCAAATGAGGTCCATAAGCACAAGATCAAGGGCAAAAGAGGTTGTTCAGCACATGAACAACGCTAATTGAGGCTGTTATGTACACAAACAAGGTCAAATGAGGTTCCTAAGTACAAGAGTAAACTCAAATAAGGTTCATAAGCACAAGATAAAAGGCAAATTATGTTGCAAAGCTCATGAACAACGACAAATTTGGTTATTAAGCACAAGAACAACTGTAAATGATGTTGCTAAGCACAAGAACAACTACAAAAGAGGTTAAGAAGTATATGAACAACGACAATTGGGGTTGTTAAGCACACAAATAAGCGCAAATGAAGTTCCTATGCACAAGAACAAATACAAATGAGGTTCATAAACACAAGATCAAGGGCAAAAGAGGTTAAGAAGCATATGAACAATGACAATTGAGGTTGTTAAGCACACGAACAAGGGCAAATGAGGTTCCTAAGCACAAGAACAAATGTAAATGAGGTTCATGAGCGCAAGATCAAGGCCAAATTATGTTGCAAAGCGCAAAAATAATGACAAATGAGGTTGTTAAGCACAAGAACAAGTGTAAATGATGTTGTTAAGCACAAGAACAAGTGTAAATGATGTTGTTAAGCAAAAGAACAAGGACAATAGAGGTTAATAAGCATATGAACAACGACTGTTGAGGTTGTTAAGCAAACGAACAAGGGCAAATGAGGTTTCTAAGCACAAGAACAAATGCAAATAAGGTTCATAAGCACAAGTCAAGGGCAAAAGAGGTTGTTGAGGACACGAACAACACCAATTGAGGTTGTTAAGCACACAAACATGGGCAAATGAGGATCATACGGATAAGAATAAATACAAATGAGGTTCATAAGCAAAAGAGCAAGGTCAAAAGAGGTTGTTAAGCAGACGAACACAGCCAATTGAGGTTGTTAAGCACACAGACAAGGGAAAACGAGGTTCATAAGCACAAAAACAAATGCAAATGAGATTCATCAAGGGCAAAAGAATTTAAGAAGCATATGAACAACGACAATTGAGGTTGTTAAGAAAAAGAACAAGGGCAAATGAGGTTCCTAAGCACAAGAACAAATGCAAATGAGGTTCATAAGCACAAGATCAAGGGCAAAAGCTAAGCACGTGAACCACGCCAATTGAGGCTGTTAAGTACACAAACAAGGGCAAATGAGGTTCCTAAGCACAAGAACAAATGCAAATGAGGTTCATAAGCACAAGATAAATGGCAAATTATGTTGCAAAGCACAACAACAACGATAAATGAGGTTATTAAGCACAAGAACAAGTGTAAATGATGTTGCTAAGCACAAGAACAATTGCAAAAGAGGTTAAGAAGCATATGAATAATGACAATTGAGGTTGTTAAGCACACGAACAGGGGAAAATGATGTTCCTATGCACAAGAAGAAATGCAAATGAGGTTCATAAACACAAGATCAACGGCAAAAGAGGCTGTTTAGCACACGAAAACACCAATTGAGGTTGTTAAGCATACAAACAAGGGCAAATGAGGTTCCTAAGCACAAGAACAAATGCAAATGAGGTTCTTGAGCACAAGATCAAATGCAAATTATGTTGCAAAGCGCAAAAATAATGCCAATTGAGGTTACTAAGCACACAAACAAGTCCAAATGAGGTTCATAAGCACAAGATCAAGAGAAAATTATCTTGCAAAGTGTAAGAACAACGACAAATGAGATTGTTAAGAACAAAAACATGTGTAAATGATATTTCAAAGCGCAAGAACAAGGGCAAAAGAGGTCAAGAAGCATACGAACAACGACAATTAAGGTTGTTAATTACACGAACAAGGGAAAATGATGTTCCTAAGCACAAGAACAAGTGTAAATGATGTTGCTAAGCACAATAACAATTGCAAAAGAGGTTAAGAAGCATATGAACAACGACAATTGAGGTTTTTAAGCATACGAACAAGGGCAAATGAGGTTCCTATGCACAAGAACAAATGCAAATGAGGTTCATGAACACAAGATCAAGGGCAAAAGTGGTTAAGAAGCATATGAACAATGACAATTGAGGTTGATAAGCGCACAAACAAGGGCAAATGAGGTTCCTAAGCACAAGAACAAATGCAAATGAGGTTCCTAAACACAAGAACAAATGCAAATGAGGTTCATGAGCGCAAGATCAAAGGCAAATCATGTTTCAAAGCGCAAAAATAATGACAAATGAGGTTGTTAAGCACAAGAACAAGTGTAAATGATGCTGTTACGCACAACAACAATTTTAAGTGATGTTGTTAAGCACAAGAACAAGGACAATAGAGGTTAATAAGCATATGAACAACGACTGTTGAGGTTGTTAAGCAAACGAACAAGGGCAAATGAGGTTTCTAAGCACAAGAACAAAAACAAATAAGGTTCATAAGCACAAGTCAAGGGCAAAAGAGGTTGTTGAGCACACGAACAACACCAATTGAGGTTGTTAAGCACACAAACATGGACAAATGAGGTTCCTAAGCATAAGAATAAATGCAAATGAGGTTCATAAGCAAAAGAGCAAGGGCAAAAGTGGTTGTTAACCACACGAACAGAGCCAATTGAGGTTGTTAAGCACACAGACAAGGGAAAACGAGGTTCATAAGCACAAGAACAAATGCAAATGAGGTTCATCAAGGGCAAAAGAGGTTAGTAAGCATATGAACAACGACAATTGAGGTTGTTAAGCAAACGAACAAGGGAAAATGAGGATCCCAAGCACAAGAAAAAATGCAAATGAGATTCATAAGCAAAATAGCAAGGGCAAAAGTGGTTGTTAAGCACAGGATCAAAGCAAATTGAGGTTGTTAAGCACACGAACAATGGCAAATGAGGTTCCAAAGAATAAGAACAAAATGCAAATGAGGTTCATAAGCATAATATCAAGGGCAAAAGAAGTTGTTAAGCACACGAATAACGCCAATTGAGATTGTTAAGCACACGGACAAGGGAAAATGATGTTCCTAAGAACAAGAATAAATGCAAATGAGGTTCATGAGCACAAGATCAAAGGCAAATTATTTTGCAAAGTGCAAAAACAACGACAAATGGGGTTGTTAAGCACAAGAACAAGTATAAATGACGTTGCTAAGCACATGAACATGGGCAAAAGAGGTTAAGAAGCATATGAACAACGATTGAGGTTCCGAAGCACAAGAACAAATGTAAATGAGGTTCATAAGCACAAGTTCAACGGAAAAAGAGGTTGTTAAGCACATGAACAACGCTAGTTGAGGCTGTTAAGTACACAAACAAGGGCAAATCAAGTTCCTAAGCACAAGAACAAATGCAAATGAGGTTCATAAGCACAAGATAAAGGGCAAATTATGTTGCAAAGCGCAAGAACAACGACAAATGAGGTTATGAAGCACAAGAACAATTGTAAATGATGTTGCTAAGCACAAGAACAATTGCAAAAGAGGTTAGGAAGCTTATGAACAACGACAATTCAGGTTGTTCAGCACACAAGCAAGGGCAAATAAGGTTCCTATGCACAAGAACAAACGCAAATGAGGTTCATAAACACAAGATCAAGGGCAAACGGGGATGTTAAGCACACGACCAGCACTAATTGATGTGTTAAGCGCACAAACAAGGGCAAATGAGGTCCTAAGCACAAGAACAAATGCAAATGAGGTTCATAAGCACAAGATCAAGGGCAAATTATGTTGCAAAGCGCAAGAACAACGACAAATGAGGTTATTAAGCCCAAGTACAAGTGTAAACAATGTTGCTCAGCCCATGAACAATTGCAAAAGAGGAAACGAATCATATGAACAACGACATTTGAGGTTGTTAAGCACACGAACAAGGGCAAATGAGGTTCCTAAGCACAAGAACAAATGCAAATGAGGTTTATATGCACAAGATCAAGGGCAAACGAGGTTGTTAAGCACATAAACAACGCCAATTGAAGTTGTTAAATACACAAACAAGGGAAAATGAAATTCCTAAGTACAAGAACAAATGCAAATGAGGTTCATAAGCACAAGATTAAGGGCAAATGAGGTTGTTCAGCACACGAACAACGCCAATTGAGGTTGTTAAGCACACAAACAAGGGCAAATGATGTTCCTAAGCATAAGAATAAATGCAAATGAGGTTCATAAGCAAAATAGCAAGGGCAAAATAGGTTGTTAAGCACACGAACAAGGGCAAATGAGGTTCCTAAGAACAAGAACAAGTGTAAAAGATGTTGCTAAGTGCAAGAGCAATTGCAAAAGATGTTAAGAAGTATATGAACAACGACAATTAAGGTTGTTAAGCACAGAAACAAGGGCAAATGAGGTTCCTTTGCACAAGAACAAGTGTAAATGATGTTCCTAAGCACAAGAACAACGACAAAAGAGGTAAAGAAGCATAAGAACAACGACAATTGAGGTTGTTAAGAACACGAACAAGGGCAAATGATGTTCCTAAGGACAAGAACAAATGCAAATGCGTTTCATAAGCACAAGATCAAGGGAAAAGGAGGTTGTTAAGCACATGAACAACTCCAATTGAGGTGGTTAAGTACACAAACAAGGGAAAATGAGATTCCTAAGCACAAGAACAAGTGCAAATGAGGTTCATAAGCACAAGATCATGGGCAAATTTTGTTGCAAAGCACAAGAACAACGACAAATCAGGTTGTTAAGCACAAGAACAAGTGTAAATGATGTTGCTAAGCACACGAACAAGGGCAAAAGATGTTATGAAGCATACGAACAACAACAATTGAGGTGGTTAAGCACACGAACAAGGGCAAATGAGGTTCCTAAGAACAAGAACAAGTGTAAAAGATGTTGCTAAGTGCAAGAACAATTGCAAAAGATGTTAAGAAGTATATGAACAACGACAATTAAGGTTGTTAAGCACAGAAACAAGGGCAAATGAGGTTCCTTTGCACAAGAACAAGTGTAAATGATGTTCCTAAGCACAAGAACAACGACAAAAGAGGTAAAGAAGCATAAGAACAACGACAATTGAGGTTGTTAAGAACACGAACAAGGGCAAATGATGTTCCTAAGCACAAGAACAAATGCAAATGCGTTTCATAAGCACAAGATCAAGGGAAAAGGAGGTTGTTAAGCACATGAACAACTCCAATTGAGGTGGTTAAGTACACAAACAAGGGAAAATGAGATTCCTAAGCACAAGAACAAGTGCAAATGAGGTTCATAAGCACAAGATCATGGGCAAATTTTGTTGCAAAGCACAAGAACAACGACAAATCAGGTTGTTAAGCACAAGAACAAGTGTAAATGATGTTGCTAAGCACACAAACAAGGGCAAAAGATGTTATGAAGCATACGAACAACAACAATTGAGGTGGTTAAGCACACGAACAAGGGCAAATGAGGTTCCTAAGCACAAGAACAAATACAAATGAGGTTCATGAGCACAAGATCAAAGGCAAATTATGTTGCAAAGCGGAAAAACAACGACAAATGAGGTTGCTAAGCAGAAGAACAAGGGCAAAAGAGGTTACGAAGCATATGAACAACGACAATTGAGATTGTTAAGCAAACGAACAACGACAAATGAGGTTCCTAAGCATAAGAACAAATGCAAATGAGGTTAAGAAGCATACGAACAACGACAATTGAGGTTGTTAAGTACACAAACAAGGGCAAATGAGGTCCTAAGCACAAGAACAAATGCAAATGAGGTTCATAAGCACAAGATAATGGGAAAATTATGTTGCAAAGCGCAAGAACAACGACAAATGAGGTTATTAAGCCCAAGTACAAGTGTAAACAATGTTGCTAAGCCCATGAACAATTGCAAAAGAGAGAAGCATATGAACAACGACAATTGAGGTTGTTAAGCACACAGACAAGGGGAAATGAGGTTCCTATGCACAAGAACAAATGGAAATGAGGTTCATAACCACAAGATCAAGGGCAAAAGAGGATGTTAAGCACACGAACAACACCAATTGAGGTTGTTAAGCGTACAAACAAGGGCAAATGAGGTTCCTAAGCACAAGAACAAATGCAAATGAGGTTCATGAGCGCAAGATCAAAGGCAAATTATGTTGCAAAGCGCAAAAATAACGATAAAAAAGGTTGTTAAGAAGAAGAACAAGTGTAAATGATGTTGTTAAGCACAAGAACATGGACAATAGAGGTTAAGAAGCTTATGAACAACGACAGTTGAGGTTGTTAAGCAAACGGACAATTGCAAATGACATTTCCAAGCACAAGAACAAATGCAAATGAGGTTCATAAGCACAAGTCAAGGGCAAATGAGGTTGTTGAGAACACGAACAACACCAATTGAGGTTGTTAAGCACACAAACAAGGGTAAATGAGGTTCCTAAGCATAAGAATAAATGCCAATGTGGTTCATAAGCAAAAGACCAAGGGCAAAAGAGGTTGTTAAGCACACGAACAAAGCCAATTGAGGTTGTTAAGCACACAGACAAGGGAATAAGAGGTTCAGAAGCACAAGAACAAATGTAAATGAGGTTCATCAAGGGCAAAAGAGGTTAAGAAGCATATGAACAACGACAATTGAGGTTGTTAAGCAAACGAACAAGGGAAAATGAGGTTCCTAAGCACAAGAACAAATGCAAATGAGGTTCATAAGCAAAAGATCAAGGGCAAAAGTGGTTGCTAAGCACATGAACAACTCCAATTGAGGTTGTTAGATACACAAGAACAATTGCAAATGATGTTCATAAGCACAAGATCAAGGGCAAAATTATGTTGCAAAGCGCAAGAACAACGACAAATGAGGTTATTAAGCACATGAATAAGTGTAAATGATGTTGCTAAGTATAAGACCAAGTGCAAAAGAGGTTAAGAAGCATATGAACAACGACATTTGAGGTTGTTAAGCACACGAACAAGGGCAAATAAGGTTCCTAAGCACAAGAACAAATGCAAATGAGGTTCATAAGCACAAGATCAAGGGCAAAAGAGGTTGTTAAGCACATGAACAACGCTAATTGAGACTGTTAAGTACACAAACAAGGGAAAATGAGGTTCCTAAGCACAAGAACAAATACAAATGAGGTTCATATGCACAAGATCAAGGGCAAAAGAGGTTGTTAAGCATACGAACAAAGCTAATTGTGGTTGCTAGGCACACATACAAGGGAAAACGAGGTTCATAAACACAAGAACAAATGCAAATGAGGTTCATCAAGGGAAAAAGAGGTTAAGAAGCATATGAACAACGACAATTGAGGTTGTTAAGAAAACGAACAAGGGCAAATGAGGTTCCCAAGCACAAGAAAAAAATTGAAATGAGGTTCATAAGCACAAGATCAAGGGCAAAAGAGGTTGTTAAGCACACGAACAACGCCAATTAAGATTTTTAAGCACACAAACAAGGGAAAATGAGATTCCTAAGCACAAGAACAAATGCAAATGAGGTTCATAAGCACGAGATCAAGGACAAAAGAGGTTGTTGAGCACACAAACAACGCTAATTGAGGTTGTTAAGCACACAAACAAAGGCAAATGAGGTTCCTAAGAATAAGAATAAATGCAAATGAGGTTCATATGCAAAATAGCAAGGGCAAAAGAGGTTGTTAAGCACACAAACAAGGGCATATGAGGTTCCAAAGAACAAGAACAAAATGCAAATGAGGTTTATAAGCATAATATCAAGGGCAAAAGATGTTGTTAAGCACACGAACAAGGGAAAATGATGTTCCGAAGCACAAGAACAAATGCAAATGAGAATCATAAGGACAAGATCAAGGGCAAATTATGTTGCAAATCGCAAGAACAACGACATATAAGGCACAAGAACAAGTGTAAATGATGTTGCTAAGCACAAGAACAACGGCAAAAGAGGTTAAGAAGCATACGAACAACGACAATTGAGGATGTTAAGCACACCAACAAGGGCAAATGAGGTTCCTATGCACAAGAACAAATGCAAATGAGGTTCATAAACACAAGATCAAGGGCAAAAGAGGTTAAGAAGCATATGAACAACGACAATTGAGGTTGTTAAGCAAACGAACAAGGGAACCTGAGGTTCCTAAGTACAAGAACAAATGCAAATGAGGTTCATGAGCGCAAGATCAAAGGCAAATAATGTTGCAAATCGCAAAAATAACGACAAATGGGGTTGTTAAGCACAAGAACAAGTGTAAATAATGTTGTTAAGCACAAGAACAAGTGTAAATGATGTTGTTAAGCAATAGAACAAGGACAATAGAGGTTAATAAGCATATGAACAACGACTGTTGAGGTTCTTAAGCAAACGAACAAGGGCAAATGAGGTTTTTAAGCACAAGAACAAATGCAAATAAGGTTCATAAGCACAAGTCAAGGGGAAAAGAGGTTGTTGAGCACACGAACAACACCAATTGAGATTGTTAAACGCACAAACATGGGCAAATGAGGTTCCTAAGCATAAGAATAAATGCAAATGAGGTTCATAAGCAAAAGAGCAAGGGCAAAAGAGGTTGTTAAGCACACGAACAAAGCCAATTGAGGTTGTTAAGCACACAGACAAGGGAAAACGAGGTTCATCAAGGGCAAAAGAGGTTAAGAAGCATATGAACAACGTCAATTGAGGTTGTCAAGCAAACGAACAAGGGAAAATGAGGTTCCCAAGCACAAGAAAAAATGCAAATGAGGTTCATAAGCAAAATAGCAAGGGCAAAAGAGGTTGTTAAGCGCACGAACAAAGCCAATTGAGGTTGTTAAGCACTTTAACAATGGCAAATGATGTTCCTAAGAATAAGAACAAAATGCAAATGAGGTTCATAAGCATAATATCAAAGGGCAAAAGATGTCGTTAAGCACACAAACTAGAGCAAATGAGGATCCTAAGGGCAAGAACAAATGCAAATGAGGTTCATGAGCACAATATCAATGGCAAATTATGTTGCAAAACGCAAGAACAACTTCAATTGAGGTTGTTAAGCACGCGAACAAGGGAAAATGATGTTCCTACGCACAAGAATAAATGGAAATGAGGTTCATAAGGACAAGATCAAGGGAAAATTATGTTGCAAAGTGCAAGAACAACGACAAATGACGTTGTTCAGCACAAGAACAAGTGTAAATGATGTTGCTAAGCACAAGAACAACGACAAAAGAGGTTAAGAAGCAACAACGACAATTTAGGTTGTTAAGTACACAAACAAGGGAAAATGAGATTCCTAAGCACAAGAACAAATGCAAATGAGATTCATAAGCACAAGATCATGGGCAAACTATATTGAAAAGCACAAGAACAACGACAAATCAGGTTGTTAAGCACAAGAACAAGTGTAAATGATGTTGCTAAGCACATGAACAAGGGCAAAAGAGGTTATGAAGCATACGAACAACAACAATTGAGGTTGTTAAGCACACGAACAAGAGCAAATGAGGTTCCTAAGCACAAGAACAAATGCAAATGAGGCATGAGCACAAGATCAAAGGCAAATTATGTTGCAAAGCCGAAAAACAACGACAAATGAGGTTGAGGTTAAGAAGCTTATGAATAACGACAGTTGAGGTTGTTAAGCAAACGAATAATTGCAAATGACGTTTCCAAGCACAAGAACAAATGCAAATGAGGTTCATAAGCACAATATCAAGGGCAAATTATGTTGCAAAGGGCAAGAACAACAACAAATGAGGTTATTAAGCACAAGAACAAGTGTAAATGACGTTGCTAAGTACAAGAACAAGTGCAAAAGAGGTTAAGAAGCATATGAACAACGACATTTGAGATTGTTAACCACACGAACAAAGGCAAATGAGGTTCCTAAGCACAAGAACAAATGCAAATGAGGTTCATATGCACGAGATCAAGGGAAAAAGAGGTTGTTAAGCGTACGAATAACACCAATTGAGGTTAGTACACAAACAAGGGAAAATGAGATTCCTAAGCACAAGAACAAATACAAATGAGATTCATAAGCAAAATAGCAAGGGCAAAAGAGGTTGTTAAGCACACGAACAAAGCCAATTGAGGTTGTTCAGCACACAAACTAGGGGCAGATAAGGTTCCTAAGAACAAGAAAAAAATGCAAATGAGGTTCATAAGCATAATATCATGGGCAAAAGATGTTGTTAAGCACACGAACAACGCTAATTGAGATTGTTTAGCATACAAACAAGGGCAAATGAGGTTCCTAAGGGCAAGAACAAATGCAAATGAGGTTCATAAGTACAAGATCAAGGGCAAATTATGTTGCAAAGCGCAAGAACAACGTTAATTGAGGTTGTTAAGCACATGAAGAAGAGAAAATGATGGTCCTAAGCACAAGAACAAATGCAAATGAGGTTCATAAGGACAAGATCAAGGGAAAAATTATGTTGCAAAGCGGAAGAACAACGGCAATTGAGGTTATTAAGCACAAGAACAAGTGTAAATGATGTTGCTATGCACAAGAACAAATGCAAATGAGGTTCATAAACACAAGATCAAGGGCAAAAGAGGATGTTAAGTACACGAACAACACCAATTGAGGTTGTTAAGCACAGAAACAAGGGCAAATGAGGTTCCTAAGCACAAGAACAAATGTAAATGAGGTTCATAAGGACAAGATCAAGGGAAAATTATGTTGCAAAGTGCAAGAAGAACGACAAATGAGGTTGTTAAGCACAAGAACAAGTGTAAATGATGTTGCTAAGCACAAGAACAAGGACAATAGAGGTTAAGAAGGATATGAACAACGACAGTTGAGGTTGTTAAGTAAACGAACAAGTGCAAATGAGGTTTCTAAGCACAAGAACAAATGCAAATGAGGTTTATCAAGGGCAAAAGAGATTAAGAAGCATATGAACAACGACAATTGAGGTTGTTAAGCAAATGAACAAGGGCAAATGAGGTTCCTAAGCACAAGAACAAATGCAAATGAGGTTCATAAGCACAAGATCAAGGGCAAAAGCGGTTGTTAAGCACATGAACAACGCCAATTGAGGTTGTTAGGTACACAAACAAGGGAAAGTGAGGTTCCTAAGCACAAGAACAAATGCAAATGAGGTTCATAAGCACAAGATCAATGGCAAATTATGATGCAAAGGGCAAGAACAACGACAAATGAAGTTATTAAGCACAAGAACAAGTGTAAATGATGTTGCTAAGTACAAGAACAAGTGCAAAAGAGGTTGTTAAGCATACGAACAAGGGCAAGTGAGGTTCCTAAGCATTAGAACAAATACAAATGAGGTTCATATGCACTAGATCAAGGGAAAAAAAGGTTGTTAAGCACATGAACAATGCCAATTGAGGTTGTTAAGTCCACAAACAAGGGAAAATGAGATTCCTAAGCACAAGAATAAATGCAAATGAGGTTCATAAGTACAAGATGAAGGGCAAAAGAGGTTGTTGAGCACACGAACAACGCCAATTGAGGTTGTTAAGCACACAAACAAAGGCAAATGAGGTTCCTAAGCATAAGAATAAAAGCAAATGAGATTCATAAGGAAAATAGCAAGGGCAAAAGAGGTTGTTAAGCACACGAACAAAGCCAATTGAGGTTGATAAGTACACGAACAATGGCAGATGAGGTTCCTAAGAACAAGAACAAAATGTAAATGAGGTTTATAAGGATAATATCAAGAGCAAAAGATGTTGTTAAGCACACGAACAACGCCAATTGAGATTGTTAAACACACAAACAAGGGCAAATGAGGTTCCTAAGGGCAAGAACAAATGCAAATGAGGTTCATAAGCACAAAATCAGGGGCAAATATGTTGCAAAGCGCAAGAACAACGACTATTGAGGTTGTTAAGCACACGAACAAGGGCAAATGAGGTTCCTATGCACAAGAACAAATGCAAATGAGGTTCATAAACACAAGATCAAGGGAAAAAGCGGTTGTTAAGCACATGAACAACACCATTTGAGGTTGTTAGGTACACAAACAAGGGAAAATGAGGTTCCTAAGCACAAGAACAAATGCAAATGAGGTTCATAAGCACAAGATCAATGGCAAATTATGTTGCAAAGGGTAAGAACAACGACAAATGAGGTTATTTAGCACAAGAACAAGTGTAAATGATGTTGTTAAGTACAAGAACTAGTGCAAAAGAGGTTAAGAAGCATATGAACAACGACATTTGAGGTTCTTAAGCACACAAACAAGGGCAAATGAGGTTCCTAAGCACAAGAACAAATACAAATGAGGTTCATATGCACAAGATCAAGGAAAAAAGAGGTTGTTAAGTATACGAACAACGCGAATTGAGGTTGTTAAGTACACAAACAAGGGAAAACGAGATTCGTAAGCACAAGAACAAATGCAAATGAGGTTCATAAGCACAAGATCAAGGGCAAAAGAGGTTGTTGTGCACACGAATAACGCCAATTGAGGTTGTTAAGCATATAAACAAAGGCAAATGAGGTTCCTAAGCATAAGAATAAATGCGAATGAGATTCATAAGCATAATAGCAAGGTCAAAAGAGGTTGTTAAGCACACGAATAAGGGCAGATGAGGTTCTTAAGAACAAGAACAAAATGCAAAGGAGGTTTATAAGGATAATATCAAGGGCAAAAGATGTTGTTAAGCACACGAACAACGCCAATTGAGATTGTTAAGCACACAAACAAGGGCAAATGTGGTTCGTAAGGGCAAGAACAAATGCAAATGAGGTTCATAAGCACAAGATCAAGGGCAAATTATGTTGCAAAGCGCAAGAACAACGTCAATTGAGGTTAGCACACGAACAAGGGAAAATGATGTTCCTAAGCACAAGAACAAATACAAATGAGGTTCATAAGGACAAGATCAAGGGAAAATAATGTTACAAAGCGTAAGAACAACAACAAATGAGGTTGTTAAACACAAGAACAAGTGTAAATGTTGTTGCTAAGCACAAGAAAAACGGCAAAAGATGTTAAGAAGCATACAAACAACGACAATTGAGGTTGTTAAGCACACGAACAAGGGCAAATGATGTTCCTAAGCACAAGAACAAATACAAATGAGTTTCATAAGCAGAAAATCAAGGATAAAAGAGGTTGTTAAGCACACGAACAACGCCAATTGATGTTGTTAAGTACATAAACAAGAGAAAATGAGATTCCTAAGAACAAGAACAAATGCAAATGAGGTTCATAAGCACAAGATCAAGGGCAAATTATGTTGCAAAGCGCAAGAACAACGTCAATTGAGGTTAGCACACGAACAAGGGAAAATGATGTTTCTAAGCACAAGAACAAATACAAATGAGGTTCATAAGGACAAGATCAAGGGAAAATTATGTTAGAAAGCGCAAGAACAACGACAACGACAATTGTAAATGCTGTTGCTAAGCACAAGAAAAATGGCAAAAGATGTTAAGAAGCATACGAACAACGACAATTGAGGTTGTTAAGCACACGAACAAGGGCAAATGATGTTCCTAAGCACAAAAACAAATGCAAATGAGTTTCATAAGCACAAGATCAAGGACAAAAGAGGTTGTTAAGCACACGAACAACGCCAATTGATGTTGTTAAGTACATAAACAAGAGAAAATGAGGTTCCTAAGCACAAGAACAAATGCAAATGAGGTTCATAAACACAACATCAAGGGCAAATTATATTGCAAAGCGCAAGAACAACAACAAATGAGGTAGTTAAGCACAAGAACAAGTGTAAATGATGTTGCTAAGCACAAAAACAAGGGCAAAAGAGGTTAAGAATCATATGAACAATGACAATTGAGGTTGTTAAGCACACGAACAAGGGCAAATAAGGTTCCTAACCACAAGAACAAATGCAAATGAGGTTCATAAGCACAAGACAAAGGCCAAAAGAGGTTGTTAAGCACACGAACAACGCCAATTAAGGTTGTTAAGCACCCGAACAAGGGAAAATGAGGTTCCTAAGCACAAGAACAAATGCAAATGAGGTTCATAAGCACAAGATCAAGGGCAAAAGATGTTGTTAAGCACACGAACAACGCCAATTAAGGTTTTTAAGCATGCAAAGAAAGACAAATCTGGTTCCTAAGCACATGAACAAATGCAAATGAGGTTCATAAGCACATAATCAAGGGCAAATTATATTGCAAAGCGCAAGAACAATGACAAATGAGGTTGTTAAGCACAAGAACAAGTGTAAATGATGTTGCTAAGCACAAGAACAAGTGCAAAAGAGGTTAAGAAGCATATGAACAAATACAATTGAGGTTGTTAACCACACGAACAAGGGCAAATATGGTTCCTAAGCACAATAACAAATGCAGATGAGGTTCATATGCACAAGATTAAGGGCAAAAGAGGTTGTTGAGCACACGAACAACGCCAATTGAGGTTCGCACACAAACAAGGGCAAATGAGGTTCCTAAGCATAAGAACAAATGTAAATGAGGTTCATAAGCAAAAGAGCAAGGGCAAAAAAGGTTGAGCACACGAACAAAGCCAATTGAGGTTGTTAAGCACACAGACAAGGGCAAATGAGGTTCCTAAGCACAAGAACAAATACAAATGAGGTTCATCATTGGCAAAAGAGGTTAAGAAGCATATGAATAACGACAATTGAGGTTGTTAAGCAAACAAACAAGGGCAAGTGAGGTTCCTAAGCACAAGAACAAATGCAAATGAGGTTCATAAGTACAAGATCAATGGCAATAGAGGTTGTTAAGCACCCAAATAAGTGCAAATGAGGTTCCTTAGCACAAGAACAAGGGGAAAAGAGGTTAAGAAGCATACAAACAACGATAATTGAGGTTGTTAAGCACATGAACAAGGGCAAATGATGTTCCTAAGCACAAGAACAAATGCAAATGAGGTTCATAAGCACAAAATCAATGGCAAATTATGTTGCAAATCGCAAGAACAACGACAAATGAGGTTATTAAGCACAAGAACAAGTGTAAATGATGTTGCTAACCACAAGAACAAGGGCAAAAGAGGTTAAGAAGCATACGAACAACGACAATTAAGGTTGTTAAGCACACGAACAAGGGCAAATGAGGTTCCTAAGCACAAGAACAAATGCAAATGAGGTTCATGAGCACAAGATCAAAGGCAAATTATGTTGCAAAGCGCAAAAACAACGACAAATGAGGTTGTTAAGCACAAGAACAAGTGTAAATGATGTTGTTAACCACAAGAACAAGGGCAAAAGAGGTTAAGAAGCATATGAACAACGACAATTGAGGTTGTTAAGCACACAAACAAGGGCAAATAAGGTTCCTAAACACAAGAATAAATGAAAATGAGGTTCATAAGCACAAGATCAAGGGCAAAAGAGGTTGTTAAGCACATGAACAACGCTAATTGAGACTGTTAAGTACACAAACAAGGGCAAATGAGGTTCCTCAGCACAAGAACAAATGCAAATGAGGTTCATAAGCACAAGATAAAGGGCAAATTATGTTGCAAAGTGCAAGAATAACGACAAATGAGGTTATTAAGCACAAGAACAAGTGTAAATGATGTTGCTAAGTACAAGAACAAGTGCAAAAGAGGTTAAGAAGCATATGAACAATGACAATTGAGGTTGTTAAGCACACGAACAAGGGCAAATGAGGTTCCTAAGCACAAGAACAAATGCAAATGATGTTCATATGCACAAGATCAAGGGCAAAAGAGGTTGTTAAGTACACGAACAACGCCAATTGAGGTTGTTAAGTTCACAAACAAGGGAAAATGAGATTCCTAAGCACAAGAACAAATGCAAATGTAATTCATAAGCACAAGATGAAGGACAAAAGAGGTTGTTGAGCACACGAACAACGCCAATTGAGGTTGTTAAACACACAAACAAGGGCAAATGAGGTTCTTAAGTATAAGAATAAATGCAAATGAGGTTCATAAGCAAAATAGCAAGGGCAAAAGAGGTTGTTAAGCACACGAACAAAGCCAATTGAGGTTGTTAAGCACACAAACAAGAGCAAATGTGGTTCCTAAGAACAAGAACAAAATGCAAATGAGGTTCATAAGCATAATATCAAGGGCAAAAGATGTTGTTAAGCACATGAACAACGGTAATTGAGATTGTTAAACACACAAACAAGGGCAAATGAGGTTCCTAAGGGCAAGAACAAATGCAAATGAGGTTCATAAGCACAAGATCAAGGGCAAATTATGTTGCAAAGTGCAAGAACAACGTCAATTGAGATTGTTAAGCACACGAATAAGGGAAAATGAGGTTCCTAAGCACAAGAACAAATGCAAATGAGATTCATAAGGACAAGATCAAGGAAAAATTATGTTGCAAAGTGCAAGAACAACGACAAATGAGGTTGTTAAGTACAAGAACAAGTGTAAATGATTTGCTAAGCACCAGAACAACGGCAAAAGAGGTTAAGAAGCATATGAACAACGACAATTGAGGTTGTTAAGCACACGAACAAGGGCAAATGATGTTCCTAATCACAGGAACAAATGCAAATGAGTTTCATAAGCACAAGATCAGGGGCAAAAGAGGTTGTTAAGCACACGAACAACGCCAATTGAGGTTGTTAATTACACAAACAAGGGAAAATGAGATTCTTAAGCACAAGAGCAAATGCAAATGAGGTTCATAAGCACAAGATCAAGGGCAAATTATGTTGCAAAGCGTAAGAACAACGACAAATCAGGTTGTTAAGCACTTGAACAAGTGTAAATGATGTTGCTAAGCACAAGAACAAGGGAAAAAGAGGTTAAGAAGCATACAGACAACGACAATTAAGGTTGTTAAGCACACGAACCAGGGCAAATGAGGTTCCTAAGCGCAAGAACAAATGCAAATAAGATTTATAAGCATTGTGTGTCGCAGATCGTAACCATTATCGTGTCTTATTAGTTCTCGACAATATAAGACACGGCACAACACAACATAAAAAATCACCAGTCACAATATGAAACACAACATGAAACGGAAAATAACACATTAAATTAAATATGATCAAATGTAACTAATATAATCTTCCACAGCACATTTGATCATGGCACGACCATTTACATATACCATACCATTACCACCCTCATTATTTAATCATAGCACAACACGACACGGCAAGTGAAAAATTAATTGATCATGACACAACATAGCACATGACCAAAGTCACAACGTAATTAATAATCTGGACAAAATACAAATTTTCCACTCTAGTCTTTTCGTAGTTTTGAAAACTATCGTATATAATTGTTGTAGTTTTGAAAACTATCGTATATATTATATATCCATGCATTTAGAATTACACTAGGCAAAAATAATCTCAAAATTTGATCTATTACAAAACAGAAAGAAGCATTAATTCATTACTCGTGTTCAAATAGAACAAAATTGAAATTTAAACCCAAATAAAGTATTTCACAACTTAATTTGCTGTTGACTCCCAAAGACAGAATTTGCGAGTTGGGTTAGCTTTAAGAAAATCAGATCAGATTGTTTTGGATTGGGTCGGATCTTTCGTGTTGAATCAGATTTTGCCACTTGTGCATACAGCTTCTGTCATATTATTACCGCATATTACTTCATACTTATTTGTATGATACTATACTGTATATTACCACATGCTTGTTTGTATGGTACTGCATATTATTACATATGTATTTATATATACATGAATTTTTATTTTAAAATCCATATGAGTACGTATGAAAATTCGCATATGCATTGGCCTTCCGCATATTACATGAAAACCATATTTAAAAACATTGGTCGCATCTATTAAATATTTCATAATTTCTTTTAGGTAAGTGTATTTGCCAATTGTTTTCATTTTATATAGCATTCCTAAAAGGCAACTAGATCACTATAATGCTCTTCGTTGAGAGTAATTTATTTAATTTTGTCTCCAATTTTACAAAAAAATTATGGTCATATGTGTTGAGCTCCGACCGGTTCATATTTTGAAAAATACCCCTGAGCAGAGAACTAGCATTTTGGATATAAATATGCAAGAGCCAATTATTTCATTTCACTGCATGCATATTTATTACATTACAACATATATACGTTCTCCGTATCAAGTTCAACCGTTGGAAAAAAAAAAAGGAAAATAAAATAGGGTGACTACAACGTCATCTCTTGCTCCAATTCGATTAAGATATAGGAACTAAATGAAGTGATATCAGGGGGGGAACTCCAACCATCACGCCTCCACAAACTCTACGCTCTCCTTTTCTTCTCCAACACCATGGCTATTTTGGTTTCCTCCTCAAAACAAAGGTCTGATATTTGTAGTGGGAAGAGTATCCATGGGGGGGTGCATTACAAGAGACTGGTAACCAGGATATATGTTCTTTTGTGGGACAGGTTTAGTGAACCTAGACACATTTGGGATATCCCGAATCTTCCTTAATCGCCGAGTGGTCACAAAAGCCAAAGTTGGAGGCTTCAAGTTTCAATTTGTCTCGTCAAGTCAGTGATTTCATCATCCGTTTTGCTATATAGAACCGGTGTAAATTAATGCTGCAAGGTGAAAGAAGATTTATAATTAATTTTAGAAAATTTGAATAATAAGATTAGAGAGTAGTTAGAGAGTATAAATTGTAACTTGTAAAATAAAAGAGGTATGGCGTATGGGATCTTCGAGTATTGGAACTTGTCCCTATAAATTAAAAGTTTCTTACTATATCAACACAAAAGAAAATATAATTGATCGATGTACATATAATGCCTGGCACATTCATTGATTAAATTTTATTGAAATAAAAATTAATAGCAACTTGAAAATTGTTGATTGGTTACAAAATTAACTATTTAATTTTATTAGCGGATAATATGTTGCCAAATATTTTCAAATTGCATCGCATCAAATATGCAATTAATCTATCTATTTAGAACATAAATATAGTTTTATTTTCTGAAAATTTGATAATTATTTTATAAATTATCAAAAAAGTATTGTTGTCAATATACTTCCCTATTTGTAGTGCCGCAGCCGTATTTCTAAAGACCTTCATTGAAGCATCGGTTTTCTCGTGTGGCGATATTATTACGTACTTTTTTTTTTTCTATTTCTTGACTTGTACAAATTTTCAATTTGCTCTTATTGAGCTTGATGCCATTGTCCTTGATTGTCTTGAAAAAACAGATAGAATCTTTCTGATGGTTACACTATGCAAAGTGAAACCAAAAAGCTCCCAGCACCAATGCAAGAATATATGACCGAACAAATGCAAAGAACCTGTGTGACCGCCATTGATTCCGCGTCCTGAACTTGGCCAGAATCTCAACTAGGTGCACGTGGTTAGTCACTTATAGAAACCTGAACATAATATACCACCACCAGCTCCTATATATATAGACAGCGGGTTTTATTATGTAACAAACCATAGTTGGAAAATACCCAACTGGGAAAATAAGTCAAACAAAAAAAATGAACAAATTTTTTTTTTTTTTCCCAACGGAAAAACAAGTTGGGTCTCTCCTGGAGTTCCCTTCATGCACTTCTGTAGGGCCCAAAGAAAAAAGAAAACGTATGGGCTGTAGTGAAGTGTTTGGGGGAACTCTAGGTGTCGCTCAATATTTTGGGCTTTTATAGACCTTGTTTTGAGTGGTATATAATTTCTGTGAGCTGGGAACTTGAAAAGTTGGTTGGTTCCTAGGGTTCTCTTCAAGCACTTCGGTAGGGTCTGAAGTTCTGAACTCTGAAATATGTATGCATGATGAATTGTGGCTCTAGTGAAGTGTTTGGGGGAACTCTTGGTGCCATCCAACAATGGAACTGGTGGTTGTGCGATTGTGCAATCTATGGTGTGTAAGTTTATCCAAAATCTATGGTGGTTTTGCAATTGTGCAATCTATGGTGTGCAAGTTTATTCAAAATTAATGATATTCCAGACAACCTCAATTTCCTATTGCTCAAAATTGTATTCCAGAATGATATTTTCATTAGAAATATACAAGCTAGTAACCTACACTTGGGTCTGTATAGTTTTGTAGTAATTGTATTTGCTCATTCAGGAGCGGAATTAGATAATTTCCAAAGAGGGAGCTAAAAATTAAAATGCATAAATTGTGATTAGTGGGAATTGAAGCCAAAACTCTCTACAATCACTACATAAACTCTTAACACTAGATTAAAAGTTGACTATATAAAATATTCCAAAAATAATAAAATTCAATTGAATTTTAGTATATATAACTAAAATTTTAAAATTATAGGAATGGTTTGCCATTTTTTGAATGACTTTGGATTTACCCCTGTGCTTGGTTATCCGTTCATTGTCTAAACTGGCAACAGATCCAAACCTTATAGTAGAGCTTGCAGATTTTGTCAGATACAAACTGCTGGTTCAGCAGCTAGGGTGTTTGTGTTTATTATGAATGTGTGTGGTGTCATGTTGAACTATGTTTACTTGGTGTCCAGTTTTTCCAAGTAATTCTGAATTTCTGTGTTAGACCTTGAAATTAATTATATCTCATCTGGGACTGTGCTTTGCAAAAATTTCGTATACAGCAACATTTCTTTAAACTTGATGGAAACATGGTCAAAGCAATATATCTTGAGCATTTTTAGACCTTTTTACCTTCTTATACTTTGTTTTTGATTTTATGTTTAATAAAATATAATTTAATTAGGGGATTGACACTTATCCCCCCCCACCCCCCCCCCCCCCCCCCCCCCCCCCCCCCCAAAAAAAAAAAGAAAAGAAGAAGCAAATCTTTAGCATAATTAAGGAAATAAGGAAACATGATAATATTATCATGGCAAACATGAGATCCAGGTGTTTGAATTGGAATGATACGTTCGGGTGAAGGAAATAAATTTGTTGTAATTCCAAAAAATCGCAGGATCCGGTGATTTCAAATCCCCCCCACCCTGTTTATTTTTGTTTGAAATGTACGAATTTCAAAAGTAGTTTTTTTTTATGGGCTTGCCAAATAGTCAATAAATAAATTTTGTCAGTACAACAATTGTATAGACTATATTTCGTAATGAAACAGCTGGAATTTAACTTTTGCAAAAAAAAAAAAAAATATATATATATATATATATATTAACATATTTACAGAAAGAACAGTAGAGAACATATAATCGTAAAATTACAAATCTGAATTTAATTAGCAACATTTTTGCTAGTCGATCAAATTGAACGAATAAATATATTAAACAAATAATCAATATTTTAACCTAAAACAAATAATCATTTCGTGTATCGTAACATTTATAATGCATGATTTCTCCATATTCTATGGATTTGTGAGCGCTCGTATGTTGGTGTGTGAGAGAGTGGCACAAAATGTCCATTACTTCTTATCTTTTTAATATTTTTCAACGCAAAGAGAAAATATGAGGATAAAAGGAAAATAGAAAATTAAATAGAGAAACATCGATCCAATCATCCAAGGGTGTTATTTCGAAACAAAATTGAAAGCTCTGCAATCTAAAATACACACATATATATTTGCTTGAACCTTGTAAAAAGACAAGCAATTGAAGTGAAAATGGGGGAACTCCAAGCTTCATTCCCTTCACAGGCTCTTCCTCTTACACCACCATGCCTTTTTCCTTCTTTTTCGACAAACCATCTTCAACCATTTAATTGTAGATTTGTATTCTTTCCGAGAATATTCAGATCTTGTGCAAATGGATTGATCAATTGATATTGGATGGATTTGGCTTGCATAGATGCTTTATTTTGTGAAGTGCGCACATTCATTGAACCTGGACAGAGTGGTCCTACTCTGCTTTTATTGTCTCTGTTCCAAAGAACAAATAATCTCTCCTTATTCGTCGGTTTTTAAGCTTGAGCTGGAGACCATGTATTACTGTCTTTTGTCTTAATCAGTACCTTTACGTACATGTCTTTATGGAAAGAATATGATTAGTTGTAAACTTGTACTAATTCGGAGATATCTATCTAGATCTCACAATACCTGCTCCTTGATTTATTCACAACTATAGCTCCTTGATTCGAGGTATGTTTGGATGGGATAAGAATAACTAAAATAGCTACTATTCAGAATAGTAATATACATTCAAACAATATTTTTGTTATTCGAAATAACGAAAATAGTTGCTATTTTCTATTTTTTGAAAATGTTAGAATAACTACTATTCGAAAGTGTGAATAAAGAAAAAAATATTTATTGCCGTCAACACAGTTTTTTGGAATCTTGGTTGTCCCCCATGTATATTTTGTCGATCAAATTAAGCTTCAGCGACTCAGAGTTGACAATTCAACGGACCAAATCAGGACAATTTAATTTGGAAAAATTGTGAGTTACCGATCAGATTTTAGATCGTATAGTATGAACTAATTTTTTAATTTCGGGTCAACACGGTTTAAGTCGTCCAGCTTCAGATTTTTGTTTTCGAAATATCGAGTTGTACAGGGTAGGGGTGTGCCCATAAGAAGGCTTCAGATCGTATAGTACTAAAACCGGGATGCTATAATCAAGGGCAACAAAATGTAACTCTAATCCCATGGTATTAACTAAACGGTACATACGAATAAGAAAATCTAAATACATTCAGATGCGTCAAGTTAATAAATGAATAATGCGGGTACCGTGTTATTAGACAAGCAAGTTTCTAAATAGCGAATTAGCGATTATAGCGCTTCTTTTTAGATCTGAAAAAGTTATAGTAGTGCAATTATAATTAGCTATTTATAATCATTATAAAAGAAAAACGGTTAATAACATTATAGTTTTTGAGATCCAAAAAAACTATGACTCTGCTATTGCGTAGCTATAGCTAGCTATATAGAACCCAGTAGATAAGGATGTGAGAATGATGTAAAAAGAAATTATTAATCTGAATGGTCATGTTTGGTTGTGGAGCAAGTAGTGGAGTAAACCCTTTAATCCACCTTTAAGGAGTCAAATGATGAATAAATTTGAAGAAGTAAGGTGGAGTAGCATTTGAGTTAATCCGGATTAAGTTACTCCACCTCTCTAGATGGAGTAACTTACTCCACTTGTGGGTCCCGCAATTAGAGTAATATCATTTTATAATTTCTCTCTCTTCATTAGCTTACTCCACCAAATTCTAACCAAACTCCAACCAAACATGATTATTTTAATCCACCTTAGCTTGGAGTAAGAAATTTAATCCGGAGTAACTTTACTCCACAACCAAACATGACCAATGGCATTAGGGTGTCTATGGTACGGTAAAGGTTTCATATTCGTACCTGTTACAAATTGTTCTTACTCGTATCCTACTTATACCCGCTACAAATTATCTTATATGTACCATATTCTTACCCATTATGATTTGTCAGATAACAAAACAGCAGGGATAAATAACGGATTATTTTTATTATTTATTAAATAAAACATTAAAGCATATACATTTGTTTCACACATATATAATTCTTTATTGAAAAATAAGCGCAAGTAAACAAATTAAAGTATTACTTTCAATATTTATTAATCTATATAATATATATCATATTTTTTTATAATTATTCGATCGGGTAACAGGTACAAAATAGGTTTTATCCATACCATACCCATATATATTTAGAAAACGTACGTAAAAACTCGTACTCCTACCCGATAAGTTTATGAAAAAATAACTTATCCATACCCGTCTTATCAGATACGGTACATATCAGATAAACAGCTAAAAGGGTGTCATTGACACCCTAAATGGCATGAATTTTTATGTTATTCAAGATAATATAAATATTTACAAATGTGCAAATCGTATGTATTGAAGAAGGATATGCTATTGCAATAAAATGTTGCAAGTTCTTAGAATACCATTAAATCAAAACTATATTAAAGAAAAATATATTTAAATTTCATCCAAATTAAAATAAAACACTATTTTTTTTTTAATTATTACTTGTGTATGTAACACTGTAACTATATCGTCAAATATTTGTTAAAAAGTTATTTGTTTTAAACAGATTCTTTACATAGAATTGACACATCCATTCAGGGCTGTTAATGATTCGAGTTTGAGTGAGTTGGTGTATGTTCGTGTTCGGTTCATTAATTTAATGATAATGAGCAACTCAACTAGAGTTGAGAAGACAATACCGAGTTGACAACTATGTTCTTGCTCAACTCGTTAAATACTCAAGTTGACTTGTGCTCGTTAAGCGACTCATTAAGAAATCAAGTATGTAGGCAATTTTGAATTTTGTTTTGAGTTTTTTTTATTTCAAAACTAGACAAACTAATAAGTAATACCTAATTCTTCCAATAAAAAAAACATTGGTAAACTGACATGACGAGTTGTACAACTAGCTAGACCCAAGCATCACAAATTACTAGTTAATTAATAATATCAACAGTGTCTTATAGGTACCTACATAAAACAAATTATTTACATACTATTTTGAATTTGTTTTTGTTCATCTACCCGAACAGCGTGCCTTAATGTTGCAATATACACAATATGCTTTCTACTTGGGATTGGATTTGGCATCATTCCATATAATTCATGTTTTAATAAGTGAGTTATGAGCGAGTTGGAATTTGCTCATGCTCAATTTATTAAATTCATAAGCAAGTTGATAATGAGCGAGTTATTAACGAGTATTGATAATGAGAAAATTATTAATGGGTTTTTAGTGAACGAGTTACGAACGAGTCAATAGTTATGAACGATTTTTCTCCCCTGCATCTATTTGCTCAGAGATTCGTACAGAGTGATTAGCCCTTCCCAAATAATTGCGACAGAAGACTTCTATCATTGAGAAATAAGACTCCACGTGCACATCAAGCCTTCGGGTTTGATTTTTGGTCCAGTGTAAAAGGGACGTAAAAGTTATTTCAAATTTTATTGCTTTGAACTAGCAGACGGAAGAATATAATGGTTCAACAATTTTTCTTAATACATATTTTTGACTAAAAATCTATTAATCATAATAATTTATTATATAATTATTGTTAAACAAAATGCACCATTTCTGTTCGATTTTCAACAAATCAATTATCAAACTTAATTTGAACCCTTCAGAAAATGTATTAAATGATTAGGGTTCAAATATCTTTATGGTCTGTTCGAAAAGACTTGTCCATGGGAGATTTTAGAGAAAATAAGCTCATGAATAAATTCAGTCAGAATTTCATTCTCATTTAAGATGTCCTTTTCCATTCCCTGCTAAGGGTGAAAACGAAACGAATACGGAGCGAATAGTGGTAAAATTATATTATATTTTTTTCTCATTTTTCGAATACGGATACGAAGTGGATGTCAGACATACCAGATGGATTCAGATATGGGTCCAGATCAGACTGAATATTTATTAAAATAATTGTAGGGCGCAGAAAGTTGCACGGCATTAGGTTAGCTAACAATGCGGATATGGGGTTCTACAATGCTCCCTTAGGGTTCAGTGCCCTAGTCGCAATCGAACATAACAGGACACTGAACTCGGGGCATTTGCTGGATATCGACCTGCATTCCTCCTGGTTCACCCTTAACAGACCTATGGTTCATGATCAGTCCGTAAGATTTTATTATTTGGTTGTGGAGACGTTTAACTCTCGATGGATGCAAGCTTCCGCCGTTAATTACATAAAAAAAAACCTTTCGAGTCAAATTGAATACCTCCTGATTTGAGGTGTAACAGATGGAAAGAAATTTTGTTACAGATATTGTTAGAAAAAATAATGCAAATGACCAACTATATATTTTACCTATATAATTCTTATATAATTTTTTTTTGTCACAAACCTCCGAATTTTTCATTAACCTTCTAAATTTTAAGCAACCAAATAAAAAATAAGATGGAAAAGAAAGTTAAATTTTTTTTCCTCATTAATCATCCAAACATAAAAAAAAATTAAATATGTTAATCTTCCTTTCTATTTCATTTTATTCATTTTTGTTCTTCACTTCCTTTTCCTTCCTCTACTCTCCATCCAAGCAAGGTGTTAATAGGATGGCCGGATTTTCTCTTGCAAGACCCATTATTTTTGTTAACTTTTATTCTTAATTAAGTCGGAGAGCGATCAGTAAAGGTTCGTTTCATTTATTAATTTAGGGATAAAACTGGAATTAACGGAGAAAGTTATCTCTAGCACTCAAAAACTCAATTGATGCAGTGCCCCGTATGTTTTTCACATATAAGTTTAACATTGTTTCTCACATAGACTATGCGACATATAAGTTTAACAATATTTCACATATAAGTTCTTGATCCTCTAAACAACGTTAACAAACTTAAATGTACGTAGTTACTAATATTAGTGAAATAGGCGATATTTTAATTAGCTTATAATTGATGAGTAATGAAGGAACTAACAAATATTAAACATGATGCCAGATGCTTCACAGCTGCATGCGTGTTTCTCAAACATTTCAAAAACGATATAGACATCAGACACATACATTAATTTGCCCCTCTATTCTTAATACGGCAGTTATCGACAGCAACATGAACATCTAGTGCTACTTTAACTATGTACAACTTAACGATAGGGGTGACAACAACCTAAAGATAACCATCAATCATGCTTCTGACAGAGCATATCAGCCGGCGGTGTCACTCATATCTCTTTTCCAAACTAGCTTATTACCTAAGCATTTGACATGCTAGCTAGATTCCGTTAATCAACCAAATCTCCATGCACTCAGTTTACTAATTTGAGACTGCTTAGTTACATTACACTTGGAAATTATCATCCACAAGATCTCGGAGAGACGAGTTACGTTTTTGAAGAACATCTGACTATCTAAAAATAACCAATAATGCTGTAACGACGTACAACTATCACAAACCCTGGCAAACAAATCTTGTTCACAGCTCCTCCTTTAATTCAATCTCATAACTAGCTATTTTTTGCAAAATTTTACCCTTATAAGCTCTCCTCCTGTTCAATATCCACCATCTCGGTTTTTTCTTGTTTACTGTTCAGAAGGGTAAAATCTGTAGCCGTACCCTTCTCCAATTATCCCTTGCATTTAGTAGGAACATGGCCAAGGCGGCCGTATTTGGTGGCCTCGCGGCCATATTAGTCGTGGCAGCAGTGGTTGCCATTGTTGCCACTGTGAGCACATCGCACAAAAGCAACGGACCCACTCTCGCCACCTCAACCAAGTCTGTTTCCGCCGTCTGTGCCAATACTCTGTATCCTGAAACCTGTCAGCGCTCCATGTCGACAATTGTCAATGCCACGGCTAACCCTAAAGATGTCGTCAAGGCTTCTGTTCAGCTAGCACTTAACGAGCTCAAAGAATCCTTCCAGAAATCTCTTGAAGTTGGGAAGGGTGCCACAAATAGTTCAATCACAGCTGGCGCAATTGCCAACTGCAAGGAGTTGCTTCAGGATGCCAGCGATGACTTGCAGGCTATTGTGAAACTCGGAAATGATGCCCTCGGCAGGCAGGATGATCTGGAGCACTGGATCACTGCCGTGATGACATTCATGGATAACTGTGCAGATGGGTTTGAGGATTCCGAGCTAAAGACAGCTATGCAAAATGTGCTGCGCAATGCAACCGAGATGAGCAGCAATGCACTTGCCATCATCACAAATGTTGGCAAATTCTTGCAACAGGCAGACAAGTTGTTCAATGTCACAAATGTCTCCAACTTTCAGCACCGTCGGCTTCTCGAAAACTCTAACGAATTGGATGCTCAGGGTTTCCCGGTATGGCTCTCAGCTGGTGATAGGAAACTGTTGGCTGCTGGTGGCGCACCCAGGGCAAAACCTAATGCAGTTGTGGCTAAGGATGGAAGTGGCAACTTCAAGAGCATTCAGGCAGCAATTGATGCTGTACCAAAGGACAAAAAAGGGAGGTATGTGATCTACGTCAAGGCCGGCATCTATGAGGAGACTGTTCTCATTCCTAAGGATAAGACCAACATCTACATGTATGGTGATGGACCCAAGAGAACCAGGGTCCTTGGTCACAAGAGCAATGCTGATGGTATTACCACTCAGGACACTGCCACCTTCTGTAAGCTCTTATCTCTCTCCTTGTCTGTATCTCTCTCCCTGTCGTTCTCTCTCCCTCTTCATCTATATATATGAAAGACACCTCAATATTATATAACAAATCAATCGAAAACTTATATTGTTATTAATTACCTAAATTGACAATCTTAAATTTGCATTTTTTTTTTCATAGAAAAAGGTGGATTCATGCATATTTAATATAGTACAAGGAAGGCAATTGGTTTCTCAGTATTATTATACAATTTGAAAAATACATAGTTAATGTAGTATAAAGTAAGACGATAGGTATTAAGTATTAACTATAGAAGTAAAAATCGGAATTGGAATCGGAATTGGTCTTTTGACCGTGGTATCCGAATCGAGTGAATTAGTCGGAATCGGCCGAATCAGATCGGAAACTAGGACTTTTTTGCCAAAAACTTAATTTGTACTAAAAATAGGAATTTTTTTGATAAAAAGTTAATTTGTCAATAATTTATGTTATAGACAAATAATTGCATTTAAATAGCCAACAATATAATATAATACAAACAAATCATATTTGCACAAATAGTTGGAATATATTTGTTTCAATAAAATAAGTAAAATTTAATAAGCAAATAATATTTTTTTAGACAAATGAACAAAAAAAAATAGTTAATTAAATGAATCGTACAAATTATTTTACTTTAGTCAAATCACACAAAAAGGCAACAGATTACTCCCGTGATTGAATGGATTGTACAAATTACAATTTACAAGATATATACATGTAAGTATATTTTCTAGTAACAAAAGATTGTATGGTGTAGTGGTAATTGTGTTGGATGGTACAATACTCTTCTCAGGTTCGAATCTTGCTCTGTGCAAAAAAAAATTTTGATTACCCTTCCCAGGTTCGAATCCCGCTTCGTGCAAAAAATATTAGACCGTTCTCGCCGAAATGTGACTGAAATGGCCGAAATATGACTGAAATTAAGTCGTTTCGGCCAAAATATTACTGAAATTGAACCGTTTCAGCCGAAATTTGACTGGAATCAACACATACCGTGTAACTCAGACTGAAATCAGATCGGTATTGTTTGATTCTGGGCCGAAATGGCAGGTTTTCCTTCTATGGTATTAACTATAAAGAAGTAATTGTCATTCGTTGGGCAACCTTTGACAAAAAAAAAATTGCCATGCAATCTCCTTCAAATGTTTTAGTTTTGAATTCAATCTTTATATTTATATTGATACAGAAAGTAACACATCCTTCCTTATTTTTGCAGCCGCCCTTGGTCAAGGTTTCATCTGCAAAAACATGGGCTTCAGCAACACTGCTGGGGCAGCAAAACATCAAGCAGTGGCCCTCCGCCTCCAATCTGACTTTGGGGTCTTCTACAACTGTCGCATGGATGGATACCAAGACACTCTTTATGTTCAGGCTCGGCGCCAATTTTTCCGCAACTGTGTCATCTCTGGCACCATTGACTTCATTTTCGGTAATGCTGCCGCTGTCTTCCAGAACTGCTTGATCATTGTGCGCCGCCCCATGGACAACCAGGGAAACACTATCACTGCCCATGGCCGCATGGACCCCAACATGAAAAGTGGTTTAGTGATTCAGAACTGCCGTATTGTGCCTGACCAGGCTCTTTTCCCAGATCGCTTCAAGATTCCCAGCTATCTAGGCCGACCATGGAAAATGTACTCTCGCACAGTGATCATGGAGTCAACCATCGGTGACCTAATCAAGCCTGAGGGTTGGTTGCCTTGGGATGGGGATTTTGCTCTCAAGACATTATACTATGCTGAGTATGCTAACCGTGGACCCGGTGCCAACACCAGAGCCAGAGTTAAGTGGCCAGGTTTCCATCTCATTGGCAGGAATGAGGCTCAGCAATTTACCACCGGGCCCTTCATCAATGGAAACTTGTGGTTGAAGTACGCAGGCACACCCAACTTCTTAGGGTTCACTCCTTGAGCTGGTTTTCTATGCTATGCATGGGAGACGAGCATATTTTTTTCTTTCAAGGCATGAAGAAATGGTATCTAGAGGAATGATGACAAAAAAGTCGACAAATTAATGAGGTTCTGGATCTGAAATTTGTTGATGTTGAGTTGTGATTAAGAATGTATATTAATTAAGAGAAAGAACCTTATGATGTGATTGCAGTATATATATCTAATATAGGTTTTTGTACTCTTCCAACCATTTCTTGTTCATATATATGATACTATGTAATGATTTGGATTAAATATAAAGTTTCCAAAGACAGAATTAACATTTAAAAATATTGTATATCAGTTATATTTGGATTAAATTATATGTGTTTTCTATATTTCGATACCTTGTATTGGTTATATTTCATTTTTCTGTCAAACGATGAGGTCCAATTCTTTGTTTTTTTTTTTGAAAGCCATGGCAAAAGATGCTAGGTTTGACGATGCCCACTTCAATGGCTCGTTGTGAACAAAAAGGGCAACGAAAGCTTCGCTAAGGTTGCAATGGATGACATATATCGTGTTCATTTTTTGAACTATTTCAACTATTATGGTGATGCATGTGCGGTTACTAGTGGAAAAATACACATTAGTATCAGCTTATTAGTAGCAGTCTCTTCAATGATGCGATACTAATATGTTTTAGTATCGGGCCTTATAAATAACCAATGCTGAAAGGCACGATTAGTATCGGTTGTTAGCAAACAACCGATACTAATAGTCCTGAGACAACTAGTATCGGTTGTTTGTAAAGAACTGTCACACCTCCGATCTCGGAGGTACGACGGACCTACCGTGTCTGTTTTCCATTTCAATTTACGTTACACAAGGCATGGATCTTTTTATGCATTGCCAATAGCATCCATTATTTTTCCACATTTCAGTTTACATACAATATTTATCTAACATTTTATAGTGGATGATGCTAGATGAATTTTTTGCACCATGTCAGATAAAATAATCTCAAATCTCATACCTTTAGGTGGCCCTGCTGTCAATTACAATCCCAAAAGCGTTTCTCAATCTTCGTCTAATAAACCTGTAACCCACAAGAAAAACGAGTGAGAAATAATAAATTATTTCTCAGTGCTGATTGCCACTCATATTATTGGATTCGAAGGAAATCCATATTCAGAATGAAATCACCACACGAGAAATTAACAGTTCATTTTAAAATGACGAATGCAAATGCTCAACAACAGTATCCAATTGAATAACAACAATTACATAGATAAATCAGAACTCAATGAATCTTATCAGAATAAATGGTTTGGGTCTAAATCTTTTAAACCATAAAGTCTAGCAACGTTTGGTTTCTTACCTTTACAATTTCTAGTATGGTAACACTGACAAATACCATAACCAGTATCTGTCGTGTTAGGGCTTATACTGTTCTATCCATCCTGACAATTTGTTAATGGAAACGATATAGAATCAATATCTCAATGCCGTCAGTATCAGAAAGAAAATCGATGATAAGACAGTTCTAACTATCCTGACAATCGATTAGCAGAAACAATACGAAATCAATATCACAGTACTGTCATTATCGGAAAAAAAATCATTGATAAGACAGTTACCATAGTTCATTAGTCTTACAATCATAATTCATATTTATTCAATATCCCCTACCCAACCGGTACTGGGTTCAATTGGGGCCATTCACCATATGCGCATAAGGGTCCTGGAGTAAAGTCTAGTAGCTAGCTAGACTTTACGATATATTAATCATTTTTCTCCACTATATGAAGGTTCAAGGATTACAGTATTTAATATTCAATCAATTCAGTCAGTGTGGTCTCAATCAATCATTTGAAATAAGAATCAATCAATCGATAAACAATATCAGCATGACAGTCAACAGACTTACTTGTAATTCAATTTCAATTGTATTGGGCTATGCATATGATGCAACAGTTCAATCAATGAAGTCAATCAAATATTCAAAATGCACAGCGAGTTACGATTTAATTCCTAGTTATGAATCTCAGACTAATCCAATAACCTCGCACCTGATATCGTAGGGAAACAGAAGAGGTAACTATCAATCTGTTCTTCCTGAACACTTTTGTCTCATCCGTCTCTTTCTTTAAAATGCCTTGTTTAGTACTATCTTTTAAATCCTCCAAATATTTAAGTACCAATAACTGCACAGCTCTCTGGAAAAGAGTATCATGGCTATTGATTTGTATTTCAAGAGCATGACCAATAATAGAGAGAGACAGAGAGCCTCTGTTGTTAGGAAATACAATAAGTATTACAGTATCATGGCTATTGATTTGTAACATCACGCAACAGAGGCTCTCTGTCTCTCTCTATTATTGGTCATGCTCTTGAAATACAAATCAATAGCCATGATACTCTTTTCCAGAGAGCTGTGCAGTTATTGGTACTTAAATATTTGGAGGATTTAAAAGATAGTACTAAACAAGGCATAATAAAGAAAGAGACGGATGAGACAAAAGTGTTCAGGAAGAACAGATTGATAGTTACCTCTCCTGTTGCCCTACGATATCAGGTGTGAGGTTATTGGATTAGTCTGAGATTCATAACTAGGAATTAAATCGTAACTCGCTGTGCATTTTGAATATTTGATTGACTTCATTGATTGAACTGTTGCATCATATGCATAGCCCAATACAATTGAAACTGAATTACAAGTAAGTCTGTTGACTGTCATGTTGATATTGTTTATCGATTGATTGATTCTTATTTCAAATTATTGATTGAGACCACACTGACTGAATTGATTGAATATTAAATGCTGTAATCCTTGAACCTTCATATAGTGGAGAAAAATGATTAATATATCGTAAAGTCTAGCTAGCTACTAGACTTTACTCCAGGACCCTTAAGCGCATACGGTGAATGGCCCCAACTGAACCCATTACCGGTTGGGTAGGGGATATTGAATAAGTATGAATTATGACTGTAAGACTAATGAACTATGGTAACTGTCTTATCAATGATTTTCTTTCCGATAATGACAGTACTGTGATATTGATTTCGTATTGTTTCTGCTAACCGATTGTCAGGATAGTTAGAACTGTCTTATCATCGATTTTCTTTCTGATACTGACGGCATTGAGATATTGATTCTATATTGTTTCCATTAACAAATTGTCAGGATGGATAGAACAGTATAAGCCCTAACACGACAAAGAGCCTCTGTTGCCTCACGAAGAGGGACAAGAGGAACCCCAAAATCAAATAAAAGAAAGAGAGAGAGAGGTACACGGTGGAATTAGAAGAGAAAGGAAGAAAAATAAGGATGGAAAAATTAAATGCGGGTCCCACATGTCCATTGTACAAAATAAACCTTTTAAGTTTCAAATTTTATAATCAAACCCACATGCATATATTTAGAAGCTTACTCCGTTGATTAACTTAACAATTATAGTATAAATTCCATCAATTAATTTAAAATTGATTTGCATATTAATTCTTCATTAGTTAATTTTAATATAATTATATCATATGGGTTGTTCATTTCTAAATCCTTCACTTCTTGTATACTTTTGTACAATATATCTTTATAATGTCCAGCATCGAATAGTACTAATTATAAAGTAAACATGGTCTATGATTGTTAATATGTTTAGAAATATATTACTTGTTCTTTAAATGTAACATATTCGACTGAAAAATATATTCAGACATTTGTATTTTATTTTCAGATATTAATCTCATATAAGTATTTTGCGTGATGTTACAAGAACCAATACTAAAAGTCTTGTATTAGTATCAGCCACTTTTAGTATCGGTTGTTAGGAAACAACCGATATTAAAAGTCTTGAGACAATCTGTATCGGTTGTTTCTAAACAACCGATACTAAAAGTTCTATATTAATATCGGGTATTTATTTAACCGATACTGATTATTTTTAGTATCAATTTTTTTTAAATAACCGATATAGATAACTCTTCTTTCTATTAACTCCCACAAGTGCAAATTAAAACTAGATTTTTGACGGCTGAACTAATTTGTAACAGCTCTTTCTATTCTCTCTTTGTGAAAATACTTGTATTTCTTTGAATTAAAAGCACGAAACACAGTTTAGAAGAGGAGGATTGAGGTAATATTGTAAATCTCCTTTATATTTCTTTGATTAACATATGCTCGGTTCAAATAAGAATTTATGGTAACATAATCAAGATCCTAATTAATTTGGATGTAGGACCTGAAACATGCATGTAGGATCTGAATTTATCAGTTGTTATCTTAAAATCTTTGAGTAATATATATAACATGCACCATTTTGTTAATTGTCCCCCAAAAATCTTAATTTTGTAGATTGGCTTTTATTGAGGGATTTGATGCAACGATCTCTTCATCTTGCTCGATCCGGCATCCAAATAAATTGTAAGTACAACATAAAACTCATGTTTAATTAGTAGTTTGTGCATGGATGTGTATTTTGATATATAAGAGTGCGTATATAGTTAATTGGATGCATTTATATTAGGTGGTGGATGGCGCCTTGGGATGCGACGGGGTATTTTCAGTGGTGGCCATGGCCAGGACCTCCTATGATGTGGGGGCGACATCTCATAACCTGGGGGTATGGGTAGCCAAAGCTTCTTTGCCCATAACTTATTTTTGTTTCATTCCCGTCATTAGAAGTTTGGTGTATTTTCTAATAGTTATGAGTGTCGTTTGTATCAAAAGCGAACTCTTATAGAGTTATAAGCATCGGTTCGTCTTCTTCGTCTTTCAGAAAAGACAAAAAAATTTGAATTCTCTGAATCAACAGTTGCACGAATCTCAAAATATTGATGCAACCTTTCGAATTGATTGGGCCGGACCATTCAGATTCCATGTATACAGTTTAATACTAATTTGTGTAGGAATAAATATCTCACTTATTAATCTTTGCTCGACCCAGGAAGTTTGGCCCATAAAAAATTTATAAAAAAACAAAAAAAAAGTTCTAAATTTTGGCACAGGAAGTTTTGGACTCAATGAGTGGTCCCCCATAGTGCGGGGACGATACAGCGAAAACGTTTTAATTTATGCGGAGACATAATTTCGTCATTCTATAATTACGAAAATACGGTTCACTTCATAGAGATTATTTCTTGTACTCACCAAGTTAAATACACCAATGCATCATGATAAATATATTATTGTCTTCTGTTAAATAGTATTATTATGTTTAATGTTTTAGTAGTCCCCATGGTAGTTATGGAAGTTAATTGGAGGGATAATGCGGGGATAATTATCAGGGTCCAAAAATAAAATTACATGACGCTTAATTATTTAGCTTGTTCAATTTCAATTTTCTAGTTACGCCCCTCGGAATAAGTGATACTTATTACAACTAGCTTTTATATTTATTTTATTTTATATATTGGCAGAAACAACTAGCTTTTTAGGTAAGTAATTTGTAGAATATAAGTGAGATAATATCAGATTTCACAAAATAATTTGCTCAAGTTTTGGGGCTTGGGCACTTAACCTTCAGAGGAGAAGGTCAAATTCACAAAGAAGAATTTCATTATTAGGAAAGTAAGTTTTTTTTTAAAGAATATTAGGAAAGTTAATATAACAATTCTTTTAATAGAACTTTGTAGAATTAAAGTGATTGGGTGGCTTCAATCAAAACCGATAAAAATAGAACAATCAAAATAGATTTCTTTTTCTCGTATGAATATTTTTTCCACATCTCAGAAAAAAGTTCCAGATTTTAGTTTTCTTATGTAAAGGGTGTTTTTATTTATTGACTAACAGAAACCAAAGCTTATTTTACTCTACTAAAAAGAGTGTTTTATATTGCGAAGTCTAAAGTATACTGAAAAATAGATTCTCTAATTTTAGAATCCATCAGAATAAATAGTTGATCTAATTTTATATGGCCTCCTTATTTCTTCTTCACCCTTAGAAATAAATTAACCTTCTTAGATCCCCTCAATAACATCAGATTAATGGGTTCCACAACCTCAAAGCAAGCTTGCGCGAACTTGCAACAGTGCTGGCCGTTGCCTCCTGACTCAGAGGACTACTTTGTGCTACCTTACCAGAATGAAAGCGTCGACTCTAATGCTTCTGATATTGGTGAAGACATGATTTCGGAGGATTACTTTTTGGATCAGCGTAACCCTCCTTTAACCCCACAAATTGCATCCAGGACTTTGCCTATTAAGCCAGAGGTACTGCAATTAATTATGCCCTTAATATTAATTTTGATAGAGTATATAATCATCCAATTAACTTTTACTTCTAATATAGAAGACGAACAATAAGAAGTAATATAAATTGATTGTTGGATATTTTAATGTACTTTGTATAAGTGGTTTTTCTTACCTGTTTATATTCCTTTATCCTTTTTTTAAACTTGTATATATAACACATGTGATTGCTTAAACTCTAAAACCAATTTGATTGTACAGAATCAATTGTTGTTCTTAATTATATTAAAGTAATTTTACAATAATAAATTTCTAGAATCTTAGGAAGTGTAATTAAAGAATTTTATGGCCGACAACAAAACTAATATACATCATTTGCAATTGACGATTTTCCTAAACCTTAGCAAAAGGCATAAGCGTGGTTCTTGCTTCGTTACTAAATTTAAAAACAAGAGAATTAATCCACAGAATAACCTGTGGGTTGATTGTCATTATATAATTGTATGACATCATAATCATGTTAAGTGTTGTGACAATTGTTAGTTTTTATTTTATTATGTGGTTTATGTTATTATTGTGCACCAATTTTATTTACAGAATTAATGAAAAGACATAACTTTTAATTGAAAAGACATAACTTTTATTAGAAAAAATTCAGATTGTTATTTATAAAAATTATACGGGTCCCAAAGGTTGTCTCAATGTTATTAAATACTTCTTCTCTTATTTGGATGCACCATATTATGTAAAACTTCGTCCATAAAAGTATTTTATAGAAATAGAGGAAAACAGTTGAAGATCGGTATTTACTTTCACTTAACGATGTCGTCACTCTAGAACTGTGAGATTTAAATTACGTTTGCTATTTTATTTTGGATTTATGGATTCTGAATTTTTTGGGAGAACTAAGTGGAAGCATAAATCCAAAATAAATTCGTAGGGTGTTATGCAATTTGAACACAAATAATTCAGAATCCATTAATCCAAAATAAAATAGCAAACATAATTTTAAATCTTATAATTCTGGAGTGACAATATCGTTAAGAGGAAGTGTAAATATCAATCTTCAACGATTTTCCTCAGATGTGATGATGGAGACTTTAAGCATTTTTTTTTTTACTTCTCTATTCTATAAAATATTTTTATGGACAAAGTTTTACAAAATAGAGGTGCGTCCAAATAAGAGACAAAATATTTAATAACACTAAGGCAATTTTTGGAACCAGAACATATAAATAGCAATCTGAATTTTTTCCATTAAAAAATACTCATACTTTTATATTAATTATATAAATGAGACTGACGCACAATAATAACATAGCCATATAATTAAATAAAAACTAACAACAACATAACCAGAGAAATTCGTTTGACATCTGAACTAAAAATATGTAGATAACACAGGTAATAAATTCATGGGAGCTTGTTGACCCGAGCGAGTGCAACCCTGAACTAAACAATGAGAAGAAGATTAGCATATCTCCTTTGGCATCAAATTGTCGTAAGACACTTCAGATCTTAGGCATGGTACGTGCAAGAGTCAACTCGTTTGAAAGAAAAATTGATCAAAGGAGAAGGAAGCTTAAGCTTGGGTCGGTTTCATCTAAATACGCACCAGCGGAAGATAAAAAGGTGGTTTTTTACTTCACAAGTCTTACAGGTATACCGACCACACATGAGGATTGCCAAGATGCAAAGGTAATATTACAAGGATATGGTGTGTGCCTTGATGAAAGGGATGTCTCAATGGATGCTGTGTTTAAGGAAGAATTGAATGAACTTCTGGGGACGAGTTTCGGAGGAAAATTGCCTAGAATTTTTGTGGATGAATGCTACATAGGTGGGGCTGAAGAGGTGAGGAAGCTGCATGTTAGTGGGGAATTGAAGTGTGTTTTGGAGGGGTGTAAGATGAAGGCAATAGGAAAAGATGGCAACTTTGAGCTATGTCCTGGTTGTGCTGATGTGAGGTTCTTGCCATGTTTGAGTTGCTCAGGGAGTTGTAGAGTTTATATGGAGAGCAGAGAGGAGGGAGTTGGAGTTCAGTTTGAAAGGTGTAAAGACTGTAATGAGTATGGGCTCATTCGGTGTCCGGTTTGTTGGTAGTGTTAGTTCAAGCCTACATTGTCCATTTCAAAAGAGTTAATTTTTTTTTTTCCATTGTAATTCTGCAAGTATTGTTATGCCTTTTGTAAAGGCTGACTAGTAGGCACTTGCATTTCTTGTATGCCTTTAAAGGCCAACTGAGATTATTTGCTACGAAGATTCATAAATTGGTTTCTTTTATTAATTATAGCTGGGTTTCCCTTTTAATTTTTGTATAGTTGTTATTATATTCAGCATTTGAAATTATAAAGTTCAAACATTAGAACTGTAACTTCCTTAGAATTAATCAGAAAAATAGTACCTACCATTAAAATCATACATGGAAGTTTAAGACGAAACTCTTTGTTAATAAATTACCAGGCAGTTTTGCATCCTAGATCAAAATAATAGAGCTAATAGCTTCTGAAGTCTGTTCCTTTACTAAATATGAATATATTAAAAGGTCACACATATATGTTCAGAATTTAAATTTCCAGTTCACATAAAATTAAAACTCTTATTTGTACATTTTTTTTTTCTTTTATATATCTAGACATCACACCTGACTGAACTTTTACTTCCTTCCATGACTTGCCAAATCAGCGGCCTTTTTGGCAGCATAAGTAAGAGCATCTGATACGAACATAGCCCCAGCTGAGAAATAACTACTTGTTACAACAGCATTGGTTACCTTAGCAGCAGTTTTTCCTGTCACTGAGACCACTGTTTTGGTGGTATCTGACACGTGGTACGTGTCATCAACAGATCTCACCGCGCCTACACCCGCATTTATCTTATCAGTCAACCCGATCCGCTTGCTCAGATCCGCAATTTGGGCCACTGCTGTGGTAGAGACTTGGTGTGACTCATCAAAGGCCTTTGCTCTGCTTAATGCATCTTTGCTTAGAGTATACCCTTTGGACAACATGGTTTTGACCATGTCTTGTGCCACTGTTAGCGCCTCCCTTGGGGTCGTATTGAACTGGTATGCATCTACATGCTGTCAAAGGGCAAGAAAGGAAGGTATTAGTGTAGGTTTCAATAGCAAAATTATACCAGTATTTACGTTATTTGACTAAGGTAAGCGAACATTCTTACATCTGCAAACCATAATTTTGGGCTTATTTGCAGGTAATACCAACCACATACATGCCATAAAGAGTAAGCCAATGATCAAACCATCCCTGACTTACCATTTTGACAGAAACTCTTAACTCCAACACACAAATTAAGAACTCAGTATACATTTAAATTTTGATTGATTTTAGCCTAGTTTGAATTTGGGTGAGAAACAGCATGCTAGAAGTGGGGGAACATTTACCCTTGCAGCACATTATTTGAGGTGTAGATGTAATTTGTCAAAATCTAATAAAATCAGGCATCAGTTGCTAAGAGAGATATTTTAATTGTTATTTACAATATTTGCAACATTAATTACAGTTTTAAGAAAGAAAAATAAACTCCTCTTTGCTTTTCTTTCTATATGTTGCATTTTATGTACTTACTGTTGTCACAGTTTCCTCTTCTATACCCCAAGAAGTATGCTGCCAGAAATTGTGATCATCATAGTGGCCCCACCGGGTTATGCATACAGGTTGATCCACAATAGTAGCTCCCTGATAGAATAAGAAAATGAAATAAAAAATATATTGTTTCTCAGCAAATTAACTAATGATTTTGAAATTAATTTAATTTAAAAGGTTGGTAGAAAATGACAAGTGAGGTAGTTGGAAGAAACAAATCAGTCAATTGAGTATAGCACAGAAATAATAAATCGGCCAAAGGATATAAATCAAACTTGTTTAAAAAATGGCTAATTAAAAATATATAGCACAGAGAAACTTAATGAGCCATCAAAGGCACAAAAATCAACATGGGAAAAAGAAAATGACACAAGTAACACTTACACTAAGCAATACTGCAGTTTCCAATGCATAAGGTTCCTTAAATGTCACATAAGCAGTAGAGGCATAGTCTCCTGATCTGATTTTTTATATGTGAAAAAAATGACAGACATATTAAGGATGAATATAAGCAAAGCGAAAGCATTTACAAGATTTGCACATCTAGACTTCAACTAAAGCAATTGGTTCCGGTATAAGTTCCTCAATGAACTTGTACCAAAGTTCCCCCTTTGTTAATATGCGAAATTCATATAAGATTCATCACAGGTAGTTTGAAATAATGAGCTTGAAACGATTGGAATTTTCATTCATCACAGGTAGTTCCTATTTCTGTCACTTCACAGGGAAGAGGAAGCACAATTGGGCTACTGCTTTTATGGTTGTTCTTTGGCTTTTGTGGAAACAACGCAACGAAGCTATATTCCACAGTGTGAAGATGCCAACAGGACTAGTGGTTAACAGGGCACGGGCAGAGGGTGGCCTATGGGCTAGGTTCTGTAATAGAGGTGCATTTCAGAAAAATTGCGGTAGCACATAACTGAATATACTGATGTAATAGGCTAGTGGTTGTAAACACATCTATTAATATAACATTGGTAGACACTACCAATTTTTCAAAAAAAAAAAAAAACTCCAAATCATTCATTTTTTGCTAAAAAATCCCTGATAGTTGGGGAAACCTAAAAAAGGGCACTGGCCTCCCTCCACATTTGAGTGTTATATAATTAAGTGCAAAGTACTTTCCAATTTTTCATTAATATAGCATATATATTGCAAACTTTTCTGTACCCATTTTTTTTTTGGCAAGCTTTTTCTGTACCTATTTTCTAGTAATTAGATAGAGCAGGAACTAGATATTGAGCAGTACAATAATAGCAAACCAATTTTTTTTTTATTAATAGGAAAATAAATTAAAAAAACGATAATGGGGAATGGTTTCGGTGAATTTTGAAATCTAAGAAGAACGTTATGATTCATAACGTCTAGGACACTGTAGTTGGACGTTATAAACCATAACGTCCGGTTAATCTGATTGGATAATCTCTAATTAATAAAAAAAAAACTGTAGCGGAGCGTGATGGTCCATAACGTCCAACTACAGTATTTTTTTTCGACCATAAGGTTATAGAACCGAAGGAAAAAAAATACTGTAGCTGTACGTTATGGACCATAATGCCCTGCTACAGTATTTTTTATTAATTAGCAATTATCCAATCAGATTAACCGGACATAGGGTTTATAACGTCCAGTTACAGTGTCCTGGACGTTATAAACCATAACGTTCTTCTTAGATTTCGAAATTCACCGAAATCATTTCCATTGTCGTTATTTTTATTTTATTTTTCCTATTAATAAAAAAATCGGGAAACTTTACTCACCTGATAATTTCAACGTGGTCAATAGCTCCAGAGAAAGAGAAGAAATCATAGAGATCCCCTTCAGTGGCTCTACTGGAGAGATTTGTGACTTCAATTGTGTACGCTTCTTGACTCATATTCTAACAAAATTACCAAAAAATAACAGAGAGAATTTTATTTAAGGCAGTCTAGAGACAAATTCAGAGCAAGTTCCAGAAATCTAGCAAGTTCGGTTAAAAGTCACAGCACTGAATTTCAGTGATTATGAAGTAGCAAGATAAATTAGCACCAATATATACTCCAAGAATTTTAATAAGAAGTTCCTAAGAGTAATCAATTAAAATTTGATAATTTCGAGAATCAGTGTATACTGTTATTTGTTAAATAGTAATTTAGCATGTTGCTTGGGGAGAACAAACCCCAAAAGCGAAAGGAAGGAAAATAACAGACAAAGAAATCAAAATTAACTTCAAGAGTATGAGGCTAATTTTGCGGCCCTACAAATTGTTCTCTCTACTAATTAAAACAAAGACTAAAATTGGAGAAATTTTTAGGCAAGAAGGGTTTACAGACATTAACTTTACCTACTGTGTATCTTCTTCAAGCCGTAAGGTTTCTCTCTTTCTCTCCTCTCTCTCTCTCTCTCTACCGATAACAGTTGCGAGTTTACTAGTTCTTGTTGTCGGTATTGGTACGACGATTGCTTGAGAATGAGAAAAGTGTAATTATTGCCCAGAGTTTAAACTGGAACCTTCCAGCTGTTCTTTTGGGATTTGGGATTTGGGATTCACGTATCTGCTTTTTATTTTATTTTTCTTTTTTTAAGGATTTCAGCGTTTCGCCATTTGCGTTAGGATTTGTTCTGCGATTGTGAGTTGTGTGAGTAAATATTATTAAGGTAATTAGCCTTGGCTGCATTAGTTAAGTTTTAAAAAAAAAAATATATATATATAGAGAGAGAGAGAGAGAGAGAGAATGGCTAATATACCACTAGTGGCATAGAGCCGTTCGTACTACCAAGTAGATTTTGTGATTTTGAAGTCCAAATAGCCGATCCGAACCGTTCAACATGTTCTCCATATTGAAATGTGCTTGGAGACCAAATTTTATATTTTTTTGAATTTTTTTACTATTTATTAAGCCACTTTGAAAATCGCTGATCCAACGGTGGCTTCTGTTTTTACTGTTTGGTTAAGCCACCGTTGGATCAGCGATTTTCAAAGTGGCTTAATAAATAGTAAAAAAATTCCAAAAAATGTAAAATTTGGTCTCCAAGCACATTTCAATATGGAGAACATGTTGAACGGTTCGGATCGGCTATTTGGACTTCAAAATCACAAAATCCACTTGGTAGTACGAACGGCTCTATGCCACTAGTGGTATATTAGCCATTCTCTCTCTCTCTCTCTCTCTCTATATATATATATATATATATTCAACATCACAAAAATGATGAATTTATAAAAAGTAAATTTTGATGAAGATCACTAAACTTTATTATTTGTCACGAATTAGTCACTGAAGTTTAATTTGTCATCTTTTAGTCACTTAACTTTGTCATTTGTCACAATCAAGTCACCCTATATTTTTTTTCGTTCAAAATGCTAATGGAATATACTAATTCCGTTACTATTTTGGATGGAATATGCTAATTTCATTAGTATTTTCAATGGAATGAATATATTATGTTAATATTTTGAACAGAATATAAATATTCTGCTAAAAATTTTGACGGAAAAATATAAGACTTGATTGAAACAAATAACAAAGTTAAGTGACTAAAATTGAACAAATTAAAATTGAGTAACTATTCATAAAAAATTACAAATTTCAATGACATCCAGCAAAATTTAATCATTTATAAATATTATCGTATCCGTCATTTTCTACCTTAAAATGATTGTCCACGGCGGACAGAAGTTGACTCTTTACCAAAAAAAAATCAAGTTGTGCAAGTAGAAATTCTTAAATAACACAAGTCTCGTTTAAAGGGAAAATTAAAGATTCATATGACAAGTCATTACGGATAAAGTTCTCAGGGGTAGATCGATTACAGAACCCAAAAAAAAAAAAAAAAATCATAGACTCATAGTTGCTCAAAGGCCAAAGGGTGATAATTGGGCCGACTCGGACCATCTATGGCCCACAACGATTATTCGTCCGTTACATGTCGGCATCCGCCTCAAGTCCAGATCCTCTGTTCCATGTTCCTTGGTTCATTTCCTGTAAGATTTCACTGCAGTGAGGACGTTCGGGCACTCCATCTGTCAATAACTCACAACAGGAACTCCGTCTTTGTATATTAGACAGAAAATTTGGATTCTCCTCAGCTGATGATCGTTTGGTGGTATGTCCAATCAAAAAATAAAAAAAAATGTGGCTTGTTTTGCTGCAGCAGATATTCTATGGAATCTGGTGCAGTCTTTATCACATTAGTTGATGTAGTGTAGGACCAAATAAGACCAATTGTGACCTCAGTGCAATTCTTAGAATCCAGATTGTTTATTTGCAGTGCTTTGGACATTAAGATTACTATTTTCATGGTGTTCTAAAGTTCACTGTAAAAAAAATCAAATTAATTTTATATAGAGTAAAGTGGTTAAAAAATATTCAAAAAATAAATGCATTAAATTAATGTATAAATTTTCTAATTTTGACCCTTGACTTTATACTAAGTTAGTTCTAAAATTTAAAATTATCACATAGACACATCACTCGTAAAGTTCATCAATTTTAACAATTTGAATTTGTTATTTGAAGACAATCCGATAAACTTTAGTGTTAAGTTCACAAAGAAACTTGATAAAGTTAAGACACCTTAGTTGTTCTCATTATTATTATTATTATTATTATTATTACTACTATTATTGTACTTCAATTTTTTTTTAGCACCACAGTTGTTGTATTCAGTTTTATGCAGTGCATTTATGATGTTAATCATTTGTTTGGGTGAATAAAGAGCCCGGTCTTCATTTTAAAACCTAAAAAAAAAATAAAAGAATTCAATTCTACTCCCATTTCTAAAATAATTTAATTCTACCCACATTATTGATTTTTTTTATTTAGAAATTATAACCTAAAAATCAACTAAACCAGTCAATGGGGCAAAAAATCAATAAAAATAGCCTACACCGGTTTTCCAAACTGGTGTGGAATTAAAGTCCTCTTCTGCACCGGACCCCGAAACCGGTGCAGAAAATTTCTAACCCGGTTGACCCATTTTATCACCAGACTGTGGACTCGCCACAGAAAATCCACAAAAATCCCTGCACCGGGTTGGGAATCCGGTGCGGCTTGGGTTGAATTTTGTATCCAAATTTAAACAATAAGAATCTGGCTTGAGAATCACAGTGCACTGGGCACACACTAAAATAAAAAATAAATTACTAATTGGCATGGGATTTTTTCTTTCATTCATTTAATGGCGCAGTCATTGTTCACCTGATCCTAAGAATAAATAAGGTGGTGTTTTTTAATTTTCCCAAGCTAAAATACAGGAAGAAAGAAACAAAATTAAGAACATCTAGTTGCATAAGAAATTCGGTTCTGACCAATGTTTGAAGGAAGGGAATTTGTGAGAGAAGGGCAAGATGGTTATTAAGTTTTTAAATAATAATAAAATTATAAAATAACTCAATTTAAAACGAATATTACCAAGATTTAAGGAAGAAAAGGGGAAATAAGAAATTTGTTGATTGGGAAATTGAAAATTGTGAAAGTTTTGATGGACATTTGAACAATTAATCCTAGCAACTTGTTAGTTATTAATTATACGGAAACTTTTTTAATTGGACCGTTATGAAAATCATTTGTTCGTCCGTTGAATCTTCAGTAAGTTTCGATGATCTAGTTGTAACATATATCTAGATTTGTAATTTTATTCTGAATATTATTTTAATGAAAGGTTCTCAAAACAATCAAATAGATGTAAATGTTAGAATTGTCCTATAACATGAAAGGTGGGATTTATTGATAACACTTTAACTTTATAATTTTGACAATCTCTTTTCACATTAAGTTTTTTTCACTTAAAATAAAGCTTATAGATTGATTGTATATTATGTAATTTAAGTTTATTTGGTATTTCATTAAATATAATTAAATATGGACCGCTGTAAATTTCAAGTCATGTGATGCATTATTGAACTTGTGTTTATTATTTTTCAGAATTTGATGCCAGTATGCAGATAGCATAAATTGAATTCAAACTATCGGACTTAAATTATAAAATATATAAAATGGTAGTCATATCAGCAAAATGCAAAAATTAAATTGATTTTGCTGCAGGGCACACCTAGCTATGTACAGCCCTGCAGCAAATAAAGAAAATTTCTGGTATATGTGTTGAAATTCCCCCATCAGAGAAATATGTAGACGCTATCTTAATTATTACTATCATCTCTATTATTAAACTAAATCATCTTCATGATATATAAATCATTCCAAAGGAACAGTAACTTCATCCTAATTTCTAAACCTTACATTTTTGTCTCGTCTCCGTTATCTCTTCATTGATCTGACAACGAAACATTTCTGCACCGGATTGGAAAACCGGTGTAGGCCCGCACCGGATTGCAAAACCGGTGTAGGCCTGCACCGGATTGCAAAACCGGTGTGGCTATTTCTTGTGTAGTCTTCGGTGTGGGGCTGTGGCAGAGCAGGAATTTTCTGCACCGGATTTCCAATCCGGTGCAGAAGAGGGCTTTAATTCCACACCGGTTTGGGAAACCGGTGTAGGCTATTTTTATTGATTTTTTACGCCATTAGCTGGTTTAGTTGATTTTTAGGTTATAATTTCTAAATAAAAATAAAAAATCCACATTATTAGTTAGTGCAGCGTTTGTCTCATTACTAAACATAGTACTCAATTGTGATTTCAATATTGCCATCCTTCTAGAATCTAGATTGTTTATTTATAGCACTTTGGCCTTGAAAATCACTATTTATTAATGCTGCAAAAAAAATTACAGTATGACAGCTGTGTTTAGTGCTTGATAATGATTGGAAATTTTATAAAACACTATTTCTTACAAAATTATTAATAAAATATTCTTTTTCGAAATTTTTTGACAAATTGTCATGTGAGCTCCACTTTTCTGTCACTTTACTGGATTCAACTTCTCACCAGTACCGTAGAGGATGAGCCTCACTTTATGGTTTGAGATTAAATCTTACTACTTTGGAATTCGGACTAATGCGGAACAGTATTATATAGCTTTGAGATTTGTGCCAAGTTAAAAAGAATTGTCCGAATTCACTAATCGTATATCAAGGTTCTATTATCTATTTGGATCATGATTTTCTCCTTTTCTTTTTGTTTTTTTTTCTTACCAAGTCATATTTAGCTTCAACAATGTCAATGTTCAGTTGTATTATATAAGAATCAAACTTATATGAATATAGAAAAGCAGGATACATCATGATCCCTTTAATTTGTTTATTATTTTCTATCATTTGGTTCTAATTAATCTGTATACCTACATAATGACTTCTGTAAATATTTGTTTGATATTGCATAAATCTGATTTATGTTCAGCTCGATCAAAAGTTATCAGTACCCATGCATTCCTTTCACTATAAAACGGAATCAAAGTAGAGAAATTTATAAAACTAAGAATTATTTTTTGCAATTTGGACTGAAAATAAAAATGTGTTGCGGACTGTTGAATTAGTATTCGTTGAATAAACAAAATTCTTATAACTTGTTATATTATATGCTGATCTTATTTTACTTGTAAAGATGAGATGAACATTTTGAAAATATATTTAATTAATTAATTAATATGAAAATTAATATGAAAACATTATTGACATCATTATATATATTTAATTAATTTAACTGGATTTAATTCCTCAGCAGTTTCATTAATTTAATATGGAGAGTATTAATCTGAGTAGAGAAAGTGTCAAAAAAAATCATGAGAGTAAATGGAGAGTAGTAGTAGAGAAGGAACGGGAGGGAAAAGTGGAGTTCGCAAAAACATTTTGTTAAAGATTTTTAAAATGGGGTTATTTTGTTTGATGATTTGGTACGAAAATATATTTTATAAAATTTCCTGATCATGATTATATTTTTTTTCATTAATAATTCAAATATTTTCTATGCCAAAAGTGAAATATGTATTGTCAGACATATCGTATATTGAGACTAATGCATATACTTCAAAATGATAAAATCTGAAATTTACTTGTGAAATAAGATAGAAAAATAATGTACCAACTTAATCACAAAGAACAATTGATTTACCAACCTAATTTGAAAAAAAATTTTATTTACTTTGTGTGGGAGACCACACACTTGTGAATAGGAAATTTTCTTGTAGATATTTTTTGAAAAATAGTGGAATAAATTCACCGATTTCTATTAGAAATATGGTAAGACCAGTTCTGGTACATAAAGTAGGTACCAAAACATGATCGTCAGTATACCAGTTACTTACAAAACATAATATCAAGCATAAGATGTTCAGACATAATCATCCAATTATGGAATAAATTCACCGATTTCTACTAGAAATATGGTAAGACTAGTTCTGGTACATAAAGTAGGTACCAAAACATGATCGTCAGTATATCAGTTACTTACAAAACATAATATCAAGCATAAGATGTTCAGACATAATCATCCAATTACAAATCCGAAATAAAAATAGTATGCTTCATTTAGTGCAGCACCAGACAGGGGCGGACCCAAGCCTATCCGGGGGGCAGCTGCCCCCCACCCTCCTGAATTTTGCATTTTAGTGGAAGTCGAGACTTTTCAATCGACTCTGCCCCTTTCTGGAAATTTTTTTGCCCCCCGCTGGATGTTTAATTTGTAGTTCGGCTTAAATTTAGGGTTAAAATTAAAGTAAATTTCTTCAATTATGATTAATAATTAGAATTATAGATTGAAATATCATAAATTACAAGTCAAAGCATTGAAAAGTATAAATAAAAGTATTATTTTTTATTAAATACTTAATTAGTTAATGGATTTGGACCCGTTTAGTTATTTAAACCCAATTCGATATTTTTTTGCCCCCCCCTCCCCCCGACGAAAATCCTAGATCCGCCCCTGGCACCAGACATTGGAGATTGGAGATTGTCAGGCCCAAAATGCTCCTGTGTAATCTCTAAAAAATTCTGTCGATATTACTCTACCTCTGCCATAGCTCCCAAGATTTCTACTGCCTGTTGTAGATCCAGGTTGTCCACTATCAGATCCTATAAAGGATCTGACAAATCCTTGACATCAGAGGGAAGGATAATACTTAAACTTAGATTAGAACCACTACTGTTTTTAACAGAACAACAAAAGTTAGTCAAAGAAATAATTCTAGAATCTGAAGCTTTTGCATTAGGAGGAACTATGCCTTTAAAACATACTTGGTTCCGCTCTAACCAAGTGGTTCAAATAATAGCTCCTCTAATAGCTCTAATAACTCTATGTAGATATTAAATAGTTGAGTGGCTTCACCCTCAATCTTTATTAAAATTATATATATAGAGTAGAACTAGGATGCTCCTAAGTTCACCCAACCTCTGATGAACTTGACTCTAAAATATATCGAATCGACTTTAAACGATGAATCCAAACTGTTGAAATCCTTCTACCTAATGAGTGATGCGTCAATATGTGAAAATTTTAAAGTTTCGAATTAATTTAATATAGAGTCAAGTGGTCAAAAGTTTAAGGTTTATAAATTAATTTTAATGCATTCATTTTTTGGATTCCTTTGACCACTTGACTCTATATTAAATTAATTCGAAACTTTAAAATTTTCACATGTAGACGCATCAATCATTAGGTAGAAGAATTTCAACAGTTTGAATTCATCATTTAAAGTCGATTCGATATATTTTAGAGTCAAGTTCACAAGAGGTTGGGTGAACTTAGGAGCACCCTAGTTCTACTATATATATATATATTAACCATACCACCGCATGGTCCGTATCTCGTTTCATTGTCCAAGTGCTATTGAATCTGCTCGGGTATCTTTTCAGGAGTAGAATTAGGGTGTTCATAAGTTCACCAAGTCTCTTTGTGAACTCAACTCTAAAATTTATCGAATTAGCTCATTGAAATCATTCTACCTTATGAGTGATGCATCTGCATGTGAAAATTTTAAAGTTTTAAATTAATTTAGTATAAAGTCAAGTGGTCAAAATTAGAAAGTTTATAAATTAATTTTAATGCATTCATGTTTTGAATGTCTTTTGACTACTTGACTCTATGCAAAATTATTTTAAAATTTTAAAATTTTTGCATTTAGACGGATCACTTGTGAGGTAGAAGGATTTCAATATTTTAAATTTGTCATTTGAAGTCAATCTGATAGATTTTAGAGTTGAGTTCACAAAGAGGTTTGATGAACTTAGGAACATCCTGGTTCTACTCTTTTTTAATTTAAAAAGAAAGGTCCTTCCGTTCTATATATTTCAAGAGTAGAACTAGGGTGTTCCTAGGAGTACCAAGCTCCTTTGTACTATTAACTCTAAAATCTATTGGATTAACTTCGAACAATGAATCCAAACCGTTGAAATCCTTCTACCTTATGAGTGATGCGTCTACATGTGAAAATTTTAAAGTTTCGAATTAATTTAGTATAAAGTCAAGTGGTCAAAAGTCTTCCAAAAAATGAATGCATTAAAATTAATTTAAAAACCTTCTCATTTTGACCACTTGATTTTATACCAAATTAATTCGAAACTTTAAAATTTTCACATGTAGACACATCACTCGTAAGGTAGAAGGATTTTAACGGTTTAGATTCGTAGTTCGAAGTTAATCCGATAGGTTTTAGAGTTAAGAGCACAAAGAAGCTTGGTACTCCTAGGAGCACCATATTTCTACTCATATTCCAATGCATAAAGCCATACTTTTACTTTAGCTACTTTGTCTTCCTTTATCATGAAAATCCGGTGCAAAGATATTTTTCAAAAATCAACGACTGATTTTTCCAACAGGTTAGGCAAAGAGAAACTGCTGGGAAACTCACGGTTGGGTCCATGTAGGCTCTCTCAAAAACTCTGTAGTTGGACAAATTTGTATCCTCCGACTTAAAAAAAAGTACAACTACTTCTTATGCACTTTTCAGGAAATTAGATAAAATTCTCACATATTTGTTCTACCGTGTAACAAGCACAGTAGACAACAAATATGTGAGAAATGTATTTATTTCTCTAAAGAGTGCATAAGAAGTGGGTGTACTTTTAACTCAAGTTTTAAGTTTATATCATAATTATCCAATTTAAATCCGCAAGAATATTAAAAGGGAACCGAATCCTCTGCCCTCCAGGGGCAGGATTTTCCTGCCTCTGAATCACTGACATGTGGGCTCACAACAAAATTAAAACCAATTTTTAAATATTAAAACATATCCAGACCCATGCGTCAGCCGCACTGGGGATAGGATTTTCCTGCCCTCCGAAGAGCAGGTGATCTCTTTCCTATTAAAAGACCATGTGTATTACAGGTGTGGGAAATTGGACTGTTCGAAACTAAACTCAAATTAAATGATCCGTTAATGCAGATGGTGCGGACTTGAGTGGGACTATATGAAATGAGATACGGGCCATTTAGTGATATTATTTCAAAAAAAAAATACTATGAATAAAAATTTCGGGCTATATATGTTGGACTCCCCAATCATGCGTTCACCACGGTCTATATTCATATGGACATCAAGATAGATACAAATATCTAATTTGATCCATGAAAAGTTGGGCTTTATCATTATGTGTTAGTGAGTATGAATCAATTATGGGGTCCTTTGATTCTTCCTGCTGCATTGATCACGCCATTATTACAATGCACGGTAACTTGGTAAATATGTTGAGTCAAAATATGTCAAGTCAAATATATGACAATGATTATTAGAGGCCTAAGTTTTTTTTATTGATAACAAGCTGGCTACTAGCCTTAGTAATTAAAAGGACTGTTAATTATTCAAATTACTGCGCGCTAATTAACATAGTACAGTTCTCAGAGAAAAGTAATTAATAATTAACAGCCGATCGAAACAGAACGAAGTTAAGGAAAGAGAGAAGAGAAAAAGGAAAGCAAGGCTGTATAAACTCATGAATCACATATATATCACATTAGTAGACTCCTGATTATGGCAGCTTGAGCACTCGTCATGTCGGTAGTAGCGAGCAAATCTGTGAGCCTTTCACTCAAGTCATCTACCTCTTGTTGCAAATCCCTAATGTAGTTGCATGTATCTTGTAAAACCCGGGAAGCCGATACCTACAAAATTATTATACAAGACCTTCATAAGTTCATCAAATCTCTTTGTGAACTCAACTCTAAAATTAATCGAATTGGCTTCAAATGACGAATCCAAACCGTTGAAATCATTCTATCTTAGGAGTGATGCATGTGTATGTGAAAATTTTAAAGTTTTAAATTAATTTAGTATAAAGTCAAGTGGTCAAAAATTAGAAAGTTTATAAATTAATTTTAATACATTCATATTTTGAACGTCTTTGACTACTTGACTCTATACAAAACTAATTTTAAATTTTAAATTTTTTGCATTTAGATGCATCACTCGTGAGGTAGAAGGATTTCAACATTTTAGATTTGTCGTTCGAAGTCAATCCGATATATTGTAGAGTTAAGTTCACAAAGAGACTTAATAAACTTAGAAACATCCTAGTTCTACTCTCTTTTCACATTAAAAAGAAAGGTCCTTCCGTTTTATATATTTCAATGCATAAAGCTATACTTTTACTTTAGCTACTTTGCCTTCCTTTATCATGAAAATCTAGCGCAAATATGTTTTTCAAAAATCATCGGCTGATTTTTCCAACAGGTTAGGCAAAGAGAAACTGCTGGGAAACTCACGGTGGGGTCCATGTAGGCTCTCTCAAAAACTCTGTAGTTGGACGAATTCGTATCCTCCGACTTAAAAAAAGTACACCCACTCATCTTTTTAGGAAAATAAATAAATTTCTCACATATTTGTTATCTACCGTGTAACAAGCACGGTAAACAACAAATATGTGAGAAATGTATTTATTTCTCTAAAGAGTACATAAGAAGTGAGTGTACTTTTTAACTCTGTCCAATTTAAATCCGCAAGTATATTAAAAGACCATGTGTATTGTACAGGTGTGGGAAATTGGACGGTTCGAAACTAAACTCAAATTAAAAGAGATATTGCAGATGGTGCGGACTTTAGTTGGACTATATGAAATGAGATACGGGCCATTTAGTGATATTATTTCAAAAAAAAATACTATGAATAAAAATTTCGGGCTATATATGTTGGACTCCCCAATCATGCGTTCACCACGGTCTATATTCATATGGACATCAAGATAGATACAAATATCCAATTTGATCCATGAAAAGTTGGGTTTTATCATTATGTGTTAGTGAGTATGAATCAATTATATATGGGGTCCTTTGATTCTTCCTGCTGCATTGATCACGGCATTAATTATTACAATGCACGGTAACTTGGTAAATATGTTGAGTCAGAATATGTCAAGTCAAATGACAATGATTATTAGAGGCCTAAGTATTTTTTATTGATAACAAGCTAGCTACTAGCCTTAGTAATGAAAAGGACCGTTAATTAATCAAATTACTTCGCGCTAATTAACACAGTACAGTTCTCAGAGAAAAGTAATTAATAATTAACAGCCGATCGAAACAGAACGAAGTTAAGGAAAGAGAGAAGAGAAAAAGGAAAGCAAGGCTGTATAAACTCATGAATCACATATATATCACATTAGTAGACTCCTGATTATGGCAGCTTGAGCACTCGTCATGTCGGTATTAGAGAGCAAATCCGTGAGCCTTTCGCTCAAGTCATCTACCTCTTGTTGCAAATCCCTAATGTAGTTGCATGTATCTTGTAAAACCCGGGAAGCCGATACCTACATAATTATTATACAAGACCTTCAGTTGAGTGAAAGCTTCTCGATCGGTACAACCAAATTTAACAGCACAAAATGTTCTTTCTAAGATACTGCGTACGAGATGATGGCTTCAGTTATTGCTTTGTTGTATGGTTCAATTAAAACTCTAAATTAAACCAATCTAGTTACTATATATATGGTTATATATAATAGTACTTGTTTTATCTAACAGGGTTCAGCAAATTTGCAATGCAAATGACAAATGTAACTTACGCAATCACTGGTACGGCTCCGTGCCTCAGGTAGCAAGTCCTGCAGTTTTGATACCAGCTCCACAATCTGTTCTTCGGTAATCCTAGAGGAATTACTCGACCGCCTTGAGCGTGACCTCCTGCTAGACATGTTCTCAGAGAATTTCCTATACTGGTCTTTTGCAGGGTTTATCGATCGCTGTTGGATAGTACCAGTGAAGATGTTAGCTATCTAACTAGGAGGTAGTAAGAATATAAAGGTATTTTGGTGAATAAAATGTAGAGCTAGAGAAGCAAAGCTTGATCAAGCACTGAGGAATTAAGTGGCAAGTCAAGAGCTAGAAATGTGAATGGTTAATTACAGAGGTAAGTGTCATGCATGTATGCACTTATATAGTGGAATCTGTGCTTGTCTTGTTAGGTGTCCATGTACATGTGTAGGGAGAAAAGATTTGTCTCTAGCGAGAGAAACAATTGGTAAATTAATTTCACGCAATTCAATCTATCTATAGGTCGGTAATTCTTGTTGTGCATGGGATTAATTTAAGGTAAATTTTGTCCCAGTAAGTTTTAATCTGGTCTGTAATTAAGTAATTAATTAGACTGATCTCTGTCTCAGAAAGCTGCTGCTGTGATCTCATTGCTCACGCCAGAAAAATAGCTAACTAATTTAGCAAAACAAGTTCATGTTAATTAACATGTTAGCAAATTAAAGTTGTGCATATCAAGTTTTGTATACAGCAACAATAAAAATATGATGTAATTAAACACACATTTGTTATTGTTTTTATATGTACCAATTAATTGCAAACTTATTTAGTTGGGACAAAATATAAAAAATTGCAGTGCATGACTCCCAAAGTACAAATTAAATTAAATAATCAATGTATAGCATGAGAGAAAGTTTATAGTGATTTCTAAGGAAATTTACTTATTTATATATAATGTTCTTGCATAAAAGTATGTTAAGAGTAATGATGCTCTTAGATAAACACTATATTATAAGGCATGAATTTAAAAACACCAAAGTATGGCATTAATAAGAATAAATCAAATTAGTGTAAAAGAATTAAAACTATTGATTAGCTTCAATTGTATGCATCTCGGTTTATCAATGTCAATTTAAAATAATTTCATCAAATGGAGAATCTTATGTAGGCGATTTAAATTAATCAACTACTAATTATACAAACATACTGTTTTAGAAAGTACAATATTATAATTATTTAAATTAAAATCATAATCTGTAATTATTTTTCAAAATTATGTAAACAGATCTAAGTACAATTTTGTAATTTTATAAGTTGAGAGGTCAAGTCAGTGCCTCTACAAACTTTGGCTCTGCCTCTAAGTGAGAAGCTGGTGAGATATGTACAAATCCTTCAAGTTGTACATATATAAAGCATATGCATAAACTATGTATTACAATTTATTATTTCACCTGTGGGGAATATTGTAACACAAAGGAATCCAATGACATGGTGTAATTAATCCTCCACGATTTTGTATACTAAAATTAATGTTATAATATTCGTTCCAAAAGTTACACATTCAAAGTTAATTTACATCTAATTTACATAATTGTAAATAGTCAGGTCATCCAGCATAACACCGGCATTTTTTTTCATAACCAAAAAAATAAATAAAATAATATTACTAACCACATCTTCAACAAAATTTCACCTATAACCAAACCGTCCCCCGGGGGGCGGTTTACCCCCAGACCAACCCGCCCCCTGGGGGGGGGTCTATTTTTTTTTTTTTAATACGATGGATTATTTATAATTATTTATTGTTTATAATTTTTGTATTTTGTAATATTATGTTAATATTTGTTTATATTTTTAATACAATGGATTTTATGATTTGTGAATAGTTGAAAACATAAGTGAACAAAATAATCAAATAACGTCTGATCAACATAAAATATATAAACGAAAACAAAGTGAATAAAATCAGCAAATAACGTCCAATCAACATAAAATATAAAAATGGAAATATAAAAATACTACTGTCAGGTCTACAATATGAAATATAAAAAACTATCGACAAGGACGACGACCGGATAAAATCGGATCGAACAGTGCTCCGAGGTGATTTTAGGCGATTCGGAGGCGATTTGTAATAATTATCAGGTTTTGTAGTAATTATCAGTTTTTGTAATCGGATCGAACAGAATTTAAAAATTTATCTAAGGAAAATGGTTCACAACATAAGTTAATTAAATAAGTTCATAGCGTAACTGAGCAAATAAGTCTGGAATATAAGATAGAAATATAAATACAACATATGCTGAATTAACTCTTCCTGCGGCCGAATAGACCAAGTCTACTTCTTAGGTTTCTGGAAGTGGATGACGGCGCGACACCAGCAGTTGTAGAGCCCTGACTACTCCCTGAGTGGCTTCCCTGACTGGGTCGCCTACTTCCAGAAGGTCCGGCATTGGCAACCACCCTAGCATTCTCTCGTTGGCTTCGATTATTGCCTCTGCAATGTATTTCATTGAACATTCAGTATCAATATTTAAATTTAATTTCAAATCAATTTTAAGTTGTGTACGATCATCTACATACCTGCCCTCTGCCTGTCAGTAGTAGAATGGTGAGCCTCATGTCCCACTTATCGACCTTGCATCTTGTCCATATCTATTACGCGTCGCTTGTGTTTCCTCCTCCCCTTCCTGATCCATTTCTTATCGGGAACCACCATAGGTCCAAGGTAGTATGGCCACTGGTACTGGTTGGGGTAGCTATGAAATGATGGTGTCCAAGTGTTCAGAAGGAAATCAGTACAGTAATAGTTATCAACAAATACGTCCTCTGAAAAGTTTCGTTCTCGGCAAACCGCCATAACATGAGAACACGGTATGCGAACTAACTGGGGGCCTTGGCACTCGCACGTTACTTGATTGTTCTCACCTAAAATGACTTTGTACTTGCATGCGCGTTGATGAGTTTCTATAATGCTATTTTGGCTCATAACCGGCAGAATGATCTCACTTTGAACCTGCACTTCATATTCCGTACCTGTGGTACCATACGCTACAACGCGCATGACAGAACATTTGTCTTTGTGTTTTCTTAATTTCTCTTCAACTTTATCTGAGAATGCTTGGTCCCTACTCGCTAATGCAGTGGCTTTAGCATGCCTCTCAACAAACCAAGCATTTAACTTGTAGAATGTGTCCTCCACCAGTGAAACCACGGGTAACATACGGCTCTGTTTGAAGACATTGTTTAATACTCTCACCCATTAGTGGTCATAATTCTCCATCTCCAACCTCTATCACATGCTTGAAATATATTCTCATATGTTGACGGCTCCATCTGATCATTCGGACGTCTCTTGCCCGCCTTCGCTAAGTAGTGATTTACCTCCGGGAATGTCTACAAAAAATAAATAAATATACCTCAGTGATACAAGTCGTGCAAATGTCCAAAAAAATTAGAAAAACAAATACATACATACTCTTGCAAATTCTCTTAACATCTCTTCCATCCATCGTGGTTTTTTCCTCTTACAGCCAATTTTGAACATGTCAGCAAGCCACTGACCCTCGCCGGTATTCTTGCACAAGTTCTCTGAAATGTGTTGCATGCAGTACCTGTGCACAGCCTCTCCGGTATTCGTGTTCCAACCATAGTTGGGGCTATTAAATACATGTTTAATGCCCTTGTGCTGGTCTGATATCACGCAGACGAACCTATTTCCTACCACCTCTCTTCTCACAAAGGACATGGACCCCAATTTGGACCATCCTCCAGTTGAACAATAGCAAAGTCTATGGGCAACAACTGGTTTTCAGCATCATATGCACATGCTATAAGCAGAGCCCCACCATACCGGCCGGACATGAAGCATGCATCGATGCTGATCACAGGTCTAACATATTGAAAGGCTTCAATACATGGACCGAAAGCCCATGCTATGCCCTTGAATTGTACCTCGCTGGGTGTATCGGTTGGTACATGCCACTGCTGGAATCTGGTTCCCGAATTTGTACCTGTTATGGCAATAAGTAATGGTGCGAGGAGATTATACGACCCCTTCCAGGTTCCGAAGCATCTGCAGACTGCAAGTTTCTGACCCCTCCACAACCTATTGTAATGTGGGGTTATATATGGGTAGTCCCGTCTCACCGCACAAGCAATCTCCTTAATGCTCATCGAAGGCTCTTCCTTAATATCTTCCATAATTACATTGCCAATAACTGATACCGTCAGCGCAGTATGGTCTTTCCTTGTTGACGCAGTCTTGCAAGTGTGTGGTCCTTTGACATTCTTAATTATCCATGCATCTCTCTTGTCTTTAGGCGCGGCATACATTTTTCATTTGCACTTTGTATCCTTGCAAATTACAATATACCGGGTCCTCTCTCACTTGGCCACTGTAAACTCCCAGTTACCATTCAAATAGAACTGCTTAACTTTCCTCGACAGTTCTTCTATGTTGGTGTAAAGCTGGCCCGGACTAATCTCTTCGTTATATACAACGCGTGCCCCAAAAAAAGAAATGTTTGCTTCTTCAAAGGAAGTAGTGTCATTGAATGTCCTTACCGGGTGCTTGTCTCCTCGTCCACTGATCGGAAATCTGTCTTCAATTGGAGGAGGCATAATATTCTCATTATCGCCCTCTAAATCTGTCTGAATCCCAATCCCCGTCCCAATCATCACCAGTTTCCATTTCCTTTGTCGGTATCTCATCTATACCGTCAATATTAATGTCTACATCATTTCGATCGACTGCGGACTGTCTTCTAGGTTCAGGGGGGCTGTAGCTAGGTAATGGATCAGGTACTGATTGATATCCAACCCGACCAACACATGACCGTCTTCTAGTTTCAACCCGGGGTGCAGCACGGCGCTCAGGTACTTGCAAATACCTATCTCGTCTCACAGGTTCAAGAGGGGGTGAGGTCACATCCTGGTTGTGATCATACCCATATTCAGTGGCATAATTGTCATATCCCGGGTTTTCATTCTCGACAGAAGGTCCAACCCTGGTGTCCAAGTTGTGCTCTGCAGAAGGTCCAGCCCCGGTGTCCAAGTTGTTCTGGGTAGAAGGTCCAGCCCCAGTGTCCAAGTTGTTCTGGGTAGAAGGTCCAGCCCCGACACCAACTGGTTCAATGGAAACTTTTTTGCAAAATATGTCCATTACCGGGATTGAAGTGGACTCAAAAAAACCATACACAGCTGTCCATATATCCTGATCTGCTATAGGATATTTTACATAATAAGGTTTGCCACCGGGCGGTTGGTTGTTAATTCTGGTACTAATTTCTACGATAAATCGGGCACGGTCCCAACTGGTTTTTTGCAAGATTGCTTCCTTTATTTCATAAATTGAAGTATTGGCATTCACCTGGAAGCCGTAACTCGCATCTTTCAAGTATTGGCATCCGAACTCCCATTTCAAGATTTTTCCACCCAAGTAAAATGCAATGAACTTTTTTGGTTTATTTCTGACATTACAAAAGAAATTAGACGTTCAATATCAGTTTATTTTCAAACCAAGTTAAAAAAATTAAAAAACCAAGTTTATTTTCAAACACCAATTTCTAACAATTTCTAACAATTCCAATCAAATAATTTCTAACAATTCCAATCAAATAATTTCTAACAATTCCAATGTAACAATTTCTAACAATTCCAATCAAACAATTTCTAACAATTCCAATCAAACAATTTCTAACAATTCCAATCAAACAATTTCTAACAATTCCAATCAAATAATTTCTAACAATTCCAATTTAACAATTTCTAACAATTTCTAACAATTTCTAACAATTTCTAACAATTTCTATGCATTTCTAATAATTTCAAACAATTTATAAAAATTCCAAATAATTTATAAACAAGTTAAAGAAATAATTTCATACCTGAAAATGGAAGCGGAGCGACGGCGACGACAAACTCGGGTGGAGAGAGAGAGGGAGAGAGGGTGGCGGGTAGAGAGAGAGAGGGGGGGAGAGGACGGTAGAGAGAGAGAGAGAGGGGTCGGGAATGATCGAGAGATGCGAAATATCGCGTTTGGAGCGAAAAAATGGCGATTTGGGGCGGTTTCCGGCGAGATCCGAGAGTGAGAGAGAGGGGGGTGGGTAGGGTTTGGGGTTGGGAGGGGAGGGATTTTATATTAAAAAAAATGGGTAGATCGCCCCCCCCGGGGGGCGGGTTGGTCTGGGTGTAAACTGCCCCCCCGGGGGGCGGTTTGGTTATGGGTGAAATTTTGTTGAAGATGTGGTTAGTAATATTATTTTTATTTATTTTTTTGGTTATGAAAAAAAATGCCGGAGCATAACATTGATAGGTTTCCAGAGTTTAAATTACAGACAGAAAATGAAGTGAATGGAGTAGGGAACCGACTCCGCTGCTTGCCAAATGGGCAAGCAGGGCCCTGCTTTTCTAAATCTAACCATTGATTTTTTTTCCATGCACGAATCTCAACACAGATGAATGGTTTGATTTGGAAAAGCAGGGTCCTACTTGCCCATTTGGCAAGCAGCGGAGTCGGTTCCTATGGAGTAGAATAGTGAACGAAAAAAAATATGGCATGATATGATTAACATGTTATGACTCAGTTATATCACAGTACGTGATTAAATATTTTTTCAAGTGATGTGACTAAAATAGTGAAAAACAATCACATCACACGAATGATCATGTCTAATTTTTTCAGATTTTAAATTAGTTTGTAGAAAATAAAAATAAAAAATGCTATAAAATAAGAAAATATTGTAAACTAAATTAAATAAAGATGCTTTTGAAATAATTGTAAGTAATGTGTTACGTGGCGTGATCAGATCAGTTTGTGTGATGTGTCATTTTTGGTCGAAGGTAGACACATCATATGACTAGGGATGAAGCCAAACTTTGAGACTATGGAGGTCAAACGTGAATGAAAGTTAATAATATAAAGTTTTCATATTGAGAATGCAAATTAATTTAATTACCTATGACATTTTACTCTAAATTATATAAAAATTCATACATATATATACCAAAAAAAAAAAAGTGAGTCAATTAACCACCATTCATTCATTGTATATGCATGCACCCCCTACACACAACACACCACGCCAGTTACGTCACGTAACCAATATGCGTAACATAACATCCATTATGTGCCATGACGAAACTCATAATGAATTGATTAATTTTCTTCACTGTAGAGACAGAAGTCATATTAGATCATAACTATTGTTACTTTTCATTTCAATTTCAATCTAATTTAGATAACTTACAGCCCAATTTTTACAAGTGCCAAATCAAACACAAAGGTGACAATTAAACGCTGGTTTAGTTTTTGAAGCATAATTAATTATTAATATCTCGAGCTAAAAATATAAAGTGAGCATCTGTGTCAGGTGACTGCACGTAAGCCATGTTATGTTGACAGCTTAATCACTTAAACTAAAACCAAGAGTAGATTAATATCATTATCAAGTGCCAATTGATATATTAAATTAGCTATTGGATAGAGTAGCCTACTTGGCGGTAGTATCCATGCAGATACTTTAACATGGTACTAAGCTTGAGGAAATGTTAATTAGAAATTGAATGGAGAGAGAATGATATTGATGTTACTTTTACACTGTTAATTTATGATATATATCTCTAACATTACTTTCTTAAAACATACATATCCGCCTCCTGGTTCCCTTAAAACATGCGTCAAATGTTGTAAAAATTTAAGTAATTAATTTCTCAGATAAAAGATATGTTAATCTGTTAGATTATTTGATATAAAGCGAGAGAGAACAGATGACATATCGCATGCAACAGATTGGATCGAAAAGACCTGATAAAATGAGACCTAGACATATCGTTTTATTTCAAATGGAAACCAGACCTCATTGGTCATTTCAGTTCGGTTCTTTAAAAACCAAATTAATTAACCGGTTTTTGATATAAAAACGGTTGACCCGCCCTCTAGAAATCCCGGTCTGAAGTTCTGAACAGGTTGTCCTGATACGCTCCTTCTTGTGCATCCAATCAGAGAGAAGAGTAAACTTAATTAATTAATAGGTCACATGCTTCGAGGGTTGTGTTATAGTAAGTTTAAGTTCATGGGCAAGTGGCCAAAAAGAGAAAGTGCAGACTTAGTTTTGTCTTCTCTTGTATAATTTACATATATATGATACCTTATTTTCTGGGAGAATTGTATGATTACCCTTAAAAAAAACCAAAGAATTAATTATATACGTTTTGTCCTCTAATACTCATAATATCTTATTTATCTTTTTAAATTTCAAAAACTCAAAAATTCATGTAATTTATTGATATTTTTTTATTAAAACTCATTCTAAATTAATAAAGTATCATTTTACCTTTTATGAAAAAATAAAAATATATAGTACGTGTAAGAAAAGTATTTCGTCTTATAATTGATTGATTAAAAAGTACTTTTGTTATATTGTTATTATAATATTTCTATCAGTTAAATGTATTAGGATTTGAGATGCATGTCACTAGTCCAACCATTTGAGATATCATTAGTAGGGGTGGCAAAAAAGTTCGTAGCTCGTGGCTCGATCGTGATTAGCATCTGGCTTGCTCGTTATTGGACCAAGCTGTTAACGAGCCAGCTCGCTACTAGCTCGGTCTAGAATTAACGAGTTTGAGCTGAGGCCTAGCTTGCTCGCCAGCTCGGAGATAGCTCGGCTAGGTATCAATTTATGAATTTGTATTAATTAATTTGTGTGCATTTTATACTGTCAAGCTCATTCCAGCTCGGTCCAAAAAGGTCTGTAAAATTTATTTTCTTCTTAAAACAAGGTCCAGCCAGACCCAGAGCCAAATCGTCAGCTCGCGAGCTAGCTAGGGCTAGCTCGTCATGAGTTTGAGTTGAGTTTTTAGCTCGAAAGTTCTAGGTCCAGCTCGCTCGGTCCAGACTCAGTCCAGATTTAACGAGTTGAGCTAAGGCCCAACTCGTTTACAACCCTAATCATTAGTATTTGAGATATCATTGATCCTAAACATTATTGAGCTAACTTCTAGCTTTGTTTTGATAATATTAGCTTCGAATATATATAATTATTAGATCCCCATAATTTGTAAAAAAAATTATGCCTCCATAATTTAAAAAATTAGTTATTGTTTATAGTTAGAATTTAAATGTGAAAAAAAAAAAGTATAGCCAATTGCAATCCTACTACTGTTGTAAGGTAAATCGTAAAAAAGAAAATACATCCATAGATCCATATTTATTTTTCTCCATTGTCTTCTATTTGTATACTTTTTAAATCAAAACTCAAGAGAGGAATAAGGTAGTTTTATCTCCCCCTTTCCTTCTTTTTTCTTTTCGTACCTAATTTTATAAACTGTTATATTATTAGTTGACAGTTGACAACAAATGAGTTCATGCTTGCTGCTAAAATTAATATTAACACTTATGTAAGTATATTTAAAAGAGGCTTCAAATAATTGTATTTTCTATTTTAGAGAAAAATTACTATCCAAAGTTGGCTCATTAATTCGGCAATGAGTAGAGATGTAAATTTGTGTTATGTTGTTACTAATGATATTGTAATATGAATTATGTATAGTATCGTACCATGATCAAATCAAGTTTTCACGTAACGTACTATGTCGTAATAAGAAATGGTCACATGACATTAATCATATCATAACATGGCTGGTAATGTTTAGTCAAGTTAGTCACGTGTAACTACTTTTTTTTCTCTGAACTTTAAGTTAGTTTAAATAAGAAAATATTAGGAAAAAAAAAAGTAAAATGTAATTACTTTTTTTCTGAACTTTAACTTAGTTTTGGAATTGTAATTGTTATTTGAGATAAATAATGATATAAAATTTTATGTTATTTTGATCACGTGTAGACATGCTTTCTCATAATTTGCACCGTGATGTGTAGTGACTAGAATTAATATGTATGTCGTGTTATTTTTTTTCAAAAAATAATCACGGCACATAACACGCAACTCATGTCAAGTGAATTGTGACTGACATGGATGTTGTACCGTATCGTGACATATCTGATCATGTTATGTTATATTTTTTTATATATCCCTAACAATAGAACACTCCAAGTGTCCACAAGAGAGGGGCTCATGTTTAACACCAACTAAAGTTGGTAAAAAAAATAGAAATGTCAGTCATTAACAAACCAGTAACTATCCTTAAACCGTTAGGTATCAAGCATTAAGTTGTTTAAGCTCTCTGTACATCAAGCATTGAGTAGTAAATCATGCATTAAACACATTCTTCGTGAAATTAATCAAATCTTTGACTGGTCCAACCTAAATAATTAATTGTGCAAAGATAACGATTACATTGTTAAAAAAAAGTTCCTAACCGCGCGTAATTGTACACTACTGAAGAATTAAAATAATAAACTAATAATTATCAAAGAAGATCTAGATCACTTTTTAACCAAACACGTGACATTGATAGACGAGATCAGAATGAGATTATCTTATATGCAAAAGTTAATATTCTCGTTTGGACTTGATTGATACTAATTAATCAAGTTTAGTATTCTCGTTCGGCCAATTTATGTGGAATTAAAATATCGATCAGGACATAATTGTCATAAATGGGTGGTACATATGGTGGTACATGGCCCGAGTTGTGGTACCCTGAGTAATCATAATCCAAGTTGTTTGAGGTAGAAGGTCAAACTCTGGTAGAATCGGAACTCTCCAATATATGTTACCCCCCCAACCCCCCCCCCCCCCCCCCCCCCCCCGGTTATGTGTCAATTCGGGTACGCAAGTCTAGGTCATACTGGTTGGGGTTTGCACTGGTCTTTTCGTATACTATTTGCTTAAGTTCTAGAAATGTGATATTTTTAATTATTAAGCTGGAAGTCATAGCTTGCATCTTTCCCCTGAAAGTTATTTCGTAAACTTCCCGCCCACATAAAATGCAATTAGCATTTTTTCTTTAACAAGCTACATTAGCCAATAACCCTTTATCTGTGATCTTAGTTATTAAAAATATTGAGTCTGTGAATAAAAATTGAATTAAAAAAAATTGAATTAAAAAAAATTGAATTAAAAAAATTGAATTAAAAAATTGAATTAAAAGAAATGAATTATAAAATTATAAAAAAAAAAACTAAAATTGCCTCTGGAGAGCTATTGGAGATGGTAGAATGAATTGTGAGTGGGCAGGAGAGATAAAACATTATTTTAAGAGTTTATCGTTGACCGTTCCTTAATGGGGTAGTCTGCATGGGGATCAAACTGCCCCACTGGAGACAATTAGGTCATTTATAAAAAAAATTCAAGACTGGAGATAGATTTGCTATTTTTTTCGTGGAGGGTATTAATAAAATACAAATTTGGAGGGCATTTTTGCAAGGCCATGACTCATGAGTCATAACTGTTGGAGACATAAAATAAAAGAATATATATATATATATATAGGTTTTGGCTAATATGCTATGTGTAGCATAGAGATCTCCGTGCAACGGCTCAAAATTTGAATTTTCAAAATCCTAACGGTCGATCCAAACCGTTAGATGTGTTCTACATATTGAAATGTGCTTGGAGACCAAATTTTATATTTTTTGGATTTTTTTTTACTATTTATTAAGCCACTTTGAAAATCGCTAATTCAACGGTGGCTTAACCAAACACAGTGAAACCGTTGGATCAGCGATTTTCAAAGTGGCTTAATAAATAGTAAAAAAGTTCCAAAAAATGTAAAATTTGTTCTCCAAGCACATTTCAATATGTAGAACACATCTAACGGTTCGGATCGACCATTATAATTTTGAAAATACAAATTTTGAGCAGTTGCGCGGAGGTCCTCTATGCTACGCGTAGCACCGTAGCCACATCCTATATATATATATATATATATATATATATAGGTTGGCTAATATCAAACCAGTTGTTCCTGAGATCCTGTGCAACCAAGTCATTTTTTAATTTTCGAAGTCCAAAACGTCGATCCAAACCGTTAGATGTGTTCTCTATATTAAAATATGCTTGGAAACCAAATTTTATATTTTTTGGAATTTTTTTTACTATATATTAAGCCACTTTGAAAATCGCTAATCCAACAGTGGCTTCTAGTTTTACTGTTTGGTTAAGCCACCGTTGGATCAACGATTTTCAAAGTGGCTTAATAAATAGTAAAAAAATTCCAAAAAATATAAAATTTGGTCTCCAAGCACATTTTAATATAGAGAACACATCTAACAGTTTGGATCGATGTTTTCGACTTTGAAAATGGAAAAACAACTTGGTTGCACGGGACCTCAAGAACAACTGATTTGATATTAGCCAACCTCTATATATATATATATATATATATTGTAGATCTTATCTTACGGAAAGACAGTTCAAATTGAGAACCAAAAGTACCTAAAACTGTGGTATTTTTTAAGGGATATTCTATCTTCCCCCGCTTAAGTGTCTCCTAACAGTCCCCGAAAGTGGTTAGCGCGCTTCTAAGTACAATGGTTTAGTTAAACTCAGGCGGACCCCACTCAAATCGCAATATTTTGATTTATTTCTTTCTCTGGCGATCCGCTTCCTTCCTTCTCTGGCGATTTCTTATTTCTCCGTCGATCTATTCGCATTAGGAAATTTCCTTCTCTGTCGATCTCATACGATTTTCTTGCCTCTCTTCCTTCTCCGTCTATCTCGTCCTCCGATGGTCATTGCCTTGTTCTAATTGTCGGTTCTTCCAGTATCTGAGTTCTAATCCGATCAGTTTGGTGTCAAAGGAGAATTCTTGGCTTGCTTAGGAAGTCCGCTTGCTGGATAGTAAGCACTCTTTCCTATATGAAGGAATCAGATGCGGTGGGAAAAGACAAGGGAACCAGATTCCGGTCAACAGTCATGCATCCTAAAGCACTTTCCCTCCAATGCAAATTAACAAATACCTATTAAACTCATGACACCTGCTTGACTATAAGAAAAGATCTCGCCATCGCACTTTTACCAGAACAGTGTATGAGTTGCCTGATCTCACCATTATCCTTTCCAAAATCGACTCAGGTACCGTCATCTCTCCCCCTGGACCCGCAATTGGTGTGTCAGAGCTCACTCAATTCTTTTGGTTGACCTGCGCGCCTGGATAAATTCTGAAAGTAAATAACCTGAAGTTTAGCATCTGATCTAATCAAAGAGAACATAATCACTGCCTTCTTAGATGGCTTCAGCTCCGTTGATTTAACTCCTTGATCTGGTTTTTTTGCTCCGGCGGCCTTAAATTAGAACAGCATTTTCTGACGAACTAGAAGGAAGTCTCCAAATTAAGATCTGGCTTTCTTATTTCAGGTAATTTTTTAATTTTCATCTTGAATTGAGATGTTCAATTTGATATTATATTTGAAATAGGTTTGCGATTTCTGTTTTGATTCCTATGTTAATTTGCTGATATTTCAGTTTGAATTAAAAAAATGTATACTTAATTGATTCAATATTTACATATTATTGTCTTTTATTGTTCACAGATAATTCAATCATCTGAATTTTTACTAGTTGGTAGTAAATAATTGTCAGATAAATACTTTTACTTTTGTAAGTGAATACTTTATATATATCGGTGAATACTTTAGTGTTAAGTCATTCGGACTTTAATTTGATAACTACTGATTTTTTTGTTGAAAGAGTATTTCTGGTAAATACTTATCAAGTGAATACTGTATGTTTATATTGAATACTTTGGCAAGAACAAATGAATACTTCTGATGAGAAGTGTTTTCTGACAGATTTTTAAGGGTAATTTAAATAATTGTCAGATAAATACATTTACTTTTGTAAGTGAATACTTTATATATATAGGTGAATACTTTAGTGTTAAGTCATTCGGACTTTAATTTGATAACTACTGATTTTTTTGCTGAAAGAGTATTTCTGGTAAATACTTATCAAGTGAATACTGTATGTTTATATTGAATACTTTGGCAAAAACAAATGAATACTTCTGATGAGAAGTGTTTTCTGACAGTTTTTTAAGGGTAATTTAAATAATTGTCAGATAAATACTTTTACTTTTGTAAGTGAATACTTTATATATATAGGTGAATACTTTAGTGTTAAGTCATTCGGACTTTAATTTGGTAACTGCTGATTTTTTTGCTGAAAGAGTATTTCTGATAAATACTTATCAAGTGAATACTGTATGTTTATATTGAATACTTTGGCAAAAATAAATGAATACTTTTGATGAGAAGTGTTTTCTGACAGTTTTTTAAGAGTAATTTTTACTGAGTAATATGATATGCTCATAAAAGGTGAATACTTTGTCCATTACAGTGAATAATTTACTGTAATCATATGAAAAAAAAATTCTGTTGAATACTTCTTTAATGTTGTTGAATATATCAGTTGAATCCCAATGTTCATGTGCAGTTAGTTTTAATTCACACTTTAAAAATATTTTACTGTTATGGTATTGTTGTTGAATACTTCTGTAATGATATTGAATTCTTTGTTCATAGGGTTGAATCATTTATGTTTTTTGATGTATCAGGATGTTGTTTGATCTTAATGCCACTTGTGAAGAAGAAATATTAGTGCAGTATACCAATGTAGAAGTTGAGGATGTCAATCCTTATCAAAATTTTGAAGAAATTTATCGGGCTAATGAAGCGGTGGCTGACAATGTCGGCATTATGGAGAATATTTTCGAGTTCAATTTAAATGTACAAGCTATGGAGAACTCTTTACCAGAAGTTTGTGAAGTTCAAGAAGAAGCTATTGAATTAGATGCTGATGATGCTGATGATGCTGATGACCCTGATGAGTATGAACATCGTGTGAGAGAACCTATTGTTGGAGATGAGTTCGACTTCATTGATGATGCTCATTCTTATTATCAATCTGAAGTTTGAAGTTGTTTGAAGTTAGCATTGTCGAAAACTGGATTTGCATTTGCTTATTTTAATTGTAGTTTGTTATTTAGAATTGTTTGAGTCTTAACTTGTTATTTGAATTGTAGTTTCTGATTGTACTTGATTAACATGTTATGCTTGTAATTACTTTTTTAAGGGTAATTTTTACTGAGTAACATGTTGTGCTAAAAAAGGTGAATACTTTGTCCATTATAGTTGAATACTGTAAGGTTAAAGATGAATAGTTTATGTGAATAATTTACTATGTACATTACAGTTGAATATTTCTTTATTGTGGTTGAATATATCAGTTGTAAAGTATTTTCATGTGCAGTTAGTTTTAATTCACACATGAAAAATATTTGTAAAGTGTGATTTTTTTGCTGAATGAGCATTTTCTGGTAAATACTTATCAAGTGAATACTGTATGTTTTATGTTGAATACTTTGGCGAAAACAGATAAATACTTTTCTGAGAAGTGTTTTCTGACAGTTAAAAGTTGAATACTTTGTCCATTACAGTTGAATACTTTAAGGTTAAAGATGAATAGCTTATGTGAATAATTTACTGTGATCATATGAGAAGTGTTTTCTGTTGAATACTTCTTTAAAGTGTGCATTACCTTCCATGTTGCTTTCAAAGGACGTTAATGGTCCCCACAGTTAAGTACGGTATTGATGTGGACGTTTGCGTTCTCCCCAGGTTGTCGTTGGAATGAATTTTGCCGTTCTTAATGTGCAGACCATAGTTGAATACTTCTTGGCAGCAGAATGAATACATTTATATTGATGGTTGAATACTTGTTGCGTCCGATTATATTTTGCTGGATTAACGCGTTTCTGAGTGGTTTTCCGCATTTTTTTTTTTTTATGCCGGAGACAGATAGGGGACGTTTCATGGGGGGCAGATAGGTGGTCCCATTTTTTAATTCTAATAACATCTCGGGTCGGTGGGTTTGTACCAAACCGTTTTAGTTTTCCTGTCTCAACACCGACCATAAATTTATTGCTATATAGAATTCCGATCTAGAGACCCGAAATCTGGCTTGGTTTATTAAAAATTAATCATTGAATTAATGGATGGAGAGGGTTGCACGATCTCTGAGAAGTGGGAAGGGTATCTGCCTGTTTTGTTTCAATTTTTTAAGTTACCACATCACGAGGGAAGCACGTGCAGAAGTACTACTTCCTAGGGGTGCAAACGGATCGGATACGGATCGGATAGTGGTCAAATTATATCCGTGTTCGTTTTTATTTTTCAGATACAGATTGGATATTAGACGGATACAGATCGGATATCGGATATCTATAGATATATACATAAATATTTTCATAATATATATTAAACTAGTCAAATTCAGACCATTGAATTTTGTACCCATCTTAATAAATAGTAAAAAAATTCAAAAGAATGTAAAATTTTATTTGGAACACATTTTATTTAGATAATCATGTTGAACGGTTTGAATCGACGATTTGGATTTTGAAAATAAATAAAAAATCGTTGTTGTAACTCAAATTTGTTGTAACTTGATCCCTCCTCATTAAACTATATGGTATATATCTACTATTTGAATACGGGTAATTAAAATTCAAAACTATATCCGTATCTGCACGGATATTCGGATATCGGATATCCATATTAAATTTTCGGATACGGACTCGGATACGGTTGCACCCCTACTACTTCCTCTTGACTTGTTCCTATGAATATGATGATATTTTTCTCAGATCTTTTTTAATTTTAATCCTCCATGATGATATTTTTCTTCCAAAGATGATTAAATTTTAGTAGTTAGTTGGTAATTAAATTTGAACTCGCTGGAGATTAAAATGTAGGCTTCTATTATTATAGAATTTATATAAAAATAATATAAGATTTTAGATTAATTGTATCCATATTTTGATTCATAACAACAACAACAACAAATCGGTTCCATCAATATAATTAAATATGGATACAATCCATCTAATACTTTATTTAAAAGTCTGTTTTTTTATAAAATAAAATAAAAACATAATTTTTTATTTATAGAAATAATATAAAAAATTATGTTAAAAATGTGTGTTATTTAGTTTACCCTTTCCTTTTCTGGAAATTGAAAGTTTTGCTTTATTCGTATAGGTTTCTTTATTTTTTAATTGTCATGTCTTTTGGATGGAGAGTAGAGAAAGAGAGGAAATGGAAAGAAAATAAAAGTTTCTCTCTAATCATGTTTGGTTGATAAAATTATGTCGGAGGTGAAGAGTACAGAAGGTTAAAAATTTAACCTTACATAATTATAATCAATCGAATTGATTTTCCTCCCAATTTGGAGTGTAATGGATGAAAAAAAAAATTGTTGCAAATATTTTCAAAAAAAAGTGACACAAATACCAAACCTTATATGTTACCTATATAATTTTCATCCAAGTTTATTTGTTACAAATCTACAACAGCTACCAAATTTTTCATTAACCTTCTAAATTTTAATTAACCAAACAAGAAATAAGACAGTAAAAAAAGTTAAATTTATTTTTTCTCATTAATCATCCAAACATAAAGAGATTAAATATATTAATCTTCATTTCTATTCCCTTCTATTCTTCACCTCTCTTCCCTTCCTGTGCTCTCCATCCAAACAAAAGGTGTTACTGTACTATGAAAGGAGATCACGAGGAAGGTGGCCAATACTAATTTATAGACAGACCCTGCCAAAAGATTTGGAGAGATTTGTGCGAACATGCAAAGGCATATTCAATTAAGGTTATTTTCATCAAAAAAAAAATTAAGGTTTCTATCTACCAATCAAAGAGCTACACGTGGAACCTGAAACTTTTTTTTGATATAATTATTCAGTTGTGTATGTAAGGTAACTAGGTAAGGCTTAAATTCCTTGCTGCGCATCGTGCTTTATATTTCTTAATTGTTGGATCGTTTTGACATTTGCGTAGCATAAATAATTAAATATAAAATATAAATTATAAAAATTATTTCCTTCTTAGAGGAACACAGAGACGAAGCCATGAAATATGGTATGATGATGTAAAATTTTAAAGAGTAGGTATAATTGTATAATTATTTTAAACACAAATATATTATTGTATTTTTTTTCTAAAACCAAAAGCATTTACAAAAAATATATATTTGGAAATTTTTTTGTACCAGGGTAGACGGATCTGAATCTACTGAAAATCCGATATCAGTGAACAGTAACCCTGAAATCTCTACAATCCGAATCTAGCCGTCGAATTATTTCGAGATGCGTGCAAGAAAAAACCAACTGTTTCGAGATGCATTTTTGAAAAAAAAAATAATAGCTGGATTCGAATTGCAGAAATTTCAGAATTACTATTCACTTATTTCAAAATTGCTACAGATTTATTTTCCATCAGTGTAGTACCCGTTTACTTGATTCAAGATATATTATATTCGGGTCTCGTGTTATTTCAATTTATTTGTTGTGAATATACATTTGGATCATTTTTTTATTTAAATATTTAAAAATTTATAATTAAATTTATAAACAGTTGTGATCTGAAAAAGTAGGAAAAGCATAATAAATTTTTACATGTTGTCTGTCACTCTTGTCACATCATATACCCATATTGTGTGTAGCAGTAGCACACACAATGTTTTTACAGCAAAGATTAATATTTAGTTACTTTTTGCCCTGCTAGAAATAAATGTTCTATATCAGTTATGGTTCCACAAATTCTAAATTGAAATTAAAATAGTAATGTTATCAGAACCGAACCGGACATCGAACCGCTAAAGCTTCGGTTCAATGGTTCACTGGTCGGACCGGTGGTTCAACTGGTTCAATTACTGATTTTTTTTAAAATATATATAACTTATTATCTGAAAACCAAACTGGTTATATACAATCACTGGTCGATCCGACCTGTCCGATCCGGTTCTGATAACACTGCAAAATAGTAACTCTGCACAAACTCACATCATCATTAGAATGCATTAACGCATTAAATTCAGCATTCAACAACAAACATTTCACTGGAAAATCATGATATCTTCTAAATTGGTTTGAGCTCGAACTCGAACTCGAACTCGAACTTAGACTTTAAGTTATAGAATAGATGTGTTTACTAAAAAAAAAAGTTATAAACATCTTCTATAAATTTGATAATATTGACCATTAATACTTGTATTGTCATTCAAATCCGTCACTAAAAATATATAAAAGTTAGAAAGAAAAAAAAAGGAGTAATAACTTGGGCTTTTAGACTTATAGAACACCCCTCTTGGTCCTATTTTGCATTTAATCATTTTCACAAACAATCTACCCACATTTTTTATACAGGTGATTAATATTATATTAGGGTTCATAGATCATTTGACCATTAATTGATGGTATAAAAAAAATATTCAATTTCATTAGCAAAATGAGATATTGTAATAATCCTGTTGGAATACACATGTAATAAGAGATGTTGTATTAAAGAGAAAATATTAGAAAATAAGGAAATATATAGACGGTGATAATTAGGAGATGTATGAGCTTTATGTGACGGCTTTAATAAGGGCAACAGAATACTCAAAATTATTAAGTTGCTTTTGTATCAAATAACATTCTGTAACCTAATCCGAAATAAATACAAAAGTTGTTAGTTTGACTCAAATTTATCAAATCCCACTGATATAAACATCATCTGTTACTGTTCCATCATTAAACATCTTATATATTAAAATTTCTAATTAATTTAAAGAAGTTAATACACTAAATTTATAATGTTATGTACATTTGATATTTTGCACGGTATATTTATCATAAGGTAACTAATAAATATTCTAAAAATGTTCAGATTTGAACGTAACAATTATATTAACAAAAATTTAATATATAATATATAGATATATAGACGAGAAATGCATAGATTGCAGTAGTACGTTATTTATATAAAACTTTTTTATTTGCTAAAACTTGTGAAATTAATTATTTATATACCTACTATTTCTTGCTCTCGATATTATTTTTAATAAAATTCTCACCTCTTGACTTCAGTTTGGCTGAGCATGGGGTAATTTAAAATGAGTTTTCACAAGCAAATTTTTTATGTCCACTGGATGGCACATAATTTTTTTTTGCTTGTGAAATTTTTCTGAATGCGCATCTGAATTTTCTAAAATTATAATTACGATTATTTTTAAAACTAGTGTTCTAGTTACTCTTACCATTCATGTTCTGTTTAGATGTAATTTACAGAAATTAAACATGCATCTCTCGATGAAAGACACAAGACTCGTTATTATATGTATTATATTTGCGATTCTTTTGAACAATTATGAATTTTTCAAATGTCAAATAAAAAAAATCGGATATTTTGAAGTATAATGTTATAATTCGTATGATGGTAAAAGAAAAAAAATTAAATTAATTTTTTTTTATATTTGAGCACCACGCAACTTTCGTAGACAAAATTAGGACACCCAATTATTACCATCGCATACTTCATAGAAGCCTTATGTCAAATGTGTATGTTAAATTTTTATATAAAAAGTTTTGTAATGACATTATTAATAGTCACATATAGATCTCTCAGTAAACTATCAAATATATTTTTTAAATCTTTATACGGATTCAAATAAAAGACGCGTCTGAATAAGAATACTTCACCATTACGGCGTTGTGCACTTTGTGTTCACCGAGTCAGAGAGGTGGCTATTTTCTTTGATTACATTTGGAAGAGAAATAAAAGAAGAGATCAAATACTTTTTTTTATGATAGTAATAAGAATTAACCTTATGTCCTATATTGTTCTGCTCTCAAATGTAGCCTACACAACTCAAAACTACAAAACGGATGATAGCAAGCTACATCAATGGCAGCATAAATTCGAAGTTCCTGATGTGCCATATAAAGTGAGTAGTACATTTACACCCAAATTTTCCAACTAAAGAGAAGCTAAAATTTATCATTAGATACTACGCTTGCATAGCTTCCTAGTATCTACAATCACCCTTCCATAAAAGAAAATTAGAAAGAAAAATCAACCCAGACACCATAAACTAGAGAGAGAGAGATGAAATCAAGCATCTTATATCAAATATTATGGTGTTGCAGCTGTAGCAATTTTGAGTACGCACCTTCCGGCCGAGATAACAACTCATGGTGGCTTCCCTTCTCAACAATTTTCCCATCCTGCACCACCGCAATGCAATCAACCCCTCTAATAGTCGACAGCCTATGTGCCACCACAACAGTCGTCCTCCCTTTCATCAGCTTCTGCAATGCCTCCTGCAATATGCATTCTGACTCTGCATCTAATGCACTTGTCGCCTCATCCAGTAGAAGTATAACTGGGTCTTTCAGCACTGCTCTGGCAATTGCAATCCTCTGCTTCTGACCCCCTGACAGTTGCATCCCTCTCTCTCCAACCATTGTTTTGTACCCCTCTGGTAACTGACTGACAAACCCATGCACGTTAGCTGCTTTAGCTGCTTCAATTACCTCCTCTTCAGTGGCTCCTTCTTTACCATATGCAATATTGTCTAATATGCTAGAGGCAAACAGTGCCGGCTCCTGTTGCACAAGACCTATTTTTCGCCTGATGGACTTCAGGTTGTACCGACGTATATCCTTCCCATCTACCATGACTTTGCCAGCACACGGGTCGTAGAACCGCTCAATAAGGGAGATGACTGTGCTCTTACCCGATCCACTTGCCCCAACAAGTGCCTGGCTACGGCCCGCGTGGATTCTCAAATTGAAGTCCTTGAAGACCTGGATATCAGGTCGGGCTGGGTAAACGAAATCAACATGCTTGAACTCTATCTCACCACGAATGGAGTCGGCTTGCTCAGACTCGGGGTCATCAGGCTCGATCCGGGTTGGCCGATTTAGTGTAGCAAAGACTGAGCGAATGGACTCACCTCCACGGATTATCTCTGGGGCCAGGCTGATGGTCTCAGCCACTGAGTTGGCAGTGATGACAAGAACAACAAACACCTTGATGACCTTGGAGAAGGTTGAGTGATGGTGGCGCACTAAGTGGGCCCCATACCTGTTCAAACCACCACAGTTTAGTCATTATAGCTGATATTAGCTACAAATACTGTTTTTCATTTTCGTAAGACTAGACTATTTGTCATGCCCCAACAATGGAAATGGAGGCGTGAATCGTGATGTTACTGCATATTCACAGCAATCCCTATGAGTACTGTTACACAGGACAATTGGCAAGATTTCGACCAAAATGTTGCATATTTAAGGATCTCAGCCACATATTAAAAAAAATCAATTTGATATTAAATCACGGGCTATCCTTTGGCAGATGGTTTTATCCAGGACCAAAGGGCCATAGATAAACCTAAGTTATTCCCTAGCTGCATTTCTCACATTTTCTTTTTTCCAGTTATTAGATTGACAGACATTAGAAGGTTTTCAGTCTGAAATATATCACCATTCTGGCTTCATTCCCCACTGAAAGATAAGGAACTTTGAATTTTAAATGCATGGCATGGGGCAAATTTATTGGTTGAAGGAGAATAGAGCATATTTTACAAAAGAAGTTCACATGAGACATGATTGCACTGAGGTAAATGTGACACCATAGATATAGTCTCATACTGGAAGGGGAATGAGTGATTATTGGGCCCTTGGTATATATGAGAAGAATACGATCTGATGATAACTTTGCAATTAAGCATTAGGGTCAGTAGTAGGCTTGATATTTAAAAAGGTAAACTACTATGTTTAGGCCTGCTTGATGGGTCTTAAAAGAGTAACAAGTGAAGGCACAAAAGATTTTGCTACATACCAGAGCACAAGGGCTTCAGAGGAATAAAGAAAGAGCTGGGAAAGGCCGAAGAGGAGACCGGCCGTCTGGCTGCGGCGCAGGCTGCGGCGCTGGGGGATGCAGAGTTCATTGCCAAAGAGATCGAGTATCTTGTCCTGTGCATTGAAAGCAGCCACAGTGCGGATGTTGCTCACACCCTCCCCAGCTATCATGCTAGCCTTGGCATGTGCCTTTGCTGTGTCCCCGGCAAATCCCTTCATCGATAGTTGCTGGATGGTTTTACAAACATTTGTTAGATTTCTGTACCAATAATTAAGGTCTAATATAGTGGTTAGTTCTGTTTTAATACCATCAAAAACCTACTTTAAGATGATCTTCATTCTAAAAATTTCACCAGTTTACATATAGGCCTCGTTTTTTTGGACTGTGTTTGAAGGTAATTGAGTTTATAATAATCATTTTCACCAGCCATTGGTCAGTCAAGTTGTCTGGGAAGTTTCTCAAAAAGATGAGGGTTGCTTGTTCAAGCCCTGGTAATGGCAAAAGGTTTACTGAGTTTAATAAGCAGGAGTCAAAGATTGTTGAGCATCAATTTTACAAAGGAAATATAGTTTGGAAGTCCATGTCCCTTTCACAAGTATGTCAGTTCTACTAACAAATGAGTTTTACTACAATGAAGTAAGGTTCATGAACCATTTGGGAATGAACTTTTGTTGTTTTCAAAATTTATTAAAATAATTCCAGAAGACAAATCCAGGCCGTTGATCATGTTCCATACCAAATACGATGCAAAATATCAAGTTTTGTGACATTTGGAATTCATTTTATGCAAGATCAAGAGGACAGCATTTAATTTCTCCACTCATTGATCTTGCATAAAACGAACTCTGTGTTCGTATCATTAATGATGTCCATGCATCACTTATGACATTCAAATATAATGTTTAGAATTCAAGAGTTTGTAGCAATACAAACTCCGTGTTCGTATCATTTATGATGTCCATGCATCACTTGTGACATTCAAATCTAATGTTTAGAATTCAGAGTTTGTAGCAATACATGAAGGGAATTTTAAGTAACAAATGGCACCTGAACCTTTGTTTACAATAGCTGAACTGGAACATTGTAAAAAAAATATAGATTCCAGCTTAGGCAGCATATTGGCAAAAGGAAAATGTTATGATTGGAAAGTTTCATTTTCAGCCTAACTTTAACCAAGATGCTCTTCCCCAACAAAAGTAAAAACAAAAGCAATGCTATTAAAAGCATAAATGTTATCAGTAAATAGCTGCCTAACAGTACAATTGCCTTTTCCTTTTTCCATGCTGCACATAGGTCAAATTTACTAGCAGATTGGCAGAAAGAAAGAAAAGATACCAGCATCTGGCAGGAGGGCACATGGCTCCCATGGTAATGTCATGCAGTGTAGCAGTAATGGAGCCATTGGTCCCCAGTTCACACCAGAAGTGTAATAATTATAATGTAATCCACATTACAATTTGGACTATTTCTTACCAGGCAAAATCAACATTCGAATAGGCCAAACTAATGAAAGCCTAAATTCCAAATTTTTATTCATAGCATTAAAAAATTAAAAAAATAAATACGTATCATCATTTTTGCAAAATGTCCAAAACTAGCAAGGTCACGATGATTCGTTGCGGTGCGAGGGCTAGAGTACAACCCAGTACAAATGAGCCTGTGAGCCATTAGGAATCATTGCGGCCTTGCTAGTTTGGAAAATTTTGCAAACATGATGCTAAGGATTTTTATATTATTCAATGCTATGAATAAAAAATTGGTCAAAATTCTGAAAAGAGAGATAAAAAAGATACCTGAGCAAAGTTAGCAAAAACAAGAAGCGGGAAGGTGGCAAGAATAAGAAGCGCAACCCGCCATTCAATAATAAAACCAACTATAAAAGATGTGAGGAGCGAGGTCATATTCTGTAAAATAACGGATATCCTCTCAGCTATGGCCGACTTGACATCAGCTGCATCTATTGCCAATCGAGCAGCCACCAGACTTGAATTGTTCTCCTCTTCATCAAACCAACCAACTTCATTCCTCAGTATTACTACAAAAATAATGAAAATAAAAATCATTCAAGAAACATGTATGTTTCAATGTAATTTTTTAGCTCCTAAAATGATTTACAATATGATAGGTTCCATTATAAAGTACAAAAAATAGGGCCTCTATATTAATGAGCATGCTCTGAGAATTAAAGGTGACACTATCAAGAATAGTTAAAAAGACATCAGTAAGTTCATCATGGATTATTCCAAATATCAACTATCAATCATTTATGTATGTTGACATACTTGAGTAGAACTAGGGTGCTCCTAAGTTCACCAAACCTCTTGTGAACTTGACTCTAAAATATATCGAATCGGCTTTAAACGATGAATCAAAACCGTTGAAACCCTTCTACCTAATGAGTGATGCGTCTACATGTGAAAATTTTAAAGTTTCGAATTAATTTAATATAGAGTCAAGTGGTCAAAAGTTTAAGGTTTATAAATTAATTTTAATGCATTCATTTTTTGGACTCCTTTGACCACTTGACTCGAAATTAAATTAATTCGAAACTTTAAAATTTTCACATGTAGACGCATCAATCATTAGGTAGAAGGATTTCAACGGTTTGGATTCATCGTTTAAAGTCGATTCGATATATTTTAGAGGCAAGTTCACAAGAGGTTGAGTGAACTTAGGAGCACCCTAGTTCTACTCGACATACTTACCACTTTTAGGAATAAATGTACGATTGCATAATTTTAAAGACCAAATGTGAATAATACTTAACAAGAAAAAGAACCAGTATACCAGAAAGCATCATTCTACGAACTCTGGTGGTAAGATTTTCTCCCATGATACTGAAGAAGTAATGCTGCACCAGGTATGCACCAACTGCATAAACTCCAGTACCAATATAGATAAACACATACTCCTTTGTTTTTCTCTCCATGGCATTAGGATCCCTATAATAGAACACCTCTATCATGCAACTCATGACAATAGCAAATGTGGGCCCTATGAACCCTGACAGAACTGACCCGATAGCACCCAGCACTGCATAAGGCCACTCTGGAGCATTTAATTTCAATAACTTAAAAAAGTAGCCACGTGGTGCAGGATACTTCCGATCATGATCTGCTGTAGAAACCATCTCTATCTGACCATCAGCCCCAGTGCTATACTGATAGCTTAAATTTCTTAAACTTCCTTGCCTAAGGCTAAGAGATTTGGTAGAGAGGGAGTGGCTCAGATGCAATGAGCGAGACCTCCGAGTGGAGGTGCCACCAAAGTCTCTGTTTCTTGCCATCTCTTGGAAACGAATCAGAGATGCGTATGCACCAGAGCTTCCTTTTGCAAGGAGTTCATGGTGGGTCCCAGTTTCAGCAACCTGTCCTTGCTGGATCACCGCGATCATATCCACATTTTGTATGGTGCAGAGACGGTGGGCAACTACTACAGTCGTTCTGCCAACCATAAGGCGGTCGAGGGCTTCTTGTACTATACTCTCTGAGCCAGCATCTAATGCACTGGTGGCCTCATCTAGGAGAAGTATCTTGGGGTTCTTGAGCATGGCACGGGCTATGGCAATGCGTTGCTTCTGGCCACCTGACAGTTGTACCCCTCGTTCCCCTACCTAAGGTTGACAAGAGGATGTACATTTACATGAGATTCACATAAAGAATTCTAGTTCAAAAGAACAAAAAGGAAATTGCCATATAAGGAAACTCACTTGAGTCTTGTAGCCATTTGGAAGAAGAGAGATGAAGCTATGAGCATTCGAAGCAGTTGCAGCTGCTTCTACCTCGGCCATTGTAGCATCAGGTTTACCATACAGTATGTTTTCAAGAATAGTTGTTGCAAAGAGAGCTGGCTCCTGATTTACCAGACCAGTCTGCTCTCTCAGCCATTTCAGTTGCAATGTCTTTATATCCACATTGTCAAGCAAAACATGTCCTGTTTACAAAAGCATAATACAAGATTCAGGCATCTGTCACTATTTGCACAATCAGTTTTTGGCGATTTCTCACTATAATGCCACATCTGATCAGAGTGCATGGCTGTTGGGGAACGTCACTGCTTTTGTTTACTGTAATAGTACCTTTGGATACATCCCCCCCCCCCCCCCCCACCAAACCCCCTTTATTTTTCTTTTAAACAAAAATAGGGAGAAATGCCCACCACATCCCAAAATTAACATAATGAGAAAGAAAACACAGAATTAACACAAAGGGAAATAAACCCAAAAACTAATACAATGAGAAAGAAAAACATTCAAATACCAGTACTGCATTGTGACATTTTTTTACTCACCCTGGTTTGGATCATAAAATCTTTCAATGAGTGCCACAACTGTGCTCTTCCCAGACCCACTACCACCGACCACCGCAGTTGTTTTTCCGGCGGGGAAAAAGAGAGAGAAATCTCGGAATATAATTACATCAGGCCGTGACGGATAGCTAAAGGTGACTTCCTTGAATTCTATATTGCCTTGTACGTTTTCCAAGCACTGGCCATCAGTTTGATCTTGTACTATAGTGGGTCTCTGACGAATCACCTCCAGAAGCTTGAACCCAGCAATTTTTCCCTTGCTGAAGGCCCCTAGGTTTGAGAATGCCTGCCCAAGGCTCCTGCACTCAGTAAAAATAATTCAACTCAATAACAACAAAAGGATGTTCTCCTACTATAAGATATTATGGAAATATCACTTGCTCAATATGGTACCAACAGCAGCAGAGAAATGAATCACATTTCAAAACCAATTACAAAAAAGCTTTCATTTCTTTCAGTTTCTGAACTTACATTCCACCAACAATAGCAGAGAAGATTGCAGTGAAGGCCTTACCACCATCAGTTTGTCCATTTCGTATAAAGACACCCGCATACCAGAATACTAGTGCCCATGACATGCATGCAATCCCATATGTTGACCCAATACCCAGACCTTTTGCCATTCCTGCCTTGTACCCCAGCTTTAATGTGTTTTGAATTGCATCTGAGTAGGAATTGAGTGCCTTACTTTCTCCCACAAATGAATATACTGTCCGCACTTGTGCAATTGCCTGTGCAATAAGAGCAGACACAACTGATTACTTATTAAAGAACAAAGGTTTTCGGCTCCAAAGAGAATGAACAAAAAAGCTCCCTATTTTATGCAGAAAATAAAATATCTATCTATAAAAAGACTGAATAGTATTTGTACAGCATTTCACTGTTTTTTGCATAAAGTAAAGTGTTTCAAGGTGTGATACAGCATATATGAACTTCAGACTTTAAAAGAAATAATAGAAAATCTATGATATTTGCAGGGGTGGACCTACATCTTGATTCAGCAATCAAGCTTTTCCCCAAACCAGACATCAATCATGACACACAAAAGAACATGACTTTATTGAAAAAAATGAAAAATGGTGATTTGGTTGATGGAACATGTGTAGAATGAAGAGGTCCACCAACCAGTATGTATTTGAGCATTCATACCACTGTAGTAGTCAAAGCAGACAAATGTGTCACAGTCTCCAGATGCAGAGATAAGATAAAGGGGACCCATGTGTGTTATAGACTTATAGGAGCTAAGGCCCAATCCAGAAATTTTTCATTTGGCTCCTAGCACCGAATATTGATTGGGTTTATTCAACCTAATTTTCTCTATTTCAACAAAACAACAAATAGTCTTTGTACACACGAATGCATGAAATGGCATCCTCTGCGGAGTTTTTACCTGCGGAGCTGTGCGGTTCTTTTAATCTGGACCGTTCGTTTTGATCGGACGGATCAAATAAGATCATAGCACGAATCTCAAAGCAAAATTAATACTGCCCCCTCCATCAAATCGCGCACTCACCGGCTGGATATTAAATATGGACCGTCCGATCAAATCGAACGGTCCAGATTAAAAGAACCGCACAGCTCCGCAGGGAAAATCTCCGCAGAGGATGCGAGTCCACGAATGCATAACCAAACATCTACACATGAAAAGTACCTAGTCCCTAGAAAGGTCTCCTGCTGGAGTGTTTCCCAGCATCAGCTACCAATCCTTAGATTCCAATCATATATTTCATATAATCTTTTGCGTGTAATATATGTAGAGATAATTATCATTTTTTACCTCCCAAGTTTGATCTACAGTAAGCCACCCAATAATTCCAGCCAATAACCCTCAATAGAAACTAAAAGTAACATAAATATTTTGGATTGCAAAAAACATTCAGTAAGGTTAAGAATGAATAAAAACACTAATATGGGAGAAAAAGTTTACCTGCTCAGCTACTATACCAGCATTGGCATAGGATTCTCGACTCTTGGATGTAAGTCCAGTGAGAGTATATGCGTATAAGCCTCCAGCAAAAGCTATGCCGGGTATGACAGCAACACTAAGTAATGCGAGCCTCCAAGCAGCAACAAAACCAACAACAAGTCCAGTAAAGAAGGTAGCAAGGTAGTGAATAAAGTTGCCCACCTGTTTTACAAGCTCTCATTAATTCTGATTTTGCACTAATTTTAATTAAAAGAGACAAAAGTGGGGTGTTGCAGTGATTCAACTTAAAAAGACAAAATTATGAAATTACCTTCTCTCCAATGGCGTCTTGTACAAGAAGCGTATCAGTGGAGACACCGAAAACAATATCACCGGTGCGTGCATCAGTGTCGAAGAAACCCACATCCTGCCTCAGCACAGCTTCAAGATACTTCTTTCTCAGAGCAATTACTTGCCTCTCTCCTGTGTACATCCAGCAAGCAATCTCTGCAACACATTGCACAAACGTTGAGATAAAACTTAGCTCTAAACAGCGACTATTGCCAACAGTAAGATTAATGTCCATTTAACATAAAAGGTGGAGTAGAGGGACATTTTTGCAACAACAAAAAAAAAACCAGAGGAAAATAGTCAAGATGGGAGAGGCGGAAAGTAATGAAAAGGTTGTTTAGTCCTACCCCGCCAGTGATTTTTCGTTTGAATCCTTAACATTGTTTTCTCTCTTTTACTAACTTTTTTTTCTTTTTTGCAAAAGAACTAAAATAAGTAACAGAATGCAAAAATGAAAGCTCACCAGCGTAAGAGGAAACGCAAACCACCAGCCCAAGGTAGACGAAGTACAGAGCATACTGTCAACGAGAAGAAAGAAAACAAACAAATTAGAGCAAGACATCAACAAATAAACAACTTAATATGGAAATGGAAGTAAGATATGGTCTAATACGATCTAATACTTGCCTTGGAGACCTCATCCGTCATCTTGCGGAGGTGCATCTGGTTCTTACCAAAGCCATTGATGAGCTCTCCGAAGAGGAGGAAGAACACGGGCATGGCAGCGCCATGAACGACAGCTCCGAGGCTTCCAGCAGCCATGAGGAGGCGGTCCCACTTGTCGGCAAAGGAGAACAGCTCGTAAAATGCCACACTCTGCTCCGGCCTCTTCTTCTCATCCTTCTTGCCCGATCCCTCGGCTGCTGCACCTCCATTGCTCGAATCCACCGCCATTGCTTCTATCAGTTGTTCTCCCGCTGGCGAGCGATTCGTTAGTACTTAGTAGTGCCTGTTGGTTGTTTGATCCTGCATTGGTGATCTGGGTTACTGGGTTAAGATGGGAAGAGAGAAAGAAAATGTATTCGTAGAAGAGCTGCGACGATTGGAAGACGACAAGAGTGACAGAAGCGGCACAGAGAGATGAACAGAGAGAGAGAGAGAGAGAGGTGAGGGAATGTGAGCTAGCTAGTAAAGCTAACTCTCGGGAGTTGAGAAACTAATACTATAGAATCTCGACGAGTCGCGTCACTCGCGGTGACCCGCACGGTACGTGTAACCTTGTCTCCCTTTGTTTTCTGGGATTGAATTCTCTGGGGCAGGATTTTCCTGCCCCTGAGTCACTGAAACGTGGGCCACATCAAAACTAAAAACTAATATCTAAATTTATAAATCCGTCTGGACCCACTTGTCAGTCTCACTGGGAGGAGGAAAATCCTGCCCCCCCGAAGGACAGGTGATCTCTGTCCTTGTTTCTTAATCGTTAAGGTTAAAGGCGAACCTAAGGCGAACAAAAGAAATCATAGTTGTAAAGTAATCAGCTGACATATGGGACCCACAATTACTTCCCGAAGCGAAACCTTTCGATCCCCGCCTGCCAGTAAAAGAGCACATATTGTCTGTATACCGTATGCTATATAAAACTCAAGGTTATCGATACTGTTGACTGTTACGGTCCCACGACAATTGGTCAAATAAAATAGCGATTGTTCGGCCGGAATCCATGACCTTGGATATATTTTGTATCCCTGTGTTGCATCCATGAGAGTTGAGAGTTCAGACGTATTCGTTATCTTTTAGCATAACACGAGCTTCAAATTCGTTATGGATATGTTTGGTTGAACAAAAATAGTTGTTGTTTTTAGAATAATATTGCTATTTGGACAAGGTGCATTCAAATAAGAAATAGAGTTATTCGGAATAACTACTGTTTTTAAAATAGCATTGTTATTCTCTATTTTTACAAAAACATGAAATAACATTTGTTGCTTTCAATATTAATACTAATTTAATATTTAAACTAATATTATATTACATTTAATATTTAAATTAACATTATACTTATTATATTTAATCTAATATTTTATTTAATACTAATATAATATTTAAAATAATATTATATTACATTTTAATATTTAAAATAATATTATATTATATTTAATATAATATTTTATTTAATACTAATCTAATATTTAAAATAATATTATATTACATTTAATAATTAAATTAATATTACATTGTGTTATATTTGAACTAATATTTTATTCAATACTAATATAATATTTAAAATAATATTATATTACATTAATATTTAAAATAATATTATATTACATTTAATCTAATATTTTATTAATACTTATCTAATATTTAAAATAATATTATATTACATTCAATATTGATACGCCCCTTCCCGGATGCAGGCGGGCCGTATAGCTGGACCTTCGGTTTACTGGGCTCGACCTGCGTAGGGTCTGCAGGCCGAGATGTGTGGGGTGGAGTGCTGTGCTGTGGGCGTGATGTGTGTGTCTGAGGTCTTTAACTCTTCCCTATCATACCTCAGTAAGTGTGTGAAAAGTCCAACCCGCAATAAATGAAGCTCAGTGCCTTAAATAGGCCTGGTTGTCCGTACGGGCAGTAAGGGCACCGCATGCTGCGGTGGGAATATGCTGAGGCCGAGCTGGGCCCTCTCGGTGCTGGCACCAAGCGAGGCCCAGTTCGGTCTCTTGTCAGGCCGGGATTCGGCCTGTTACTGCTCCTTCCGTTTGGCCTTTGTGTGAGGGCCGGGTGCGAGCAGCTTTCGGCCTGGGCCGTTGATGGTGTGGCGGGGTCAGCTAGGCCTGGACTTTCTTCGTGGCTGCGGCCTGGCCCGGGTTAGGGCTCTAAGGCCGAGCCTACGTCATTTGTCCGAGGCCTGCTTTGTCGTGGGCCATGGGAACAAGGCCCTATCATTTGCCCCTGAAGCCGGGATGCATGGAGCCGAATGCATCTTGGCTTAATAGTATTTTTGGTGACTTAATTATTCCTCACGTCGTTTTGGTGTTAGCCTATTGGCTTACTGCTGGAAGTGTTTCCAGGCTGTGGTGTGTTTTGCCGGGTGGTGTTTTGGTACGGCGATTCTGGCATTTTATGAAGGGTCAAGTTACGGAAACAGATTTTATATTATATAGTAAAAGAAAGCAAATACATGGTAAACCCGTTCCTCGTAAGGCGGGGGATTAACGGGGGTTTGGTTGATATGTTGGCTGGGAAGTCAGCCGTGCAATTGGTTTCGACGGTGGTGTTTAGCGCGGGCTGTTAAGGGTGTTGTCGCGGATAGTCACGCTGTGCGCTGGTTCCAACTCGCCGTTGTGGATTGGGCACCACCAATAAGTCCAGCCCGGCGGCTCTCCTTCGACTAAAGGGCCGCGGTCCTGGCATGCTGGGTGGAAGTGATAAAAGCACGCGCTACACTGGATCATGTACTTCTTTTCGCCTATCTTACTGCACAATCGGCAGTGTCGGTATGGCACGTCTTTCGGAGGGCGTTCGCAACTTACGACCTTTTGGGGAGTGCGCGGGGGATCCATGGTGGATAATGGCAGATTTTGGTGGGTTGTTTTTAGAGGCGTGTGAATATATAAGCTTGAGTTGGCTCGATTTTTTACGTTGTATGGGGCCCCTAACTGAGTAAATGCTACTGCCTAACTACCCATGCTGATCTAACGGCGTTGCTCGTTAGGCGCTGGTGAGGAGATTCGTGTCGTATTTATTGCAGGACGTATATCTCGAGGTATATAAGCGCATGATCGTGCCCCCGTTGGGGAGTGTATATTGCACAGCAAAGGGTGCTCGACATTCATATATTGCGACACCGCAGGCCGCGCTAAATCAAAGTACGGTAATAATTGTTTGAACATACATAATGCGACACCATAGGTCGCGCGGTACAAACTGTTTATGAAAAGAAATAACTAGTCACTAAAATCCGAGTCATCGAAGTCATCTTCTTGCGGGAGTTCGTCTTTTTCCTCGCTCTCCTCCTCGCTTGAAGTATCCATCGGCTCGCCAGCGGCGCCTTCGTCCTCATCATCATCGCTTATGTCTACTATGTCGTCTTCTGCGTCGATGGCGGCTTGGCAGTCCTCACAGTTCCATCCGTCGAATGCGGGGTCATCGTCCTCTGTCTTCGGGTCACTGCCCTCGCATTCAGGATGGTACCACGCTCGGCATCTCCCACACTTGGTCATGCGGAATCGGGGACCCTCTTCGCCGCAGGTGTAGCATTCTTTCTTGCGTCGGGCCTTATTGCCGGGGTGGTAGGGGCAGCACTTGCAGTGTGGCTCGGCGCGCGGTCGACTTGACGAGGCTCCCTGATGAGGTGTCGACTCGTTTGGGGGCGGCGGGCACTAGACCACGAGGTCGAAGAGGACCTTTCGCTGAGGGATGGTCTCCTTCAGCATTTTGTTAATGGTTTCTTCGGGCCAATGTTGGAGCAGGGCGGCCCGAATGTGTGGGGCCAATTCGGCAGCAGAAGTGGGCCGATTCTTAGGCGGACCAACGTGGGACGGTGGTTGACTGGCGCTTGGGCCTGTTTCATAGGGCACTATCGCTTTACTTGCGCCAGGGGGGCCTCTGTTTTGGCGGCCGGCCCGTCCGCTTGACGGGGCCGGGGTCTTACGAGGACGTCCACGTTTCTTAGGCGGCATGTTGTGCGCTTTGCTTGTAGGAACTGGGCGTGAGAAAAGGTCTCGTTTGTCTTATGTGCCATGGGATATATATATAGGGTTTCATGTGGGCAGTTAGTAGTGCGTAATTAATGCAGCCGCCTTTTCGCCTTACTCTTGTCAGAGTGTTCGGCGGTCGTCACGCCTTCATACGTTCTGGTTACGGGGGGTTCGGTCGCCGCATCCTTCTCTCGCATGGCTCAGGTATCCTTTGGTCGTTTTTATAGTTTTATCGTTATTACGTCGAATCGTCGGGCGAAAGGAGGGGCATTGCGGCAGGAAGATTGAAAGAAAATACGATAATCCAACACAATAATCCATTTTCATTAAAACAAAGTTTGTTTACAATTAGTTTATATTTTACTTGATATATGGCCCCCATATGTTCTGGGCGAGTCGGCATTGCGGGCAGACATATGTTCCGAAGCGTGGATCCTTGGTTCCTTTTGGACGTATCCGGGATACACAGGAGGGATGGAAGGATTCCTCGCATCCTTCGCAGTGAAACATCTCGTTGGTGTTCCCTCGGGCGTCGCAGCGCGGGCATTTATCCATCGCCATTGGGTCCATATTTCTGCTACCAGGCGGTTCCGTCCCACTGCCGTGCCGCATGTGGCTGGCCTCATGGGCGCGGGGGGCGGCAGCCGGAGTCCTTTCGCAGGGTTTCCAGGTGGCGATGCTACCCGTGCTGGACGCCGTTCGTCTTCTCCTTCTCCGTGGAGCGTGTCGTCTCCCTTATCGGGGACCTCACTATACGCTCGGCGGGTAGTATCGTGGCTTGTTTCGTGGTTCATCTTGTATTATTAAGATCTTGACCTTACACGTATGTTTGAGCGGTATTTTGGGCCGTTCTTTTATAGACCTACCCGGGACCTCGAAATTCCCGCGTTTGGAGAGTATGACTGGATCGTCGCGTCCCTCTGCGTGTTTTTACAGGCGTCGGTTCCCCTTTTCGGTACACGAATCGTCGTGACTGGGTGCAGTTGGATCGTCGTCCTCCTGGTGATGGGGAAGCATTTTTCTACGGCATTTCACGGATGACTCGTTGGACTAATTGGGCGAAAGCCACGTGTGCAGCGACGTCTTTTCCTGACGTCCTTTCGCATGCCTACGACAATTCACGGGAGCCTATATATATGCGAAGGCCGGGCCCGCAGTTTCGTCGTTTTCATTTAATACTTGCCATTTTCGGAAAGGAGGTCCTGGTTGTCTGTTTACTTCCGCAGCTGCACCAATTTTCCTTCGTCAACTTTGCAGGTAACTTATCAATCTTTTAAGAGATGTTTTGTTTCACTAGTGGCCGCAGCCGCCGTCACGCCCTTCGCCTGGTGTGCGGTGGGTTGCCGAGCCAGTTCCGCGATCCATCGTTTTATGTGTTTCATTCGTTTCTCCTGGCCCTTTGATATGTCTGTTGACTGATCAACTCGGCGTTACGTAGGTGTTCGGAACTTATGGGCGCCGGGGGTGGTCACAATGCGGGGTCCGCGCCTCATCTCTCTGACGAAGAGTGGGATGTCTTTGCGCGTGATCTCTTTCGTCCCGAACATCAGGCTTTGAGCCATGAACAAATTGCTGGTGACGTTATTGCCTTTTTCGATATCCTGAAGGGTTCGGTATCTCTCCCTTTGTCTCCCCTTTCTGATAAGCTGACAGCTCTTCCTTCTGTTCAACTGCCAGGTGAAGGCATTGTCGATCAAAGGGAAAACGCCGAGGGACCCGCGGTACCTCACCTTGGCGGGTATCGGGTGCGTGAGCCGTTAGCGCCGGGTGACGAGAACTACTACACCTCGAGAGACGGATCGGCCGACGACGTATCTGCGGGTGTTGCTGAGGTAGTACAGCAGATGACGGAGGCCGTCAGCCATTCTGCATCTCCTTCGGATACCTCTGCCCGGGCCGCTGAAGTGGCGCAACATATGGAAGATGCTGCTAGCCGTCCCGTTTCTCCTTCCCGTCAGTCTCCTCCAAAACCCAATCGATCTCGGAGAGGAGGCGGCCGGGGTACCCGCGCTCGGCGCCCGCCCAAAGGGCCGACGCAGAAGTTGTTGAGCGTCAAGGACATACCGTCCTCTGAGCCGAAGAGCAGGGATCAGGAGTGGCTGCTGAATACTTTCCTTCCCGAGTTGGTCAGGAGTGAAGCGCGGGAACGGCTCTCCTTCGACCGCTTCGGGTTCGAGATTCCTTCCGCTGCGGATCGCGCCAACAGTTATGAGAAGGGTTTGTGTCTTTATTGGAGAATGCCCAAGTGTGGCTTCCGTCTTCCTCTTTCAGATTTTCAAATGGAGGTTTTGCGGGAAGTGCGGTTACCTCCTGCGCAACTGACCGCCACCGCTTGGTGTTGCATTTCTTCTTTCGAGCAGCTGTTCGAGGAGTGTCGGGCCCAGCTTGCTGGGCTTAGGCCGTCTGCTGCTTTGTTTTTCCGTTTCTTTGCTTTACTCCGCGTACATGACCACTACGCCTTGCAGAAGGCTAGTGGTTACGACCTCTTTTCCCCTCGGATTACGAAAGTTCAGAACTGGAACAAAGGGTGGGTTTACGTTCGGAACTGGAGAGAGTTGGAGGAGCTCAGAGGTCTGTGTTGCTCGTGGCGGGAAGCATCTTTGGGCCTTCCTTCCACAGCCCACCTGCGGATGACGGCCGAGGATGAAAGGGCCGAGGCTATTATCCGAGGTTATCGTCGTTTTGTTACTGTTTTTAATCAGGCGTGCGTAGTTATGTGCATGTACATGTATCCGTACTGTATCTGAGTTTCTGACCCGCTTCTTCCCTTCTTTTTTTTGTTTTGTAGGTTTAAGGGGAGCAACTGTCATGGCCTTCGCGTTCCTCGGAGCTAGCTACATTCCCGCCCTCATCATGCCGGAAGATCCTGCGGTAGGGGCCTCTGGCGTTGCGGCCCCAAAGATGGCGGTGGCAAAGGTGCCTGTCTCGAGGTCCAAGAGGGGTGCGCCAGGGGGCTCGCCCAAAGCCGCCGAGGCCGAGCGTTCGAAGAAGCAGAAAAGGACGGTAGATCAGGTTGACCAGGCACTAAAGGGAAGGGTCCTATAGTCAAGGCCCCGCTTCCGACGCCGGGACACACGGACCACCCTTTGGTGGTTGGCGAAGATGCCGCCACTACTGTCGATGAAGGTAGTCCTGTTCGGTCGGCGGCTTCGATTGATCCGTCATCTCCTCCTCATTGCGAGATTCTGAAGCAGCCGTTCCTGGAGGGTGATTACGACACGATTGCCCTTCGTTTGGGCGGTTTAACCGAGTTTGGCGACTCGTCGCGGAGGCCACCTAGCTTGAGAACCGTTGCTCGCGGTGTCTTCGGGTTGCTAGGCCCTGCGAGTGCATCGCGGAAAATGGATGAGGATCCCGTGGACGGCCTCCATACTCTTCTGGGGCACCTATTCGTGATCGGGAGTAAGCTTGCCTATCTCCAGGATAGCCTTGAGCGGTGCCTCGAATGGCTACGAAAACCTCCTACTCCGGACGAGCTCGTACGGTTGCGGGATGAGAACGTGCGGCTTCAAGGCGAACGGGATGGCCTTAGCGTTGAGCTGGCAGAGGTACGGCGTAAATTGGGTCGGGCACAGGACGACTTCAGCCTTGCCGCGGTTAAGCTTGGGAATGCCGAAAAGCAAGTCGATAAGTTGAAAGGGGAACTTGCCTCCTCCGACCGCGGCTACAGAGACGCCGAACTTAGGGCTGCCCAGCTGGAGAAGGAAAAAGAGGCACTCACTGCCGAGCTTACTGCCGTGAGAGCCCGGGTTTCCGACGAGCGGGCCGAATGGGAGGCCGAATTTCTGAGGGACTTTTTCCGGAGCGAGGGTTTTCAGACTGCCGCTATGGTGTCTGTGATGAATATGGTGCGGGGCTTCTTTTACACTCAGTTGGAGGGCCTGGCACAGCTGTACCCTTTTACTCCTGAAAGACTCGGCTTTGATAGGAAGTTTTGCGGTTCTGTTCCTTCGAAGTTGGAAGGTTATAAGTGGGATCGAGCGACGGACCAACTCATAGATCCCTCCAACGTTCCCGTTCCTCAGAAGATGGAACTTCGGACCGGCCGCGAGTTGCCAATTGCCTTTCCTTGGAGGGACGTTCATCCTTGGCCGTTTTCAGCCTCGCCTTCCGCGTCGTCGCCTATTCCGTCCCCCGAGGTGGTTCCCGGGGCAGAGATTGCGGAGAACGTGCCCGAAACTCATTCCGCGGAGCAGGGTGGTGTTGGGGATGGCAGGACGGGTGCGGATGCTTCTTAAGGTGATAACTCCTATTACTCTGCACTATGTACTTGTGTTTATTTTCATTTTGTAACTTTTGCGCTTGTATTCGCAGGTCGGTTGTTTTGCGTTTATCTGGATGGCGTCGGTGGTGGTGTCGACAACCCGCTTCTCTCTGTCTTCTTTTTTTTTATTTATTAATTTGGAGATGGTATTTCCACCCCCGGGATGTGGGGGAGTAATAGTCATGTTTTTAACATTTTGGTCCGACGGTGCTGAATTTGTGGCATGTACGAACAGTTATTTTCTATGGTGCGTATATCTGTATTTGTTTAAGGCATCGTTGCTGCTGTATCTGTTATTCGTATGGTACTATGCATTTTTTTTTATTTTACCGTCGGCGCCACTGCTGCTGCGGTTGTCATTTTGTTTACGCGGGGTTTGATCTGAGGCGTCATTGCGGCCTCGCACGCTTAAGCAACTTGTGTGAGTTAATTACCGTGCCGCGAATGGATGGGTTCGGCCCGTTTTGCAGGCTTATTTTTATTTGCTTGCGCGGGTCCTGTTGTTGTCACGCGGTGATTTTATCAAACATCGTGCATATTTCTTAGAGGCAAAGATCGTGCGCATGTTTTATATTTGTGAGATCGCACTCAGTGTTCTTTAAACTTGAGAGAATGGCTAACCTCTGGCCGGGGCATCCCCTTTTACGGCAGCCATACTTTCCTCTTTTCCGCTGCTTCGCCCGCGGTTCCTTTGTCCAGCTGGCTGGTTGGCTTTTCCGCTAGATTGGCTTTGCCTTCCTTCTGGTTGTCGTCTTCGGTCCTGCCAGGTCTTCTTTCCTTTCGCTAAGGTCTCATTCTTTCACCTTCCCCAGAGGGTCGGCTTTAGTCGTAACCTTGGCGAGGTCTTCTTTTCCTTCGCTAAGGTCTCATTCTTTCACCTTCCCCGGAGGGTCGGCTTTAGTCGTAACCTTCGCGAGGTCTTCTTTTCCTTCGCTAAGGTCTCATTCTTTCACCTTCCCCGGAGGGTCGGCTTTAGTCGTAACCTTAGCGAGGTCTTCTTTTCCTTCGCTAAGGTCTCATTCTTTCACCTTCCCCGGAGGGTCGGCTTTAGTCGTAACCTTAGCGAGGTCTTCTCTTCCTTCGCTAAGGTCTCATTCTTTCACCTTCCCCGGAGGGTCGGCTTTAGTCGTAACCTTAGCGAGGTCTTCTTTTCCTTCGCTAAGGTCTCATTCTTTCACCTTCCCCGGAGGGTCGGCTTTAGTCGTAACCTTAGCGAGGTCTTCTTTTCCTTCGCTAAGGTCTCATTCTTTCACCTTCCCCGGAGGGTCGGCTTTAGTCGTAACCTTAGCGAGGTCTTCTTTTCCTTCGCTAAGGTCTCATTCTTTCACCTTCCCCGGAGGGTCGGCTTTAGTCGTAACCTTAGCGAGGTCTTCTTTTCTGCTGCCGATTCCTGCAATTACAGTTCCTGGGAACATTGTGTGTAATTATATTCAGCAAGCACGGCACATTTTACAATCTGCAATTATATTTGTATCATTCATATTACAAAAAGTTAGTGCAGCAATAAACGCCGCCTATACATCGTATCCTCACGCAGGCATTCCTGTATGGGGTAATATAAACGATGTAATCAAAAGGTGTTTATAATGAAAAGAAAGGGTAAATGTGACCTTGCCACCTCACAGGTAAAACTTGCGAAGGTGGCAGGCGTTCCATGTTCTCGGAATTGGGCGGCCCTGCATGTCCTCTAGTTCGTAGGCTCCTATACCTCGGCTTCGTATCACCCGGAACGGTCCGTCCCAGTTCGGTGCCAGCTTCGCAACGTGTTGCCCCGTTGCTTCGACCTTCCTCAGGACCAAGTCACCAGGCTCAAAACCCCTCGGGGACACATGCTTGTCAAAGACGCGCTTGATTCTTTGCTGGTACACGGCCATGCGGAGCCTGGCCTGCTCTCTCTTTTAGTCGGCCAATTCAAGGTCCACTTTTCTAGCTCCCTGGTTTCCTCCATCGGCGTAGGCAATCATCCGTAGGGAGGGGGAGACCATTTCGAGCGGGGTTACGGCTTCCATGCCGAACACCAAGGAGTAGGGCGTCTGTTGAGTCGCTTCCCTAGGGGTGGTTCGGTAGGTCCAGAGAATCTCATCTAACTTATCCGGCCAGTCAGTCCTGTTTTCGGACACCTTTCGCTTGAGTCCTTCCAGTATGGTGTGGTTTGTGACTTCAGCTAAACCGTTGCTCGCAGGGTGGCTGACTGAGGTGAAATTATTTTGAACCCCCAACCTTTCGAGAAACTCAACCGTATGATCGGCATTAAACTGTGTTCCGTTGTCCGAGATAATGGCGTGGGGAATGCCAAACCGGCAGATGATATTGCGCCATATGAAGTTTGTTGCCGTGGGTGCTCTTATGTTTGACAGAGCCTCGGCCTCTACCCACTTCGTGAAGTATTCTACTGCCACAATGATCCATCTCCTCTGGTACGTCGCCTGCGGGAACGGGCCCACGATGTCGATTCCCCATAGATCGAAAGGCCAGGCCCCTGCTATTGACACCTGCGCATAGGGCGGGATGTTGGAGAGTTTAGCGTGGAACTGGCACTTTTTGCATTTCTTCACCAAGTCGGCCGCGTCTTGTTGCAATGTAGGCCAGTACATTCCTGCTCTTAGCACCCTTTTTGCTAAAGTTTTTGCGCCTTGGTGGCTGCCGCAAAGCCCTTCGTGTACCTCTGCAATTAGCTTGTCTGCCTCTTCTCGTTTGACGCACCTTAGCCACGGCCTAACGTATCCCCTTTTGAACATGCAATTGTCAAATATGGAATACATGGGGGAAATCTTCTTCAGCCTCCTAGCCTCGAGGGGATCCGCTGGGAGTGTGCCCGCTGTGAGGTATTTCCACATTGGGGCGTACCAGGCTTCGCCTGGTTCGTCGATGAAAAATGTCTCCTTGGCGTCGGTCTGAACGCTAGGCTCGGTCACATCCCACACGATGACTGGTCTGTCCTGATCCAGGTTTCCCGCGGCCCCTAGTTTGGAGAGCGCATCCGCCTGGCAGTTCTTGCTTCGCGGGACATGTTCCACTTCGACCTTCTCAAACTGTTCTTGCAACGTTTGGAGCTGATCATGATACTTCCTCATCTTTTCATCCAATATACGGCACTCAGCGTTCAGCTGTTTTACTGCTAGCTCGGAGTCACTTCGTAGCAGGACACGTTTCGCTCCGACGCCTTTCGCCAGTTTCAGCCCCGCAATCATTGCTTCGTATTCGGCCATGTTATTGGTGGCGGTAAACTTGAAGTGTAGGGCGTAGTTGAATGCTTCGCCACGGGGGCCAGTGAGGGACACTCCTGCCCCCGCGCCTTGGGGCGAGGCCGCTCCGTCAACATACACTGTCCATCTGTCCTCGATGATTTCAGTAACACCCGAATATTCCGCTATAAAGTCCGCGAATATTTGCGATTTCTGGGCCGTCTGGGGGTGAAATGATATGTCAAACTCGGAGATCTCCAAGGCCCATTTGAGAAGCCGGCCCGAAGAATCAAAATTCGCGAAGGCTTTTTTCAGGGGGACGCTTGTGTATACCTTTATCGCGTGAGATTGGAAATATGGCCGCAGCTTGCGCGCCGCTACCACTAGCGCATACGCTGCCTTCTCGATTTGCGTGTACCTTGTCTCGGCATCTCGGAGCACATGGGACACAAAGTAAATGGGGCTCTGTTCCTTTCCCTCTTCTCTGACTAGCGCCGCGCTGACAGCGTGGCCCGTGGTGGCCAAATAGAGGGCCAGGGTGTCTCCCTCCCTCGGCCTACTGAGGCGGGGTGGGTCGGCGAGATACTGCTTGATTTTCTCGAAGGCCCCGGCGCATTCCTCCGTCCATTCGAACTTCGCCCCTTTTCGCATTGCCTTGAAGAAAGGGAAACACACTTCCCCTAGTTTCGCTATGAATCTATTGAGGGCTGCCAGTCTACCCGTCAGGCACTGGAGCTCTTTGAGGCTCCTCGGGGGCGTCATTTCTAATATTGCCCGGGACTTTGAAGGATGTATCTCTATGCCCCTCATTGACACCACGAATCCCAGAAACTTTCCTCCTGTCAACCCGAAGAAGCTTTTCTGGGGGTTGAGCTTCATGTCTGCCTTGTTCAAAGTTGCGAACGTTTCCTTCAAATCCCCCACGTGGCCCATGTCTGTGGTGCTCTTCACTAGCATGTCGTTCACATAGGCTTCCACATTCCTGCCGATCTGATTGCTGAATACGCGGTTGACCATTCTTTGGAACGTGGCCCCCGCGTTTTTTAACCCGAAGGGCATCACTTTGTAGCAGTATAACCCGACGTGGGTGGTGAAGGCAGTCTTTTCCTCGTCCGCCAGGTTCATTCGGATCTGGTTGTACCCTGAGAACGCGTCCATGAAGCTAAGGAATGCGTGCCCCGAGGTAGAATCCACGAGTTGGTCTATCTTCGGCAGCGGGAATGGGTCCATTGGGCAGGCCCTGTTGAGGTCTGTGTAATCGATGCACATCCTCCAGTCTCCGTTCGACTTTTTGACGAGGACTGGGTTGGCCATCCATTCTGGGTACTCTACATTTCTGATAAACCCAGCACTCAACAACTTTTCGACCTCCTTCTGGACCGCCGCCTTTCTTTCGGGGCCCATTGCCCTTTGCTTTTGCCGTACCGGTTTAACCCCGGGCTTGGTTGGCAAGCGGTGTTCGGCCACCGATCGGGGAATTCCCGGCATGTCTGCTGCGGTCCATGCAAACACCGATCTGCTTTCCTTGAGGAACGTTATCAACTCGTCTCTTGCTTTGCCCTGCACGGCCTTGCCCACATTCAGGAACTTGCCACTCTCTACCTCTACTTGCTCAAATTCATCGAGGGGCTCAAGGCCGCCACCCGACGGTTCTCTGTCGGTTGGGTCTAGGTCGACCGCCGCTTCGTTTGGCTCACGTGTTCCCCTTGCAATGCGGCTCGCCTTTTGGTCAACCTGGTGTATCGCTCCTCCCTGGCCCTGAATGGATGCCAGGTAACAATCTTTTGCTATCTCCTGGTGGCCTCTTTCCTCCCCGACACCGTGGGCGGTGTGGAACTTGACTTTCAGGTGAGGGGACGAGACAATGGCACCAATCTTATTTAATGTCCCTCGGCCTATTATTGCGTTGTAAGCCGAGGGCGCACTTACCACTAGGAAGCTCACCATTACCTCTGCAACTTTAGGGGTTTCCCCGAACGCCACTTTTAGCCTTACCACCCCCTTAGGCCGGAGTGAGTCGCCTGTAAAGCCTATGAGTGGGGTCGCCCCGCCCTGCAGCCTTTCTTTGGGGTATCCCATCTGTTTGAAAGTGGAGAGGTAGAGAATGTATGCCGAGCTACCGGTATCCACTAGGACTCTCTTCACCCGGTGTTTGCCGATCTTCAATTTTAACACCACGGGGTCGTCGTGCGGCCAGGCTACGCCTTGAAAGTCTTTTTCCGAGAAGGAAATCGCCTCCTCTGATCGCGACCTCTTCTTCTCCAAACCCGCCTCCACTGTGAACACGGATGGGTACGGCTTTGTGTTTGTGCGAGGAGGCCGTTCTGAAGCGACGCTCCTGTGGCCCCCGCTGATCACGTGAATGGTGGGCGTCGGTTCCCTTTCTATCGCCTTTGCGTCTCCTTTAACCTGATTCTGCATTCTTTGTTCGGGGTACCGAGGGCCTTTGTAGCTGTCTTTGTAGGGGGTTGTCCTCTTGAACCGCCTGCCGCGTACCCCGTCGTATTTCCAAGCGGAAGTTTTATAGAACTCCCGGGGAATCCATTCGACCAGTTTGCCTTCTCGCGCCAGTCTTTCTAAGACGTCCCTCAGTTGTTTACAGTCTTCCGTAGAGTGTCCGTCCATGTCATGGTCCGCGCAGTGCTTTCTCATGTCCTTTGGACCGAAGTCCTTGTCATACATGGGCCCCGGTAGGTCCACCATCTCCTTCACGATGTTGAGCATTTCGTGTTGCCTCTTCACGAACGGGGCATACTCCACAAAGTGTTGTCTGTACTCCTTCAAGCCTGTTTTTCTTTTCCTTTCGCCTCTCCCGGATCCGCCGCCGTTACGGGTGCCGTAGGAATGGGGGATATTGTCTTCTCGCTGCCATTCTTTCTCGGCTGGCGCGGGGGACCGGGGTTTGGGTTTTGAGGCGCCACCATTATCCTCTTCAGCCTGTATGTACCCTTGTGCAAACTCCACAAACTCCCCCAGGCTTTCTATCTTCCGGATGTGCGAATCATATCTGAGGGTCGCGGGGCCTTCCTTTCGGAGTCCCTTACGCAAAGCTGTCAAGGCCAGACCTTCATTCAGGTTTTGGACTCTTCTGGCGGCTTCCATGAACCGGCTGATGAAGCCTCGGGTCCCCTCTCTCGACCCCTGAACAATATCAAATAACATGTCGCACGTGACTTGTGGGGGTCTGATGAGAGCATATCTTGTCAGGAAGGCCTTGGCTAAATCGTCGAAGCCACAAATGGACCCTCGGGCTAGGCCCATGTACCAGTCCCACGCTTCTCCAGCTAGACAAGTGGTGAACACTCTACACAGTATCGCGTCGGTGGCCCCCAGCAAACTGAGTCGCTCAACAAACCCGGCCACGAAGTTACGTGGGTCCTGGCTATCCTTGCTACCCCTGAAGCTAGGCAAAGTTGCGGGATATTTGAAATCCCCTATTGATTCTTTATAGATCCTGGTCGAGAGCGGGCCGTCCCCTAGGCCAATTAGCTGTGAATGTCCCCCTAGCTTCTGTTTTTCCATCGCGGCCACCTTCTCCTCAACCTTTCTTTCTATCATCCGCTTAACCGCGTCCTCGTCAATTTTCCTTTCTCTCCTACTTTGTTCTTCCCGTCCTCTAGTAGGAGAGGCGGACTTCGTCCTCTTTTCCTCCCTACGACGCTTCTCTTTCTGAGGACCGCGGCGGTCGCGGGCGGTTGATGCGGACTCCTCTTGTTCCGCTCTCCTTCTATCAACAGTCCTTTCCCTTTCCTTGCTCCTACCCCTCGCAGGCGGGCTGTGCCGGCCTTCTGTTTCTGAGGCCGACCGCTCATCGTCCGTCCCTGTGCATCTGTTACTCGGGGTAGTTGGGCGAGTTCGGAGAAATCTCTTCCGGGACCGTCCCCCTCTGGTTGAGCTCCCGGTCTCAGACTGCTGCTCCTTTCGCACCCGCTCGAGCTCGAGCTCCAGGCTTCTAGCAGTTTTCTTATTGGTGATGGTCTTCTGCCCGCTTCGTGCGGGCCCCTTATCTTTTTGATTGCCTGGGGGGATCTCTGCCTGTGCCCCGCCGCCCCCGGGTGTCTCAGGAAAGGTGACGATGGGGGGGGTCGTACCCTCTGGGGGTGGCTGATTCCCAGACTGGACCAAAGGTAACTGGTTCCGCTGGTGGTGTCCTACACCCGCTGTTGGGCCGTGGTGTCCCGGCGGGGGATAAGGAGGCATGTAGGGGTAAGGGGAATAGATATAGGGGTATTGCTGATAAGCATACTGCCACGGGTGAGCAGCGTTGTTTTGCAGCGGGTTGCCTGTGGCCGCCGTGCCGAGGGGAACTGACCCATGTCCTCGGTTGGCTGCCTCTTCGACAACGACTTTGGAAAGAGGATCGGCGCGTCGCTCGTTGGAACGAGCTTCCGGGGGCTCTAGGACGATCTCCGCGTCGATCCCGGTACCCCCAGATCCTTGTCCTATCTCCTTGGTCGTGTTGGCGACAGGCCCAGCCTCGGGGATCGCGGTTTCCGTCGGGTTGCTGCTTCGGGACCGCGCTCCGGTCTTGGCTCCGGATGTCGCCGGTAGGGATGCCATTAAGTCTAGCGAAAAGTGTAGGCCCCACGGTGGTTGATACGCCCCTTCCCGGATGCAGGCGGGCCGTATAGCTGGACCTTCGGTTTACTGGGCTCGACCTGCGTAGGGTCTGCAGGCCGAGATGTGTGGGGTGGAGTGCTGTGCTGTGGGCGTGATGTGTGTGTCTGAGGTCTTTAACTCTTCCCTATCATACCTCAGTAAGTGTGTGAAAAGTCCAACCCGCAATAAATGAAGCTCAGTGCCTTAAATAGGCCTGGTTGTCCGTACGGGCGGTAAGGGCACCGCATGCTGCGGTGGGAATATGCTGAGGCCGAGCTGGGCCCTCTCGGTGCTGGCACCAAGCGAGGCCCAGTTCGGTCTCTTGTCAGGCCGGGATTCGGCCTGTTACTGCTCCTTCCGTTTGGCCTTTGTGTGAGGGCCGGGTGCGAGCAGCTTTCGGCCTGGGCCGTTGATGGTGTGGCGGGGTCAGCTAGGCCTGGACTTTCTTCGTGGCTGCGGCCTGGCCCGGGTTAGGGCTCTAAGGCCGAGCCTACGTCATTTGTCCGATGCCTGCTTTGTCGTGGGCCATGGGAACAAGGCCCTATCAAATATTTAAACTAATGTTATATTACATTAATCTAATATTTTATTTAATACTAATCTAATATTTAAAATAATATTATATTATATTTAATCTAATATTTTATTTAATACTAATCTAATTTTTAAAATAATATTATATTACATTTAATATTTAAATTAATATTATATTATATTTAATATTTAAACTAATATTATATTATATTTCATATAATCTTTTATTTAATACTAATCTAATATTTAAAATAATATTATATTACATTTAATATTTGAATTAATATTATATTGTATTATATTTAATTTTACACATAAATTATTAAACAGTAGCTATTCTCTCCAAATTCTATTCCAAATAACTTTTTCACTGTTCTGAATAACACTGTTCTTAAACAGTAATTATTATTATTTACTATTCTAAACAGTAGCTATTCTAGCTATTCTAGAGTTTATTCAAACGTACCCTATATGACTTGCCTCGATAGGAATATTACATTTTCAATTTATCATGCAACTATGTAAACTTATTCGTTATTAATTCGCTTCAAGTATGGCACAAATTTACGTACGTAGTCTTTTAAAGCCAGCAAACTTTATTATAATAATAAAACTAAAGGCCGATTTTGAAATGGTTTTTTTTAATTGAGATGAGAATTAAAATTCTTCATCCCGCTTACGATGTAGACAGACACTAATTTCGAATCAGTAATCTCTAAAACCGAAGATAATGATCATAAACCTTTTAAATGCGACGAATTTATTATGATGAATCAATTGGAATTCCCATACAAAGTCGAAATATGCCTTCCTCCAAATTTATATACAAAGTAAGAATATGCAGATTTTAATGCAGATCCGTAATATTATGTGAGCATTATCTCGCTGGCTTCTCGTGACTCATAACTGTGAAAATTGGCAGTTTATTTTAAAATCTATATATACAACCGCATATTGCATAAATAAAATTGCATTTTTTTTAATAAATAAAACTGCATTTTGAAATATTGGCTAAGAGTGAGACTATGATAATATACATATTATGAATCGATCAGTGCTATGAATTCGTTCTCTATTTTCAAAATGCAAACCATCAATTTGGTTTGAATCATTAAATATGACCTTTGTATTAAATAATACGTGGAGATCAAAGTTTATATTTTTTTTGTAGCATTTTTACCTTTTTTTAGATAAAAAAAAAATCACTAGTTTCATATGGTCTAGAATATTTAAATCACCTTATTTTTTTTACCTATCCTAAAATACAATAAAAAGTATTTCAAAAGATATAAAATTTGATTTTCAAATACGTCATATGAAAGTTATGTTAAATAGATTAGATCGATTGTTTGACTTTTATAAATAGAGATATGAGTGTATGGTAAGACCTGCCAAGTAAAAAATAAATCTACTGTAATTCTCGGGGAATTACGCAACCCTGTAATTCCTATCCCAACCGTTGGTCTTTCTCGAGATGCGTGCATAAAAATTTACTTATCTGAAAACGTTTTTGAGATCTACGCACATAAAAAGTTGAACGGTTGATCTTGGAATTTCAAGTTCGTGTAATTCCTCTCGGAATTACAGCAGATTCGGACTCACTCGTTAACTATTCTTACAAGGTAAAAAAAAAATGATTAAAATCAGGTGCTTCTAAATATCAAACGCTTCGATTGCAATTACTGGTCATATCTAAAGAGTAAAGACTCGCTACATCTCTTGTAAATTTAAACTGTTTATTGTTTGTCAGATCAAAACAATGCAAAATCGAATTTGATGTAATTACTGTTAAAAATGTAATGAATTCAGTATGACAAAATAGAAGCAGGTTCATGACTCATGAGTCATGCCAAACCGACAAATAAATTTAAACCCGACAGTAAAAAAACTGCAGCATCGTCTGAATCAAATCTGACACGAGCCAATACTTTTCCTAAAAGTCAATGGTCCCAAAAACCCAAATTAAATTAGATTCATCCATTCTAAACTCAAACTGACTTTTAAAAACTGACTGGACCCAAACATTAATTTGTTTCCCTCAAAAAAAAAAAACATTAATTTGAAACCGTAAAAACAAATAAACTGTGAATTAATTATAAACGTGACGTATTGTGCTCTTTTGTGTTCGGAACTAGCTAGTGATGTGCATGTTGTGTTTGTAAGCGAAGAGATCAGGCATAGTACGACTACAGGAACAAAGAAAGGAGAGCAGTTTGGGTCCGATGTCCATCGGACTTGTATTCAGAGGTGGATCTAGCAAAGTTCAGGGGGCAGTCGCCCTCTCTGAATTTTGAGTTTTAGTGGAGATTTATCGGTTCCGACTGGCTTTGCCTCTTTTTGAAAATTTTTTTGCCCCACTCTGAATGTTTAATTGGTAATTCGGGTTAAATTTCTTAAAAAATGATTGGTAATTATAATTATAAGTCAGAATATCACAAATTACAAGTCAGAGCATTATAAGGTATAAGTTAAAATATTGTTTTTTTTATCAAATACCTAATTAGTTAATGGGTTTAAATTTGATTAGCTATTTAAACCTGATTCGATATTTTTTTGCCCCCCAACGAAAATCCTGGATCTGCCTCTACTTATATTTAGGTCCGATGGACTCCATAACCTTTCGATATGTTTTAAGATCTGTGCACACGGATATTAAAGCGACATGTACATACCTTAAAGCATATTGAATGGTTATAGAACCCATCGAACTCAATTTGTGTCCCATGGGCATCAGACCCAACCTGCTCTTCAAAGAAAGAACTATAAAGTTTAGATTTGAGGCGTTGCACGTAAAATGCAATAATATTTCATGTATGATGGGATGTATTTGAACTCAAGTTTTCAAGCTATAATGTATTTAATAATCGGATTATGCTATTGATTTATATCTTTGTTTTTAAAGTTTAGTAATCTGAACCGCTAAGTATAATTTTTATATTAAAATGTATTAGTAGGTTAAATTTTATATTTTTTTATATTTATTTAGATGGGTAGAAAATACTTGTTTTTTATGACTATAATTTTCAAATATTATGATTTCCTACCTATATAAAAAATTATAAAAAATATATATATAAATTTGGTCTTCAAAGTACATTTTCAGACAACGCGTTGAACGGTTTAAATTGATTATTTGAACTTTAAAAATAGAAATATGAGTCCATAATACATGTCGTTATTTAATATGCATATTATCAATAGCCTCATCATCTAAAAATGTTTTTTTGTTTAAAAAATTTCTCCATGGTTTTAATGATGAATCTGCTGTCAAGATAGTTGGCATATTTTCACCCCAAGATTTACAAATTCTAGTATTTATATTAAAATATAAGTTAAGTGCTACGTTTCGTACTTTGTAACTTAGGGTTGTTTGGCAATCAGGAATTAAAACTTAATCCGCTTTTTTTAATTTTTTTAACCACTTAATTCTATTAAATATTGGTTTCTTTGTACGGATTAAGGTTACCTCATTTAGTCTTCTTTTTTTGTTCGAATCTTAATTCTCCATCCGAATCTTAAGGCACCTCTACCACTTCCTTTAATTTTTTAGCTTTCATTCACGAATTAAGACAACCGAACATCAGTTTATGAACACTCCTTAAGTTTATAATCATTCACTCTTAATTTCTTGTTACCAAACAACCCTTTAGTGATTAGAGTATTACTTTGTAATTGTGAAAACTTTGGTTTAAATTTCGACTATCGAGCAGAACTAGGGTATTCTTAAGTTCACTGAGCTCCTTTGTGAGCTCAACTCTAAAACCTATCGAATTTGTTTCAAACGACGAATTCAAATGGTTGAAACCCATCTACCTTACAAGTGATGCTTCTACATGTGAACATTTTAAATTTTGAAATTAATTTTGTATAAAGTCAGGTGGTAAAAAAAACATCCAAAAAATAAATATATTAAAATTAATTTATAAACCTTTATTTTTTTACCGCTTGACTTTATACTGAATTAATTCAAAAGTTTAAAATTTTCACATGTAGACACATCACTCGTAAAGTAGATGAATTTGAACAATTCAGATTCATCGTTTGAAACTAATTCAGTAAATTTTAAAATTAAGTTCATAAAGAAACTTGATGAACTTAAGAACACATCACTCGTAAAAAAGATGAATTTCAACATTTCAGATTCATCGTTTGAAACTAATTCAATAAATTTTAAAATTAAGTTCATAAAGAAACTTGATGAACTTAAGAACACATCACTTGTAAAAAAGATGAATTTCAACAGTTCAGATTCATCGTTTGAAACTAATTCAATAAATTTTAAAATTAAGTTCATAAAGAAACTTGATGAACTTAAAAACACCCTAATTCTACTCTCGACTGTCACATATTATACAGTTAATTTACGTTCCTAATAATTCTTTTTCTTTCATAAAATCCAACACCTAGATGAAAGATAGTTTAACAAAAAAAAATTACATTAAAATATAGCACAGGAATGATCTAAAAGATGTCCCCAACAAGCACACAATATCAAAACGCACATTAATTAAAAGATCTAGCTCCTAAAATTAAAATAAAAAATTACTAGCAAAAATATGAAAATCTTAAAACGTATCAATTTTACCTTCGTTTTCAAATATTTAATTTGTTTTATTGAATTGTTCTAATCAGATAAGATGTTTAATCAATATCTAAGGAAGATAATATTAAAAAAACATCTCCACGGCCTTTTAGACCTAACAGACATTGTATTAGAGTAGAACTGAGTGTTTTTAACAAGTGTCTATGTGAACTTAATTTTAAAATCTATTGGATTAATTTTAAATAATGAATTCAAACTGTTGAAACTCATCTACTTTACGCGTGATGTGTTTACATGCAAAAAATTTAAACTTTCGAATTAATTTAGTCAAAAGTCAAGTAATCAAAATTAGAAGATTTATAAATTAATTTTAATGCATTCATTTTTGTAGGTTTTTTACCACTTGACTGTATACAAAATCATTTTTAATTTTTAATTTTTTTGCATGAGGATGCATCACTCGTAAGGTAGACGGGTTTTAGCAGTTCGGATTTGTCGTTTGAAGCCAATCCAATAAGTTTTAGACTTGAGGTCATAAAAATGCTTGGTGAACTTAGAAACACCCCTAGTTCTACTCTAGTGTATTAAGTAGGGGTGAAAACGGTATGGGTAATATCTGATCTGTATTAAAAAAAAAAATAGATGTGGATATCCAATATCCGAATATCCATGTGGATAAGAATACCGATATGATTTTACGTTTCAATTATCCACATCCGAATAGTAGATATACACCATATATTTTAATATATATTATTTTAAAAAAGTTATTCACCATTATAATTAGATAAATATTATGAACTTTAGTATTTTAATAATTTTTTATTTTATTTTAATAAATATCCGATCCAATTCGGATCCGTCTGTGTTCGTCTGATATCCGCTCCGTATCTGCTTCGTTTTCACTCTAGTTGTAAGTCTTTAAATAACAACAAAATTTAATCAAATAATTCTTCATTTTTCTCAAATTTGAACAGTATATATATCCGAAAAGATATGTAATTGCGTAAAAAACATAGAAAAACGAATTATAACACCAGTACCAGTGTACCACCAACCTTTTTTGTCCATAGCATATTAGCATGATAGCTATAGCAGGAATTATTATACCAAGATTAAAAATTGAAAGCCACGAATAAAGCAAATCATTTTTTCCTTTTTCGTATGATGTTCCGATAGAAAGCTAATCATATCTATCTGGTATCGGCGGAGGAATGAAGCTTCAGGATTAAAAAAATTTAATGTTAGAAATTTAAAATAGTGCGTCACCTATGATTATGATTTATGAATGGTTCGCATGTTTTGTGGGGAGCTTTACAGGGAAGAGCAGCTGCATTTTCTGAAGAGGCCATGCATCAATAATTCACAGTGAGTAGGATCTCTTAACCTTTTGGTTTAGTTAATAACAAAGTACCAAATTATAGGACCCACATTTACCTTATGTATCCATCAAGGACCGCTTGTACTATGTGTTATATATATGATTCTTCCAGCATGTAAATTATTTGTTAACATGTTAATATATTGTCATTACTGTTGCTTAATTAAGAGAATGTTGATATCGTTAATTTTGGTTAATTATAAGGGATGTAATCATTTTAACCGACATTTTTATTAATAACCATAAAAAAAATAACCATATATGAAATTTAATTTTATAAATAACCAAACCGCCCTACTGAGAGGCGATCCTCCCTAAACACCAAACCGTTCCACAGTGGGGCGGTCCTATTTTTTTTGAGACATTTGTAATAATTGTGGAGTTTATATTATGACCAAAAAAATATATATATTATTTGTTGTACATGCATTAACTAATTAAGTAAATATCAAGTTTCGAGAATGTCCGATAAGTAATAAATTACTTCATTTGACTACCGAAAAAATATACTGCCGATTTTTATATTTGATTTATTTGAAATAAATATTATACCGTAAAGACTACCGAGAAAATATATACTCTTCACATTTTTTTTATTTTTAAGTCATTTTGTGTCATCTTTTCATAAATCATAAAAAATAGAAAAAAAAATTCCAAAAATAGTAAAAATTAGTATTCTACAAGTTTATTATATAACCAATTTACCGAGCTACTTAGATCGAAAAATAGAAATGAAAATCTTAATTGAAAACTTCAACTCAAGTTTTGAAGCTCTTGCCTTTGTTTTTTTGGCAATTCTGAATTTTGAAACCCAACATCGCAGGCACTAACGCATGCGTATTTTTGCAAGCTTTCCGAAAAGTAGTTATTTGCTGAAACCTGACACTTGAACACAATTTTATGACCGTTTGAAGTTTCGTCGTCATTTTATGTCTTCTCAATGAATATTTTGTCTCTCTTGCTTTATTTATTGTCCTAACATCGGCTGTTTACGAGAAATGTCTTAGTAAATACATGTACAACATGCAAGTGCTTTAGAAATGAGAGAAATGACTTAAAAAAATTAATACATATGCATTATAACAAAAAGACACATATCGAATTTGTTAGAGCACTAATAAATATCCGCCTGAATGAGATGTAATATTAATTTCAAATAAATCAAATATAAAAATCGGTAGTTATTCTAATAAATAAAATTATATTGTATCGGGCATTTTTGGAGCTTAAATGAAGCCATTTATTACCTACCAGACATTCTTGAAGCTTGATATTTACTTAATTAGTCAATGCATGTACAACAAATAATATAATTTTTTTTGTTATAATATAAACTCCACAATTAGTACAACTAACTCAAAAAAAAAAGGAAAAAAAAAATAGGACCGCCCTCCTAGGGAGCGGTTTTCTCTCAATAGAGGACCGCCCCACTGTGGGACGGTTTGGTGTTCAGGGAGGACTGCCCCACTGTGGGGCAGTTTGGTTATTTATAAAATTAAATTTCTATTATAATTATTTTTTTTATTATGGTTATTAATAAAAAAAAACTCGGTCTTTTTAGCCTTTTGCATTATTCTACAGAAATTACTAGCATAATTTCATTACTAACCAAAGTCTGAACTATTGAATTGATAAATGGCAAAATAATCCGAATACAATGTATTTACAGAGAATAGATTCTCTTCAAGTTGCTTCTACATATCAATATTATCGTCAAATTTACAAAGCAAAGAAAGAGATTAATTTAACTTGGAATCCATATAATAGTTGATTATTGTATGTAGTGCTTATTAATTTCTATATTCATTAAGAGGAGGGTTCAAATACCTTCATTTTTTGTATCTCCATCATGTCTTCATTTTTAAAAACATTAATAAACTAAATTTAAATCATAAATGTCAAAATAAAACCATTAGATGTGATCTATGTTATTTTCTCTATGTGCTCATAAAAAAATATCACATTTTGATTTTTTTTTTTTAATGTGAATCAATCATTTGAAAAATCAATGTCTAGAAATGATCCACATTATACATTTTTACAAGCTCTTGACGACAACCAAAACAAAGTTGAAATATCATAATTTTTTACATGAGCATAGAGAAAATGATGTAGATCATATCCAACGGTTTTATTTTGACTTTTAAGTTTTAAATTTTGAGTTATTAAAGTTCTTAAAAATGGAGACATGATGAAGGCACGAAAAATGGAGGCACTTGAACCCTCCTCATTTATTAAATGATGGACACCGTATAGTTGTAAGCTAGTAGATTTATCTTTGCAAATAGGTTTTAAGCTTTAATAAATACAATAATATACAATATTTATGAATTTTCTCTATCATTCAAAAATAGATCAAATTATAAAAAAAAAATGAAAACCTTATGCTCTAACAACGATTAAAAGAGTAAAAGGCATTTTTTTTTCTCATAAGCTAAACAGAATAAAATTATTTTCTTAGATTTTACTATGATAGTAGAAAACATTATAAAAAAATTATAAGATTAATACTCCGATAAGAAGAGTCATGTAGTTATATGCACATAGATCCATATCGCTATTTTTAAATATAAAACAGTTGATTAGAACCGTTAAAGACGATTTTTATATGAAATGTTCTTTTAGATCAAATTTTATATTTTTTACAACTACTATTCTTTTAAAATAGGTATAATACCATTTGAACTAAAATTTAGTCTTCAAATACCATCCGAAAATAATGATTTTTCATCTATTTTAAAGAATATAAAATTTAGTGTTCAATTATATTTTCACATGAAGATCATATTTAACAGTTCTGATCAACTTGTTCGAACTTTGAAAATATATAAATTCATGGTACTTGTAGAGTCGTAACATGCATATTACCATGAGGAGGGTTGAAATGCACTATTTTTTTTATGCTCCAATATACTCCACATCGTTTATCTTTGTTTTCAAAATCCGAACGGTCAATCCGAATTGCTCAACATGATCTTCATAATAAAATATGCTTCGAGACCAAATTTTATATTTTTTAGAATTTTTTTACTATTTTTTTCATAGGTACAAAATTATTATTTTAAGGAGATTCTGGACCATCCGATAAAGTGATATTGTACCTATGAAAAAATAGTAAAAAATTTCTAAAAAATATAAAATTTGGTTTCCAAGCATATTTTATTATGAAGAACATATTTAGCAGTTCTGATCGACTGTACGGACTTTGAAAACAGAGATAAATTATGTTGAGTATATTGGAGCACCAAAAAAACAGTGCATTTGAACCCTCCTCTATTACCATAGCCTAGTGGTTTGCTAAAACTCCTGGGGACCCGGACCAACCCGGATCGCCCTTGACCCATGCCTGACCGAACTGTGCCCATGCACGGGTTGGCACAGGTCCACGAGTTGGACGGAGATTGACCCTCCCGGAGAGAAAAAAACAGAAAAAAAGAAAAAAAAAATAGAAAAAAAAAACCAGTTTGGGTTTGACCCGGACCGTCCTACCTCTGACCCGGACCGCTTGAACCACTGACTCGTGGAGCCAAGGGTCCAAGGACGGGCAAGAGTATGATTTCAAAAAAAAAATCCGTCCTACCCGGACCATGTTGCACAACCCGAGATGCTCGTGTCTGAGTTACCCGTGCCTCCACCCGGATTTGACCCGACCCGGACCGCCCAGTCCGAAAGCAACCCATTAACATAGCCTCATTTCTGATATAAATTATTTTGCCCTTTGTGAAGCTGTGTATTTATTTTCTAGTCCAAGTCAAAACTACTCCACTACTCTTCCATGGATGGAATTGGAAACAGCATCTCCTCGGTGAGAATCACGAGAAAGATCCTGCCCACAAACGAGATGAAAACACGGGATTTTTTTCGTTACAAATAGATTTTTAAACTATGATAAATGGTTTTAAATACGCCATCCTTTTTCCTGTAAGGTACTGAACTGAAGACATTTTAATCCCTAAAAAACAGAGCAGGCATTCCTCTGAAAAACACCTATTTAGAACAGTAGAACACTATTTTAGTAAAATACAAAGAAGAAAGGGAATCCGAGGGGAAAGATGCGTATGTGTGTGTATTTTGTCAACTCTGCCAGTTGTCAATTTTAAAGCCTTGCTCAATAAATAAATTGTAAATTTAAACTCTTTGATAATTAAGTTATTCAAAACCCAAATTACACATGCATAAAGTGTCATTAATTGAAGTCTGATGAGTGATTACCATAGGAAATAAATTTGAGTTCGATGGGCATCAGAGCCGTCCGATACGCTTTAAAATTCATACACCGAATTTCAGAGCAGAGCCCACACGACTCTTAAAGCGTATCGAATGGTTATGATACCTAATAACCATCAAACTCAAATTTACTTCAGATAGTCATGGGACCTACATTTATTTTAGAGAAGGAAATTTGTCACGGCGTGACTAGTTATGTCACGGAACGTTATGTCACGTCACGTCACATGTATTGATTAAGTGACGTGACTACGCGTGACGTGACCGTCCGCCGTTATTTTGATCACGTCATGTCATATCAGGTGACCAAATTACAGTGTGTTTGTCACGTAACGTCACAGTATGTCATGTATTTCCTTCTCTATCAACGCTGCTTTTTTTTTTTTTTATGGGTACCAAATTTGCCCAAATCAAGTTTCAATCGCCAAATTGGGTACCAAATTACTTAGCACCATGCACTGCTGCAACCATGTGATTTTGGCCATGATACTGGCTGTATGCTACATTTAAAGAATTCCTTAGGGTATTGACTTTTCTGGTCTTATATTTATATACTACTTAATTAATTAGGCTGTCAATAGACCTTAATTAATTAATTACTTATGTGGCCTTGGATGCATGATAGTCTATTGGAGAAACCGAATTCCGATGCGATCTAGCTACTAGCTAGGTTATTGTTATATATTATTTTCAAGTTATTGGAGTTGGCAAAGAATCGTTTGGATTTCGTTGACCTCTTTTTCTATTTTGTTTAGTAAAATGCCCACTTAGTGTTTGACTGCTTTGGTGATGAATTGAGACAAAAATTAATGAAAACAAACAAATAAATAAATAAATACATCTTCTTGAAGAGCGTAAGAAATCATTAGTTATGCAACTTTTAGATTAAACAAGGAAAAGCATTAATTTGATAATTATCTTAAAATGTAAAGCAAAATACAAATTGATTGTATGTGATATGGTAGTAAAATACATGGATGGAGGTATTTTTGGAATTCACATCCTCTGAGATATCTCAAACTTTGCGTTACTTCTTGAAATATCTCAATCGTTTAAATAAGTTCTGCACGAATCTCAAACCTCAAATAATACTGCCTCCTACGTTCTCCCGAATAGTCACTGGACACGTCGGTCACGCAAAAATTGAGATATATACACACATGTATTTTTTGTACATATATCGATATAATATTAGTTTTACTCAAACTCTACACTTACCGGTTAAATATTAACCTTACATGTTTAGGTTAATAAATAACTAACGAATAACAAATAATGATCAAATTATAGGTTCGAAATTCAAAAGAAGAAATTCCTTGTAGATATTAAATAATTGAGTGGCTTGACCTCTAATCTTTGTTTAAACAAATAATTATCAAATAAATTAACAATGTATACCACCTAACCCAAAAATATATTATGTTAAACACATCATGTACATAATAACATAAACATCATATACATAATAACATAAAGTACATAACATTATAATTATTGATCGTATTATTTTTAAAAGAATATTACTTACTAATTAAATAAATATATGTGTCGTGTTGTGTTGTATATAAATCAAATTCATGATAATAATTATATATCATATAGCTAAATACACAAATAAACGTTATTGTATATGTTTTTTATATTGATCAATTATCATATATGATAACAAACTACCAATATGAAATAACGGTTACTCTAGCGGAATTTTTTTTTCGTGCACGAGTTTAAAAAAATAAATCTTTGCCTATCTTATCGAATATGATGCATCTAAAGTTCTAAGCAAATAAAAAGATTTAGTTAATATTTATATCAATGATTAGTACACATTGGACCAAAGCACTAAGCGCTGTATTTTTTTTCTCATAATTACGCTTAGGCGTGTTAATTAATTACTGCTTATTGGCTCTCCAAAAAAGGGGATTAAGGCCGGTGGCAAGCATGATTGCGGGAATCATGCATTTAAAGCTGAGCACAACCTTTTTTCAAAGGCTGCTCTTAAGTCTTTAACTTAGCAAATCCAACGGACCCAATCCAGGGTCCGGATCGGACCAGTATCCTCTGCAGAGTTTTGCAGTGCGGGATCGGACGGCTCAGATTTACTCTTAGCCGGTGAGTGCTCGGAATGATGGAGGGGGCAGTATTAATTTTTCTTTGAGATTCGTGCCAAAATCTTATTTGGTCCGTCCGATCAAAACGAACGGATTAGATTAAAAGAACTGCACGAACTCCGCAAGTAAAAGCTCCGCAGAGGATGTGATTACGGTCCGGATCCCCTAAAGTAACCCAATTTTTGGGTTTTAGATCGGACCGTCCAATTCAAATCCGTCAATCAGGATCATTTCGTGATCCGAATTTGCGTCTTGGGAAACATGCACTCATTTACGGATGGTTCGTCTCGGATTTGAATCGGACAGTCCCGATCAAAAACCCAACTTTTGGGTTACATCACTGATCTGAATTCCCCAATCCAACTCGGGTGCAAATGGATCAGATACAGATCGTCCGTATCGGATAGTGGTAAAATCATATTCGTATCCGTTTTTATTTTTTTAGATACAGATATGGATACGGATCGGATATCGGATATCCATAAATATATATATATATATATAGCAGAACTAGGGTGCTCCTAAGTTCACCAAAGCCTCTTGTGAACTCAACTCTAAATTCTATCGAATTGACTTTAAACGATGAATCCAAACCGTTGAAATCCTTCTACCTAATTAGTGATGCGTCTACATGTGAAAATTTTAAAGTTTAGAATTAATCTAATATAGAGTCAAGTGGTCAAAATGTGTTCAAAAAATGAATGCATTAAAATTAATTTATAAACCTTAAACTTTTGACCACTTGACTGTATATTATATTAATTTGAAACTTTAAAATTTTTACATGTAGACGCATCACTCATTAGGTAGAAGGATTTCAACGGTTTGGATTCATTGTTTAAAGTCGATTCGATAGATTTTATAGATGAGTTTATAAGAGGCTAGGTGAACTTAGGAGCACCCTAGTTCTACTCTATACACACACACACACACACACACACACATATGAGTTGGGCTATGGTACTCTATAGAGTAAAATAGGTTGGTACTCTACGGCACTATATTTTCATTTTAAAAATTCAAACACCCGATCCGAACCGTTGAACATGTTATTCATATTGAAATGTGCTTGAAGACCAAATTTTACATTTTTTGGAATTTTTTTGCTATTTATTAAGCCACTTTGAAAATCGTAGATTCGACGGTTCAGAAATTTTTACTGTTTTTACTGCTCACAGCGAATCTGAGATTTTCAAAGTGGCTTAATAAATAGCAAAAAAATTCCAAAAAATGTAAAATTTGGTCTCCAAGCACATTTCAATATGAATAACATGTTCAACGGTTCGGATCGGGTATTTGGATTTTTAAAATGGAGATATAATGTAGAGTACAAAGACGTTTTACTCTATAGAGTACCATAGTCCATCTCTCTCTCTCTCTCTATATATATATTATAATATATATTAAATTATATGGTATATATTTACTATTCGGATACAAATCGATCCGAACCACTCAACATGATTTTCATATTAAAATGTGCTCAGAGACCAAATTTTATATTTTTTAAAAAAAAATTTACTATTTTTTAATTACGTACAAAATCACTGTTTTTGGACCGTTCAGAAACATTGATGTTGCACGTATCTAAAAAAAATAGTAAACACTTTCCAAAAAATATATAATTTGATTTCTAGACACATTTTAATATAAAAATCATGTTGAACGGTTCGGATCGACAGTTCGAACTTTAATTGTACGATTTTTTGAGGCTTTGGACGGTGTCTAGTCCAAAGCCATTTGGACCAAATCTTATTCCTACAAATAATTAAAATTCAAACTATATCCGTATCCACACGGATATTCAAATATTAGATATCTATATTTAATTTTCGAATACGGATCCGGATACATTTGGATATTATCCGATCCGTTTGCACCCCTAAACCCAACCCCACTCGATAAATTCGTTTTTAACCAACACTCGGCTCCTCTCCGAACTTAGAATTTGCAGATAAAAATAGTGAAAATAATGTTATTTGAATTAGTACGAAAATTGTATTAATTTTGGGAGTAAAGCTGTATGTATTGTGGTTACCAAGGGTGTTTGGTGAGCACAGCTCAAAATTTTATCGGATTGACTTTAAATAATGAATCTAAATTATTGAAACCAATATAATTTGGCAATGATGCGTGTACATGCATAATTTTAAATGTTTCGAATTCATTTAGTACAAAATCAAACAGTAAAAAATGAACTTTTTTATAAGTTATTTTATGCATTCATTTCTCATCATTTTTTTTACTGCTTGACTATATACTAAATTAATTTGAAAATTTTAAAAATTTGCATTTACATTCATCACTCATGAAATGGATCGATTTCAGTGGTTTGGATTCGTCATTTCAAACCAATCCGATAGATTTTTGAAGGAGCACGACACATGCTCGCTTTACTCCAATTTTCACGCGAGGCTACCATGTGCTTGACTCACCAAGAGGACTTGATGAGTCATCTTAAATACATCGTATCGACTTCAAACAACAAATTCACACTATTAAAATTAATACACTTCACGAGCGATGTGTGTTTGTGTAAAATTTTGAAAAATTATAATTCATCCAGTACAAAGTAAAGCAGTAAAAAAAAATGAAGATTTATAAGTATTTAATGCATTTATTTATAATATTTGTTTAAATATTATTTTTCAAAAAAATTGAACTATTTAGGTTAGTAAAAATTTATTTAAATTGCACATTTAAAATAATAACGAAGGAAATGAATAACTGAAAGTATATTTTTTCTTTTCAATTTGTTTTTCAACTCAACTTTTATTTCTACAAGACAATTTCAGATTCATGCCTAATTGAATTTTCTCGTTGAAATATTTATTATTAATTTCTTTCCCAAAATTTTCAACCTGATTAAATTTTTAATATAGCGATCTGATGAATAAGAAAGAGTATTAATGTCATCTGCCTTACAAGGGTATATGAGTAATTTTTCCAAAAAAAATCCGAAAAAAAAAAACGGCGTTTGTTGGATTCAGCTTTAGTGAAGTACAACAAGGGTGTTTTAAGTTCATCAAATATCTCTTTTAAGTTTATCAAATATCTATGTAAACTTGAATCTAAAATATATTAGATTAGTTTCAAACGACGAATTTGAGTTGAAATCCATCTACTTTACATGTAATGTGTTTACAAGAAAAAATTTAAAACTTTCGAATTAATTTAGTATAAAGTCAAATAGTAAAATTAGAAGGTTTATAAATTAATTTTAATATATTTATTTTTTGAACGTCTTTTAACCATTCGACTCTATACAAAATTAATTTGAAAATTTAAATTTTTTTGCATACAGATGTAGCACTCGTAATTAAGGTACATGTGTTTTAATAGTTCATATTCGTCGTTTGAAGTCAATCTGATAGGCTTGATTCACAAAGCGGCTTAGCGAACTTCAGAACACCCTAATTCTACTCTATAAAATAAGAGAGAGAGAAAAATAGTATCTTAATTTTTCGATGTATAGAAGAATCGGTAGAATTTTTACCGATTTAAACTATAAATCGTTAAAAATTCCATTTATCGAAAGATTTTTATTTTTATTTTTTTTCCCCTGCTCCCCGCATGTTGCTTGTCAATTTGAATAAAATAAAGTTGTATCGGAATATTTATGTTCAGGAGCAATTTTGTTTAAACCTTGCAAAATCTCCAAATATTTTTTTTCAAACAAAGGTATTCTTTTATTCCTTTGCTCTCTTATTTTATAATATAATTTTATATCGGTAAAAATTCTGCCGAAACTTTTTATGTATCAGAAAACATAGACACTCCTTTTCTTTTTCTCTTTTATTTCTATAATATTTTTTTGGATGTGTTTGATTGATGTCTAAATTATGAAATAAGAAGTTTAGATCTCATTTAATCAAGTCATCAAATATAAAATATTTGGACCAACTTAATTAGTTGTAAGTTTAAAGTTAGACCGTTCAAATTTAAACCACTTAGATTAAAGGTTATCCGCAATAAGATCCAAACTCCAAAGCATTTTATTATTTTCTCCTTTTTAACTCATTTCTCCCAATATTACTAAAAAAATATTTTTTCCCGTAAAAACCGAAAAAAAAGTCAAGAACGAGTTGCCAACTCGTTCTGTTGGGAAAAAAAATACAGAACGAGCTGGCAACTCGTATTTTATGATTTTTGTAAAAACCGAATCAATCATACTGGTTTATAAAAAAAAAAAATTCTATTTATGGTTTATAAAAAAAATTCCATTGTAATGGTTTGAAGTTTTGAACGCATTTTCTTTAGGCCCACAAATGTTGTACAAAACTACAAAATCATCGCACGTGTGATGCTACAAGTGGCAGCTTAAAAGAAACCACGTAAAGGCCATATTGGGTCCTCCACCTAGCTATCAGATTTTATTAAATCATGCATATTCCACCCACTAATTGTTGATTGCATTTAAATAATCACAATTTATATATACGCCTTTTGTTAGAATCCTTCATTTTATTTGTTATAGCACAGAAAAATGAATAACAAGTAATACAAATTTTTATCTTGTTATTCAACTATTGTTTGATATATCTACTTTGAGAAGCAAGTTCAGGCATGTGCTTATCCTTGATTTTTAATATCATCATTAATTATAATTATTTTTAAATTAAGTGATTTTTTTTTAATTGGGGGTTATTACCCACCGATTTACACTCAATTAAAAATCAATACAGAGTTATAGTACCACCTATCAGCTCGTAGCCTGGTACCATAAGTCCATAACGCAGATGAATTCGCATCCTCTGAGATATCTCAAACTTTACGTGATTTTTTGGAATATCTCAAACGTTCAAATACGTTCTGCACGAATCTCAAAGCACAAATAATACTTGCCCCCTACATTCCCCCGAATAGGCACCGGACACGTCGGTCACGCAAAAATTGAGATATCTCAGAGGATAAGCACCCCATGCAGACATAGTAAAAAAAAGAAAAGCAAACCTATCTTAGATATATATGATTCAAATACCTAAACTGTCAAGTGTCAACCACCAAAATCAACAAAATACAACCCAAATCAGTATTGTCTTGTTTGGTTGTGGAGTAAAATTAATGAGATTAAATTGCTTACTCCATATCACTCCTAATATTTTATATTTTGTTTGATAGTTGAAGTTATAACTTAAATTAATTTAGTTAGAGGAATAAAATGTTGAAAAATGCGTCTTTGCTTGTGATAGTGGGCCATTACAAGTAAAGTAAGTGTCGAGTAAGTTAATCTACTTAGAGAGATGAAGTAAGTTACTCTGAATTAACTTTCTTCTTACTCCATCTTACTCTTTCTATTTTACTCATCTTTGGTTACTCAAGTGTAGAATAAGGAGTTTACTCCACCTCTTACTCTACAATCAAATATGACCTATATCATCTAAATACAAGTTCCGACAAGCCCAATAGACAAAAAAACATATATGACCTTAATAAAACTCAAAATTAAAATACAACTGCAGTCTTTACTTGCCAGTCTAATTGGCTGGACCTGTTCTTCTCTCTTCTTCATGTAATCTGTTCCTTGACCAAGCACAAGGATTATACCATGTTCTTCTTCTATGGAACTTATTAGAGTGGAAAAAACGTGTCGTGTCGTGACTAACACGTCGTAACTTTGGTCGTGTGTCGTGACTAAGTGAACTGTCACACGTGCTGTGTGGTGCCGTGACTAAAATGTCGAGAGGTGGTCACGGCACGCGAGTCACGACGTGACTCGTGAATTGTGACTCGCGTACCTTGACTATTCACGTGCCGTGTCCAAAGATACCTTTAATAAATCTTTCATATATATATGGAATATGGAATAAAAACCTATTATTTGATAATGACTTCTTATCAAACAAAATATGTAACTAACAAACCATCTAACCAGAGGTTTTTATGTTATTTAAACTTATGTTTTTAATTGAATAATTTTTATGAAAAAAGTGGAACTATATTGATTTTTTGGTATTTGATTGATTCTTAACGTAGAGACGAAATAGATGGCAAAATCATACTTGTCACAATTCGTTATCTTTATTCTATCTTCTATTTATTCGACAAAGGGTATATATATACCATAATGAATATATAGCTGGTCACGTTTCTCACATTTAACTATTTTTTCATAATTTAGGTTAGTTTATTTAAGATTCACCATTTGATTAAGACTTAACGATTCTAATTATAGGTGACTGAAACTTTCGCCTGACGTGCCGTATCGGGTCAAATTTTAAAAAAATAGTTATGGCACGAAACAGTCACACGTGCTGTAACCATACCGTTCCGTGACGGAGCCGGCTTTGCCATGCTATTTTTCTCACTCTAGAATTGATAAGTAAACTTTCCAGATAGATCATTTACTTAAATTAAGTGAATTTAAATACATAATATTAAACTTGCTTAGATTTAAATAGGAAAAATGTCCATCGTCAATTTTGTACCTCTATTTGTCTGATTCTCTGTGTATGTTTCTGCATTGAAATATGACCACTACGCTCCAGCAAGGCAACGAGTATCTCATACGGTACCACGGGAGATGTAATACTTCGAATCGAGCTAAAATCAACAAGGCGCCTATTTGAAAATTGAAATATAGTTATGTTTTGAGATTCGTGCTAGATGAAAACGCATGACTCAGATCTCATTCTACACGGTCATGTAATGCACTGGATCTGAATTCCACTCCAGCATAGCGTATATCTGTTATTTTATCAAATCCGGACAAGTTATTTGCTTGGTTAATATAACAAAACATTACCTAGTTTGAAATGGCATCCTCTGCGGAGTTTTTACCTGCGGAGCTGTGCGGTTCTTTTAATCTGGACCGTTCGTTTTGATCGGACGGATCAAATAAGATCATAGCACGAATCTCAAAGCAAAATTAATACTGCCCCCTCCATCAAATCGCGCACTCACCGGCTGGATATTAAATATGGACCGTCCGATCAAATCGAACGGTCCAGATTAAAAGAACCGCACAGCTCCGCAGGGAAAATCTCCGCAGAGGATGCGAGTCCTACCTAGTTTAAGCATATAACATTTTCGCTCATATGATAAAATTAAATTGACAACACAAGGCATAAAACCATGTTTTGGGCTTTTGTTGTAAGAAAACAAATGGAGCATAAACCAAAAAATGAGCTATAGATAACATACTGGGCCTTTTGTTCAAGTAACTATAGGCCCATAATAAGGAAATTAAGTGCAAAACAGTAAGAGGACTACAGCAACTGTACAATAAATTTCAGGTCTCTTTAGCCCATTTACTTTTCCAAAATTTCAGCCCGTTTGAAAAGGTGCCGATTTTTTTTTAACATCCAACATTAAATAAAAAATAATACAAATCCCGAAAATCTCAGTGGCCGAAAAAAAAATTGGGCCGTCTAGATTTTTAGTAGTTGAGTAGAATAAATTTTTTACTTGATTTGTGGTTTCTGTCAAAAATTGTTTTTATATTTATGGTTTTTTTTATTTAATTAGAAACTTTTATAATTTTTTATTTTTCTATTAATTTTTATTTATGATTTCTATTAATTCTTCGAAAATAGATGAAATACCATATAATTTGATTAATTAGAAAGACTGCAACAAATAACTAGAATTAACATTTTTCAGGTTGAATTTTTTGCAGCTTTAAGAAAAATTAAAATATTTATTTGTGTGTTACTAGAAAATAAAATACAAATATGAATCTGAGTTATTGATTTCGGTTCAAAAATCACTTCTAAGTAAATATAAAAAAATATTATAATCCTTCTATTTTCGAAAAAAATTCTCTCACATTTTATGAGACGAAATGATTTCTTTAAAAAAAAAATTCAAAATGAATACAATATCTTAGAATTTAAATGTACTATAAATACCACAATATTTTCTTTATTTACTCAAAAGTAATTTGTGAACTAGGATCAATAACTTTGATTCAAAACATTTTTTTTCAGTAACACACAAAGAAATATTTTAATATTTCTTACAACTACAAAAAATCTGGCCTGAAAAATATTGATCCAGATTATTTGTTGCAGTATTTCTAATAAATCAAATTATATAGTATTTCATCTATTTTTGAAGAACTATATAAAATATTTCCAATATTTTAATAGAAAAATAAAAAATCATAAGAATTCTAATTAAATAAAAAATTAGAAATATAAAAACAGTTACTCGGCCGTTCAAAAAATCATAAAAATTCTTTTCTCGGCTGTCGAGATTTTCGGCGGTCCGAGCATTTTTAAAATTCTTCAGAATATTTGAACATTTGTATTATTTTTTATTTAATGTTGGATATTTAAAAAAAATCGGCAAAAGGTGCTTGAAAAGAGACAAATTAATTTGCCAGACCCAAAAAAGAATGGCACAAATCTTAGTTTCAAGCCTAAATTTAGGGACCAACATATGCTGGACATATGTCACGATTCAAAACATGCAACTGTATACATCACTGCAACCTCCTCATGTACCAGTTGACAGTTGTTGCTCAACGGCTGGTACCGAATTATAATTTCTTCACCAAGACATTTGATCATTCTTCTTCTTCCTTCACTTCCTCCATGTATTTTCTAATCTTGCAATATCTTTTTCACAGTAATATTTTTTTTCCTAAGAAGGTAAAATGGCTATTATAGAGCATCTTAATCCCTAAATTAATTAGTAATTTCAAACAACTCTCTCTTTTTTTTTAAAATGCTTGGTAGAAATTTCAGACAGCTGTCAAGAAGATAATAAAAATTAAGTTAATATTAATTTCACAAATACTGCATTCCTGAAAAAGAAGGTTTTAATAACTTATGTCTTTCATATTTCATCATATTTCACAATCGATCCGAACCGTTCAACATGATATTCATACTAAAATATACTTGTGAAAGAAATTTTATAATTTTTTAAAATTATTTAGTATTTTTTTTAGATAGGTAGAAAATCACTATTTTTGAATAGTCCAGAAACAATGATTTTGTATCTATCTTTAAAAATAGTAAAAATTTTCTAAAAATTATAAGATTTCATTCCAAGCTTATTTTAGTATAAATATCATGTTGAGTGGTTCGAATCAAAGATATAAAATATGAGGTATAAAAGACATGAGGTATTGGAACTCTTTTCTTCTTGAAATTAACTTTAATATCTTTAAACCTCTACATCACTGAATTTGATTGGTTGTTTTCACCAGCTTGAGAGATTGAAAACAAAATAAAATCTTTCAAAATTTGTAAAAAAATTGACTGAAAGTAGAAGAAGCCGATGCATATGCTCTTTCTTCAAATAAAAAAAATTGTATATGGCTACTTTCTGGTACCACACTAGTACTCTCAAATCAGTTGTTTTATCAGTATTGAATACCATTGCATAGCAATTATATTTCATGGACATATATAACTTCTCTAGCTGTGTAAATGTCAGTTCAAGTAGGCTGAGTGAGGGGTGTTCATCGGTTCGGTCCGGTTCGGTTGAAACCGAACCAAATTAGGCAAACCGAATTATAATTCGGTTTCAAAAATAGAACCGAACCGAACCGAACCTAACCGAACCAAAGTTTTATTTCAGTTTGTTCGGTTCAAACCGAAATATATTAATTCTTTTATTTAAAGCAATTGTTTTGTAACAAACCAAAGTATATTAAGAAATAGATCAAATAAACCGGAATATTAAGAAATAATTGAAGTATTTAAAGTAATTTATTAAGAAATAAATCAGGGTATTAAGAAATAAACGGAACGGTCCGGACCAAATTCATAATATATAAAAGTTCGGTCAGTTCGGTTATTTTGGTTTTGAAAATTTTCAAACCGAACCAAACTGAAGTTATAATTAGGTTTAAAAAACAAACCGAACTAAACCATTAAACTGAAGAAATCAAACTGTTTTAACATATTTAATTCGGTTCGGTCCGAAACCGATTAAACCGGACCCAATGAACACCCCTAGGCTGAGTAGATTGAGGGCGACAAAAGAAGTAAAACTGAAATGCATGAATTTGCTCTACTTGTCATACTCATACACTACTAATTAAACTAGTAATTAAGACCAGACAAATTATGCAGATAGAATAGAAATATCAAATATAGAATATACAAGCTGCAATTAAAAATCGTGTGCATTTAATATTCCTCCCCACTCACAACGAACATAAAAAGAAAACAAGATATGCTCTAACTGAAACTCTGAAAAGTGACCACTCAGCGCATAATATGGCTACTAGTAATGTGTGTGTATATATATATCTCCATTTTTTTATTAATGCATCAGTGAGTATGCATGCATACGTGCTTCCAGTCAATATATAAATAAAATATTACCCACAATAAACTTTTCTTATAAAATGTAACCTTGTGACTAGAGATTAGAGAAATGGACAGCCGAAAAGGCCAAGCCCTGGACGGCGACCCACCTCCTAATTAATTCACATAAACTAATTAATATATTTTTATAATTATAAAGATAAATATAGTCATGAGGTTATGGTACTGTATATGGCGTATATTGATATGTATTATGGATTAGTATTTCTGTTTTTAAAGTACAAATAGTTAATATGAACCGTTCAACGTAATATCCATATGAAGATGTATCTTTAGACTGAATTTTATAATTTTTTTAGATTTTTTACTGTAGAAACAACTAGTTTCGAACGGGAGAGAGGGGGGTGTCCGATGCCCATCGGACCAGAACAGTGTTCGATGGGTGTCCGATACCGTCCGATTCACTTCAAGATCCGTGCGCACGTATATTAAAGTAAACAGCACGGATATTAAAGTCATGCGCACAGATCTTGAAGTAAATCGGACGGTGTCCGACACCCATCGAACAAACTCTGGTCCGATGGGCATCGGACACCCTCCTCTCCCTTTGAACGGCCTAAAATCTTTGATCAGATCAAGTGATTTCTATATATTTAAAAAAATAATAAGAAATAATAAAACATGTAAAATTTTATGTAGAAGTGCATTTTTATATGAAAAGTTACGTTGAACGGTTGAGATCAATTGTTTGAACTCTAAAAATAAAAATATTGATCTATAGTAAAAATTAATATACGCTATGCATTGTACCGTAACCTCACTCATGAGTCATGATAAATAATTATAATAATTCCATAATACCACAAGCCCACCATGCACCCACCCACCCACCATTTGTTATATTCCTATTGGTTTTGGGTTTTTACGCCGAGACCCGCAACACCTTGAATCTGACCGTTAGGAGGTCGACACGTGTAGTTGGGTCCCACTTTGCTCATTGGTGGCTTTGGAATATTCGCCTAACCATATTCAATTATATTTCTTAAACGGAGTTAGATTTTCTATCTCTGTTTCTTACCAGTAGCCAAAGCGAGTCACTGTGATGTAACAAGATTTGCGAATAATTCGTCTTTTTTGTGATGCCGAACCGAACGTCGAATTATTCGGTTGATCGAACTTTGACCGAATTATTCTCGAATTTCACGATTTTTTTTCCAAATTTCCCGAATTTTTCCCTAATTTTTCTCATAATTTTTCTTTTTATTTTGCTCACTTACAAGACTGAGATCTCTGATTCAAATAATATCGAATCATTTCCGAATTATACCCGAATTATTCTCGAATCACAAATTTTTGACCTCGCCGAACCGAACCTGAATAATTCAATTGTCACTATGGATGGAAGTTCGATGATTCAATTATGATTCCATGCTAGATATTATCAGTGGATAGTTCCCTTTTTCTTTTCAAGATAAAAGAAAAATGCTCCTTTTTTTTATAATTTTAAATGATGATAAGAGATGTTTCAGTTAAATAATCTCACACGAAAGCTATTATTATATTATGCAGATCTCTGTCATATGAGAAAAAAAATAGTAAAGAAAAACCTTAGATTATCATAATAGTATAATACAAAACTTTATCTGTCCACATAATAATGACATATACAATTTACATTAAATGATTCAAATCGACTGCTATATTATTATTTTGAATAAAAAAATAAAAAAATATATATGCATTTTAGTTTCTGTTGTATTTATATATAATTTAAAATAAAATATAATGATGTAAAATTAATTTTCATTCTCTACAGAACAAAATTATATGATAGAAAGTTTGACTCGCCCCTGATTCCATCAAACTATGGTTTAATTTGATTTGGGAAATAAAGCATTTATCTTAAATAAAAGTTTAGACTTTTGGCTTCATATGCAGAGAACCCAACATCATACAATATATAATTTACTAAAATAAGCAGAGAGGCGCGCGTATTAGTATTAGTATTAGCTTTTAATTAACAAAGATTCGGTCTCATCTTAATCACCAGTGAGATTAGAGGCTTTTGGGGGGAGATAGGAGTAGGTCCGATGGCCATCGGACCTACTTTTAGGTTCGATGAGCTCTAACACTATACAATTATTATTGAGATTTGTGCGTAAGGAAATTGAAAAATGTTTGCACAGATTTTAATGATTTGCACGAATCTTGATGCAGATCTAATGGTCATTTCACCCATCGAAAAAGGTAGGTCCGATGGGCATCGGAACTACTCTCAAGTCTTTGGGGGGGGGGGGGGGGGGGGGGGGGGGGTGTGTTGGTCAATGGGTCATTATCACTAACACGTGTGTCACGATTCGATCTAAATTTCGTGTAGGTTTTAAATTCGCATTGGAATTTGGACATGCTCGCTCTCGGTTTTGAAGTTTTGGTGTCGCTGTCAAATAAAGATATATGCAGTGACAGAGAAACCCACCATATTAATTTTTCAAACGGAAAAAAGCCTTGTGACGTTGAAGGAAGACTAATTCAAATTTTTTACCAAAGAACCTTATTTTGGGAGCTTCTGCTTCTGCATGGAAAATAATTTTAATCTGCCGATTGAACGTTGTTTGGACAATTTTACCCTTTCAATTATATTATTTATGTACCCCGAATTCAGAGTAGGTCCGATGGATGAAATAACCATTCAATTGCATCAAGATCCGTGCTAATTGCATTAAAATCCATGCAGTTCTGTTTCAATTTCTGTGCGCACCAATCTTAATGCTAATCGTACGGTCCGATGCCCATCGGACCTACTCCTATCTCATGTACCCGGGTTATTTTTTTTTTTTTTAAATTGATCCTTTCAAATGAAGAAAATAGAATAAATTGCACAAATATTGGCCCACCGGCTTTTAATTTTTGTCCTTAAAGTTTCTATTTGTATCATTAAAAGAATAATATTTTTATTGCCTTAGCATTTGTTTTAAATTACAAATAGTGTGGATGTAGTCACACTAATAAAAGACAATGACGTAAATTAATATATTAGAATAATTTTAATAATAATTAATGTATCTTTTACAAAAAATAAATAATGCTTCTTATAAAGAAAAAGAAAGGTCAACAAACAAAAACAGTACAAGAATAGAGACTGTTGAGGGCAGTTTCTTTCATTTAATTTGCATAGCAATGGTCCAATATTTATGAAGCTAATTACTGATCCACAGGTTTCTCTCAGTGGAGAAAACATTGCCCTTCAGAAAATTTACCAAGCTAGTGTCAATTTTGTACATCTTTTGTTTTCTCTGCATATCATACAATTAATAGCATATATAAATTCTAAATGGGAGACTGAAATGTAAAATATATAAGAATAATTATATTAGTCCCTCTTTCTATCTCATTTCCATTCCCGCACCCTCCCCACATTAATTAACCAGTGCGGGGAAGATACAGATATAATGTGTCAATTTGTGCGGGGGCGCAACTTTTTGTCGCTGTTAGAGACAGAGATTGATACTCATATTCACATAAATTAATACTTATTTGAAACATGATAAATACAGTAATGAGTCATGTTAAATATGACTCTACATTTAAATATTCAAATGGTCGGAACCTCATAATTTTTGGATTTTAGCGAGAGATATTGGAGGGTGGTACTGCGGGGATAATTATCAGGGTCCAATATATAATGCGTGGTAGTGAAATTTGAATTAAGTTCCAGAGCTACAAAGTAAAATTCTAACTGATAAAAGTTCCTACGTATACATTGAATATTTTATGAGAAAGTTGAACCATATAAAAACTCTCAAAAATAAAATTTAATTAAGTTTTAATATACATAATTTTAAATTTTAAAATTATAGAGGTGGCAAGCACCTCTTGTCATGGCTCTAGATCCGACATAAATGCAAGTTAAGAAAAATAAATAAAAAATAGATTGTAACAAAATATTGAAAATAAGAAAACAATAATTTGGGAATAACATTTAGAGTACAACTGAAAGGTCTCCCTGATTTCGTACTAAACAGTTGAATTATTAATGACGGTTTTTTCTTATTAAAACATTATTTCCCTACAAATATAGTGCAGTAATCTTGGCTTAGATTTGAACCAAGATTCCATTTAGTTCTTTCAAGTTTCAACAAATCCAACTAAGTTATTAAATAAAAGTAACATAAAAAAGGTGGTATGATATATTTGGAGCATCTTTAATTAATCAGGTGAGCATTTCCTTGTCAAAGTTCAATTCTAAGAAGAGGATAAGATTTTTCTAATATTAGACTTGATCCCATTTTTATGTTCACTCAACAACTGTTACTCCTAATTTATATTTAGGCCTTGCTCCAGAAGAGGGTACATAGAGGGAGAGAAGGAAAAAAAATACTGTGCGGAGGGGAAGAGATCGTCAGCCCGCCTCTGATCGAGCTTGTGCACCTGCTCCAGAAGAGGAGAATTGAAGAGGGAGCGGACGGTACGAGCTACTGTGCGGAGGGGAAGAGAGGAGAATGCTACGTGAAGTTTTGACGAGATATGTTACTCCCAAATCGGTATATAAATTCACTGTTCAAAGGGTAGCCTCTCCCATCGCCTCTCTCTTTCCTTTTAATGAAGTTTTTACCTCCCGGTTGTAGAGCACAGTCCTAGGTACACTTAAACTGATAATTTTGAAATATGGTTGATAACTTTATACAAGAGTTTAGTTCTTTTCTTAAGGTCAGTTGGTTATTGCCAATGAACATTTTTAATGAGGAGGTTTAAATGTTCTCATCTTTAGTGTATTCAATTTTAATATTTAATAAATTAAAATTTAAAACTTAAATGTCAAAACATATCGTTAGATATGATCAATATTTTTTTTTCTATATATATGTAAATAGTTATGATATTTCAACTTTATTTTGATTGTTATCAAAAACATGCAAAAATATGTTAATGTGGATAATTTCTGAATAGACAATCAAAATAAAAAATTAATTATTTTTATGTACATGGAGAGAGAATAAATATAAATCACATTTAGCTATTTTATTTTGGTATAGAAGTTTTAAAGCTTTTTTTATTAAAAAAAAATAAGAAAATGAAGGTACAACACACAAAAATAAAAACATGTGAATCTTCCTCTTTTTTATTAATTTTTTTAATATTTAAATATTATAACAATATAAAAATAAATAGAACAAAGGATCTCCAATATAATAGAACTACAATGCAAAAATGGACGAACTCAATCAACTTCCACTAACAAGCTAGTAGCAAATTTGCAACAATCTTCCTCTTCTAACAAATTCAATGTGTATGTAATAAAGCATGAATTTACTAAAAATAATTAACAAAATATTAATGGGGAACAACTCCTTTTAATCGAAACAGAGTCGGTTCGATATTCGATCGGAGTTGTTCGATCCACATCAAGATTCTCACTCGGAGAGAGTTTCATAATTTGTGCGTATCAAGTGCATACAAATTTGTTGAGTGGTGAAGATACTGATCAGAATAAAAAAAAATACATCCTTAAAAAATTAAATATTGTAGTTTTAAAAAGTAAATACATCCTTAGAAATTTGTTGAGTGATTTTGCATTGTATAAGGCTTCAGATTAAAAATAATGTAGTTTTAAACAGTGTATTTTTGACATTTGTCTATAAATTATTAACAAGATGTAACAAATAAATTAAATACAATTCAGTCTCTGTTGGAAAATTACATCATTTTAAGGATTTAGATATGTAATGATTACATATATATTAAGCTTGTGCTATCTATCATTAGTAGTACTTGCTATACAAGTTGCTAATGACCAATCACCAATCACCTTCTTCTTCTTGCACCGAAATCTCTATTGTCACTAGCTACTTAATTGATAAGAATTGATTCCTACCAAAAAATGGTTTAATGGTCCAATGGGTTCGTGTGAGGAGTTGGTGTCATGATGTGGGACCATGTTAGCTGGTTGTGGGTCCTCCTCATCTTCCCACTCTCAAGTCTCAACAGATCAAAGGAACTGAGCAAGAGAACAATGGGCCAATTAATTATGACAATAAAATATTATAAAATGAACATTTGCTTGTTTGTTCCTTAAAATAAAAAAAATTCCTAATTTAAACTCATATAACTTCAATGAAATTAAAGTCACATACAAATTATTTCTCTTCTCTTGCTAACTGCTTAGATAATTGTTCAATAAATTTTCTTTTCAATTTTCAGTTTCAGTTTTGAAGGTAACCAATTCAAGTCTCATTCTATTAACTTTTATAAATTAAGAGGTTTGATTCCATCTTTATTTCAAAAAATACATACAATATCCTTCGTATAGACGGTGTGTGTTCGAAATTCAGTTGGAGAATATTATTAATTTTGAGATAACAATGAGGAATGATATCTCGACAATATAATAATATCTTATATTTCAATTTCAAATTGAACAATTTAGATCGGACGTCAACTTCTTTGTACTAAAATTCGATGTTTTGAACAAGTATTCGCTCGTGCTAAATCTGAACCGTTTGATCTCAAACAATTAATTGTCCGTGCCTGGATTAAATCTTTTATATATGTTGAATGAATTCTCAATTATGTATGATTGTGGAGCGATATTGTAATTTTCAATGATTCTACGTGATGTACGCATTAATTCCTTATTTATGAATGTCTAGTATATATTTCTTGTTTTTTAGGGGTAGACATGAAATTGGCCGAACAATTATAATATATATGGGGCAAAAGGATTGGGTGAGTGATACATGAATCAGAGCTCCATTTCTATTATAAATAAAAGAAAACATCTTGGCAGTTTATATGGTTAATTATATATTAATTGTCTCTTCAAGTATCTGATCATATTTATAATATAATATATAGTTAGTAGTTGATCACATATACTAAAGTAATAGTGACGATTAACATGTGATTTCATCAACAAAAGATTAAAAAAAAATGGCATATCAAAACTGCAATTGCAGTAATATTCATTTTTACATTTTCCTTGGAGTGGTAAAAATGAAATATTTTCTGGGTATTGGTTGTATTATCTGATTCTCAAATTAAACTGTACCTTAAAATCATGTAATTATCCAATTTTAATTAGATCCATTAACAAATTAAATTTGCAAATCATAAGCAGAAGTTTGCATACAAAAATTAGCTATGGATTTTTCTTTTCTTTCCTTTCCATTTTCTATGGGCACATTTGACAAATTGAAATAATGTTAGAATAATAATATTTAAATATTAATAATACTACTAATATTAATACTAAAAATAGTAACAACAACAACAACAGCGATAATAATAATAAGAGTAAAATTAGAGAATTTCTTAAGCCTATATCAAGTTCTTGGTGAGATAAACTTAAAAAATATCGGATTGGTTTAAAGTGATTAATCCATAATTCTATACTATTGAAACCGATCTACTTCACGAGTGAGGCTTTACATACAATATTTATAAACTTTTAAACTAATTTAGTAGAAATTAAGCTTAGATGTCAAATTAGATGAACATTTATATATAGTTAAGATAATTAAGTTAGTATTCTACTACTTACCAAAACATGGGCTATATAATTTTTCAAAACATAGATGCTAATATAATCTGTTTTGGAAAAGTAATTATGAATCTTCATAAACGTACTATGTCTTTCCTGCCTTTTAAGCAAGTAAAATAGATGTGAAAATAAAAGTTATGAGATTTAAAAAATTAAGAACATTTTAAAATTGTTTATGATTTTTTTTACCAATAATAGTGTAGAGAAGTTGACATTATAGTACTAATTCTATCAAGCTAGTGTTTATTTGTGTTTATCCAGGAGCAGAGACAGAAATTCAAACTATGAGAATCAAACACCATATATAAAAATTTTCTGTTAAAAATGAAATCAATTTTACAATAACACGCTATTTTATTTGCAAACATCGATGATGAATAAACATTTTTTATTTGCAAATGAGAGCAGCCTTATAAAAAGAGCAATTTTTTTTATAGAAAATATCATAGAGGAAAAAATAAATAATGCCTTGATTTTTTGTATGCATGAAAGGATAAGTAGAATTTTTACTAATTAAAAAATTTAGATCGGTAAGAATTCCACCAAAACAAATATTTTTCACTTGAAAATTTTGAAGGGTCTTCTATGGCATCTTTTACTTCTTGTGTAACATATCAATATCACACTCGAAGCGACTTATTAAAAGTACTGCAAGGTAAACATTACAAAGAAACACATAAATGAGATGGCAGGAAAAAAAAAGTTATTTTGAAGCGGTATAATTTTTACTGATTCAAACTTCAGATCGATAAAAATTCTACCAATCTTTCTATGCATTGAAAAATCAAGGTCCTCTTTCTCTTTCTCTTTCCCTCTATTATTTTATAATATTTTCTATAAAAATGATAAAATCTCTTATAAAAATGGTCTGATTAAATCTATTTTCTTTCTTGGACCTTTTAATGAAATTACCTTGTAAATGGAATTTTTGTCGGAAGTGAAAAAACTCAAAAAGTGAAAAAAGTGCACCATAGTTTTGGAAACAAGGGTTTTGTAAACAAGAAAAAGAAAAGAAAAGAAAAGAAAAGAATGAAGCAAAATTGATGTGAGAGGTTAGAGAGTGAAAAATGGCTTGCTATTATTGTAGGACCCAGATACTCATTGGAGGGTATTCTTTCTGTAACAATACAACTTTAATCAGATAAAATCACGGAGATGATTAATTAATTGAATAAAAGGACAAGCATGACTTAATTGCAATATGGCCCCTGCTAAACCATACATTCTCAATTATTGTTCATATCACTCCACCAAAATTAAAAATAGAAAGTATGCATAAGATAATAATTGCATGTTTGGCAACACATGTATTTAGATGTCAAATCCAAGTTAAAACGGCTTCATAATTGCATTAAGAGAGCAGTTTGGGTCCGATGATTTCCATAGCCGTCTGATTCGCTTTAAGATCCGTACGTACAGATATTTAAGCAGATAGGACGGCTATGAAGTTTTTTCTTGTTTCACTCAATTGATACTGAGCAGAAGTCATGTTATTTGAAAAAAAAAACTTCTCATACTTTATTTGTTTTATGCTTCTTCGACTTCTTTAATTTTTATAAGACTAATTTTTAAATATTCTCATCAAACTTAGTTATTTTTCATTGCATGTAAATGTTTTGTCTAAAAGATATAAATGAAGAAATATTAAAGAAAGTTCAGTTACCATGATATCAATGGTATTTTAGTCAAAATATTATCAATTCTAAAACCTATAAATCATCTTTAATGAACAAATCCAAATTGTTAAAACTGGTTTACTTCATGAGTGGTGTGTTTACATGTAAAAATTATAATTTTATGAATTTATTTAGTATCAAGTGAATCGGTCAAATGTGAAATTTTTTAAATTAATTTTATATATTCATTTTCTATTATTTTTTAACTGCTTGAACTGTACTAAAATAATTTTAAAAATTATAAATTTTGCATGTAAACGCATCATTCTTATTATAAGAGTAAATCGGTTTGAATTCATTAAAGTACATTTGATAAATTTCGAACTCTATCAAACAAATATAATTTGTACCATGTTTTTAAAACTGAAATAAACAGTACTCTTAATTAAAGCATTGCATAAATCTTTAACGAAGGACTATAGCGTAATTTTAATATTTCCACGAGTACTTATCCACAACACGAAAAGTAACAGTAACACACTAACACTAGAAAGAAAAAAGTTTTATTAGAGAGAGAGAGAGAGAGAGGGGAGGGGGAGGGGGAGAGAGAGAGAAGGAGAGAGATTTAAGCCATGAGCTTCAGAGCAGAATCCAAAGTACGAAAGAAGTAGAGAAGCAGGAAACGAAAACCGAAAGGAGAATCATTTGTTTTGATTGATAAAGGAAAGGGGGAAAGGCAAAGAAAATAATAAAAGCTGATAGATAGATAGATAAGTCGGAAGGTCGTCTGATCTTTCTTCTCTCCCCCGATCCATTTACTGGTAAGTCTTCTGGGATTCAATTCCTATTTCCTTCGGATTTGAGATAGAATAGTTAATTTGAAGAGATTTTGAGATAGTTGCTAAATCCGATTTGATTTCCGTTAGGGGCGGGCTTGTTTGATTTCCTGTTTTTGTCGATCTAATTTATAGGTGATTTGATTTCTCAACAGGAAAGCTTTATTTTTTTCCTATTTGTAACTTAGATCTGTTATCAAGCTTCCCCTATCCGAATCTGGATTATACTCTTACGTACTCTTCATATCTTCCAAGTCAATTGGAGTTCTCATTTTCATCTTATGCAGATCACTTCATCTTATTCGGAGTTTTCTCCATTGAGAAAATAGGTTCCTCTCTCTCCTAATCCCGAGAAATGTTAGAAGGTCAATCGTGCCTAATCTCTCCTGCCTTGCCGAGCTGCTGCAAGCCCGAACAGAAGTGGGTTTACATGACCTACCTGTTTGAGCTTACTGCCAAACCTGCCAAAAAACAAAGGCTCCAACCCGAACCTGAACCCGTTAATGCCGCTTCCGATTGCCAGCCGGGCAATGGGTCAAACGACGGTTCGAATTACTCCGATTCGAACTCTCTCATTAACCCAATTGGGCGAGACAATTCGATTGATTGTCTTCTACGCTGCTCCCGTTCTGACTACGGGTCCCTTGCGTGCCTCAACCGCAGTTTCAGATCCCTAATCCAAGGGGGAGAGCTGTACCGGCTGAGGCGCCAGCTCCGCATAATCGAGCATTGGGTCTATTTCTCTTGCAACGTGCTTGAGTGGATCGCTTATGACCCGAAAGAGAACCGCTGGATGACCCCACCACGCATGCCGCATGATGAGTGCTTCATGTGTGCTGACAAAGAATCCCTTGCAGTTGGTACTGAGCTGCTAGTCTTCGGTATAGTTTTCCGGGAACAAATTGTACTGAGGTATAGCATTCTTTCCAACTCATGGACACGTGGCTTGCAGATGAATCAGCCTCGGTGCCTCTTCGGATCAGCGAGTCTAAGAGAAAAGGCAATTGTGGCGGGTGGCACTGACATGTATGGTACTGTTTTAAACTCTGCTGAGCTCTATAATTCTGAAACTAGACGCTGGGTCACAATTGCTAGTATGAATACAGCTAGAAAAATGTGCTCAGGTGTATTTATGGATGATAAATTTTATGTTATTGGGGGCATGTCGAGTAATACCGATATTTTGACATGTGGGGAGGAGTATGATTTGGAGAGAGGAACCTGGCGGGTCATATGTAACATGTCTGCCGGGTTGAATTGTGTGGCCGGTGCGCCACCACTCATTGCTGTTGTGAGGAATGAATTGTATGCGGCAGATTACTCGGAGAGGGTTTTGAGGAAGTATGATAAGAAGAACAATGTGTGGGTTACGTTGGGCCCCATGCCGGCCCGGCCTGATTCTGTAAACGGTTGGGGCGTGGCATTTCGTGCTTGCGGCGATAGATTGCTTGTGATTGGTGGGCCCCGGGCATATGGTGGGGGCATGATTGAGATCAATTCATGGGTGCCCGATAATAATGGTCCCCCTCAGTGGAATATAATTGCTGAGAGGCACTCGGGAAGTTTTGTCTATAACTGTGCAGTGATGGGCTGCTGATTTTTGACAGTCTTAAGAGGTTTTTCTGAGAAAATTGCTACTGATTCTGGTAGAAGGGTAATTTCAAGGCCCTCCTTCTCTTTTAAAATTTCAGAGTTTACTCAAGGTTCGCATGGGAAACCCACGGGAAAAGTTTGTTTACTGCTTCTGTCTCGTGTGTACCTTTGGGGAGTCGTCATTTGTGCTTTGTTTTCGTTTTTCAATTAAGTCTCATTGAATTTGTATCTAGATAATTTGTTATGTTTCCATCCTTCGAGATAACAGATTGATAAATTTCTAATCTCCCCAGATTCTTGAAATCAATTTGGAATTGTAGATTAACACTTTTGTGGTTCTTTTGTTCCCGTCTTTCTTTACTTTCTTTTCTTCTGTTTTGTTTATGAGCATGCATATAAATATACCAGTGGTTATGCATAGAAATAGCTTGCTGGTATACACCTTTCTGAAATTATACAATTGAACTTACAAAATGCAGTAGTATAAGTTGTAGGTTCAAAAAGAAATGCTGTAGTTCAATATCACATACATTTCAGGTTGTATAGTATTGTGTGTTTGTGTGTGTATATATATTTTGTTCACACTTGCCGTCATGCACGGTTTAGTAGGTTTTGATTATGTCAAAGATACGATTTTGTTCAATTTGTGGTTGATTCACTGTTTGCTTTAAATTAAAAAAAACTTTTAAACTACACGTATTGATCTATGTCCAAAATTAAACAACTTGTAAACTACATGCACCGATACTTCAATGGTTTACAGAAGCTCAGCTATTCTACTTTAAAAAAAAAAATGAATGAAAAAATGAAAATCCGATGATAGCAACCGAACAAAACCAGGACACGTGTCAAAGCTGAGGTGACATGCGAGACGTGGCCGGGTGGATGATGAAAAATGATTGAACAACGATCGATCATCCGTAAAAGTACCAATTTGCCACCAAGTACATGCACCAATCGCTATTATCGCTTTGTCTAGGTATTGTGACTTCCAGTCAATCAATTCTTACCTCTGATCTCTCTCTCCTTTTTACTGCGTATGCCTTTTTAATTTTTTCTATGACTATTGAGTTGAGCATTGGTTCGTACTTCGTACAACGATTTCTGTGACCCAAATCACTCGTGTGGGCTTTTTGTTGTTTGTTTGGACCACATCTATGAGATTGAGATCTATCCATCCATCCATCTCTCTCTATAAAATCAAGTCTCTGTCCTTCAATACACCTAGCTACCTCTTCCCATTTGTCGGTGGATTATTTTTATTTTTTACTGACTTTCTCAGTTGACTGTACTAATTAATTACAGTCACAGAGGGTTGCATTTGCATGGTGGTAACTGGTAACGCCAGGTACCAGTCACTGGTCCTTGGCTTTCTCTTGAAAGGCATCCAAAAGCTAGTCTGGTGGCACCGCATTTAATTTTTATTTTGCCATCTTGGTTCACTTCATTCTATCATTTTTTAGTGATATGTCAGGTGAGTAATGCTTTCTGCAACGCTTGGTCCAAAATAGGAAATTCACTTGGGGTTCTTCAGCTGGTTTTGTTTCTCAAAAGTTGCTTTGTGATAAATCCATTAAAATTTGTTTGGAATTTTTCTCAAACTTGATTTAAAACCAGCTTCTTGCAGGTAAGTTTGTCAAATATAGTTGGTGCAAGTTAACTTTTTCCTCTTTAACAAAACAAATTAATTAATTTGTTTATGTGATACATTCAAAATTATGACACAGACTAATTTATTTGAAATTGTTATTTTTTGCCAAATCTATGAATAAATTACCTAGCTTGTTGAATCCTTGTTTATTTTACGGTCATCTTCATGCCAAAATACCCAAATTGTCATCACCAGTCAATTTTAAGACAATTTATCAATGTTATCAGAACTGAACTGGACATCGACCTGGTAGAACTTCGGGTCAAGAGTTTGCTGGTCGAACTGGCGGGTCTACCGGTTCAACCGCATATTCTTTTAAAATAATTATTAAACATATTTGCAAGCAAAAAACATAAATATTGACGATTTGAGAACACTATTTAAATAACTACAGTAAGTTTCTACCACCATAACTGATTTTACTGATTCACTATTCTCCAACTTCTGATAATTGCTATATTAATTATAGTATATCTTAATCAGAGAGAAAAAATATATGAAAAAGGTTCAAAAATGAAAGCAGCAAGGATAAAAGCTTCATATAAAAAATTAACATCAAATAAAATTGGAAGGAGTATTCATTTGAGAAGTGGAAGTCGAAAATTGACCTCTAAATTCCAATAATGAAATCGAGCATAAAATTTTTTAGCACCAATTGCAACTTAATATTCACGCCGAAGGAATGACCAGAGTAATGAACATGTATACATATATTGCAAACTAAAATAACATTCAAAAATATCCTCATTCATGAATCCTGTCAAATATCCTCATTTCTTTCAAAAATGGCAATTGATCTTTTACACATTGCTGCACACTTGGTTGTGTCAGAGCATGATATTTACAAAAAAAAAAAAAAAATGGAATGGAGTAGATGCTATCCAAGAAGGATCAAGAGAAGTATTGGAGCCGATCAAAAGAGGCTACTGGTCGAAATATTCAGATCGCACAAGGTTGGATGTGGTGTATCAGTCGAGATAGCGAAGCCGTATGACAAGACAGAGTGCCACAAACATTCTCTTTCCTTTAGCAAACAGCCAAATATTATGAGCAGGGACTCCTTTGTCTACATATTGAAATCTACTCAGCTGGATATAATTGCGCTGATTACTGGTACAGTATTTTTTCAGACACGCATGTGGGCCGATACACTTCATTCCAATTATTATTTGGGTTCTCTCTTCGTTGCACAGTTCTTACAAATGATGAAAGGCATTCCTGAAATGGCGATTACTACAGCAACACGACTCGATCCCAAGTTTCTACAACCAGAGGGACCTCTTCTTTTACCTAGCCTGGACTTATCCAATACCTGTTTCTCTTGTCAGAATACCAGTATCTTTGTTAGAATCAGTTGTAAAAGGGCACAAAATAACAATATACCTTTGGCAGCAACTCAGTTTGTGGTTTTAAACTAATGGATGAAATCTTGAATATTTGAAAAAATTAAGAAATCAGATTTCTATTTACCAACATAATAGGGAGAAATCACAGTGAATAATGAACTTCAAAGCTTAAGCCTTGAAGTATTGAGCTGGTGAGCGTTCTTGAACGAAAGAGATCAACTTTCAGAGGAGTGAAGAAAAGGACAAACAAATCTCTGTCAAATTTTTCATACAAGCATGAGGGTTCCCAATCTCACGATTAAAGAAACCAAGAGGGAGAAGCGCCATGAGAGATCCAAGGAGAAAACGAAGCAATGAATCAATTTTCTTTAAACCGGGTTTGTTGTCCATATGAACTACCGTTTTTTTTTTTTTATTGAAAACCGGTCAAATGAGTCGGTTTTGAGCGGTTCATTAACAGGAACGGTCCTATGGACGAACCAAACCGAAAATCTATCCGAGTCCGATTTTTTTCCGGCTAAGCCACAGGTCCGATCCGATTTTAATAGGGAAAATTGGTTATTTGCCACTCCAAAATCTTCAAATCTGAAAAATACCATCACAAAACTATAAATCTGAAAAATGCACTTTAAACTTAGTTAATTCTTAAATTTGCCACAAATACACAATTTGTATACTTTTTTTCATTAAAAATTAACTAAAAAATACAGTTTTGAGATATGTATTTCTGTATTTTCCTATATACCCTTCAGACTCCTCATTATACGTATCTCAAAACTGTATTTTTTAGTTAATTTTAATAAAAAAAGTATACAAATTGTGTATTTGAGGCAAATTTAAGAATTAACTAAGTTTAGAGTGAGATTTTTCAGATTTATAATTTTGTAATGGCATTTTTCAGATTTTAAGATTTTGGAGTGGCAAATAACCAATTTTCCCATTTTAATAACACTACAATTTATAATTCGTATTAACTTCTGGTTGAAACTTGAACCACTACAACTAGAATAAAAGAAAATTCAAAATTATAACATTGTTAACTTTGGCTATTATCAGTGTTTTAAAATGCGACCGTATATGTGTTTGCGGTTTCCAACCACATAAAATCCGATTATACTAATTCAATGTCCACATTTTAATTTTACTACCGCATAAAATCTAACTATGCAAATTCAATATGCGGATTTTACTAGTTTCGATATTAACCAAAATCAAACGCATAAAAAATTAATACCGAAACTAAATTCTACATTCTAATTCAAACGCATAAAAAATTAATACCGAAACTAAATTCTACATTCTAATTCAAACTGCCTAGTTGAGTTATATTTCACGTTGTTCCATCTATTTATTGACTCCAGAGCGTTTTTTTTTGTTTGTTTCGGAGAGTTGGGACTAAAGAATTCGCTGATTATACATACTGGATGCGTTTTCTTATAACTTTTCATATTGTAGTCAACTTCAAAATATCTCACTAATAATTTTGAGTGCTTTCACATAAAGCTAACAGAGCACTTCACTCAAATAAAATTCCTCAAGAATTTTGTGTGTTTTTCACATTTGTACACTTATAAATATTTTCGTACTTTCCTATTATTTCTACAATATTATGAGATATTATGCTATATTTTATTTGACCATTTTTTTTAATCTACATATATAAGTCCGCATACAAATCCGTATATATAATATATGATTACCTTCCACATACTGTATCAAAACCGCATATAAAAACATTGGCTATTATACATTTTTCTTCTTTTATTCATTTCGTTTCTCTAGTAAAACAGACTACGCTCAACCGCCAAGTAGAATTTGTGCATATATAGAGATTCACATCTGCCGTGATCTTAAAGGGATGGACAGTAACCCTAAAATTCCTGCTTTTTCAAATCCAGCCGTCTAATAATTTTGTGCACGTATCTCAAAGCAGCTGATTTTTTCTTGCACGAATCTCGAAATAATTCAACAGTTGGATTTGGAAAAACATATATTGTAGGTCACTATTCATGAGTAAAGAATCGCAGCAGATTCGGATCTGCATATATAGAAACAATCAAAACCTGAAAATAAAAATGAGTTCCAAGCTCAAAATAAAGAAACAATCAAAACCTGAAAATCGCCTCAGCTCATATTGGGCTCGGCCCAGACTAGTTTCCTTCGGACAAACCTTTTACTTCTAGGCTTAATATTATGAGAAGAGTGTCTACGGTGCTATGCATATCATGGGTTGATCTGTAATACAGATCAATATTTTTATTTTTAAAATTTTAATTGTTGATCCGAATAGTTTAATATGATCCTCATATGAATATCTATTTGTAGACCAAATTTTATATATTTTTTAATTTTTTTACTATTTTTTAAGATAGATAGAAAATCTTTTTATCTGAAAATTATGGATCATCCAAAAAACAGTGATTTTCTACCTATCTTAAAATCAGACAGACTGTCCTAAACAATGTCGTAATTAACTCAAGCTAGAGAAAAAAAAACAAATTTAATACCATAATTAACTCGTACAAAAATGAAATAATATAATTAAATCAAAATCTAGTATTTTTTTGTTTTGAATGAAACTATAATTAGCTTTGAAATTTTTTTGAATCACACACAGCTAGGGCTGATTAATGAGCTAGCATGAGCGTTGAGTATGCTCATGCTTAGCTCATTAAGTTAATGAGCGATAATGAGTGAGTTGATAATGAGTAGGTTGTTAATGAGCGAGTTATGAGCGACTGAGCGAGTCACGAATTATAAGCAAACTAGAAATCAAACTTATTTAAATTTTGTTTTGAGTTTTTTTGTTTAAGATACATCATTCAAAAACTAATTTTCATTTATAGAATTTAACAAATTGTTATAATCCGATCTAATGAGTCTTTTTCTTTTATCCAATTTTAATTTTTGGACTTTGGAGCGTAGTTTAGGTTATGAGCATTTTTCATTTATTCAATTTTAATTTTAATTCAAGAGATTGGAATTAGATGTAGCAGGATTCATGTAACTCAGTTCTTAATTAGCGAGTTGGGGTATGCTCATGCTCGGCTCATTAAGTTAACGAGCGATAATAAACAAGTTGTTAATGAGTTTTTAGTGAGCGAGTCACGAGTTATGAGCAATTTACTTATCTCTACACATAACTATATGCTTGCATCTTGGAGGGAGTTAAGATGAGCCTGATTTGAAAGGTAGAAAATCAGGTAATGTAAAGATTCTATAATCGATATCATTCTAAAATAGTGATTTTCAATCTATATAATAATAGTAATTTTTTCTAAAAGTGTAAAATTTAATGTACAAGTACATTTTCATATAATTATTATGCTGAATGATTCAGATTGATTGTACATATTTAAAAAAAAATATTGATCTATAATTTATTATGTACTATACTTAATATTATAATCTTCTTCTTCTTCTTCTTCTTATTATTATTATTATTATTGTTATTATTTGTTTTACAGGAATGGTGGCCCATGAACCGGACAATGCCACTGCTACAGCTTGCACAAACAACATGTCACCAAAAAATTTACTGTTTTTGCTACACTTGTCTCTTCACTAGACTACAACTCTCTGTACAGAAATTATCTCCCTTGACTTATTATCACTGCCTCGACATATATATATATATATTATTTTCACATTCATGCATGTACCAAAGGAGCATGGCCGCGCATGCTTCGACCATGGTCTCGTATAAGATTCATAACCGATATACTGATCATATCAACAAAGCGATACCAGTACTGGTCCCTAGCTAGAATCAATCGGTCCATACATGCATTGATTTTTATATGTCTGGTACTTGTCATGAAATTTTTTTTGTTTATGTTTCTGATTTTTGTATTTATTTTCTTTACACCTCAGCTGGAATCGAACCAAATCAAATTTATTTCAGTTTGAGTTTGGTTTGAATTAATTTCGAACTAAACTTGATTTGAATTAATTAAGAATCGAATTTTTTACGACAAGGAAGAGTAATTGTAGTCGCTGAGAGTGAGAGGTGAAAGTCGTCTAGGGTTTCAGAACTGAGAAAGAAGATTACGACTTACGATTGAGTTATGACTTATGGCTGGACGGCCTTATGTTTTAATTTTTAAGTCATCAGCGAACACAAGTCATCAGTGAAAATCAACGGTTCACGTTACTTTGAGATTCAAACTATAATAGTTTGCGAACCAAGTCCAATTTGAGTTTGGATTGAATTAATTTCGAACTATTTTCAATCGATCTTTTTACGAACTTTTTCGAATCAAACTCGAAACGAATCACAAACTACGAATTTTTTGTGTAGCCCTACTAAAGATTAATGAAGCATGTATTTAATATTTTTGGTGTCAAAGTTATATTAAGTTTGTGTATGGAATGTGTGTATATATATTCAGGTCGTTTACTACCGGTGTTGGTTTTTGTTTTAGAGAAGAAAAAAAAATGATCTAACACCAGCGGAATCGTTTTTAATGTTGTTATCTTTTAAGTTGCAGCACAACTTTCTAGAGTAAAAGTAATTTTGACGCATCCTATTTAATTTTATTTATTTTATTTTAGATATATATGTATGATTCATTTTGGATGATTTTTTTTTAAAATTAAATGAAACTTCGACATATCATGAAACAAAATATAAAGTCTTCATAATCTAAAGATACAAATCAAGATAAATAATAACAAAATAGGTGTCAATGTAACAAACAATCATTAAATATCTTAATTTAATGAATAAGTAGATATATGTACTCCATAATATGACGTGCTTCACTTAGAAGTGTAAACGGATCCGGATAATTTGCTTCGAATGCGGACTAGATTCAGATTCGGATAATTTCACAGAGTGGATCCGAATAAATATTGAATACAAAGAAATGATCCGAATACGGATTCGGTGGCATGTGAGAAAACGGAGAGGATATCCGCACTATTCAGATGTGAAATATTATGTCTTTTATGTTCCGCTCCATTGCTCTTTTGGGTTGTATATAACTAGAGAGGAGGGATCCACTTACACTATTTTTTGGTGATATCAAATCACACTCTACATTTTTAAAGTTCAAACAGTCGATATGAATCTTTCAATATGTTGGATATATTAAAATGTGCTTGCAGATTAAATTTTATATATTTTTTAATTTCTTTTACTATTTATTAAGATGGGTACAAAAATTCAATGGTTTGAAAACAACAATTTTATAAAATGCTAAATAAATAGTAAAACTTTCTAAAAAAAAATGTAAAATTTGATCTCTAAACATTTTAATATGGAGATCATGTTGAACAGTTTGGATAGACTGTTTAGACTTTCAAATCTTTAAAAATGAATGGTATAATTTGATGTCACAAAAAAATAGTATAAGTGGATCCCTCCTCGCAAAACTATCTCAATCTAGTTTTAATCTATTGTTGTGGGACTAAATATAAACAGGGTCCGATCATCTGTTTCTTTGTCTCCTCTTAGAACACTACTACCTCACGTGACGTCAGTGAACTGCTCTTTAGCGAGAAAACATATAATTGCTATCCCACGTGACTCCATTTGATTCCACAATAAAAAATGATTTCTTTAGTAAGAATTGCTTCAGGTACTTGTTGATGTACATAAAGATGGTTGAATAATTTTTATTTTTATTTTCTTATTTGTTTTTTTAATTGTTAATTTGGTATTTGTATCTACAACTTGTATGACTTAATTATCCGATAATTATTCATTTGATATCCGTATTCGAATCGATGAATTATCCGCTCTGTATCAGTATCTGTATCCGTTTAAGGCGGATTTGGTTTTGAATTTTAACATCTGTTTACTATCTGTATCCGCTTATTGAAAGATGGATATATATATAGTATCAGAATTATTCGTTCCGAATCCGCTCCGTTTACACCCCTAGCTTCACTGCTTCAATAGTTTAGTTTGATTTTTTTTTTATAAATTGCCAATCATTCAAATTGACTTTATATTTATATGACTATATCTAAATTTAAAAGATATTTATAATTACAATTTTTATTTGAAAACAATATTGTACAGATAATAAATTGAGTGAGACTATGGTAATTAATATGCTTAACGCATATTAGTCCTTACTATATATTAATATTTTTACTTTCGTAATTCAAATAGTCGATATGAATTGTTCAACATAATTTTCATATAAAAATTTACTTCCAAACTAAATTTTATATATTTTTTTTAACTTTTACATTATTTTTCCAGATATGTAGAAAATCACTACTTTTAAATAGTCTAAAATCTTGATATATACCTATCTAATAAAATATAAAAAAAATTCTAAAAATAAATAAATTTGATATACAAGTAATTTATATGAAGATCGCGATGGAACTTTAAAAATTGAGAGAATAATCTATAGTCTGAACTAAATATATACGCTTCGCACCGTAGCTAATAAATAAATATATGCTAGAATTATTCATACAATATAAATAAAATAGCAGGTAAATATAAAGGGAATATATAGATGACGAATTGAGAGTAGGTCCGATGCCCGTCGGATCTAGCTTTTTCAATGGGTGAAATGACCATTAGATCTGTATCAAGATTCGTGCGAACTCATTAAAATCCGTGCAAATATTTTTCAGTTTTCATGCGCACATATCTCAATAATAATCGTACTGTTTTAGAGCTAATCGAAACTAAAACTAGGTACGATGCCCATGAGACCTACTCCTATCTCATAGACGACAACCGCACCTGAGTTGTGAAAATACCTCCCAAGCGGGAAGCATTGACCTATGGATTTGTCTTATCATTTTTTCTTTAAGCGAATGCAGAGAGACCCTACAAAAGACAATTATTAAACAATGTAAATATACCTCTACGCTAATATCTTTTCTATGACAACAGCACCATTCTTACTTGCGGGATCCACATTGCGCCGGGTCCAGATCCCCCTAATGTAACTCAATTTTTGGGTTTTGGATCAAGACCATTCTATTAGAATCCAACGATCTATCTTGGAATGTGTGCTTCATCTCGAATCCGGCACTCCATTTCGAATCGGACAGTCCTGATTTAAAACTAAAAAATTGGATTACATTACTAGATCTCTCGATTTCATTACATCTGGCAAGTCCGACTTCTGTAGCTGTTGTTACCGGCTCAAAACTTTGTTTACTATCACAGTGAAAAAAATTAGTTATGTAGTTTCGAATGTGTTACGGTATATTACATTATGTATATATAGATTATGTGATATGACTTGAATGTGGTGTGACCGTATCATATTTTAATTAAAATTGACATGTGCAGATTCTGTTTGAATGGTCTGGATCTAAGCAGAAATATTATGTTACTTTAGGGGATACGAATTTATGTGCCGTAACTATTCTTCGAAAAATTGGCACAACAACATGAATTTGTCTGGTTATGGTACAACACATGATCTGATCACACGAATCATGCCCTATCGGGACCGTTATATCTTGATTTAATAGTAAATTATGAATACACTAACTTAAATTGAAAATAAAAATTAAATATGACCAAAAATGACTCGTTACGTTTGGATAGGCACATGTATTCATAACGTGACTAACTTACCTTGATCATTTATTGCACTTAAAAATCTAATTTAATCATAACGTGACTAATCACATCACAACACATTTACATTTCTAATTTTGATTATATCACATCACATCACATTTTAAAAAAAATGTGCAATTTTCTGAAGTTTCTCTTGTCGTGCATGTGAAGTACAAAAGAAAACAAATATCATCACAACATATTTAATTTTTGAGAGCAACTAATAGTCTCCTCCATTCTATCCCCTAAATGTCCCCCTAACTAACTTATCCATAAAAAAGTACAATGGGACCACTAACTAATTGGAAGAAGCATTAATTACTTGGGGACCACTTAAATTTGAAAAAAAAAATTACAACTAGCGGGCACATGTATGAATACTTATGCGCGCAAGTATTCATATATAATATATCTAGTATTCATATCTAAGATATTAAGTATTTAAACAAAAAATTGGACATCAACTTTCTTTTCTCTCTAGTCACACACCTTTTACATATTTTTAGAAGTGAGTTTTTTTTCCTCCGTTTAATCTAATCAATATTTCTAATGATCCGCGAGGAATTTTTCAAATCTAAAACCACGAATATTTTCTACGTAATTTTCTCTTTCAAATGAGATCCATGATGAAGTACTTTTGGATTTTTCGTTGTTCAAGTACTCATATCAAGGCATGCAAGTATTCATACCTCAACGAGCAAGTATTCATACATTGTCATGTATTAATACTTACTCAATAAAGAGTTATTTTGCTATTTCAAATTGTTTAAAGAACAAACTTGCTTATGTAAGGAATAATTTCATAAAAGAGTAGGTCTAATGTCCTACAAAATAATACACAAATGAATAAATTTTAAAAAGTATTCATACTAAAACTTAAAAAATATTCATACTAAAACATATAAAGTATTCATAATATAATTTTCAAAGTATCATTACTATAAAATATTCATATTGCAAATGATTCATACTAAAGCATATAAAATATTCATACTAGAATATTGGAAGTATACATAACAAAATCAATAAAATTAATCTTACTAAAATAATGTAAGTATTCACACTATAAGATTGAAAATATTCACACTACAAGGTATGAATACTTACTAGACAAGGTATGAATACTTGCATGCCGAGGTATGAGTACATAAACGACGAAGAATTCGAAAGTACTTTATCATGGATCTCATTTGAAAGAGAAAATTACGTAGAAAATATTCGTGGTTTTAGATTTGCAAAATTCCTCGCGGATTGTTAGAAATATTGATTAGATTAAACGGAGAAAAAAAAACCCACTTCTAAAAATATGTAAAAAATGAATGTGTGACTATGGAGAAAAGAAAGTTAATATCCAGTTTTTTTTTTAAAATACTTAATATCTTAGGTATGAATACTTGATATATTATATAGGAATACTTGCGCGCATAAGTATTCATACATGTGCACACCAGTTGTAATTTTTTTCAAATTTAAGTAGTCTCCCAAGTAATTATTGTGTTTTCCCAATTAGTTAGTGGTCTCCATTGTACTTTATGGATAAGTTAGTTAGGATGACATTTAGGGGACCAAATGGTGGGGGACAAAATCTTTACTCTTAATTTTTTTACACATTTGTAAAATCTGTCGTTGTTAATTAATTGATCAACTAGAAAATGTATCCATTTAAGCTAGCTAGGCGCTCCATAAAAGCAGATGTTTGGAAGCCAAACAAACATCCCACGACTAAAAATGTGTGTGATTTGAGAACATGAACGAGCTGATTTGTTAGATATGTCCAAGGAGAGGTATCCATGAGGGGCCATTACTTGTTAGCATTAAAAGAATAGCGTAGAACCTGTCTAGAAACAATTAACATAATGCATCCAACTTAAACTTAGTATCTATTTAATATTTTCATTCAGATTAAAATTGCAGATGGATATTTTTACCGTACGTACAGATTAAATTTGAGTCAATTTGAGTATTGATTGATAATCCATCGAAAACATTAAATACATATATATGGTACTATGCATAGCATATATTGACTCGTACTATGGACTCAAATTTTTATTTTAGAAGTCCTAACGATTGATCCGAACAGTTCAACATGATATTCATATTCATATGTACTTTGTAAAATAAATTTTACATTTTTTAGAATTTCTTTATTAGTTTTTAAGATGGGTAGAAAATCACTTTATCTGAAAATTCTAGACCATGCATTCAATAACAATGATTTTCTATCAATCTAAAAAAATATTAAACAAATTTGAAAAAAAAAGTTTAAAAGTACATATTCATGTGAAGACTATGTTGAATGGTTCGGATCAACTATTAAAATTTTAAAATAAAAAAATATTAATCCATAGTACAGACCAATCTACGCTATGCATAGGAGCATAGCCTCATTCAGATTAAAATTGCAGATGGATATTTTTACCGTACGTACAGATTAAATTTGAGTCAATTTGAGTATTGATTGATAATCCATCGAAAACATTAAATACATCTATATGGTACTATGCATAGCATATATTGACTCGTACTATGGACTCAAATATTTATTTTAAAAGTCCTAACGATTGATCCGAACAGTTTAACATGATATTCATATGAATATGTACTTGTAAAATAAATTTTACATTTTTTAGAATTTCTTTATTAGTTTTTAAGATGAGTAGAAAATTACTTGATCTGAAAATTCTAGACCATGCATTCAATAACAATGATTTTCTATCCATCTAAAAAAATATTAAACAAATTTGAAAAAAATAATTTAAAAGTACATATTCATGTGAAGACTATGTTGAATGGTTCGGATCAACTATTAAAATTTTAAAAAAAAAATATTAATCCATAGTACAGACCAATCTATGCTATGCATAGGAGCATAGCCTAACTCAGAAATAATTATACTTGAAGTTTTGTAATTTTCCCAAACCCACCAAATTTTTTAATTTACTCTCTTGTCAGTATTACTGTAAACTTTAAATTCTTTGCAAGAAACAATAATGATAAACCAATATATTACTCTCTTAAGAACTGTTTGTTTTTAATTCAATCTTATTTATTCAACATTTGTCTATCATTTTTTTTTTCCTAAACTGCTGGCTAGCTCTCACAATTAAATGTAAAGAATTCAAATGGCCACAAGATACCAAGATTGAAACACGCCATGGATGCATAATCATGCTTCACTATATTTTGCAATGGTTTTCCTTGAGCATCTACCTCTTAATTTACTATCCATCTAATTAATTATTCACCTCTTTATTTTTTAATTATTAATTATATATCTGACTACTAAAGTTTAATCGTTTATATATAAATACACATAATATTTAAAACGATAAATATTAATATTTGACAATTATAAATTATATTTAATAGGCAGTTAGGTGTATATAGTTGAATGAAAACTCACCGCTCATGCATGTTTCCTTGTTAAATGAGATTTTGAACATAATCTACACGGCTGAGTTTTCTATTATTAGTCCTTGTATCTAAACATGTGCTGCTGTCAAAATAAGAGATCTTAATTAACTCTTAAAAAGCAGAAGACAGATGACAATACAACTTCCGAATAAGAGAAGCCAAACCTCTGTCAGGATTTGGGCCAGCATTACACCTAGGGGTGTTCATCGGTTCGGTTCGGTTGAAACCGAACCGAATTAGACAAACCAAAGTATAATTCGGTTTTAAAAATAGAACCGAACCAAACCGATTTAGTATTGCAATCGAACTGAACCGAATAAAAGTTCTATTTCGGTTTGTTCGGTTCAAAAATATTATTATTTTTATTTAAAACAATTATTTTGTAATAAACCAAAGTATATTAAGAAATAAACCGGGGTATTAAGAAATAAACCGGAATATTAAGAAATAAACCAAAGTATTTAACACAATTGATTAATAAATAAATCGGGGTATTAAGAAATAAATAAATCGCGGTCTGAACCAAATTCGTAATATTTAAAAATTCGGTTATTTAAAATCGCGGTTATTTCAGTTTGAAAATTCATAATATTTAAAAATTCGGCCATTACTTGTTACCTGTCTACAAAGCTCAGTAATACTTCGTGACAGGTTTCTTGTTACCTGTCTACAAAGCTTAGTAATACTTCGATCGTGACAGGTTTCAGACCGCATGCACACACCGTCATGACTTTGTTTAATAAAATATAATTGACATATTTATTTTCTTCAAAAATTAACATAGTGCATATATCCAACTTAAACATAATATCTATATATTTAATATTTTTCATTCAAATTAAAATTGCAGATGCATATTTTTACCGTACGTATAGATTAAATTTGAGTCAATTTGAGTATTCACTACTACAGAAAAACAGATTGCAAATGGACAAAAAAAGAAGAGCTACACGGATTTCCTACAGTGTAGGATATTAGGGTCTAGAAATGGACAACTGCTTACACACGGATATTTATCTGTGTGCAATTATAGCAAATTCTACACGGATATTTATCCATGTGCAATTATAACAAATTCTACACAGATATATTATAAATAGCCGTGTACAAATCCATCCCACTGTACTTCTCACTACACCCGAGCTACACAGATTTTAACTAAACATCAATGTAGGAAGAGTATTCCTACACGGATATTTAGTTAAAATCTGTGTAGCTCTCCTAAATAGGATATTAAATAAATAAACCGGGTTCGACAATCTTTCTACACAGATTTTTAAATAAAAATTCTACATGGATTTTTATTTAAAAATCAAGGTTGTTGAATAAGGTTTATTTATTTAACCTCATCCTAAACGTATTTTTCTTAAATATCTGTGTATAATTGTCCTTTTTTTGTTTTTTGTTTTTTTGGCTAGCCTCCACTTTTGCTAGCTAGTAAATATATTATTATAGATTGTTTTTTTTTTTTTTCAAAATAGAGGTAGCTTTTTTAAAAATCAGATTCTCAAAACATAACAATTCTCAATTCATGTTGTTCTTTACCCTAAGTAAATTATATCACTAATTAATTTATACAAATTCATATTGTTCATTACAAAATTCGGAAGTAAATCACCTTGCTCACATATCTCTCATATCGTCAATTTGCTCGTTGGAGTAAATGGCCTCGTTCGATCCATACTACAATTATAATTTGGTGAATTAGTTAGTAACGAGAAAAGGTAGATGCAAGATCTAATATTGATATTAATAAAATGAAAATTAATATGAATTACATTACTACAATTATAATTTGATATTAGTTAGTAAAAAATAATGCTCAGCATATTACAAGTTTAGACCCAAAAAAAAAAAAAAAAAAAAAAAAACTAAGCTATAATTTGATGCACTATTCGGTTAATTACATTTTGAAATAAGAAATTTAAAGAGCAAGTTTTAATTAATACATTATGACACCAACAACCTTTTGGCATTTGCCATTTGGAACCACCCTCCTGGCTCTTATTTATTTAAGTAGAGATCCGTTTCCAAACTACATCAGGATTTGACATGTGTGGTATTCATTAACATCTTGTTTGGATGGAGAGTAGAGAAAGAGAGAAAATAAAAAGACGAGAAAAGTTTTTCTTGAATCGTGTTTGATTGATAAAATTATGTCAGAAGTGAAGGGTACAGGAGGTTAAAAGTTTAATCTTGCATAATTATAATTAATAAAATTAAATTTGTAAAGCAACAGATGGAAAGAAACTTTGTTGCAAATATTTTCAGAAAAAATGATACAAATATCCAACCCTATATCTTACCTATATAATTTCCATCTAAATTTATTTGTCACAAATATACAACAGCTACCGAATTTTTTTATTAACCTTCTAAATTTTAATTAATTACCAAACAAAAAATAAGACCAAAATAAAAATTAAATATATTTTCCCTCATTAATCATCCAAACATGAAAAAAATTAAATATATTAATCTTCATTTCTATTCTATTCCCTTCTCTTCTATTTTTTACTTCTCTTCTCTTCCTCTACTCTCCATCCAAACAAGGTGTAAGAAAATCTGGCTGCTACAGACTACAGTTACTTTTCACATCGTCCAGTGTTTTTGTTTAATAATTTAAAATTCCTTATTTTAATATTAGAAAAATGGGAAAATTTCCGGTATGCTCATCTAAACTTTTGAAATAGCCAATTGTTAATTAACGGATAGAACTTACAAATTACTCCGTTAATCTTCGCGCGGAAGCGGATCTTGCGAGCGTAGCAGTATCACTGGTTCTGCAAGGAATCACAAGCCGTAGCCGAAAGCCCTGCGTTTTCCACAGCCTAAAACCTTCTTTTCTTAACAGAGTACTTCTTGGTGCTCTCTATCTTTTCTCTCTAATTTTGGCTGTCACTATTCATTCGTTTTTCAGACAGATAGAGAAGAGAGATAAGGATAGGGCTTATATAATATTATTGCACCTTTTCATGAAGGGTCTGCACCCTTTCATAATGTGTCTCTTATTGGATTCGGGTTTCCCATAATAGGTGTACTAATTAATAAATCCAACATCTCCCACTCGCACAAAATGGGATACCCGCTATAAACTAAGAGAACGCAATCTCTTATCTCTGTTAAAAATTCATACAAGGAAATAGGCCGTGACCAGCATATTTTAATTTGAGAGCATATATTGTTATCCAACTGTTAGGTATGTATAACAACATCTAAGTAGAGTAAATATGCAGTACCCCAGATCATCAAGTTACATTTTTCAAGTATTACAGGATCTCTTTTATGTATGATACAACCATACTTATATATATTCACAATTATGTTACATAAACATAATTGGTGCACCAGTGAATATAACTTAATGTAACACTAAAATGATCTTTTTCTTTTATCTAGAATCTCTTCATTCCAAATCAATTGTTATTCAGATATGTTACATTATATCGCATCATACATGATCATTAGCAACATTCCAAAATAACTAATTGAAAAGAAACTTCAAGTATTTAGTAAAATATCAAAGAGTACTATGAGATCCTTTTAATCTCGCGGGTCTCACACAACAAAGAAGAAGAGATCATATCTTCTGTTACCCTGTTGGTCAATTGCACATATGGTATGAAACATATGTTACGGTATTATTCTCCATTTCTTATGGAGCGTATGTCTAATTTAAAATTCAATACCGTACAAGTGATAGTTCAGATATACATAATATCTAACTTGAGTCCACAACTCTACTTATCATATAAATCTAATAACAAGACTTCCACTTGGCATAAGACAGTTAAGGTAAATAGTGGGTATTTCACCTTCGGTCATAATACTATCATATGACCTCATCTTGATTCTATATCAAGGCGATATATATATTTTAAGCACTTGCTCTCACATCTTGTATCATATTTAGCTTAAAATCAATCTCATTTCTATGTTCTACTAATACATAGAAGCGATTGCCTGTGTGAGAAGGCCAATCAACTGTCTGACATACATTTCATTTTATATCTCATGTGTTATGCTAAATATATTGGTATTAAATAATATGTAACAATTATCACATAAATAAATAAGAAAATAGCATTCATTGCATTTATCCCACAAAACAAATATACATAATATATTGTTCAATCAAAAAATTAAAATTACAATCTACGTAACCCTAGAGACTTAACATGGCCAATAAACACATCTCTAGGTATTGCCTTTGTAAAAGGATCTGCCACCATTTTGTGTGTAGATATGTACTGCATGCAAACTTGCTTTCTCGCCACCATGTCTCTAACGAAGTTATACTTAGTATCAATGTGTTTGGTCTTTGAGTGATACTTGGGATCTTTTGTATAAGCGATTGCTGCTTGGCTATCGCTGTATACTAACACTGAGTTAGTTTCATTCTCACTGAAACCCAAGTGATTCAAAAATCTTTTAAGCCAAACTGCTTCTTGTACTGCTGCTGAGAACGCTACAAATTCAGCTTCCATTGTGGATAAGGATATGCAACTCTGTTTCTTACTACTCCAAGAGATAGCTCCATTACTAACTAAGAAAACATAGCCTGAGGTAGATTTTCTTTCATCTAAATCTCCTCCCCAATCAGCATCTGCGTAACCCATGAGTTGCAGATTTTCTCCTTGAAAACACAATGAATAATTCGCAGTACCTTTCAGATATCTAAGTATTCTTTTTACTGCTTTCCAATGGGACTGTCCTGGATTAGCTTGATATCTACTCACCATCCCAACGGCGAAACTGATATCCGGCCTAGTACACATCATAGCATACATGAGGCTGCCAACAGCACTTGAGTAAGGAACTTTTTCCATTTGTGCTTTTTCATCTGGAGTCTTCGGACACATTCTTAAACTAAGACCTTTGCCTTTTGCTATAGGAGTATCAATGGGTTTACAGTCTTGCATATGAAACTTTTCAAGTACTTTCTTGATGTAATGCTCTTGTGATAGAGCTAACATCTTCTTGGAACGATCTCTTTCAATCTTCACTCCAAGAATGTATGCTGCTTCACCCATATCATTCATATCAAAATTTGAGGATAACCATTCTTTAATAACTTGCACATACTCTTTATTGTTACTAGCCAACAGTATGTCATCCACATAAAGCGATAGAATCACAAATTTTTCTTTGGATCTCTTGACATACACACAATGGTCTTCATCAATCATTTCGAAATCAAATGATATGATTGCTTGATGAAACCGAATGTACCATTGTCTGGAAGATTGTTTGAGACCATAAATGGATCTCAACAGTTTGCACACTTTATGCTCTTGACCTTCGGCAACAAAACCGATAGGTTGTTCCATATATATCTCTTCTTCCAGATTGCCATTTAGAAACGCAGTTTTAACATCCATTTGATGTAATTCTAGATCTAAACTGGCAACAATAGCTAGTATCAATCGTATAGAAGTAAATCTGACAACAGGAGAGAATGTCTCTTCATAGTCTATCCCTTCTTGCTGTGTATACCCTTTAGCAACAAGACGTGCCTTATATCTTTCAATTGATCCATCAGCTAGACGCTTAATCTTGAGAACCCATTTATTCCCAATTGCCTTGCGTCCCTCAGGGAGATCAACCAATTCCCAAACATTATTTGATCTCATTGACTCCATTTCTTCTTCCATTGCTTTCATCCATTTCTCTTTAGCAGGGCAAGTGAGAGCCTCTCGAATATTTCTTGGCTCTTCTTCATCTTGCATGACAATCATGTAAGATTCATTTTCGATTGGAAAATGACGTTTAGGAATTCTAGCACGATTGCTATGCCTAATTTGTGATTGTGCTGAACTTGGCTCAGCATCATCGACTGACTTGCTCCCACTTGGATGAGATACTGTTGGAGGTTCAGGAATATGCACCAAACGATTTGCAACAACCAAATCATCTTGCTCCTCTACTTCGTATAGAGAAAATTCCTGACCTATCTCACCCTTTCTTGGAAATTCATTTTCTAAAAAAATGACATCTCGGGACTCAAATTCTGTTACACTCCCACTCAATTGTTCACCAATGAACACATAACCTTTAGAATGTTCAGAGTATCGTATAAATATACTCTTTTTACCTCGTGGACCCAATTTACCATGTTGATGAGATGAATCATGAACAAAAGCAGCACATCCCCAAGGTTTCAGATTACTAAGATCTGGCTTTCTGTTATTCCAAAGTTCGTAAGGAGTTGAAGAAACAGATTTAGAGGGTACTCGATTTAGAATATAGGCAGCAGTTAATAATGCATCACCCCAAAAATTGATTGGTAGATTTGCTTGAGTCATCATTGACCTAACAATTTCCAAAAGAGTCCGATTTCTCCTTTCAGCCACTCCATTTTGCTGTGGAGTATATGGCATGGTTAGTTGCCTTAGTATTCCTTTTTCTTCGCACATTTGTTTGAACTCATCAGACAAATATTCGCGACCGCGATCTGTTCTTAAGGCCTTAACCTTTCTGTCTAATTGATTTTCACATAAAGTTATAAATTTCTTGAAATATGCAAGAGCGTCATATTTATGAGAAATCAAATAGATATGACTGTATCGCGTATAATCGTCAATGAAGGTGATAAAGTATCTACCCCCATGTCTTGCCCTCACATTCATTGGTCCACAAATGTCTGAATGAATTAATTGCAACGGAAATTCAGATCTGGTTCCTGTTCCAAATGGTTTTCTTGCCATTTTTCCTTTTAAACAATTTTCACAAGTTGGTAGACTAACCCTTTCAATTTGGCCTAACATGCCTTCCTTGGCTAATCTATCCATTCGTTGCTGTCCAATATGGCCTAATCTCATATGCCATACATTCACATCAACATTTTCATCAGAATATGATGTAATTAAAGAAAAATGAGTATTAGAAGAAGTCATTATATTAATAACATCCAGAATAATAAAACCATTCGATACATATCCATAACCATAACACACATTATCCAGATACAACTTAATACTACTGCCACACATGTTCAAAGTAAATCCAAATCTAAGAAGAACTACTACAGATACAAGATTTCGTCGAATGTCAGGTGCAAAGAGAACATCATGTAAGAGGAGGGTTCGACCACCACGCATATCCAACTTGCATGTGCCTATACCCTTGACTGGTACACGAGAGTTGTTTCCAACATAAAGCCATTTTGAACCTTGCGGAATTCGACGAAAATCCACAAACAAGTCACGGTCTTTGGCTACATGGTCTGTTGCCCCTGAGTCTACAGTCCACAAAGGATGAGAATCAGCAATAAAAACAGAACTGGAAACATATGAAAAATATGAAAGTTTTTCTTTAATTTGTACCTTGCGGGGCTCTTTGCATTCACGAGCATAGTGACCCTTCTTGCCACAATTAAAACACTTGATCTTGGCCTTATTATGCTTCTTAGAACTGGTCTGAGAAGCCTTTCCCTTGCCACGATCCTGCCCCTTATGCTTTTTCTCTTGTTTACCCTTTTGACCATAATTTGACTTACGCTTCTGGCCTTGCCCTCCATGAGAGCTTGAACCAGCCAAATGCACAGCAGATTCAGTTTCTTGAGGCTTTGATGCCTCAATACGATCTTCCTCAAGTTCCAGATGCCTTGCTGCATCGTTGAAAGTTATAATACTCTCATTGTGGGTCAGATTCACCTTCATGTGTTCCCATGTATGAGGAAGTGAACGAATCACTGCTTGAAGTTGTTGCTCATCAGTCAAAACATGTCCAGCCTCCTTCAATTCACTAATCATATTTGACATCTCCCTCAGATGTTGCCGCATGCTATGATTAGGACGTTTCTTGTAAGTGTCAAATTTGATGGTGAGTTGTCTCAGTTTTGTAACAGAAGTTCCACCGAACTTTTGCTTCAAAGCAAGCCACATCTCTTTAGCAATATCATATTGCCTAAACTCACGCATGACATCATTTTCCATACTGCTCAGTAATGTAATACGAGCAATGGAGTTCTTCTTTTTCCAGGAATCATATGCAGCTTTGTCACTGGTATGCTTTTCAGTTGTACCTTTTTCTGGTTCGGTTAGAATATGATCAAGAACCGTAAGAACCTCTTGTTCTTCCAGAACATACTGAATTTTCATGGCCCAAATTTCATAATTATCGCCATTCAGTTTTTCACCCTTATTGAGTTCAGCCACAATATTCTTAGATGCAGATGCCATTTCACTAAGAAATTACAATTAAACTAAGTTAGGACATATCACATTTCTGGTGGTTTAATACAAATTATTTAATACTAAGCATAACACTTCTAGTTTTACAATAACTGTGAAATAATTTAATAATAAGAATATATATAGATTAAAATCGAAAGATCACTAAGTTTCACAATCATCTTTTAATCTATAAATTTTATTATCATTAATTATTTCGCTGTGTAAAACTCCCACTAAAATTATACAAATCTTTATATAATTTTAACAAAAATTTAAAACAGATACAAAAAATCTGTATAACAAAACCGTACAAAAAAAAATATGTACATATTATTATATAAAACAATTTTTATTAAAACCGTACAACAAAAAAAATATTGTATCAACAATTACATAAAAAAATTATCATTAATAATTTCAAAAATTAGATTGGAAGTTAAGAGACCACAGTTTTATGTATTTATATATTATAGAGTTAATATAGGTACAAGAAAGTTAGTGTGGTGTAGTGGTTAGGGTGGTGGGCTCTCTTCCAAAGAACACGGGTTCAAGCCCCGCTTTTGACAAAAAATGGGTCTTTGGACGGTTGTGATTTGTTTGGACTAAAATATTGTCTAACCAAGTTGTATAAGATCCCAAATAAATTAAAGATGCATTCTTTTGTTTTGCATCTCCCATTCTCACTATAGAAGAACATTGTTTTGTATGCATCTCCAAAAGATTCATTTAAAAAATCTCCAAAACAATGAAAACAGATAAAATTCGTTTTTATATTGATTAAATTTACAAAAAAAATTGTAAATTAATTCTGAAAAATTAACCATGATACAGAAAATAATTTTTCGAAAAAAATAATAATTTTCGAAAAAAATATTTTTATATTATTTCATAATTATGTGTTTTTTCTGAAACATGAAATTAATTTTCAGAACAATTCGGGTTCTTTATTAAAACCAGAATACATGCTATAAAAGCTCTGATACCAATGTTAATTAACGGATAGAACTTACAAATTACTCCGTTAATCTTCGTGCGGAAGCGGATCTTGCGAGCGTAGCAGTATCACTGGTTCTGCAAGGAATCACAAGCCGTAGCCGAAAGTCCTCGTTTTCCACAGCCTAAAACCTTCTTTTCTTAACAGAGTACTTCTTGGTGCTCTCTATCTTTTCTCTCTAATTTTGGCTGTCACTATTCATTCGTTTTTCAGACAGATAGAGAAGAGAGATAAGGATAGGGCTTATATAATATTATTGCACCTTTTCATGAAGGGTCTGCACCCTTTCATAATGGGTCTCTTATTGGATTCGGGTTTCCCATAATGGGTGTACTAATTAATAAATCCAACACCAATATACCCATGAAATCACCATAATAACTCATATCCCCATCAAAAATTAACTTTATTTCTTTAATACCCTTTTACTTATTTTTTTCTTTTATTTAATTATTTAAAATTTTGAATTGACCTATGTGCCCTTTATTTTTTATTTTTTAACAGGGCTGTGCAGTACTTTCTCTTCTAATTGCCTTCTTCACTCGCAGCTTCTCCCTAAATTCCCAAATGCGATCTCCGTGCGGTCGGGCCGCTCCTCCTCCGACCCCTCATCTCACGTACCGAAGTCATCTCATCCTCCGACTCAGCACCTCCTTCTAGCCGGCGAACCACCTCACACTCACCATTAATGCCTCAGATTTAAACAAGGCTCTGTTTGGTGCTCTCATTTCGTGTTATTTTCATGTGACTATAATGTTATTAATTCAATTAGTGATAGTTCCAGCTGTGCATAGTTCCTAAGTGCTTTTGATTAGATATTATTAACAAGGATTTGTTTGATGCTCTCATTCAATTTGATTGAAAATCCATAGGTATTTAAATTTAAAATAGAAACAACGGTGCATAGTTCCAAAGTACATAAAGACAAAAAGATTAAATTATAAATCTAACTAAGCAAATACATAATGCAAGAAAATATAGCTACTGGGATTCTACTATGTAGACCGACTGAGAGTGATAATTCCATTTGTGATATGAAATTGTGTGACAAGCATCTATTGAAATTCTAACCCATATTTCTAGTCCAATTCGCCAATTTGTGAGGTCCTGTCAGCGTTTCTCATCTCGTGTGTTGTATGAGAGCACCAATTACTGTACTCTTTGAAGTCATCTAACGTGACTGGCGCCGAACATCTTTGCTCGTACTCCTCCAGAGAATTGATGTATTCTTGGAGTGTCGGTACTTCAGGCAGCATATTGTCTCTAACCAAATTTTGGTGCCAATCATGTAGTGATGAATCGTATCTAAAACTTTCACTCATCCTCCCTTTTGATGTTAAGGGAATCCCAGATCAGCTGTTAACCGAGGAGGAGGAAGCAGTCTCCCTTCTTCTGGGAATAGCAGACTGGGTGGAGGAGGACCAGGAAATTGCTGCTGTCACAGTAGCCCCCATTGGTGTGGACAATACAGGTCCAATGTCTGGAAGCGCCCCAGACTCGGATGATCAAGATGACGATTCTATAGATTGGGATAATCTGGAGGATTAGACTGTGGTCATGGTTAATATGTTGTCTAGATGGTTTACTTTTGCTTTTTGGTGAGGATAGTTTACTTGTTTTTCTACTGCAGGAATTATTTTGGAAAGGTTGATATATGTCTGTAAACTGATATCAGGTACTTTGAGTGCTTAGCTAATGGTATCCTTTCTTGATACCACAGCTAGGTGCTTTTTTGGTTTCTTAATGAAATCGGTGGTATACCACTACTTTTCAAAAAAAAAAAAAGAAAAAAAGTCGACCTTTTCTTCTTCCTTCTTCTCCAGAACGGTTTGCCCTTGCTCTTAGAGGGTTGATCAGTCTTTGCAGTCTCCGGCATGACAGGAGTGATTTCATTCTTCCATTTGATACCCGGCGTCTCCTTCCATTTTCTGAGCAAACGTCGGGTACGGCGTGACAGGTAAACGTTCCATGGCTTTGATTAATCGTCTCGAGGAATTTCGTGGACATCTACAGTGCTGACAGTATTGCTTTGTTCATGTGGCGCAGGGTCTTGCAATACGCCTTTGGACAGGGTAATTTCTCCCGCTTTGTATTTCCTACAAAGGTTCTGGTACTGGAAGTGCAACACCATCTGAAATGGTCAGTATTGCAACTCTTGAGCTACAGTTGCATCAATTTTGACTTATGAAGCAATGTTTTGTCTATTCGGCACTGATAATATTGCTGGTAACAGTATGCTTACATGTAGACTTTATTTATTTATTTACATATTGAGATTAATCTAGTTATTACTTCTAATATGCTTATCTAAATTCTTTGTAAAATCCAGAATATGTACATTTTAACATCCTTTACAAGCTGTAGAAGATTCAAAGTGAAACTCAAATCAAGCTATGATTTATGATTTTGCTTGTTTTCTTCCATTTTTATCCCTGGCAGAGGTATTTAACCTTTTTATTTGATTTTTATTCCTACACTGTGTCTCTCCACATCAACATTGGTTAAGAGTTCAATACATCTAAATTGTGTCTCTATTTTACATGGGTGGTTCCTGCGCCATAGCAAATCATACCCACGTAATTATCAGTGGATGTCCAAATCCAATTCTTCCCAATTGATCTCAAATTTAACCAAGCGAAAAAAAAATTCACTAATAAAGAAAGCTTGTAGTTCAATAAAATTCTTATCACTGGAATGTCGATTGCAACATATCCACCTTAGCAAGATTAATTCCACCCTCCAGTCCTTTGTGAACATAGGATAAAGAGATGGTGATTGTTAATGGCGAAGTTAGAAAAAAAGAAAGAGGTAATTAAATATTTGGCGATGGAGATAACAATGTTAGAGCGTTAGAAAAAAGAGAACGATGGAGAACTGGGAGAGTGGCAGAGCAAAGAGCAATAGAAGGAAAGAGACGATGAAGTATTTGGCACCAATAGCATTGGAAGAAGATGAAGCGTCTCAAAGAAATCTCTTCTTCAATCATGTTAAAAGTTTAATGGATGTCTCCTTTTGATTTTTAAAGGGTATAATGGTCATTTCATTTTTAAAAATAATTAAATAAAAGAAAAAATAAATAAAAGGGGATAGAAGGAATAAAGTTAATTTTTGATGGGGATATGAGCTATTATGGTGATTTCATGGAGATATTGGCTATTTCAAAAGTTTAGATAGGCATACTGGAAATTTTCCCTAGAAAAATCTGATTTAGATTTTGAAACACAAGAGCGATAAACTCGAACGGTACATCGTTGCAGAGGATGCAGAATCTATATGAATTCGGATTCTCTCCGGTACCGGACAAGAAAATCATTTAGAATTAGTTGATCTGGATAATTTTTTTAACTTTGCACGAATCTTAAAGGAGATACCTACAGTCAAATAGACACCAGATTGAGTTAGATCCGGCTAAGAGTTAATATGGACTGAAAGTTTTGTGCCCTACGTACTGTCTAATATCTGAGAGGGTACTTATCCAGATGACCACCTCAATACAAGGTAAAGATATTAACAGAGTTAGTTAACGCACAACTAATAGACAAACTGAAAAAATAAGTTACTGGTGTGTTGTATGTATATATGAAATTAATTAAACCAGCTCTGTTAATAATCCACATGAAAAAGTTTTTATGTTGCACCTATATATATTTGAAATCTACATCAAAACTTAATTTCTAAATATGTAAATTCGTACTTTGAATAATTATTAAATAAAAAATGGGAGTGTCAGTCTGTTAGCTAGCTAGAGAGGACAATGGACACGGACCATATATATATTTCTTCATGTAATGTAATAAATAAAACCTTGTTAATTAGCATTGACAATTAATTGACCGAGTCAAATTAATGTGTAAATTCTACGTACGACCGAACAACTACAAGTGCATGCATGCAGCATGCCCATGTGTTTGGCACCCCTAAAACAACACACGATGCATGCAATAAATGGAGATGGACCCAGCAGTCATGCCCAAGCCATGCCTTATCACATGGCCGATGTGTCCCACCCGAACTGCCACGTGGCATAAATATATATCCTTGCTGGCCCCATTGGCCAGACCAGACAAGAGACTGTGTACCGGGTCCCCCATTGGTCTTATCTGTCGGATATATATTTATATATATAGAGAGAGAGAGAGTAGAACTAGGGTGCTCCTAAGTTCACCAAACTTCTTGTGAACTTGATTCTAAAATATATTGAATTGACTTTAAACGATGAATCCAAACCATTGAAACCCTTCTACCTAATAAGTGATGCGTCTACATGTGAAAATTTTAAAGTTTCGAATTAATTTAATATAGAATCAAGTGGTCAAAAGTTTAAGGTTTATAAATTAATTTTAATTCATTCATTTTTTGGACTCATTTGACCACTTGACTCTATATTAAATTAATTCGAAACTTCAAAATTTTCACATGTAGACGCATCACTCATTAGGTAGAAGGGTTTCAACGGTTTGGATTCATCATTTAAAGTCGATTCGATATATTTTAGAGTCAAGTTCACAAGAGGTTTGGTGAACTTAATTAGGAGCACCTAGTTCTACTTTATATATATATAATTCAACTCGTGCCCGTAAGTCTAGTGTTATTGTTGAGTGACGGTGCCTAAACTTTCAGCCTCTTCAATTTGTTTCCCTCCCGATTTGCATGGAAACATTTTGATCTAGTCTAGCTCTTTCATCAATGCATGATTTGTCACATGTAAATGGGACCCACGATCGATCTAGTTCTCTAATTAATCTCTGCTCTACACAATTATTAATTGATCATCCATCTTCTTTATTTCTTAATTGTTTATCTCAATTATATTTCGGATCAAATTAAAACGGGGTCAAGATTTGAACAGAGCACTTTTGGTTTCATGCAATATATATAAAATTCCCACATGCATTTGACAGTGGATGTGTCAAAACTCAAAAACTCAAAAAGTTTAATTTCTAAGTCTATAAACTCAAAATGTTATTTTTTATGGAAAACGTAGAGAAACCTAAAAACTAAACCCCTAATCTAATTTTACGAGTATCATACCTAATTTCTTTTAGTGAGCACATGTAAGGTTGTTTGAAAATATATATATGTTCTTTATTTGGAATAGGTTTATCTTAACAGTAACTTCCTGGTAAGGCTAGAAGAATGTACATTTTCTTTTTTTATGGTTGTCAGCAATTGCTGACAACATATATATTGATAAAAAAAAGTTTAATTACAAACCAAAAGTAATGGTAAATTAAGCTCGCCTCTAGAGCTATACAATGAGGCGAGCATCCTCTAGTTTACAAAATCTCAGAATAAAAAAAAATTAACTCGTGAAAATCTCTAACAATTGATTCTCCATGACTCAATTTCTAAAGCTGTGGCATTAATGAAAAAAGGAATCGTCCTCTCCTTATTAGAAAAAAGTCTCTTGTTTCTTTCTCTCCATAATGCCCATGTTCCAGCCGCCCAGATAATATTCCACAACGATCTCCTCTGTGGTGGCAATGTATTGACCGGGTCGAGCCAAACCTTCCTGATATGTGTTCCTCCTCTGCTGGAAATATTGTAGTGTGCCAACAATCCCTGCCAGAACCTGGCTGAGTAACCGCAATTCCACATGATATGATCCCTTGTTTCTATTAGATCGGCTTGACAGAGGTGGCAACCTGTTTGGATGGCACAGCCTCTCGTCAGGAGGGTCTGCTGTGTTAGAATTTTCTCATCAAGCATTAACCATACGAATATCCTTACCTTGAGAGGCACCTTGATTTTCCACAGGGCATGCTGAATATGGGATGTGATGCCTCCATTATGCATCATCTTATAAGCCGATGCACAAGAGAACGTGCCCGACGCGATCCATCTCCATTTGTTTTGGCCGGCTGACTGTTCCACTGAGCATCTATAAAAGCCACCCGGAGTGGCCAGATCTTTGAGAAAGAATGATGTCCCAGCCATGGTTAAATTAACCTGAGCCACCCCACCAATGGCATATAGAGAGTCGACCGTCTTCGTCCAGAGGCCTTGTGATACGTTTTCCAATGCCCACAACCACTTTGTCAGTAGCGCATCATTTTGACATGCCAAATCAATAATTCCCAGGCCCCCATTCGATTTCATTGTACATACCCTCTCCCAATTGACTAAGCAGTTGATCACCTTACATGTGTCGTTCCCTTTCTACATGAAACTTCTTCCCATTTTGTCGATATGCTTGATAACCCCCACCGGTAGCTTGAATGCCCCGAAATTTTTATAAATATACAAAATCCTAAATTTATTTAACAATCTATACAATTTTTGGACGGAATTTTAAATCTATCCTTACCGCTCACAGAGTCAGCGGTTCCATAACCCAAAACCGCTCACCTTGTCAGCGGTTCTAGGATGCCAAAACCGCTGACATAGTGGCCCTTCCTGAAACCGCTGACAAAGTCAGCGGTTTCAGGCTCTAAAATTTGCACGGTTTCAGGCAATAAATTTTATTTTAATCAAATTTGTCGTGTACCCAGTATTTAGGAGGCATAGGTCCCTGAATGAGGTTTGAGTAAACCTAAAACAATAGTATTTAGCAGACAAGTATAGCTATCATAGCTAGATGCGCCTCATGTGAGTATGTGACAATATTATTATATCTCTTTCTTCTTTTTTCTATTTCTTGTTATCTGGAATGATGATTTTATAACATACTATAGTCGCTTTCCTTTCCGATACTAGATTGGGATTAGCAAAAAAGGATTAAGTATGTTGGTTGAAATGTGAGTATATATCAAAACCGTGCAAATTTTAGAGCCTGAAACCGCTTACTTTGTCAGCGGTTCCAGAAAGGGCCACTATGTCAGCGGTTTTGGTACCCTGGAACTGTTGACAAGGTGAGCGGTTTTGGGTTATGGAACCGCTGACTCTGTGAGCGGTAATAATAGATTTAAAATTCCATCCAAAAATTGTATAGATTGTTAAATAAATTTAGGATTTTGTATATTTATAAAAATTTCGGCTGAATGCCTGCATATAATGCAATGGTATTGCCGAGAGCACCGCTTTGACCAATGTGATGCAGCCCCCATAGGACAATAAGTTAGAGGTCTATCCTTCCATTCTTCGCTGCACCGCCTGTAGCATTGGCTGAAAGTCTATTTTTCTTGGTTTTTTAATAGTAAGAGGCAGCCCCAGATACCTGATTGGAAGGCTCACCGCCGGTGCCTGAATAATTTCCTTTATGACACTGATGAGGCTGTTGGGTATTGCAATTGGAACAAAAGAGCTCTTTTCCTTGTTTATTTTGAGTCCTGTAAGGTCTGTGTAGACCTCCAGAACTTTAGAAATAATTTTAAGAGAAGTCAGGTGTGTCTCACATATTATGAGTGTGTCATCTGTGATGTTTTATGAAAAATAAATATATAGAATCATCCTTACAATTCAAGATAAATATAAAATTACACACCACCTAAAAGTTTAAAAAAATTGTCTTAATTTTTAATGATTTTACCCCTGCTGCATGGAGATTTGGGGTTCACTGTCTATACTCTGCTGTCCAAGTAAGCTATGAAATTTTTAGCTCTCACTTTCAATTTTGTGCTAATAAATTAATCAGTTAACTGATAAGCTTCTCATATAAGTTTCATAGAGAGGAAACCAAAATACTTTGTTCAAATAAAATGATATTAGCATTGTGCATATATATGTTACCATAAACTTTACATTTTATTAGCTTACACTCAGGGGTGGATCCAGAATTTTCGTCAGGGGGGCAAAAAAATATCGAATCGGGTTTAAATAGCTAATCGGATTTAAATCCATTAACTAATTGGGTATTTGATAAAAAATAATGCTTTAATGTATACTTTATAATGCTCTGACTTGTAATTTATTATATTCTGACTTATAATTATAATTACCAATCATATTTCAAAAAAATTATTTTAATTTTAACTATAAATTTAATATGAATTACCAATTAAACATTCAGAAAGGGACAAAAAAATTTCCAAGGAGGGGCACAGTCAGTCGGAACTAATAAATTTTCACTAAAACTCAAAATCCAGATGATACACTGGGTCCGCCCCTACTTACACCTTGTTCCACTTATAGGCTGTGTTTGGTTGTGGTTAGAAAGTTATAATGGTATGAGTTGCTTATTCCAAATTATAATGGAATAAGATATTAATCTTATTTGATTGTGGGTTAAAGTTAAGTCTGAATATATTGGTTAATTTAAGAGAAACTCGAGTTCGAATCTCTAGCCTTTATATATACATGTTACAGAAAGCAAGCATAACTTCACAGTTAATTAAATTACCAATTTCTTTACCATGTAATAATTATTGAGTCTACATAACGATCGCTGATCTCAATATATATCTGAAAAACATAGAAAGAGGTTCCTTTTCGTGAACTGTTGTCAGGAAATTTGAAAGGGCACAAGCAACCAAGCAACAAAGCATTGTCGAATGCACTTTTTTTTTTTAGGATATGGTCGAATGTACTTCTCGTCATGGCAAAACACATCCCATCAATTATAAAAAAAATTATGCAGTGCCAAAAAATTGTGGAAGAAAAAGGGAAAGCTGCAGCTGCAGCAAAAAAAATAAAGTACAAATAGATGGTGCAAAAGACGAGAGATTTATCCTACGGACAATACACCCAAAAAAAAAAAAAAAACAGAGATTTGATTTAAATACCTGCGATAGGAAATTAATAGTACGAACGATAGCAAGGCATAGGTTAAAAACTGAGGAACGTTTTCATGTCGGGCACGTGGAAAATTGTGAATGGCAGAGATAGCTAAAGTCAGATAATGAATGGCTGCTACACATTGGGCCGACAAGGGCCCACTTTTTCTGGCAGACGGGTTGCATGTAGGCCCAATCCTACCCATTATAAATAGAACCTCCTTTGCATCTCATTTTCAAACAATCATCAATATTTACAGTTGCTTTAATTTCCCTCCTGAGTCCTGATCTCTCTTTCTCAAATTGAACAAATCATCACTTAGTTCTACTTTTGTTGATATATACGTACAATGACTATCACAAGCTCAAGGATCACCGAGGCAGAGATCAATGAGCTCATCTCTAAGCTGCATGCTCTTCTTCCCGAGGCACGCCGTACCTCTCATCATGTAAGAATTTACCATCAATAAACTTCTTGTTTAATTACTACCTACAAAAATAAAACATTGCAACGAGGTTTTCAAATTAATATTTGGTTTTCCCTTACATTGTAACGAGGCTTATAGTAAATATGGATCAACTGTATTTTCGGCCCACTTAACAAGCAATAGTACGTAAATGAGAAAATATATCTGTAGCTCATAAACTCATATGTCATATCTCAACTTAATTATTGATGCAATTAATTTGCAAATGCAGGCATCAGCAGCAAAACTTCTGAAAGAGACATGTAGCTACATCAAGAGCCTCCACAGAGAAGTCGATGACCTCAGCGATCGTCTCTCTTTCTTAATTACTAATATGGATGTAACCAGCAGCCAGGCTGAGATAATTAGGAGTTTACTACGCTAGTTAACTGATTAAAATAAGATAATTATTAATTAATTATTTTGTTATGCGCGCGCGCGGCATTGCATAGGTTTATATTAGGTCCGTCTCTAGATGATCAGGTTCTGTGTCCGCTTCATTCCAAGCGTGATTTGTTTGTTGTTACTTATTGTTAGCATCTTCTATTCATGAATATTGATATTTAATTTATGTCATTAAACACCTTCTTCAAGTGGCTTCTTATCAGCAATTAGCAAATTAATAATTAGTTATCGACCTTCTTTTAATTCTTTGTATGCATGCAGAGCTCGTTATACTCTGTTCAGTTCATATAATTAAATTTGACTTGAATAAGCTAGCCTACCTCATCAACAGTTATATATGGCCTTCACAACCATGAGGTACTGTTAATTTATACCAGCAGAGAATTAGCAAGTTAGATATCACAAATTAATATTTAATACAACATAAAAAAAAGAATGATTTCTCTGTATCATATATACATTGCAAATGGGCTTCTACATGTATAACAGTATGTCCAGGACCTACAAATGAAATGTCAACACGCTGCTGTACCACCTTCTACCTAGACAAGTACAGCCTGTTCTTTCCAAATTTAACACATTATTATGTTGTAAATTACTCATGAATTGAAGCTGCTTGCAAGTTGCAAAAAGTTTTGCTACCTATATATATATATATGTTGCAACTTGCCACAAGCTACAGATTCAACTTATTCTAAAACAGTTTTATAATAGTATTTACACCTTATTATTCAGGAATAGTTATCTGAAGTTCGGTTCAGAATTTCATCACAATTAAGAATGTCATTTCAAATGTTGATCTGAGCATACATGTCGTTATTGTTCCCTATATAAAATAAGTGTGTAATCGAGTTGCATCACTGCATTAGGCACACTAATTGATAACACCAGTATTCTAAATAGCTACCTATAGCTGCGCTATAGGTTTTTCGGACCAAAAAACCTAAGCTATAAGATAAAAATGCACTAATTCAGCTACGACCTCTGCAGCTGTAATAGCTGACTGTTATTATCGCTACGCGCTACCTGCTATTGCTATCGCTATGCTACATGAACTTTTTGTGCGATTTACATAGGTTTCTATGCTCCTGTTCATATTTTTTTATTCTATATGGTCTGCTATGATAAGTATGCTAAATTGAGCTATGTGCTTCTATTTCTATTTGTAATTTAGTCTCTCATTCTATATCGGAAAATATTCAAAAATTAATTCTTCCTTTTGCTTGCTCTTCATCTAATATTCACTTGTAAAATTATTCCCGTTCATTTCATTGAAAGTTGATTTTGACTATTATAATATATATAATGTTCAAATAGGTATACTAAATTCATTTCACTTATAAAATTAATTGTTTTTCATCTATTATAATATGTAATACTATGAAATATGAACTATTAAAAAATGTTACTTGTAGATTTTTTTTTTCTTATTTGCATGATTGAAAAACTATAGACTTATATTAGTTGTTATTTAATTGTTACCTCGATTCTCTAATAGTGGTAATGTTGATAATTAGTATAAATATAGAATATAAATTTTGAAAAGAAAAAAAAATATTACGTATGATAACTTTCACTATTCGCTATAGCTTTTTTTTTTTTTTTTGTCTATCTGCTGTGCTGCTATTTAGAACCTTGAATAACAGTGCATATATACCGGGCCCGCATCACAACCCTCATTAGGTTTTGTCTTGCCATCTTGTATGGGCCAATGCCAGAACCAGCCATTAAATGGGCTGGACACTGATTGAACATGTTTGACATGCATGGTATACATATATTATTCTTATGACTGGTATGACAGAAGACCTCGGTGAAACTATAATGTATGTAACCAACCGTCATGAAGTTAAACAACATGAGCTGTTTGAGACGCATACTAATACTATACACGATCGATAAAGACAGTTGAGATAGATTGATAAAATTGCATGGAAGGATGCTCATTTTTCATTTCTTCAATTTTCAAGGACCAATTATATTTAATCCAAACATAATTTCGATAACTATTTTTTCTTGAAGAACCTAAAAGTTCAATATATATATATATATATATATTCTTTGGTAAAATTTAGAGACTAATGGCTGGATATTTTCATTGAAAGAATGTGGCCTTTTTGCTTATTGGGCCATGGTTTCTCTCCATCCGGAAGCCCACCTATTCCTAACTTGTTATTTGTTATTTTATTGTTTAGGAATGGAGATGAGTCAGATGACCATTATAATTTACTGAAATTGTGTTAATTTGAATAGTCAGTCCTTTCAATATATTATTAATAAAACTGCAATTTTTATTTTGAAATTGAGTTTACATAAGTGAAAAATTAAGTGTAAATTCTATAGCATGTAAATCTTAAACAAGTTTAAATTTTGTACACTGGAGACGAAAATACTGAACATGGGCACTCTGTGAGTGATGGGGAAATTTATACAAAAACACATCCGCACAAATGTTAGCATCCCTACAAAATAAATATTTTTAATCAATTATATGAGCAGTGGACCACGTAAAAAATTATACTTTGGTTTTAATATATTTCATCTGATGATTAAATTCTAGAATAGAATACATTTTTTTTTTAAAAGAACGTTATATAGCATTTTGAACTTATTTTTTTTCAAGAGGAGGGGTCAAGTTACAACAACAGTTTTTTTCATTTTCAAATTCCAAATCGTCGATCCAAACCGTTCAGCATGATTATCTAAATAAAATGTGCTTCCAGATCAAATTTTACATTTTTTTTTGAATTTTTTTACCATTTATTAAGATGGTTACAAAATTCAATGTTCTGAATTTGACTAGTTTTTGTAAAATACTTAATAAATAGTAAAAAATTCAAAAAAATATATAAAATTTGATCTGGAAGCACATTTTATTTAGATAATCATGTTGAACGGTTTGGATTGATGATTTGGACTTTGAAAATGAAAAGACGTTGTTGTAACTTTATTGTAACTCAAATTTGTTGTAACTTGATCCCTCCTCTTTTTTCAAAACCAAAATAATACAGAATTTTCGAAAAGGTAATATATTTTTTTTCAAATTGAAAAGGATGGCTTTTTGATTAATTTTCCACATTTTGACATGTATATTTTAATTTGGAAACTAAATTAAAAAATAATATTTTAGACTTTAAATTAATTTCTTGACAACTAATTTTTTTAATCAAAATAAATTAATTTGTAGTTCGAATAAATTCAACAAAAAAATGAAAAAGAAAATCAAACATTAAACATGTATAATTTTTTACAATATTTTTTTTCAAAAATAATGTTTTAGACAAGATACACGTGTAATTTTTAATGAGAAAATTCATTTTGTTTTATTATGATTACATTTTCTGAAAGCTTGTAAAAATATATATATTCATTATCAGATGTAACCCGCAACTACGATTTTCGAACAAAATAAAATCATTGGAAGCTAATAAAATATCATTAATTCTTATTTTCTATATTTTAGGAAATTAATTTCAGAATTATATTAGGAATTTGAAAATTAAATTTGGAAATTAAAGATTAAGGTGAAGGAATCATATTTTTTCTTAAGTAAAAATTGGAGATCAAATATCCAATTTTTTTTTTTTTTTTTTGAGAGAAAAATGGAGGTCATGCCTCCAAGTTCCATTAATCAGACACCAGTGGTGTCAGTTTGTACAAAGTGTTAGCATAAAGACTTCAGAAAAAAAAAAAAAAAAAAAGAAATGTAAAGAAAGAAAAAAAAGATGAAATGCTACATATGATCTAACCAGATGATATAATATTCCTTAATTTACTGCATCCCAACTATTTAATTCACAAAGAATTTATCTCTTCCGGATTTGAAATCTGCGAAGGAATCATATTGAATATGTGATTTTGTTTGGGAATGGTATTAATTATTTGTGACTACAAGTAGGTAGCGTTTCCGATTGAGATTTTCTTCAACTGATAATAATGAAAATGACGGTGGTGGGTAACGAACTAAATAATAGAAAATGTAATCATGTAGATATAAGACATTAATTTCATATTGAAAAGAAAAAAAATCTCTGTTTTATACATTACCCGTATAGAAGCACAAAGTATTAAACAAAAAAAAGGACTACGCTATGTAAGGATGTAAAACATATGAACACGGATGATCAAACTCTATATTAAACATTGACGCAAATATCTTTGGATGATTGGATCTAAGTTCTAAGAGTTGGTCCATTGCCAAGAGGCGAAGATCTAAGTCTAACCAGCGATCGCGCGCAAGAGATATCGCCAACATGAGATCTGAGATCATCGGAATCTCCTAATTTCTCTTTACATCCCAATAATCGCTCGCTCATCCCCTCCTCAACCCATACCTCTTCTTGTAATAATTTCAGCACCTGAATATGAACCAATTTCTTCTCGGCAATTCCTCTCTCCATCGATCCTTATCCTTCCCTTCTAGTTTCTTTCTTTCTATATATTGTGAATTGGTGATCGAATAGGCGCGGTGTCCGGAGTTGTGGTTAATGTTGGATATATAAAAGCGGCAAGATTCGAGAATTCGCGCGAGAAGCAATCAAGGCAGTTGAGAATTGAAATCATTGGATGAAGACGATCGACAGGGGACGCGTGGAAGGTGATTGGATATGGTCAAAGTTCGTTTTGGATAGAGATACGTAAGATTGAGATTTCATTCCACGCGCGCAGTCGAAGGTCAAGATAATCATCGATATCACCAGGTACTTATTACTGTTAATTTGTTACTTTGTTTGGAAAGGTTCGAATTTAATCACAATCTGATTCTTATATTTTTGGAGCTTATTTCGTTAGAGGGGATTTGTCACGGTCTCCATAATCACTGAGAAAATTACAACTAATCAAATAATTAGAAAATTATTATAAAAGCGTGTTGGACTCGTATCAAGCACGTGTTCGATAGACGTGATGTGTTGTGTTTGTGCCAACACGTGTCATGCTATGTTTATATATATTTTGGAAAAAAAATATTTGAGAATATTACGTGTAGATAATTTCTATGTTTTTTTTTTTCTTTTTTTTTCCCGAATATATGTTTCTCTTTTTGAAATTACTTCTACAAAAAATTTAAAAAATTATAAAAATAAAAATTATGGGATATTATTAACTCGAAATAATCTCAATAATGATTTTCTAAACCTTTCTTACTTGTTTTGGTTTTTTTTTACGAACTTTTTTTTTTTAATAATATCAAACTAGATCCGTGATATTCAAAATCTAGAGTCCAATTATAGCACACAAGGATGAATTTGAATCGGCTGAAATCGGCTGAAAACATGTAAAGATTTTGAGAGGGTGGTTTTTAATTTCTGCAACAACAATTAAATAAAGTTAAAACAATGCTACGTTTAACTCACGCGTTGTGTGAATAAAAAAACTACTCTGTCAAAATATTTATCCGGAGAAAACTCCAACGAATAATGCTTATTGTGCTTCATCTTGATCGCAGATTATTTGAAAACTTGAATTGAATTTTTATGAAAATCCAAAAAAAAAAAAAATCAGAAAAATAAAAATGAAAAAATTCTGAAAAAATAATAATATAATGCTGCCGACTTAATTTAATACTGTTGTTTATAAATTTTTCTTTCTTTATTATTATTTTCAATTTTCTTAATATGCTCACATTAATTTATTTTTTATAAATAAATAACAAATATTCTGGAGGAAATAAGTGGATTAGGCACATATCGTGCCGTGCCGTGTTTTTACACAAAACATGCAGTGCCAAATAAAATAATATATAATGAAAGTGATAACTGAAAATAATATACGAATTGTCCGAATGTATTTTTTTGAACTGATTAGCATTGATGAATAAGTTATTTGGATGTGATTTATTATCAAACTAGTAATTTAAAATTATGTTGGACCGATATTTCCTCCAAATTTCTAAAATATTTAGAAATGAATATTAGAAAATTAGAAATTGAAATTTTATGAGAAATAATATTTAAGATTGATATTCGTAATTATATATAATCTTCATTCTTATATTATGCACGTAGTTGTCCTGATCCGCCAATGGATGAGATTGAAAGATTAATTTTTTTATTTAATATCAGCCCTCCAATCACATAATCTGTCTACTTTTCATTAAATACATATGTTTTATGTGTAAAAGTCTAAATTTAGTTAAAAACATACTCGCCATACATACTGCTATATAGTTTGTCACAATTAAAATTGAATGAATCCTTAACGATTTATTTCCTTATTTCTCATTAATATTATCTCTGATTTTCGCAGTTAAATATTATCTATGTTTCATTACTGTGGTTACTGGTACACCTACTTAAACTATCAAGGGTTTGTTTGTAAAAGAAATGTAAAGTAGAAAGTTGAATTTGCAAAATTTTCATGGGTTGGTAATTAGTATCTATCAGAGGAGACTTGGTGCAAAGTTACAACTTACAACTTACAACTTACAACTACATATATAAAACCAGCTGGAAATTGGAGACGTAACATGAAATTGAATTATGGGCCTTCCGGGCTTGATTGCAAATTAAATAGAAAATTGGGTTTGAGCTCTTTTTAGCTTTCTTCATAAATTTAAAATGGAAAATAAAGTAAGGCTTAAGCTTGACCTTCGGACCTGGTCCACAAAATTGAAAATAAAGGATGCACAAAGCGAGTTGGTCTAAATTGGACTCTGCCCGAAAATGAAAGAAAATAAATTGAACATGACTGTTGGACTTAAACTTTGATTAGTTTGATCTTAAGTAATTTTGAACCGCGACTTATTAAACAAATATGGACAATAGGACTGAAAATGAATTGAGGTGGATTTATTGGACTTGATTTCGAACTATTAGATTGAAATAAATATAATTTAAGCGATTAAGAAAATGATAGAACAATTAATAAATGTATCATTACTTACAACGGGTATTGTTATTAATTAAACAAGAAACGAGTGTGATTATAAATTTGATTTATTATATGTATAACTTGATATTATTGAGCCCTATATGATTCTCAAAAGAAAAATAAAATGCTAATGAATATTTTATCAGAAATATTGAATATAGCTTATTGTAGAAATACATAATTGGGATTTAAATAATAGAATACGTAAATTGTTCTGTTATACTTAATTATTATAAATATTGATTAGAAAATTTTATCCTGATATAAGCATAATTGCAAAAAAGACAGATGAAATAAAATGTTCAAGAAGAACCGACTAGTGGTGACCTCGCTTGATATCTCTACGATATCAGGTGCGGGGTTATTGAATTAGTCTGAGATTCATGACTAGAAATTAAATCGTAACTTGTTGTGCGTTTTGAATATTGATTGACTGCATTGATTGAACTGTTGCATCATATGCATAGCTCAATACAATTGAAATTGAATTATCTACCCGGACACATGCACCAAACGACTCGTGAAACAGTTTCCTCTAAATTTATAATTTATAATCACCTCAAGAAAATGTAATTCTGTTGTTAGAAGAACTAGGGTGCTCCTAAGTTCACCAAACCTCTTGTGAACTTGACTCTAAAATATATCGAATTGACTTTAAACGATGAATCCAAACCGTTGAAACCCTTCTACCTAATGAGTGATGCGTCTACATGTGAAAATTTTAAAGTTTCGAATTAATTTAATATAGAGTCAAGTGGTCAAAAGTTTAAGGTTTATAAATTAATTTTAATGCATTCATTTTTTTGGACTCCTTTGACCACTTGACTCTATATTAAATTAATTCTAAACTTTAAAATTTTCACATATAGACGAATCAATCATTAGGTAGAATGATTTCAACAGTTTGGATTCATCGTTTAAAGTCGATTCGATATATTTTAGAGTCAAATTCACAAGAGGTTGGGTGAACTTAGGAGCACCCTAGTTCTACTCCTGTTGTTAATATATATATATATATCACTCTAATCTAATTTACAGTTTAATCTTTTTTTCTTTTTGCTAGAATTTTTTTTGTTCAGACGTCAGAGAAATCAGTCACTAAATTAATTAATGACACAATTAATGTAATTAAGAATGGTTCAAACCTCATCCTTACGTGATCCACCAGACCACCACCGTTCAAATTGCAACCCGGACAAGCAACCGAAATTTTTATTAATAGGAAATTAATAAATTAATTATTTGGTTGGAATTTAAAAAGTAGAAAAATCGTGAAATACGGTAACGTCCAGAGGACATGATAGTTGATAACGGCCATATTAACGAAAACGCTAAAAGTGTGAAAATTCATTAAGTCTGGCTGTGATTTTTGGTAATGGATAGAAGCCAGCCAAAAAAGCTAGCCGTGATTTATGGAAACGGACAGAACCCAGTGTCTAAAACTGAAGTTTATACCATTTTCCATTTAATTATAAAATATTATAATTTATTTATTTTTGGTATTAAAATATTAGAAATATTTTTTATATTTCTTTGAAATTAGATAAAATACCATATACTTTGATTTATTAGAAAGATTGAAACAAATAACTCGGATCAATATTTTTCAGATCGAATTTTTCGCGGTTGTAAGAAAAATTAAAATATTTCTTTGTGTGTTATTGGAAAAAAATAAAAATGCTTTGAATCTGAATTATTGATCCCGGTTCAAAAGTTACTTCTCAGTAAATACAAAAAATATTGTGATTCTTCTAGTATATTTAAATATTACGATATTATTTCTATTTTGAAAAAAAAAATTGATGTGTAATGATTGAAATATGACAAAAATTTTCTTAAATTTTTATTTTTTCAAAAATAGAAAGACCATAATATTTTATATATGTACTTTTTTTTTGAGAGAAAAATGAAGGTCACGCCTTCAAGTTCCATTAAACCGACACCAGTGATGTCCTGTTTTTACAAAAGCACGCCAAACGGCAGTGAGGAAAATTAAAGAAAACAGAATGTTGAAAAAAAAAAAAAAAAAAAATTTAGGCGAATGTAAATTATGTCACAGAAATGACTACAAATGTCTCCAGCCTTCCACTCCTTTGAGGCCCCATTCTCTCATCCCGTTAAAAACCAGCTACCATACTCATTCAATATTTCTATTGCCAGCATCTCTTGTGCCTTATTTTCTTCTCTGAAGATCCGTCTACACCTTTCTCTCCACACCACAAAACAGATGACCACCTGCAGCCTTCTAATTGTTATGTTATCTTCCTTAATGATATTCTGTGCGTAGTGTGTCTCCATATACCGGGCGATTGCCGGTACCCTTAGCATATGCGCACTCCTCCTGATGACATGATGCACGACCCCCCTTGTGTATTGGCATGCAATATACAAATGGTCCACTGACTCAGATGCGACCTTACATAAGCTACACCTGTTCGGTATTTGCCAACCTCTTCGTACTAAATTATCAACCGTCAAAATCCGATTTCTTAGCATGAGCCAAATAAAAATCATAACTCTCGGAGGTGCCTTGATTTGCCAAGATTTTGCTCTGATGTCAGCCACAGCCGGGTATTCTTCCATTCCCTTATAAAATGATTTGACCGTGAAATTTTTCCCATTTTCCCACTTCCAGAGGATACCATCCCTCACATCTTCATCAATACCGATAAGCTGCAGTTGTCGGAGCAATAGTTGACTTTGATCCAGTGACTCTTGTGTCAGGTATGTTTCAAGATGGAGATCCCAATCTCCCCCATTATATGCCCGACTCACCAGAATATTTTGCTGTTGGGCTTGTACGTAGAGGTCCGGGTACTGATGTTTGAATGGCATTCCTATCCAAGAATCATGCCAAAACAGAATTCGAGTTCCTGCTCCCACCACATGCGCAATTGAGGTGTCAAAGAAATTTTTGATCTGGGCCAATGATTTCCAAAGCGTAGTTTGTTCCACCATATCCCATGGTCTGTGTGTGTGCGGTAAGAAGTGCAGCCACCATTGCCTCTCCGGTTGAATGAAGTTCCAAACTAGTTTGGCCATGAGAGCCTTGTTCATGGTTTCCAAATTCTTGACTCCCAAACCCCCTCTATTCTTCGGTGTAATGATGATATCCCAAGCAATGAGACTCATGTATCGGGCTTGTTGTTGGTTTTCTTTATGTCCATGCCAAAGAAACTTGCGTCTTATTTTGTCTATTCTTTTTACTAGCCATTTCGGAAACATGAAGGTAGACATGAAGTAAATTGGCATGGCAGATAGTGTGGCGTTAATCAATGTCACTCTTCCTCCTATTGACAACAGACTCGCCTTCCAAGTAGAGAGTTTGTTTTCCATCTTTGTGATCAGCTGTTGGTAGTGGTTTCTTGTCAATTTTTTGTTCGAAAGTGGCATGCCAAGATACTTCAAAGGGAAAGTGGATGGCCTACATCCGATTATCTGAGATTTGCGCTCAATTTGATGTTGAGGCGCCCTTGTTATGATCAGCTCCGATTTTTGCATGTTAACCCGTAGACCTGATAGGTCTCCAAAGAGTTGCAGGATTAATTTAAGAAATCTAAGCTGCTGATTCGCCGGTTGCATGATGAACAGCGTGTCATCCGCATAGAGGAGACACTGCTTACAATCAGTGAAAGGCTGCCTAAAGAGTCCTTCATTCACCAAGTGTCGGAACCATGCCGACAAAAAATCCATAGCCAAGATAAATAGGTAGGGTGCCATTAGATCTCCTTGCCGCACTCCCCGCTTTAAAACAATATTCCTTCCTGCCACCGAATTCAAAAGTATATTTGTCGTTCCCTGAAGTGTTGAGTTACTTATAATGCGTATCCATTCTTCCGAGAAACCCTTTGCCAGTAGAACTTGTCGTAGAAAGTCCCAAGATAAGGTATCAAACGTCTTAAATATATCCGCTTTGAATAATGCTATCTGTTGTCTTTGTCTTGTAGCCAATGTCACCACTTCTTGCGCATACAAGAAACCCTCGTTTATGTGCCTCCCTTTTATAAAACCCATCTGCCCTTCCATAACAAAATCCGTAATAACTAGCTGCAGCCTATTCGCCATGATTTTTGAGAAAAATTTTTGAACCGAATTTAACAGACTGATCGGTCTGAAATCAGCCACTTCAATTGCTCCCTCTTTTTTCGGAACAAGGACTATATGAGAATCATTTAGCGGGTATAAAGATGCAGTCGGATTGAGAATAATATGATTGAAGACCTGCAATAAATCTGGCACCATATGTTCCTGAAATTCCTTGTAAAATTCTCCTGTAAGGCCATCAGGGCCTGCTGCCTTGTTATTTCCCAACTTGGAAATTACTTGCTGAATTTCTTGCTTTGTAATTGGATCTGCCATGTGTCTTACCTTCTCTTCTTGTCTGAAAAATAACCTTGACATATCAAATTGATTGACTACCCCATGTTGTGCTCCCATTAGCTTTATGAAATATCGGTGAATAGCTGCTGCCTTTTCCTTATGCTGTGAATGCCGAACACCTTCCTCTTGTATAACATCAATTAAATTTGCCCTTTTCCTTTTAGTTGCCAATAGATGAAAATATCTTGAGTTTTTATCCCCTTTACTGACCCAAGCTCTCTTCGCCCGTTGATGCCATTTTTCTTCGTCAACCCGACATATATCCGAGTACCTTTCTAGCAAGAACTGCTTTAGCAATTTTTCCACTTCAGTTAGTCTTCTTACCTCCGATTGTTGTGCTAACCAGTGCAAACATCTTTTGCAGAGGTTTACTTGATGTTTGTGCTCTTCAATATGAGTTAATTTCCATTGAATAATTTCCTTTCTCAATCCTTTAATTTTCTCATTTAATTGACTTGATGTAGCTGCTGTGGGGGCCGAAGCCCAGTGGTGGGTAACCAAGTCTTTGAATTCTTGTTTTTTGATCCAAGAATTTTCCAGTCGAAATATATTGGAGCTTGGGAATTTTGTCTCTACTCGACATGTGACGGGGCAGTGGTCCGATGCCGTGTTTGGAATAGCTATCTGCACCGAATTAGGGAAGGTTTGAGACCATGCAATGGAGACCATAAATCTGTCCAATCTCGCAAAAGATGGCGTGTCATGGTCATTTTGTTAGTTTGTAATAATCTAGAAGTCCATAATACGACAAATTATCATAAAGCTTTGTTCATGAATTGAGTGATTAATAAACTGTCATTTTGTTCCTTGAGTATTATTGAATTTATGAATCATTTCGAGTTCATGACTTGAAATTGTAGAGCTTCATAATATAGATGATAAATACTCTTAAGAGTCTCTAACTGAGGTAATTAGGAGGAACACTAATTTACCGTTACAAGGTTAGTATGTGGATTAAAAGATGGTCAAGTTTTACAGACCATTGACATGAGATGTCATTTTAATCACATAGATACATGTTATAGGAACATGGTATTAGACAGACCCCGAATGAAACATTAAATGGAATAGTGTACGTGTCATTAATGTTTTCATTCAGTGTTAAGTTCTAAAGTATGAGGTATTCATCTTTCCTACTAAGAGATGTGTATGTGTGATTGTTACCTAACGCTGTCGGTAAAATGCAGTCATAACGGTAGCTTTTCGGTATACATAGCTTAGTTGAGATAGTGATGGTTTACCAAAAGTACTATTGTCTCTCGTATCTCTATACGAGTTATAGTATCACTGGGCCCCTTGATAGAGTAAGATTATCTGCTAGCAGTATAATTACAAGAGTAATTATATTTGATAATCTGCTCAAGATCAAGAAAAGATTAAGTTTGCAAGGATGACACACACCTACCTTGAAACTGATCTGATACTGTGAGACATAAAAATTAACACGAGTAAAATAGTTTACTGGATCGTGGTATTGTATAGTACAGCATCATCTGTGTAATTGGATGGTCATAGTGTAGATGTCAGATGCCTCCTATGATTATAGAAGTTAAAATGGTTTTAATTCTATTTACCAACATAACACAGATCCTATTGGGTCACACCGTAAAGGAGACTTATCAGAGAATCTTATAATTAATTATATATAGTTATAATTAATAATAAGATATTTATATTAATTATAAAATGTATAATTAATATAAATGTCATAAAGATGACAAGCTTAAACATATTCAATTTACAAGCGTGTACGACACGTTGTGTAAAAGCTATCGCAACAACAGTCGCAAGAAGTTATAACTGATCAGATCGATTATAACATGGATTATAAATATTAATTATGAATTAGTATTTTGGGTCTAAATTAGATTTAGAATTTAATTTAAAAGCCCAAAATCAAAGCCCAAAATCAAAGCCCAAATCCAAAGTCCAAATCAAGGCCCAAAAAGGCCCAAAATTGATTTTTGGGCCCAAAGGGCATTTTGGTAATTTGTAAGGTCGGTTTTGGAAGGGTATTTTGGTAATTTTAAACCTCCTCAAAAGTCTATAAATAGAGGGGTAGGGGTAGAGAAAAATCCATTCCAAAAATTCGATCGAAGTCTGATCGATCTGAAAGTCAGTCTTTCAGAACTTTCGGTTTTTCTCTCCCAAATAGTGTTGGGCTAGAAAAGAAAGATATACGTAATCCACGTATAATCTTGCGAGTTGTGAATAGTGTTTTTACGGGTGTCGTGAATAGTGTTTTCGCGAAGTTTCGTGAATCTGATTTTGCGCGAGACGCAGTCAGTTTTTACGATATTCGTGAATAGTGTTTTCACGCCTCTCGTGAATAGTGCTTTTACGGTTGTCGTGAATAGTGTTTACGAGATTCGGAAATAATATATTTGCGAAAGTCGCAGTATATTTATTTTGTCATTTTCTCGGTGAATAGTGTTTTCACGCCTTCCGTGAATAGTGTTTACGGGATTCGGAAATAATATATTTGCGAAAGTCGCGGTATTTTATTTTGTCCTTTTCTCGGTGAATAGTGTTTTTGCGAATCCCGCTGGTCAGTATTACTGGCAGTAGAAAGCCAGCGCTCTGGTGGTTCCTGGTGGACGACCGATAGAGGTATCAGACGTCTGATACTCCGAGGCAAGACGTTCCTCAGATTCGATCTTCTCGGTCTGCTGCAATCCAATTGGAATTTGGATCAAGGTATAAATATGTTATATTAATCTATTTAATTTGTAAGTAGATTAAAGTTTTAGAAATCAATTATGGAGTAGATCTGTAAAAGGATTAAATTGGGTTTTGATGCCAAGGAATACTGAAGGTGGATCACCTTGGAAAGTATTCTGACATACCTCGTTTAATCCTTGGCTTAAGTTAGAAGTAAAATTTTTGTTTTACGTTCTTTCCGCAGCTTAAGCTAATCAATGAGTTTGGACCGTCCATAACCCAACACATTTGACCACGTGTAGTTTCTTCCTTGTAATCTTAGATCTTGCAGTTGCAATCCATCCACTATTGCTCTAAATCTTGCGGTTTGTGCCCGGTGGTTCGTGTTGTCCGATCTGTCTTGGGGTTGTAGAGTGACATTGAGGTCTCCACACACTAACCATGGCAGCGCGTTCCCAGGTTGGGCCACTTGTAATTCTCTGTAGAAAGCCGGTTTTTCGGGTATGGTAGAAGGACCATATATACCCGTAATCCTGAAAACAGTATCATCAAAGTTAAATGCCAAATCCACTGAGAGGCAGTAATTGTCAATTTTCTGGGCTAATTTTGTAAAAAGACCCGAGTTCCAAGCCACTATGACCCCTCCCGCTGTTTCTTGAGCATTTATCATCAAATAACTATCCAATCGCGTTCCAATAGTTTGTTTGACAAATTGCATATTATCCATGTCCCACTTAGTTTCTTAAAACCATACTATCTGTGGTGCTTCTTCAATTATGGTCTTCTTAATCAACAATCTTTTATTTTTGCAATTAAGCCCTCTTACGTTCCAAGTCAGAATTTTAATAGATTTTGATTTCATTAAGTAAACTAGTGATACACCACCTTCCTCTTGTCCTTCTTATCCCTAAACCTCCTACATCCTCCTTACAAAATAAACCTTCTACTAATTTCCTACCCCTGTCTACCCTCACATAACACCCAAAAGTTCGGGTTCCATACAGGAGCTCAGAACTGGCACAAAAACCTTCTATTCTTAGGTAAAGTCTCATCCCCACATTCAACAAAAACAATCCCACCTTGTTTCCAAAACCCAAAAGGTAACAGCCTAGAGTAGTAACTATAATTTCGCCACAGTACTTCCCTGAGGTAATTTCGGGTACCCCTCCCTTCTTCCAATTGAAGCCGTTAAACATTGTCAATGCGACCCAGCAGCGGCTGCGGGTCCTTGTCTTGTCTAGCCGAGTCTGTGATCACCGCTTCCTCAAAAGCTGCTTTGACTTGGTCAGAGGCAAGAAGCCCCGACTCAGTGAGTATGCTCAAAGCCATGTGGTGGTCAATCTCCTCCACCCTTTTGTCGAAATCAATCTTGAGCTTTTCCTTGTCAACTGGCTTGGTTCTCCTTGCTCCTTTCTCCATGGTTCGATAGTAGCCTTGCTTAGCACTCTTCTTAGCCTCCGCTCTTGTGCTCCTCCTTACCGAGATGTAATTTTCTTTCCCTTTAGTTGGTTGAGTTGAGTGGCGAGAAGGCGTTGCTCCAAAATCAGGTTGTGAATTCTTGACAGCTTGAGATGAGATGGGATTTTCCTCTTTGATTTGAGCATCCGAAAATAGGTCCAATTGCAGGCCTGGGCCCTTCTCTTCATTTCCATTTGGTACCTGCAAAGAGAAAATGGGAGATATTTCTCCATTTTGGGCTCCTACCTTATGGGCCTCTGATAACCGGTGATTTATTATTCCAGGCTTTGAGATAGCTGCTAATCCCACTTGAAGGCCTGTGTGAGATGCATCCTTTGGCTGGGCCTCTGCAAGCTGCACTCCATTTTGAAACTCCAATTGATCCGTTGCATTATTGATATGACCCTCATTCAATGCAGGGTACTTTTTTCCTGCAGCTTCATTAAATTCCTCTGCCTCAAATGTCTTCTCTCCCTCTGCACCATCCCTTTTGTCAACTAAAATTCTCTGTAACACGTCCTTTACCGCCCCCCTTGTTTCACTTAAACCTGAAAAAATCTGTTGGTTCTGACTGTCCTTGGAGGAGATCATGAGTACTCTCAGGCACTCCCCAATTTGAACTATGCATTTATCTCCAAGCAGGGCTGTCATATTCGGATCCCCTGTATTCTCCGCACTCAAAATTTTTGTAACCACTGGTGTAGCAACCTTCTGACTATCTTCTCCCAAGATTTGGTCAGAGCTTGTTTTGCCTTCTTCACCAATCTCTTTCTCCTTGCCCTTCTTTTCAATGTTGCCAACCTCCTGAACTTGTACCAGCATCTCCGCTCCTCTCCTGTTTGGTGCTTGCGAGTTTGAACCAGAGCTGTAATTGTTGACACTGACATCCAAGGTTGTAGTACCCGAGCCCTGACGACGCTGGTCGTCATTTTGCTGCTGAGGAGGTTCCTCTTGGTTCAGAGGTTGGTATGGAGGCGGGTTTGGAGGGTTGCCACGATTTTCTTCCCTCCTTGGGTATAGCGGGTAGGGAGTGTTTTCATGAAACCGCCACCTGAGCAGTTTGACTCGAACTTGGGTTGATAGCTCACCTTCATGATACATAAAGTGCTTTGGTATTTCTGCCGGATCTTCGCACGCAAGTCGCAAGGTGATATGGTTGAAATGTCCCGCCGCTCTGCCATAAGGCATTAGTCCAGTGATGTGACCAAGTTGGGTAGCTGACTTCCTTATGTCCGGGCCATTCCAAGCCTGGAGGGGCAGGTGGATGAGCCGAACCCAAGCCTCGCATGGGGGGGGATTATATGCCATGTTTAAATCCACTCCCCATTCAAGGACTCTTATAACCACCCCTGGCCTGATTCGATATACTCCCCTGAGAACCACCTGATCTCTAAGCAGTATTCCTTGGCATATTACCAAGAAAGGCGAGTCAGTAGCCGGGAGGACTTCATAATCCTGCCACTGCCAACCGTGAATTCTAGCAAATGTTCTTGCAATGTCTCTTGGCAGGTCAGGCGTCGAAGCACCTTGTAACATTATGATCATGCCGGTTCTGTCAAGGTGTTCATTCTCTGGCCTGAGCATTCCTCTAGCAGGGGTGAAGACATGAGACTCATCAGGTCGCTCATTGAGGAAAGGTTCTTCCTCATCTTCAAAGTCCATCTCTATCACTGTCTTGGGTTTGTTCTGGGTTGTGTTATCTTTTTTGAGAATTTGCACAAAAGATAACTGTTCTGTCACAAATTTGGTTGGGTTTGCTGGTCCCCTCTGTTCTTTCTTTATAGTGTTAGCTCTGCTTAATTGCTTGCAACCGCCCCACTGATGTCCCAAGGCTTTGCATTTAAAACACCTAATCGGGTCTCTACATTGAAATTTTTTATGCCCTTTGGCTAAGCATCTTAGGCATCTGCCGTCCTTCATTGCAGAGTTATAAGCTTTTTGTACCTCTGTTGTTGCAAATCCTGCTTGCTTTGAATTTTTTACCTTTCCAAAGCCCCATTTATTGCTACCAACAGGTCTACCATTGGCGAAGAAGCTACGCAGCGGTCTTGTTTTTTGTTTTCTGTAGACCACCATGCTCCAGTCACCTTGTTCAAGTACTGCATGGTTTAATGCTGGATCTCCTTGCGTATCTCCCTGAGGGAGTTCCCTGTCTGACACTCCTGCTGGTGGTTGAGAAGCCTTGTCTTCATTTACTCCGGTTGGGTTGGTATTCAATTGTTCTCCTCCAGTCGCTTTGCTGATCACCCTGTGCTCTTGGGTGTTTCGCTCCATAACCATGAATGATATTTCTTATATATGTACTTAGAAGTGACTTTTGAACCGGGATCAATAATTCAGATTCAAAGCATTTTTATTTTTTTCCATTAACACACAAAGAAATATTTTAATTTTTCTGACAACCGCAAAAAATCTGATCTGAAAAATATTGATCCGAGTTATTTCTTTCAGTCTTTCTAATAAATCAAATTATATGGTATTTTATCTAATTTCAAAGAAATATAAAAATATTTTAATATTTTAATACCAAAAATAAATAAATTATAATATTTTATAATTAAATAAAATAATTAAATGAAAAATGGAATAAGCTTCAGTTTTAGATTTTTTTTTTTGTCCGTTGCTAAAAAATCACGACCATTTTTTTTTTGGCGCTGAGTTCTGTCTGTTTTCATAAATCACGGCCATCTTTTTTGGCTAAATTCTGTCCGTTGCCAAAAATCACGGCCAAACTTAATGAATTCTCGCACCTTAAGCGTTTTCATTAATCTGACCGTTATCAACTATCACGTCCTCTTGACGTTACCGTATTTCACGGTTTTCTCACTTTTCAAATTCCAGTCAAAACCTTCCTCAGTCACGATAATTAATTTATTAATTTTCTATTAATAAAAGTTTCGGGACAAGCAATCCCAACTTGTTATGATATGTTGGTCCTTATAGTATTATTATTTAGTTCTCTCACGTGGCAAGGATTAATGAGAGGAATGCTGTAATATTCCGAAGTGAGAAGACACCACCTTGGGTGCTGGCGGGAAGAATCCTGGAGGAACATGTGCTATGGCTCAGATTTTGTTAGCCATACTTAGCAACAGAAGAGATGCAGTGAAGAGCATAATTGGAAGGCAATACTAGCTTCTTTATTCTAAAGATGTAACAACATTTTAATTCCCTTGTAATTTCCACTTGACTGCATCAGTCAAGATTTCAAAAAAAAAATTTGTTATTGTCGCGACAAACAGCTCCTAAAGTCAAGGCCGACGGCGCTAATATCTCCTCTCTCTCTCTCTTTTTGAAAAATTTGACAGTGGCTGCCAAGATATTGCATTATAAATGGAAAGAAAAACATCTTACATCATTACATCCAATATATGCCCCAATAAGGCACAGCAAAAATAATAAAATGCAACACAACAAAAACTAGTGCATGATCACCACACAAACAAAATAGAAAAACACCACTGCCTAATGCACTGAACCACTCCCACTCTTGCAAGGAGCGCTAGTTCCATTTCTTCCACTGCCTAATATCTCCTCTCTCTCTTTCTCTTCTCGTCTCTCCTATAAATCTCTTCGCCATAAATCCCGTCGGAAACGAGAAAACCCTAAATTCGTGCCAGATTTTGGTTAGTTACAGAGAGATCAAAGAAAGATGAAGATATCTGTTAAGACCCTCAAAGGATCTAGCTTCCAGATCGATGTCAAGCCTGAGGATACGGTTTATTCTCTTCCCCTCTATCATTTAACTGTTCTAGTTTTTCGTGAATTTCTAGTATCTTCGTAGAATTTACAAGTGTGTGCTCTTGTTTACTTCTGATCTTTTACTCTTGTACCTTGACCAATAAGAAAAGCGTTATCTTTCTCTCGATTTATCTGATTTTTGGTTTTAAATCTGTTTTATCAGGTCGCTGATATGAAAAGGACCATTGAAAGTACTCAAGGGAGCAGCGTGTATCCGGCCGGGCAGCTCATACTCGTATACGGGGGGTCAGTTTTGAAGAATGATTCAACTTTGGCAGAGAGCAAAGTTGCTGAAAATGGTTTTGTTGTTTTAATGCTGTCTAAGGTATTATTCATCTTGCCTCAGTTTAACAATTGTCAGAAACTAGATCAACTATAAGTTGAAATTTATCCATAGCTGAATATTGATGTCTCACGAGTCGAGAACTATTAGACTATCTTTCATAGTTACACTGGTTCTGAATTTAGAAAGATGGCTATTGTCTGAGTGAATGAATCTTGTGTTCTGGAGGACCATTAAATTGAATACCTGCTGTTGGCTTGTGTTTTTACCTGCCTACACGTAAAGTTGAAAGCCATGTAAGTTTGTAGACACTCATTCGTCCGTGTTGTCCATTCAGGAGCTCTTGATATGTACAAATGCTAATTTGCATTTATTATTCAAGAGTGCTTTATTAATTTGGGAGTCCGTAACCCGACATTAGGGATTGATCCACAATGTTTTCTAATTTTAAAAACGGTAAGTTGGCGAGCTTTAACCCCCATACAATCATTAAAAAATGAAGGTACTGGTAACTGAATATTGTTATCTTTGTTAGCTCGTTAAATTTTATTATTTATTTTTTTGTGGGTGATAGTGGTTATGAAATTTAGAATATGGCCACTGTCCAAATTACTACCATCTTATCGAGAATCATTTGGTATCTTTTGTCTGCTTGTTTCTTTGATATGTCCACGTGACGTTCAAGGCATTGTAAGTACGGTAGTTATTCATTTGGTGGTGCTTTATATTTATGCTAGAATCGAGTGGGGTCTCTAAATGCCTATTTGTATATATTATGCAGAGTAAAGCAACCTCCAGTGGATCTGCTGCCGCTTCTAAGGCACCTGTAAATGTGGTAAGAAATAAAATTAATTTCTCTCTCCTCTCCCCCCCTCCTTCCCTCTCTCTCGGCTTTCCCACACTCTCTCAGATCATAGGTGAAGCTTTTGAAGTTTAGTTTAATCAATGTTCGGTCCTGCTATCTTGGAAATAAGTTGAACACCAAATGCATTACATGTGCAAATGATATTCTAGTTCTTCTATTGTTTTTTTTTTGTTATATACATTCTTGGTGTCAGACTTGTTGGATTTCTTGGTAGATAAACTGTAATTACTTCTAGCAGGAGCTTCCCAGTGCAGGGTCTAATGCTAATGCTGGTGGTATAGGCAGTTTGGATATGCTGCGCAATAGTCCTCAGGTATCTTACATGTGACTTTAAAAACATTATTTATTTTTTGACTTTTAGTCAAGTTTGAGTTAATTAGTTATTAGTCACTGAGCTTAGACTTGGGGCTTATATTTGCAGTTCAGAGCCTTACTTGCTATGGTGCAGTCTAACCCTCAGATCCTTCAGGTATTGTCAGAAACATTTGTTGATTATATTTTATTATTTTTTTAACCAAGGACGAAGCTTCTATATAGCAGAGATAAAGTGTGCTTATTTTCCTCAGCCCTGGCATACAATATATATTGTTGCTAAACTGTTAATGCTAAAATGCCCCTGGAGTTCTAAGATCTACCAGTAGCCTGGTACCATACCTAAGCCAAATTTTTTTACCTAATTTTAATTCTCCAGATTTGAATTTCTAACGTATCTTGTTGACAATGCTATGAAAAATAGCCGATGCTTCAGGAGCTGGGAAAACAAAGTCCACAGATCCTGCGTCTTATTCAGGAAAACCAAACTGAGTTTATGCGCCTAATTAACGAAGCACCTGAAGGAGCTGAGGGGTGAGAACTCCTTGTTTTTTTTTTTAAGTTAGTGGAAACTCTTAACAAATCTTCAATTTCATTATCATATCTTGTTCTGCTATGTAATTCCTTTATCATGTTTAAATTTTATTATTATTATTATTATTATTATTATTATTATTATTATTATTATTATTATTATTATTATTATTATTTATTTCCATGGTGGACAGAAACTCGCTAGGTCAGTTGGCTGATGCAATGCCCCAAACAGTACAAGTCACTCCCGAGGAGCGTGAAGCTCTAGAACGTGTGAGTATACTATCCCTCTTTTTGCAATTGTCTCCTGTAAATTATTTGCGAAGTTTTTAAAGTTACATTTTTGTTGGTTGATTTCTTTATCCTCATTTTAATTTCTTAATGACACAGCTTGAAGCAATGGGATTTGACCGGGCACTTGTACTGGAGGTGTTTTTCGCATGTAACAAGAATGAAGAATTGGCTGCAAACTATCTTTTGGACCATATTCATTAGTTTGAAGATGATCAACAATAAAACAAGAATATAGATGGACAATTCTAATTTGTATGAATCTATTTAAAAGATTATGTTGTTGTATCAGTGATAGTTGATACTAGTTACCAGTCTTACGCCTTGCATGGTTATGGTTTGCAATGGTGGTGTTAGCTTGACTCGTTCTTTTATGTTTATTTGACATTAGTCTTTAATGCAAAATGTGTTAGTAAATGTTGTTTAGAGCTGCATTGCTGAGCTATGAATATATAAATTGTGGTTCTTTTGGTTATGTTGGGTTGCTATTTAAATTTAAGGAAGAATAAATTGTTTATGAGGAGGGATCCAATTACACATTATGACATTGTGACATTGTTTTTTTTATAGGTTAATTTTGCGATTTCAAAATCCAAATAGTCGATTCAAACCGTTCAACATGATTGATATATTAAAATGTGCTTGGAGATCAAATTTTACATTTTTTTGAATTTTTTTACTATTTATTAAGATAGTTACAAAATCACTGTTTTTCAATGGTCCGAAAACAACGATTTTGTAACCATCTTAATAAATAGTAAAAAAATTCAAAAAAAATGTAAAATTTGATCTCCAAGCACATTTTAGTATATCAATCATGTTGAACGGTTTGGATCGACTATTTGGACTTTGAAAATGGTAAGTGTCAAAATGTGTCAAAAAAAAAGGTGTAACTTGATCCCTCCTCATTGTTTATTTCATCTTACTCATATTGTTTATTTCATCTTAATAATATGTTAGGAAATAAAACTTTGTTTATGACAGTAAGCCTTATATGTGGAGTATGTGTGAAGTTAGTCTGTCATTGAAAGTGGATTAACTCACCTCTTATTGTATGTTATTCTCAGTTTATTTCTTATTTAACAGCTTAACACTATGATCGGAAACAATGAAGCATGAAAATGAGTTCATTTCATTAGAAAAGAGATGAATAGAAATAATTTCGAATTGAAATTTTCTAATCGGAAGCCATTTACAAGTTAGAAGAATTCATTTTCAACAGGAGAAAACACACCCATCATATTCATTGAATTTACAGAAATTGCCACTGTTAGGGTTGCTTAGAAGAAGGAAAATAAATGCTGAATTGAAGAAAAAATATATACTAAAGAGCGATAGAAGTGCTGAGAAAGCACCTGAATACCTCGTTGGATAGGGGTGTAAACAGTCGGATACGGATCGGATAGTGCTCAAACCGTATCCTTATCCGCTATAATTTTTCGGATACGGATAGTCTCGGATACGTATACGGATCGGATATTAAACGGATACGAATACGGATCGGATATCGGACGGAGACGAATACGGATACTAACATAATTCGGATGATTTTTAATAATGTACATTGTGAGAAATAAATAACATTTACGCATCATTTTTTCATTGATAATTTAGAACTTCGTTAATGTACTGCCTTAAAAAAATTGACTAAAAAAAATCATCATACATTACGTCCAGGAATCATTATACGAATATAATTTTTCATTGCATCAAATCTTGTTGATATACAACGAAGTTGTTAGTATTTTATAAAGAAAAACATTTAGTAAAGTAAATTTAGTAAGCGAAGTTGTTAGTACTTTTAAATTTTGTTAATGTCATCATACATTGCCTCCAGCTTTATAGCATTGTGTGTGGCCAATTATTCATAAAGCAAAGCAAAAAGGAGAGCAAAAGACAAAAAAGAAGTCCCAAATCCGGATATTAACTTTAGTCCCACTGGAGAACCACAAATATAAGAGAAGCCTATATATACTCCAAAGTTGCTGCTTTTTTCAATTGGTGAAGCGTCGGAGATGGCCTGTGTGGCCCGTATAACTTAAGTGGATGCAGTTAAGATTTTGCTCCGGTTAGGTTAAAAGTTGGATGCGGATAATTATCCGGATCCGAATCCGTATTCGGCTTTATATTCGAAACCGTATCTGCATCCGTATCCAATAAAAAATTATCCACATCCGTATCCGATAATATCCGTATCCGAATATCCGAACTCATCAATTTCCGGATCCGGATAAAATCGGATAATATCCAATTCATTTACACCCCTATCGTCGGAGCTTCCAGTGTGAAAAAAAGAGATTCACCTTGTACAGTTGACAAACGGAGAGAGCAACGAAGAGGGCAGACGCGTCTTCTCACCAGCGAACAGTTGATTCTCGTCAAATACCTCCGTTTTGGGTGAGATTTCCTGACGCGATTTGGGGGTCCAAAAGTCGCGTGGACTGAACTCTTTTCTTGCTTCTCCTTCGCTTCTGATCAAGCACGCGATATGGAATTCTGATTCGATTTCGCGTTTGACGCTCTTTCACCCTTTCCGATATAATGTGGTAATATGGTTCATGATTAATAGACCAGATAAAGATTTCCTGAACATGGCTCTCAGGAAAAGAAATAAGTTGCCTTTGGATATACATTTTGGAATGTTGTTCTACTGGTTACTTCCTGCGTTACGAGTTCCAAATTCGCTCAAGTTAGGGAACCAATGTATATCCTTGTACTCAATGTTATCATAATCGGACCGGACATCAACCCGTAAAAGCTCCGGATCAACGGTTCATCCGTCGAACCGCTGGTTCAATTGGTTCAACCGCTGATTTTTTAAAACAAATATAATTTATATAGTGTACAGATATACACATAGAAGGTCAAGTAAGGAACATACAATTATACTGTCCCATCACATAAAATATCCTAGAAATTGTTAAAAACATGAAATAAAAATACTTTCCTTAAAACCCCAAAAAATATACATAAATTAGAAATTAAAAAACTTGATATGTGCTCTCTGATCACTCTTCCCAAAATATACACAAACAAAACATTAGAAAAACCAAGAATTAGCATTTTTCAAGTGCACGCAATTTCACATATACCTGTAGCATGTATGCTAAATACCAACAGGGAAAGGGAGAATACCAGCATTAGAACACCATACCAGTATTAGCATACCAGTATCTTTGAACTTGTAGTGGATATGTGTAGCATTTTCTTAACATGTACATGCGCTAACTATCCAAAACCATTAAGCATAAATAGTGATATGTAAAAAAAAACAGAGAGAAGATGATAAACAACAATAAAATAAAAGTTCAACATTCTAACATAATCTGCCACAAGTAACATCACACCTAAACAATCTCATACATCAAAAATAAAAGTTCAATATTTCTAAATTGCTAAGATAGTAAACCCACAGCAAAATTAAAATGCTAGAATTCTAAAGCTAAATAAATTGCCACTCAGTAATTGAAATATTTTGATCTCTAGCCTCAACACTTTGATTGTCTTGATCTTCAACTCTTTCTGTATTGTCTGTGCATGGATCTTCAACTTCATCTCCAGAATTAAATTCATCCAAATTTAAAAATTCATCTAAAAAAATCATGAGATCAAATAGTAATGTAATTATATATTATAATTGAAGTTCATAATACAAATTAGTTCCTTTAGGAACCTACATCAATAAAGCAAATAAGAACTAGATCCTTATTTTTTCTCAAAAAATAATTCAAATTAGTTTATGAAAGATTTACCATTATCTTCATTAGTTTGTATCTTGAGTGCAGCCATTTGTTTACGAAATTCTTCAATTTCATCAACCGTCAAGAGTGGTGGATCATCCTCTAAAATCCACTTGCCATTATCAACAAAATCTTCAAAGCTTATAGGATCATAATTTTTCCCACATAATGATATTCTACAATTCAACTTCTTTTAAACTTACTGTTGACAAAATTGATTTTATTTAACTTACAACACTTTTCATACCTTTGATACAATTTCAAGTTATAACGGACATAAACAAGATCATTCAATCTTTGGTGCTCCATTCTGTTTCTCTTTTTTGAGTGAATGAACTCAAACACACTCCAATTTCTCTCACACCCAGATGAACTACAAGTTTGACCCAAGATGCGAACCGCTAATTTTTGTAGATTTGGTGCACTGCTACCATATGTTATCCACCATTCATCTACAAAAGAAATGACAAATGTACATTTTCTAAACAATACTAGGACAAATTATAATATATCAACATAGAATGACTTATTAATCTAAAAACTTATATATTACCCGGAGGCATCATGGAACGATTACGAATGGCAGTAGGCCTCCCAAAATCCCCTTTTGCATTTCGAAACAATCTCATCTCACTAGTCAGCTTGGTTTGCAATCTTATTTTTCCATGAGCGAACCTTTCTATCACATCGTGCACCCCAGATATGGTTATTCGATGTTTGGAAAATTCAGTATTATTATATTGATTAGATGGATTAAACCAATATCCTGCTGCGTGGAGATCCTTGCTGAGTTGATTATTCCAATGGGAATCAATTATCTCTATAAATGGTTGTGCCACCTTTTTCTTCCTCTGAAACCTTCGGACAATTTCCTCATTAGCAGCATGAATAGCACCAAACAAGTAACCCATTGCAGGTCTTTCGTCACTGTCGACAATGCGAAGGACACGAACTAGCAGTTCAGTTATTTGGCATACTGTTGCACAAACTTTCCAAAACTCTTGGTCTAGAACATCTTCTTTGAATTTCTTACCCTTCTTATCTTTTGCACATGCTGATGTTGCCCACTCTCTAGATGTCACCATGGCACGCAATGCATCCTTCTGAGCAAAGATGCTTTGCAGAGCAATGAAATTTGTCGCAAAACGTGTCAGTACAGGTCTGATTATCTCTCTTCCTCTAGTGAACTGTCTCATAAGATGCAAAGGATAACAGTGATTATAAATGTACTTTGTCATACTTGATGCTTTATCAACTACTGCTCCAACTACAACCAACTTTCCCATATCCGACAACATTAAATTAATGCAATGAGCAGCACAAGGTGACCAATAAAGGGTAGGAAATTCTCGTTCTAGAAGTTTACCTACAAATAATGTCAAAGAAAATTTTGTCTCTTTTAGATTCAAATAAAAGCAATAAGGAATGCAAGAAACTTTACAGTAGTGAGAAATGTTTAACATATATCAGAGAATCAAAACTGATGTCGAAAAAAAATATGAATAGATGAAGAAAGATCCATACATACTTGTATAGTTAAACCAAACAATCTGTGTCTTTCATTTTTATTCTCTCTGACCTCCATTTTTTCTTCACAAAAAAAAGAAACAAGGAATGAAAAATATTACCTGCAACGACATAATTGCTTGCATTATCTGTCACAATGTGCACGACATTTTCAGTACCAACAAATTGCACAACTTCTCTGAATTGCTTGTACAACATGTCTGCAGTTTTGGATACCTCTGTTGCATCAATGGACTTCAAGAACATTGTTCCCTTCGGACATTGCACCAAAAAAATTATTAATGTTCTTCTCCTCTGATCAGTCCAGCCATCCACCATTATTGTACAACCAGTCTCTCTCCACACACTACAAAATCCTTCAACAAATATCTTTACTTCTTCAATATTTTTTTCAAGCAAATAACCACGAACATCGTGAAAATTTGGACCTCGGTAGCCAAGTCCAAAACTAGCAATTGCATCTAACATGAGTTGATAATACTCGGAGTTACAAGCATTGAAAGGAATTCCGGCATCAATCATCCACTTGGACACTGCTAAATCAACTTTCTCTTTGGCTTCTTTTGATTGCAAAACACTTTTAAGGGACGGTTGAGCCCCAGATGTGGTACGGGGCATGAAGTACTCACCAACACCAAGTTTTGCATTCCTTTTCACAACTTCTGACTTCTTGTTGCTAGCATTTAATTGCCCTCTGCTGAACGCAATATGTTTGGCCTTGGAGCTAGAAGGGGCTGATAGATTGCCAATTTGTTCTTCGTCGTTAGTCAGATCTAAAGGAGATTGTTCCGGGTGGTGGAATTGTAGATTATCTATTTATCTGATTCAAAATAGCAGGTCAGACAATTTGGTCTGACAACAACACTCACATAACAGATCAACAACGTCTTTTGCCGAGCAGTTCCCGTGAAAACCAATTTTTAACTTTATGCAAAATATTTCATTTATCGTAATTATTATCATTTCTGAGAACTTTTTTTTTTTTGGATAAAAGGCTATATATAGCCGGTTTTATGTTACTAAAACAAAAGAGAGTTAACTTACATCATTCAGTTTAGCGAAATTCTTTCAAAATAAAGAAACCACAAATGTGCTAGGCACAAATGACCTGTATCATTAGAAAACATAAAAGTTGTTCTAAAACTAGGAGTGTCAGCGGGTATGGTAAGGATTAGGTGGGAGCATTGTTATACCCATACTCATTACAAATTGTTCTTATTTGTTTCATACTCTTACCCATTATGGTTGTCGGATGACGAAACGGTAGTGGATAAATAACGAGTAATTTTAATATAATAATTATTTTTATTATTTACTAAATAAAGCATTAAAACACATTCATTTTACACACACACATATATATACATGTTTCAAATATCTAAACTTTATTGGGATTTGCTAGAATTTATTTACGTGTTTTAATGGTTAATTAAGTATAAGTGTATAACACAACTATCGAAAGTAGTTGGAGAATGGATATTCATTGCTCATTAATATATATAATATATATATAATTATCTGATCGGATAACAGGTACGGAATAGACTTTATTTGTACCTTACCTGTTTAGATAACGAAAAAAATATTTACCTATACCTGATAAGTGTTGTTTCAAGCAATTCTCTTTTCATCTATTTAACTAATTTGCAAAACATAAATTAATTGAATTTTACGACTTTCTCTATTTTAGAATTCATGCAGGTTCAAGATATTTGGAATTGCAATATGCATATGTTGAACCGAAGAAAATATCAAGATATTTATCAAGAAATCAAATTGTAAAATTATAAACTTGATAAAACAGTTTTGATGTTGTTTTATAGGGATAAAACGTTGGTAACGTTTGTCAATCGTTATAACGATTTAGACCTATAAGAAAGCGCTGAGAAATCAACTATTCAACAGCTGAAAATATTGAAAACGTTATAACGATTTCCAAAAGTGTAGTAACATTTTAATTCATTTCAACAACTCAAAGAGGCTGTTTGATCGGTTGATTTCCAGGGCGCTATCGTTACCAACAATTGACAAACGTTGTAATGATTTAGAAGTAAGCTACACAGAAAAGAATGACCTAATTCAAAATTGATGAAAACGTTATGAACGTTTGTGAAAACGTTATGAACGTTTGTGAAAACGTTATGAACGTTTGTGAAAACGTTATAACGTTTTAATCCAAAAGGCTCTTTCTGGAGCTGTCTCTATAAATAGAACTTTGGGCTCCTTTTCAAAATAACTTTTTAGCCGCCCCTAACTTTCAAAAATCTAAATTCTGTGAGCCAAAGTTTCACCATCATTGTGAGAGCTTAAAACTTCAAATCTCTCAAGCAACCTCAAATCCACTTCACTAATCTTGAGTTAGATTAGGCTAGAGTGAGCTTTTGAGTATTTCTCTTGCAAATATTTTATCGAAGACTTCGTTCTTCTCTCTAGTTGGCCGTGTGACTTTCCATTGGTTGTAAGGGCTCACCGGTTCACAAGTTGTAATCATTTCTAAGTTGGGTAATAGAAAGGCGCACCTCAAAGATGTTGCGACGCCCCAGAGACGTAGGCCCCGTTTTGCCGAACTACGTTAACATCCCGAGTGTCAACTTTCTCTAAACTCATCTATTTACTTTTTAAGTTGCGATTAATTTTTAAATAGGAGTTTATGCGGTGCATTTAGTATAACAAAGTGGTATCAGAGCAAGTTGCTCAAATTAAGACCCACTTAATTTGAGTTCTTAGCGATCTAAATTGAAATATCACCCATGAGAATAGTAAAAGAACCCCCAACTTTCGGTAAAACAACAAAAAACTCATTGGAAGAAGACCATGATTAATTACCTAAATATACTCAAAGTTTGGGGTGTCGTCGAGAGGGGTTATAAACCTAAGTATGTAGAGCTCTCTCCTACCTCTAGTACCAATGGTGAAAATGTTGAACCTTTTGAGTCAAATGTGATAAAGGAACAAAATGACCTTGCAATTAATGCAATTTATAATGCGGTAAGTGAATCGGTTGCATTAATTTTTGGAAATGCAACAATTGCGAAAGATATGTGGGATGCCCTCATAAATCGGTATGAGGAAAATACCCAAATTAAAAACCAAATTTGAAACATTTAGGGTCAGCTCCAGTAATAAGAGAGGGAGGGGAGGGGAAGGGGATAGGAGGGACGGGAGGGGAGGGGTTGGGAAGGAAGGGCAATTTTTTGATGTAGTTACTTGCTCCAGGAAAGCACATAAAGGAAGGAAAGAGTGTGGTGTAATATTTTAATTTAATTTATATTTTATCTATTGTGACTATTTTACCTCTAGCATCAAGTTTTCTCTTATCCATTGCTTCTGTACTTGTTTTATGTACAAAAGAACGCCATTAACTAACTTTTTAACCTCAAAATTGTACTCCAATGCAAAATTAATTTTGAACCGATACATTAGTATTAATTATGTCACTCACCTTCCAGCACTATTTTTTTTTGTTGAGAAATTAGCAGCAGCTGCCAATTGAGATATATTAAAAACTAACTAAAAACGTCTTTACATCAATACTGTTATGTCCTGTACTAATCGGTACCAGATGAGAAACCATAACAAACAAACAACAAAAACATCATAAAAAAACAACCAAACCAAAAAATGGACAGGAAATGAAAAGAAAAAACACCTATATCCAAAAATAAGGGCCTCCCGTACCAGTTGGTATGCTGCCCCTTCTTTTTCTAGATCAACTGCGCACCATACAATACAAAAACAAATTTACATCTGAAAATGCATATATGGAGTAAATTAATTTAACTAAAGTCTAAAGTTACTTGATACATTTGAATATTTTTTTAATCTATAATATGTGCTTGCAAACATAAACAAAAAGGAAATATATCTTCTTTTATTAATAGTTAACCTTGTACTTTACAACATAGAGACATGCGTATTTACATGTTATTTACACCATATCACCAACAGTATAAGTGTCATCTTCACCAAACAAATCATTCGGCTTCAAATCTGCTTTAGAATCAATGTTATTTTTCACTACATCTCCATTCTCGTACCTCTTTCTGAAAAGAATTCCCAAGCTGAAAAGGACGAAAATTATCTAAATTAACAGAAGCATTATATTGAATTGGATTTAAATATTACACTGATGGTGTGTGCTTGAAACTTACTGCAAGAGTTCTCAAGCTGCCTTCTCCACTGAGTCACCTCATATGACCAAAATGTGCATGAAACTTTCTTTATTGATGGCACCTATTTATGTCACTTGTATTAAAAAAATGTGCATGCAAGGAACCATTTCGCAACAAAAAAGAAATATATAAGATCATACCTGAGCTGTAGCTATGGTCATGTGCTCTTGAGGCTGCTATCCAGTACTTCCCATACAAGCTTATATTTTCCTTGCCAGAAAGGTAGACAAAAATTACATGTCAGTCCCTAAATTTTTTTATGTATACATGATAACAAAAAACAATAGATAAACACTTTAAATTAAAAATCAACAAGAAGAGTATTGGTAGTATTGTAATACATAAGCATAGAAGACATTTCATATCTTATATAGTAAAAGTCACAAAAACATAAAAATAATACACTTCAGCACATAAATTATATCAACATTTCATATTTTATACTAACTGTTTCATTCTAAGTATGCAAAAGTCACAAAAGTATGGAAGTAAAAAGCATAATGCAAAAGTCATTAACAACGAGGTGGCTACTACAAATTGCATTATATTATCATCTTGCATAATATGTCCACATGTTAAGTGCCATCTCCTCTCTCATGGCTTCTCCTCTTCTGGAGTCTCTTTCCTCATCTCAATTAGTAGGCCGCTCAGGTCACGAAGGGATTCGATATTCAATCTCTGCATCAACTTCAGCAAGCATAGTTTTGTCGACATCCTTATCTACTAGAAAATTATGCAATATGCAACAAACAGAAATGATTTTCTTTAGCGTATCAGTAGAGTAATGTGGTTCGGTTGTGCTTCTGATAATAGGAAAGCGTTTCTTGAGGACACCGAAAGCTCGCTCGATCGCATTTCTTAATGAAGCATGTCAAATGTTGAACAATTCACGGGAGGTTTGGAGAGGGTTCCTAGTTGAGCACTCCTTTGAGTGATATCACTCTCCTCTATATGGTGTAATTAATCCACTCTTTATCATAAATCCAGCGTCAACCAAATAGTACTTTCTTATACAAGGTTTAGAAATAAACAATAGAAAACATAAATTGTGCAGTTTTCTTCAAATATACTTAGTCTTACGAAAATTGTCACCTTGTGGTATTTTAAGAGGACACCTCCTAGTTAATGCATTTTTAATCATTCTTGAGTCAGATATCATTCCCTCCCAACCCACCAAGACATACGTAAATTTCATATCAAAGGTACACACGGCTAATACATTCATTATTAGGTTGTCTTTTCTACCACGATATTTAGGAGCCTCTTTGTCATCAACTCTCGCCCTAACATGTGTACCATCTATAGCACCGACACAATCCTGTCATTAAAATTTTTAAAAGGTAATGACGAGTGAGTACCACATTGCATATTTGATGAATTTTATGGGCTTACAAGTAAATTAAAGTATACCTTAAAGTACGGATAAAACTTTTCATTGTTGAGTATTTCTCGAGGAGTTCTTGATCCATCAGGTTGGATTAAGAAATCTTGTTCTAATTCTAATATTACTCTCATAACTTTATGAAAATCACGACTCACTGTAGCTCTACCACGCCACCAATAGAATGTTGTTGGGCGATGTTTTTCGTTATGGCCAACCGTGTATAGAAACCTTGCAACAAGCTCGTTGATGCCTACACGTCTACTTGGTCTAAGACCACCTTTTTCTTCCAATAAAAAACACAAGTTGAGGAAAGAACGAACGTCCATTCGAACTATGTCACGACATTGCCTACCATGAACAAGCCTATACATCAATTTATCTCTTTCAAAATCACAATCTGCTTTCAATTCTCATTGAACTTGATTAGCTTTCTCCCTTATCCGTTGAATCATTAATTGATAAGCACGATGACAAATGTATGCAACTGCCAACATCTTGTTCAAAGTAACTAGCTTATTGTCATCCATCTAAGAAAAAAAAATGACCGAGTCATTGCTACCAGTACACATTACACGAACAAAAAATTAGAAAGACATTGTTCATTTCTAAACTATTTCTAAACCATACTGGTACAGTGATACCAACAACATAAGGGATGAGAATTGTGAAATTAAGAAGCAATTGATTTTCTAAAGCTAATGATTTCTAAAGGCATCAACCTATTGCTGTGACTATAATACTTTTATATGGGGCTGTGTAAAAAATTGTGCATAAAAGGTGAAATTAAGAAGGCAATAGATTTTCTACATGACTTATAACACTCTGATTATGCAAGAATGGTGAAATTGTAAAATTTTCTACATGACTGGAACTTATATATGGGATGTGCAAGAAAGGTGAAATTGAGAAGGCAACAGATTTTCTACATTACATGATTTCTAAAAAGGCATCAGCCGGTGAAATAGAGAAGGCAGTGAATTTTCTACATGACATGATTTATAAAGTGCATCAGCGTGATGTTGCGACCATAACATTTTTTAATTGCAAATTCTTTGATGTCTACTACAAGTTGAACCTGACATGACTTGATGGCAATCAAAATTTTATTTCACATCAAATTCTGATTTGGTCATTTCTTCAAGCACCTTGAGTGCATCAGAATCTATTGTTTTTAACAACTTATTAGAGACTATTGTTATACCATTTCTTGACACAACAGAAATTAAAGAAGCAACAATATGGAATTAAAGAGATAATTCATACCGATAAATCATAAAGAAGGAATATAACTTGAGAGGAGAACTTACTTACGATGATGGAGTCGTTGAGAGAAAGGGAAGTACAGCGCCAATAGAGAGGGAAAACAAGACTACAAGAGGGATTCGCGCTTTGGGAGGGAAAACGAAAGGAAAAAGTTGACAGAGGCGCGAAGGGTATTACTGGTAAATACGTTGGTGGGGCCCCTTTTCCTTCCGCTACTCTCCGATTCGGGAGGGACAAAATTCATCGGTCTAGAGTAACAGGTTTCCTCTGACTTGTTACTTTCCCTTCGGTGTTTTTTTTCTAGAGCGAGTAACAGAGCAAACTTTCCCCTGCCCTCCCTTTCCCTCCCCTCCGTTCTCTCTTTTTTGAAGCTGGCCCTTAAGGTTGATAATTAGTATAAATATAGACTATAAATTTTGAAGAAAAAAAATGCAATGTACGATAGCTTCTGCTATAGCTGCGCTATTTGCAATAGCTTTGTTTTTTGTCTCTCCGCTATACTGCTATAATCGATATTTAGAACCTTGATTTTTACACATCAAAGTAAAAGATATCTAACAATAGAAAGAAATTCATAGGAATTTATCAGCCTTATAACTTAGTTGAATATCTTAATCTAATTTGAATATTATTTGATATATCAATAAAATCTGTTAATTAATGTAAAGTGTTTAATTTTCCAGTTGTTTGATGAAAAACAATAAAACATAAATTTGATCGCATTTTATGTACATTATAAATAAAACAAATCACATTCTAAAAGTGATTTCAAAAATTATAAATTGTTTTATAAATTGTTAAAATTATCAGTTTAACGAAGATTCAAATGTCTCCATTGTTTTGTGTCTTCATCATGTCTTTATTTTAAAATTTTCTAATAAAAAATTCTAAAATTTATATGTCAAAATAAAATAGTTAGATATAATTTATATTGTTTTCCACATATCCATAAACAATTATCACTTTTCGATTTTATTTTATATGAATAAATAAGTTGAAAAAAAAACATCTTGCAATTATTTACATCAATGTATTTTTATTGGTTCTTGATGACAATCAAATAAAAATTGAAATGTCATGATCTTTTATATGTGCTTAGAAAAAATACTATATATTATATCAAACTGTTAGATATTTAAGTTTGAATTTTAAACTATTAATGTTTAAAAAATATCATAATAAAAGCACACAAAAATCGAAACATATGAACCCTCTTCTTCCTTAAATTTAATTATTATTGACTGATTCGCATCCTTCCGTAATTGTATTTGATAGCTCGCCACTATAAAACCTTTTTGAGACTTAACGGGACATCATAGCAAGTGCTAATTATAAAGAGTTAATGATTATTGATAATAATTACTATTGCAAGTTAATTGGCAACATGAAAGCAGGAAAAATGACAACAAATATCTACCCGGACACATGAGCCAAACTACTCGTCAAACAGTTTCCTCTAAATTTATAATTTATAATCACCTCAAGAAAATGTAATTCTGTTGTTAATATATATATATATAGAGTAGAACTAGGGTGCTCCTAAGTTCATCCAACTTCTTGTGAACTTGACTCTAAAATATATCAAATCGACTTTAAACGATGAATCCAAACCGTTGAAATCATTCTACCTACTGATTGATGCGTCTACATGTGAAAATTTTAAAGTTTCGAATTAATTTAATATAGAGTCAAGTGGTCAAAGGAGTCCAAAAAATGAATGCATTAAAATTAATTTATAAACCTTAAACTTTTGACCACTTGACTCTATATGAATGCATTAAAACTTGACTCTACATGTAGACGCATCACTCATTAGGTAGAAGGGTTTCAACGGTTTGGATTCATCGTTTAAAATTGATTCGATATATTTTAGAGTCAAGTTCACAAGAAGTTGGGTGAACTTAGGAGCACCCTAGTTCTACTCTCTCTCTCTCTCTATATATATATATCTCACTCTAATCTAATTTACAGTTTAATCTTTTTTCTTTTTGCTAGAATTTTTTTTGTTCAGACATCAGAGAAATCAATCACTAAATTAATTAATGACACAATTAATGTAATTAAGAATGGTTCAAACCGCATCCTTACGTGATCCACCACCGTTCAAATTGCAACCCGGACAAGCAATCCCAACTTGTTCTGACATGTGGGTCCTTATAGTATTATTATTTAGTTCTCTCACGTGGCATGGATTAATAAGATGGTTATGCTGTTTGCTGTTCCAAGCTACCAACTCAGTATCCAACTCGATTAAGAAACAATACATACTACTATCATTTCTATTTTTTATATGACAGTAGACTAATTTACCGAGTTTTTTTTTTAAATAACCAAAAAAAATAAAATATATATATATATATACTAACCGACACCTGAAACTAATTTCAAAAATAACCAAACTGTCTCCATATAAAATTTTTCAATTATGATTAATAATTAGAATTATATATTAAAATATCAGAAATTACAAGTCAGAGCATTGAAAAGTATAGATTAAAACATTATTTTTTATTAAGTACTTAATTAATTAATGGATTTGAACCCGATTAGCTGTTTAAATCCGATTCGATATTTTTTTGTCCCCCCCTGACGAAAATCCTGGATCCGCCCCTGCAGAGCAAACTGCCTCCTGTGGGGCGGCCTCCTATCTAGTGCAAACCGCTCCCCCCCCCCCCCCCCCCCTCCCGGTGGGGTGGTTTTCTATTTTTTTTTTCTTTTATAAAATAACCCTCCCCCTCCCCACTCCAAACCCTACCCGCCCCACCCTTCTTTCTCACCTCTGTCCTGCCGGAACCCCACCAAACAACCCCATTTTTTGCCGCAACCACCTCCAGCCGCCTCCGAAGGCGATATCTCGCACCTCTCTCTCAATCCCGACCCCTCTCTTTCTCTCTACCGCCCTCTCACTCTCTCTCTCTCCCTACCCGCCCGACCCCCTCTCTCTATCTTCGGCCACCGCTGCGACCGCCGTCGCCACACCATCCCGCCGCTATTGGGTACTCTATTTTTTATTTAAACTAGTTTTTGTTCTAAATTGTTAGAAACTGTTAGAAATTAATTGAATTGCGGGATTTGTTTTAAATTGTTAGAAATTGCGGGATTGTTTGAAATTGTTAGCAATTACGGTTGATTGAACTTGTTAGAAATTGATTGCAATTGTTAAAAATTGTTAAAAATTGTTAGAAATGGTTAGAAATAGTTATAAATAGTTAGAAATTAATCGAATTGCGGAGTTTGTTAGAAATTTTTAGAAATTGCGCGATTTTTTAACGTCATGTTGATATATGGAATCAGCTTGAGTCTGGACATTACAGACAGTAACGCCTGGATTTTTTTTAATTGTTTTGTTAATTAGTAGTTTAATTAATTTCGTTAATCTGAACGTTATGGTTTATAACGTCCGGCGAGACGTTATATATCATGACAATTTTCTTATATTTCAAAATATGTCAAATTCATTAACTATTATCGATTTTTTTTTTAATGTTTTGTCTATTAATAAAATTTTCGGACCAGAGGCTGAGAGTCGGCGTTATGCCAAACCAGATAGGACTAGCTGCCAGTGTCAGGCCAAAGAGTTGGGTGGGTCTATCCGGACTTTGACTAAGAAGGAAATATATCAGTGAATATCGGTACCTAAAGGAAACAATGGACATCAAATTCAATCCGAGAGAGGCCCTTAAGGCACCCCACAAACTGGCAAATCATGCTAGAAGACAAGGTGTAAGTAGAGAGGAAGTGTGGGATGTAGCGCAATGTGGAATTCTGGGAATTGAGAGCACAATTGATGGGCAATACTACATTGGCATATAGTTAGAGGTGACACAAGAAGGTTATGAGGAAGAGAATCCAGTTTACACAACCGTTTAGTCTAGGTTTAATTTATACAAGTAGTTAATTTAGCTAGTTTCTATTTGGTATTTCATGGCTTTTCTATTGTGTTATATTTTACAGTTATTGTAAGATTTGTATGAACTCTTTTCATTTAATGAAATTGCCCATGGGCTTCAAATCCAAAATTAAAAAGACTATTCCTTTCTCTCTCTATGGTTGCCTATTGTGTTTGTTTTGTTCTTTATTCGGCAAATAACAGGGTGATTAGTGAACTGTGAATCTCTCTGGTTGGCTTGACTTGTACTATTGAATCACTAGCTGGTACTCTGTCCAGAGAGCTGCGCTATTGTAGGTAATCTATATATTGGTTGTGGTTTTTTGGATCTCCATATGTTTCTTTTTGATAAAATGATTTGGAGTTTGGGAGAAGTTTTTAAATGGATTAAAGTATAAAAGTTAAAGTGTGTGATGAGTTAATTGAAAACTTGGTTAATAATATATGTGATTGATTTGTCCGAGGCTTCTCTGTTTGCCCATGAGTTTTTCATATTTTTTTTTTGGTTAAAAAGGCCGAGGCCTTGCTTCATTGAAGAAACATAGTTAACTTACAAGGTAAGAGTTTCATGAGAGTACCAACACAAGCTCCTCAAAATTCAGAACAATACTGAACTAACAAAAAGGATCCTCTTGCTACTATATCATATAAGCAAGGAACACAAAGAGCTATTTAGATTCAGCCATGAGTTTTTCATTTGAATATACCAATAATTGTTATAGCAAATTGATACCTGAATTTTTAGTTTAGAACTCAGCCTTAGTTGTACCTTTCGGTACCAAGCTCAAATGGATTGTACCGGGTGTTGGTATTATTTTTCTTTGTGATTGAGATTATTCAGGGTTTGTATGCGGTTTAAGGATTGGTGATGCAATCTGAACATTGGTACCAGTGTCAGTGCCGGTTTACTGTGGTTACTGGTACACCTACTTAAACTATCAAGGGTTTGTTTGTAAAAGAAATGTAAAGTACAAGGTTGAATTTGCAAATTTTTCATGGATTGGTAATTAGTATCTGTCAGAGAGGACTTGGTGCAAAGTTACAACTATACTAGTATCATACCCGTGCGTTGCAACGGAGATATTATAAGATTGAATATTAAGATCGAACAGAGGGACAAATAATAAATAACGGTAAAAGAAACAACGACAAATGACTGCTTTAATTCAATAACCTTTTGTGCATGTTAGTGCATACACAATTTTCTTTTTCAAAATTATTTACAACACAAATGAAAAATATATACTAAATTTGAAGTTGAATAGGAACTAATAATTGTTTTATTTCTTCATTCAATACAGATGGTAATAAAAAAATGTTTTTATTTATTGAATTGATTATGTCATAGGAAGATGATTTTTCTTACTATATAAACAAAGACAAAATCATTTGATCTACAACAAAATATCAAATATAATTTGAAAAAAAATCTTTTATAGGAGAAACATGAAAGTCTAATAAACAGTTTTTTTATTAGTTCCTATGACATTATAATGACTACATAATTAATTAGTCTAATAAGCAGTTTTTTATAACATGAAAAATATAACATTATAATAACTGCTTGTTAGTCTAATAGCATAAATATGACATTCTTTTCTAACACGAAAACAACTCCTTGTTATTATTTACTTTGAATTTTAGTTAATTAATGTAATAAGGAAACTATCAAAACCATACAATTGTGGAGCAGATTGGACCTCAAGGTTTTAAGTACTCCTAAATTGTAATAGTCTAATAGATATGCTATTATTAATTTTCATCTATTTACAAAAATTAACATTAGCAAGAAAGTCATCGTTGAACTATATAATTAATTCATTGTTTAACATATTTTAACTGTAGATCTAATTTGGTACGGATTGATAATATTAAAACATTTATAACCAGAATATTAAAATAATCATATGTAGGATCATTTGTAAAAAAATTTTGTAAATTTACTTTTAATAGTATTTTTAATTGTATTGATAATTTTGAAAGTTTGTCGTTGTCAGGTTTATTCAAATTTGAAGCAGTACTTGCAGAGCCAGTTCATGAACCTTGTCTATATGACTACATTGGATCCAAACATTTCCTTCTGGCTTCTGTCCATGCGCGTTTTCTATTTCTTTTATTAACAAATACTGCTAGAAATTAGCTAGGTTTGGTAACTGGAGCTTTCCATTTCTCTTACATTGTTGTTCCCTTAAGCCATAATTTGCTGTTGAGATTCGCATCCGAAATAGGAGAAATGAAACATAATAAATGAAGAAATAAGAAAATAATTTAATTGTAGAAATCAGAAATAATTTTAAAGAAAAATAAGGAAACAGATTGTTAGGGATCCATTCAATTTTAATTATGACAAACTATATATATAGCAGTATATGTAGCAAATATGTTTTTAACTAAATTTAGACTTCTACATATAAAACAGATGTATTTAATCAAAATGAGATTTATTATGTGATTGGAGGGCTGATATTAAATTCGAAAATTCATCTTTTAATCTCAGCTGTTGGCGGATCAGAACAACTACGTGCATTATATAATAATGGAGATATATAAAACCAGCTGGAAATTGTAGACGTAACTTGGAATTGAATTATGGGCCTTCCGGGCTAGTATGGCTCAAGCTTGACCTTCGGACCTGGTCCACAAAATTGAAAATAAAGGATGCACAAAGTGAGTTGGTCTAAATTGGACTCTGCCCGAAAATCAAAGAAAATAAATTGAACATGACTGTTGGGCTTGGACATGAATCTTGATTTATTATGTTTTGGACTGTTGGACTTAAAACTTTGATTGTTTGATCTTAAATAATTTTGAACCGGGACTTATTCAACATATATGGACTTATAGGACTGAAAGTGAATTGAGGTGGATTTATTAGACTTGATTTCGAACTATTGGATTGAAATAAATATAATTTAAGGGATTAAGAAAATGATAGAACAATTAATAAATGTGTCATTACTTACAACGGGTATTGTTATTAATTAAACGAGAAGCGAGTGTGATTATAAATTTGATCTATAATATGTATGACTTGATATTATTGAGTCCTATATGATTCTAAAAAGAAAATAAAATGCTAATGAATATTTTATCAGAAATATTGAATATAGCTTATTGTAGAAATACATAATTGGGATTTAAATAATAGAATACGTAAATTGTTTTGTTGTACTTAATTATTATAAATATTGATTAGAAAATTTTATCCTGATATAAGTATAATTGCGAAAAAGACAGATGAAATAAAATGTTCAAGAAGAACCGACTAGTGGTAACCTCGCTTGATTTCCCTACAATATCAAGTGCGGGGTTATTGGATTAGTCTAAGATTCATGACTAGAAATTAAATCGTAACTCGTCGTGCATTTTAAATATTGATTGAATGCATTTATTGAACTGTTGCATCATATGCATAGTTCAATACAATTGTAATTGAATTACAGGTAGGATTGGGTTTTGTCCAAATGGCTTTAGACAAAGCCTCAACCAAAGGCAAGCTTAAATGTCCGATTTGCATTAAGATTTGTGCATACATATTTAAAACTTAATAAATTTAAATGGCTTCTTGAATCTAAATGTTTGTACGAATTTTGATGTAGATCAAACGGTTTAAATCTGGCTTTGGTAAGTCATTTGAACAAAACCTCCACCCTTACAGGTAAGTCTGTTGACTGTCATGTTGATATTGTTTATCGATTGATTGATTCTTATTGCAAATGAATGATTGAGACCACAACGATTGAATATTGAATATTGTAATTCTTGAACCTAATATATCGTAAAGTCTAGCTAGCTACTAGACTTTACTCCAGAACCCTTATACGCATATGGTGAATGCCCCAACTGAACTCAGTACCGGTTGGGTAGGAAATATTGAATAAATGTGAATTGTGACCGTAAGACTAATAAACTGTGGTACTTATTTTATCATTGATTTTCTTTCTGATAATGACAGTTTCGTATTGTTTCCGTTAACAAATTGTCAGGATAGTTAAAACAATATAAGTCTGACACGACAGATATATGTTTTGTGAAAAGGCAGACGTGTGTTGTTGGATGGTGTATGCACGACAAGTCGGATGGTATATGTCAGCACAGATAAATAATTTATTATTTCTCACTTGTTTCTACTTGTGGATTACAGGTCTGTTAAATGAAGATTGAGAAATGCTTTTGGGATTGTAATTGACAGCAGGACCACTGAAAGGTATGGAATTTGAGATTATTTTATTTGATATAGTGCAGAAAATTCATCTGGCATCATCTACTATAAATGGTCAGATATTTTTTGTAAATTCATTGGGATGTAGTAAATTCATTGGTTTCAATGTTAGTAGTTAAGTCAGATATTTCTATATGAACTTTTCTTTTCTTTTTTTTCAATTCTTCCAATATCTCAGTATCTCTAACACGCATCTCATTCAAGTTCTAACATATCCTACCTAATTTTTATATAAAAATATTTAGAACATTATAGTTGTTATAATGTGAGACAATCATATTTGTTATAATTTATTTATTTTAGAACATCTTCTTTTTTTAGACATTGCTGTCTTAATAAGAAAAATAATCATCTTAAAAAAAAATGAAGCTGTCATTCATAAATTCATTCCATCACATTACAAGAACGTGACACTTTTCAAATTACAAGGAATGCAAGATCAATTTGTATGAAGAGAAAAATAAAAAAAAACTTAATAACATAGGTTAGAGGAGCATTCGAATTGTACCTATAATAATAATATAATAAACGAAATTCAGAATTTAGTTTGGGCAATCACGAAATGCAGGTTATTGAGGGCCTTATATGAGAAAATGATATAAACCATATCTAATAATTCTAGTTTGAAGATTTAAAAATAAAAATGTAATGAAAATACAAAAAATAAAGTCATTTGCTTTGTATTCCTCTTTAAAGAAAAGGCACATTAAAATCTTTAGGGAGTAATTTCAGAACAAAAGTAGATAGCGATTTTTCAATTTTGGAGAAGAATGGAGAAGGCGACGGAGAGGGCGACTACTGGCGAATGGACAATAGTCACCAGGAAGAAGCGAAGCCTTGCACCTCCTCCCCCTACCTCTCCGACCATCACCCTTACACCCCTACCCCTAGCCCCAGCCACCACCAATGCAACATCCAGACCACTTACATACAAACCTTTCTACTCTCCCCCCACCTATGCTGATGTGGCTCGCACTGCAACCCCCAAACCTTCCACTAAACCTCCTCAACTCACCAACAGCCCTACCCGGCGACCTACTAATACCACCTCCAACCAGCGTTCTGTGGGTGGATTCTACACCTCTCCTCATAGTGCAGCACAACTCAGATTCCCGCCGTCACCCCGCTATGTGGAATGGAAGGGCCGATGCTTCAGATGTTGCCGCATGGGTCATAGCGCCGCTCGATGCACAAATCTCAAAAGATGTGGCAGATGTTGGGGCCAAGGCCATATTGGAAGTTTTTGTCCAAATGCTCTGACCATGGAGACTACGCCACCTCTTGCTCCTCTGACTAAGCCAAAAACCATGCAGCTGGAACCGGTCTTTGAAGAGGTCCTGCAGCTGGAGCCAGCTTTTGAAGAGGTCCTTCAAGGGCAGCTTGCACCTATTGAGTTGCCAAATGATAGGCCGAAGAAGATTGTATGTCATATTGAGAGAGACGAGAAGTACTACAAGGAAAGAGCAAAACTTGACAGGGCAGTTGTCATGTATAACCCTACTCTTGAAGTTGATCTGAGCATTGAGCAGGTTGCACATTACGCGGCCTCCACAGGGTTGGTGAAGACACATGAAGTCACGGTTGGTATAATGACCAAATCGAGATATGTCATATTACTACCGCTGGGTGTAGAACCGGCTAAGTTTATTAGGGCAGTGCCAGCTGAAGTTTGGGAGGAAGGGTTCTCTTTTAGCCTATGGAGTCCTCTAGATGATGCAACTATTGCGATCCCCTGTTTCAAAGTAATGCTTGACCTCGTAGGCATCCCTCTTGATCTATACAGGGAACAAAATGTTATCCGGGCCACTAGTACAATTGGTACGTACTTGGGGACAGTCAAACAACCCATGGAAGGGGATGTTGCTTGCTGGACAGTGGTGTTGGCTACATCCAGTTTATCTCTTATTCCCCACCAGGTGGTATACAGAATTGGGGGTCTAGAGTTCTCGGTGGATGTTATCCCAAAGGCTTGTTCACAAGGTGCAGTTTACAACGAAGAAGACCTTCGTCAACCTAAAGAACAATTTCTGCCACCATCAAGGCTCTCATCACCTGCATTGTCAGACAGTAATAAGGAAGATCACTTTATTGGTTCTAGAAGGGTTCTAGAGGAACTTTGCCAAGGCATCAAATTCGAGCTACTGCCAATTGGAGTTCAGGCGGTGCTCCGAGGAGCTAGTTCCATGACGGATTGCCTAGAAAATGAATCTGAGGCACGAAGTCCACAGCAAATTGTTACAAAAGATCGGAATGAAGAGCCACTATTGGCAACTGCCACAGAAAATCAAGTAATAATTCCCTTGGGAGATGCCTTTCCAGATATGGATTTGATTCCAACAGTTGTAGCAACAGATGTAACAAAAAATTTTGGGAGACAGGAAGCAATAGCAATAGATGTACCAAGTCCAACTCCCACTATTCAACAACCATGCACACCAATGACTTCAAAGAAGGGAGTAGATAATATCTCGGATACCCATAATGACAACATTATTGATATCTCTGTGCAATCGGTTCCCATCACTGCAGTGTCCCCAATTTCAGAAAGGAATGTTCTGATTAAGGAAGCCTCTCTAAATCCGCCTCGAATTTTGCAGAAAAATGAGAGTACATCAACGGCTAATAGCCAGCAAGGTGACAACAGTATCACTCATATTAGGCAACAAATGGATACGACAAGACTAACGGGCCCAGCACCAAAACTTTTTTGTGAGCCCACTAGGCTTGAAAGGAAGAGGCTTTTGCTAGAATCAACAAAACAAAAATATAAAAGGAGGGGTAAGGCCCAACAGAAAGAAGGCAGGGCCGATTCTTTCAAAACCCAAACTCAACCAAAAGCAACTATAACAGATGTGGAGGGATTAGTAAATATTCAAGTTGAATTTGAACACTATGCACGTATAGCAGAAGCAATAGGGTTCCAGACTTCTCAAGTAGTCAGCACTCTCAAAGAGGATAATGCGGAACGAGGCCAAGTTGTTCATCAATTAGAGGAGCCTGAACTGAACTTTGACCCGGGAGTGAGTCTCTCTGACTGTGACTCCCAATCTGAATCTGAAGAAGAGGTGGACTATGAATTATAGTTCCTAAACCCGAGTTGAACTACTTTGATGGATTTGTGAAACTTGTTTTTTAATGTCGATAAAAAAGATTAAAATTCTATCGTGGAACTGTCGGGGCTTAGGGAGTTTGGAGAAATGCTTGGTGGTGAGAAATGTAATTAAGTCGTCCCACTGTGATGTTGTTTGTTTACAAGAAACCAAGTTAAATTCTTTGGAGTTTGCTCATGTAGCGACCTTTCTTCCCTCTTTTTTTGAGAAACAGTGTGCTTTCATAGATGCAATGGGGTCCTCAGGGGGATGCATTATTTCATGGAAACAGAATTATGTGCTAGTTTCCTCTTGGTCCACAACAAATACTATTTCGGTGTTGTTGCTCCAAACCAATTCGGGCAAGTTGTTTGTGGTTACAAATGTTTATGGACCGAGTCGAGAAGAGGGGAAATTGGAGTTTATCCAGGAAGTGAGGCGGCTGTCCAACCACGTCTCCCACCCTTGGATTGTCATTAGAGATTTTAATCTTGTTCGATGGCTAGTTGATCGGACAGGTGACATGAGGAGTTTTGGATTGATGAGTGCTTTCAATGATCTAATAGCCGAGCTTGAGCTCATTGAAGTCCCTAACAAAAACAGGAGGTTTACATGGAGTAATAAGTGGCCGGCCCCGTCGCTGTCGAAAATTGACAGAGCCTTCATTACCGAAGAATGGTCACAAAACTTTCCATCTATTTCTCTCACAGCCTTAGAAGTCATTGTTTCTGACCATGCACCTTTGCTCCTGTCATGTAAGCAATTGCAGTCATGTCAAAAAAAACACAAATTTGAAATTTTTTGGCTTTCTTGCCCACAGGTTAGAGAGATAATACAACAGGTGTGGCAACATACAGGGGACTATGCTGGGCCGAATTCACAGCCTTTGTGTCAGAAAGTGGAAAAGATGCATCAACTGTTGCGAGCTTGGCACATGGAGACCCATTCAAACATAGAGAAGGAGCTGTTGAAGTGCAAGGGAGACATTCTGGTTATGGATCAGGTGGAGGAGTCAAGACAACTCACCCAAACAGAATTTGCACTTAGACAGCAATGGCGAGAGAAAGCATATTGTTTGGCATTAATTATTGAGACTCGGTGGCGACAAAGATCGAGATGCCGGTGGCTGGCTGAGGGCGACAACAACACCAAGTTCTTTCATAATTATGCGACATCTCGACTCAGAATCAACACAGTGCAATCCTTGCTAGTTGAAGGTCAACAGGTTTCGAATGTTTCTCAGATCCGAACTCTTTTCCTCAGTCACATGAGAACAATACTGGGCACTCAATTACCAGTTGAGAGTTTTGATCCGTTTGTTCTGTATGAAAATGGACCAGATTTGAAGGCTTTGGAGGACCCATTTACAGAGCAGGAGATTGAAAACATAGTGTTTAAATTGGCCAACAATCGGGCATCGGGGCCCGATGGACTCCCAAGTGAATTTGCAAAAACTTATTGGGCAGAAATTAAGCATGACATTTTTGGGTTGCTACAGGATTTCTATAATGAAACTTTAGATCTTAGCCCCTTGAACACAGCCAATATAGTGATGATTCCCAAGAAACCAGGAGCTGTCGAATTGAAAGACTTTCGACCTATAAGCATTATCAGTCTTATTCCGAAAATTATCTCAAAGCTTCTTGCTACAAGGCTTTCGGGATTTCTGTCACAACTTATCTCTATTAACCAGTCGGCATTCATTAGAGGTCGTCAAATCTCTGAGAATTTTCTGGTGGTTAGAGAAATATTGCAACACGTAACCCAAGCTCGTGAACCGGCAGTGTTTCTTAAAATAGATTTTGCTAAGGCCTTTGATTCTATTAATTGGGATTTTTTAAGCCTTGTCATGACAGCTAGAGGGTTTCCAGTAAAATGGATAAGGTGGGTCCGAACTTTGCTTGAAACTGCTACATCGAGAGTAATTGTGAATGGGGAGGAATCCGAGTACTTCTCTCATAAGCGGGGCCTACGACAAGGTGATCCGCTATCTCCCATGCTCTTCTTAGTAGCAGCTGATGTGTTGCAACGAATGATTATTGGAGTTAATGAAACATTAGATGAGCCAATTTCTGCAAAGCTAGATGACCCGATTATGGCCTTCCAATATGCAGACGACACGACAATAGTGGCTCATGCCGACATCTCAACAATGATAACCCTCAAATTGGTTCTCAGGCTCTTTGCTAAAGTATCGGGACTACTAATTAATTTCGATAAGAGCTCATTCTTACCCATCAACCTTGACCATGAAACAACTCAGATGGTAGCTACAGTCATGGGCTGTGTTCAAACACAATTTCCAATTCACTATTTGGGAATGCCTCTAACAGCTAAAAAGCCAAGAAAACAAGACTTTATTCCTCTAATTGAGAAAATAGAGTCCAGGATCGAGGGTTGGACTGGTAAACTGCTTTCAAGAGGCGGCCGACTGCAACTAATCAACTCAGTGTTGTGTAGTGTTCCAATTTACATCATGACTTGTTTTCAACTTCCTAAATGGGTCCTGAAGCGGATTGAAGCACTATGCAGAAATTTCTGCTGGGGAAAATCGAAAGGACAAGGCAGAGGGTTTCCATTATTGTGTTGGGAAGAAGTATGTGTACCTAAGAATTATGGGGGGTTTGGAGTTCCAAATTTAGAATTGAGAAATAAGGCTTTGCTGTTGAGATGGTGGTGGAAGGCGATGAATCAACCAGAGAGCCTCTGGTATTCGATCACTCTAATGTTGAGAAAGAATAGACCTCAGCAACCATATCCTAAAATTTGGTTAGTTCAGGGATCCTTTTTTTGGAATCAACTGATTAAATTACACCCACTGTTTCAATGGAGTACTCGATGGATAATCGGTACTGGTACGAATGTATCCTTTTGGTATGATTGTTGGGGTGATTCACCTCTCAGGAGGATGAAAGATGGCGGGCCCAGACCTACATCTCAATTCATTTCCCTAAATGAAGCGATTACAGAAGAATCCCATGTTCTTTCCTATTGTACTGGTCCAATACCGGTTTTATATGATCAAGAAGATTTGCTAGAATGGAGATGGAATGCAAGTGGAGAATATTCAGCGGCTTCGTTCTACAATTTGCTGGTTTCAGCTGGAAGAATTCGGTGCAATTACAGAGAGATACGGAAGGCAGCAGTCCCTTCTAAAATTAAAATCTTTGCTCAACTGCTATTGAAGGATAAACTACTTACTCGCGAGGTGATGCAGCAAAGGAACATACCGGTTCCGGGAGCTTGTGTGATGTGTGACGAGGGTGCATACGAAACTGCCCATCACCTCTTTTTTGAGTGTTCAAATGCTGTGGCAGTTTGGGACAGATCTGTAAACCTCAAGCAAAACAGTGATACTGTGATAACTACTTGGGAACATTCTAAGAAGTCCTTTGGTACCGGCTCAGTGAGGAAAAAGCAAGAATGGGTGGTTGGGTTCATGGCTGTGCTTTGGTCATTATGGAGACAGCGAAACGAATTAATTTTTAGAGATATAAAGCTCCCACCAAGGATTGTTGCAGGCAGAGCACAGGAGGATGCACGGTTGTGGCTTAATTTTTGTAAGAGGGGATCAATTACAGTAAGGACTGGTACGAGAAGTGGTACGAGGGTAAATGATGCTGTAACATAGATGTTGTAAAAGTTGTAGTAGGATTGGTTGTTGTAAACAAATTTATCAATATATCCCTTGGTAGTCCCTACCAAGTTTTCAAAAAAAAAAAAAATCTTTAGGGAGGAATCAAACAACAGTCAACAGGCCCCTTTAAGTTTTAAGGTCATTTTAATTTTCTCAACCAATTCAACGATCCAACTTAATTTTTTCCTATGGGCCGGTGGGCCCTAATATGGAACTGCGCAGGCCTACGTTTGCTGTTTTATTTATTATTATCATTTTCTGAGAAAAATAGGCTGCTCGCGTAAACAGAAAACAGAACGACACGAGGAAAGAGAGGCGGTCCACCCATCGCCAGCTTTCGGCCGAACCTTGGTTACTCTCTCTCTCTCTCTACTGCCATAATAGCCACATTTTTCAAATTAGTTAATCTCGTCACCGCACCCACAGCGTAAGACCCTCTCACCTTCCCCAAAATCCAATCTCATCCGTAGAGAATTGATCTGCTATCTTCGGCAAGCGTCAGTTATTCGGCGGTATTGTTACCTGTTAGTGAGCTGACTCGTTTCATTTTTCCTTTCTTTTTGAATCTTTTTGTTTTAAAAACATTCTCCCGGGTGGAAAGAAGGGTTTCCTTCCTCAGCTCTCTCTCTCTCCTCTCTCTTCTCTCTTCTCTCTTTCTCACATCGAGATCAAGATTTATCGAACGACCAGGAACGTGCGATGGCGATGGCTGCAGCGAACATCGGGATGATGGACGGCGCGTACTTCGTGGGGAGGAACGAGATTCTAACATGGATCAACACCACGCTTCAGTTTAACATCGCCAAAGTGGAGGAGGTATATCTAGGGTTTACGGAAATTAAGTTTTATTTCATTTCATCTTCTTATTATCTGAAGTAATTGTGGAAATAGCTTGTATTTGGAGTACATTTAGTATATAGCTGACTTCTTTGTCGTTTCCTGAGAAATTGAGCGATTGCTTGTTGCTAATCTGTTTAATCTCTTTATATTTTCGTCTTCAATTGTAAAAGTATTTTAGAATGGTTGTCTATTCCGAGCCTAGTATAGTAAGGACAATATGATTGATCAATTGTAATAGTGACTAGTTCAGTCCACAATTTTAAATGGATAATCCATTTCACTTCTTCAAAAGAAGGGAAAATAGTAATCATGTTAATGTATGCTCTATTTTGCCTTACTTTTAAAACTAAGAACCAAGAATTTTACATGAAGCTAATTTCCTTACCAAGTAGTCTGCCTTGTTTGGATTACAGTTTCTCAAATGTTGGTTGTCTGATTTGGTATATCTCATTTGGTTACTTCAATTATAAAATATTGTGTGGGATATATAGGGAATAATCTACCTTAGTGGGCTCAATCAAAGATGGAATTTATGATTATGCAAAGACAAAAGACTTTTGATTGGTAAAAGGATGATACGATACCTATTCATTTTGATGGTTATATTTCAGGCATGCCCTGGAGCAGTTCAGTGTCAAATGATGGATATGGTTCATCCTGGTGTTGTGCCGATGCACAAGGTTTAATTTCTCTTTTTTCCTTGAACTGTACAACTGATTATGATTCTTATCAGTAAGTCTTTTAATTTTATCTTCTTATATAGGTCAATTTTGATGCAAAATCAGAGTATGAAATGATTCAAAATTATAAGGTTCTTCAAGATGTCTTCAACAAGCTGAAAATACCTAAGGTATGTAGTTAGCTTTTGTTCAATAATTTCTTAATGGGGGAATCTGACGTATACCCCCTCAATCCTAGTCCTATTTATTTGATGGGTTGATGCCTCGCCCAAATTGTACACAGTAGTTTCATGATACATTTTTTTTTTTCATTATTTTTCCTTCGGTTGCTGTTGTAGCATATTGAGGTGAACAGGCTTGTGAAGGGGCGTCCTCTTGACAATCTGGAGTTCCTTCAGTGGCTGAAACGCTATTGTGACTCAATAAATGGTGGAATCACAAATGAGTATGCTATCTTCCTTTTACTTTGTGATAATTACTTTTTGGAAGTAATAATCTTAGAAAGTATGCTGTTAATTTCTTCTAGGAACTACAATCCAATAGAGAGGAGATCTAAGGGAGGGAAAGAGCGGGGCTCCAAGGTCTCAAACAAGGCTACCAAAACACTACAATCTAACTCTGTTGGTCGTGTTTCTACTGACCATGACTACTATGGTTTGTCTCACTTCTCATTTTTTTCAAATTTTGATTTACTATCTGATTTGTGCTTTATGATTTGCGTTGATTTTTTATTGTGGTCTTTTTGTTTGCCACCTCAGGTCCAAAATTGACAAAGGTAGATAATTCTGAGAAAGAGCAACAGATCCTGGAACTTTCTGAAAAGGTATTTTTAGATATGTTACTTGTCTATCCCCAATTTCTGTGTCTTTTTTATAAGCATTGTTACTATATTTTTCGTTTTGTTCCCTTATTATCTTTTTCCTTGATTTCTGATATTAGTTAGGTGATATGGAATTGACACTAAATAATATGGAGAAAGAAAGGGACTTCTACTTCTCGAAGCTGAGGGATATTGAGATTCTCTGCCAAAGGCATGAGCTGGAGCATCTTCCGGTAGGAAAACACCTTTTATCTCTTTTATTTGGAATACTGCTAGTGCTAATGAAAACATCACAGATTTATTTGTGCATATCTTTCTGTTTTGTACTGTTCCAATTTTCACCAGATGACCTGGTTTTAGTTTCAGTGAATAGAGATTTCTTCTTCCACCATTGATGAAAACTACTTTGAGCTTATTGGCGTTCAATTTACAGAATATCATTTCACTAATTTTCTATTACTACATTAAGTGTTCTCTTTTTTTTTTTGAAACTCTACATTTACTTATCCTTCTCTCAAAATTTTGTGATGAATTAGTGAAGGACTAGAGGCTCAAAATTTTCATATCTTTCAGTTAAAATTTAAATGTAATTGTCCTTTTGACCACCTATTCATACTAGCACTGTTGAGTAGGACTCTAGGAGGTATCTTGTATGTTTGTGAATTTAATTTGTTAGCCTTCTCATAGTATTAACATTGCAAATTAAATTTTTCTAAAGTTGGAACTATTTTTATGTCGTTATCAAAGAACAATTTTGAAAGTTCTTTAGGTAACAAAGGATTATTGGTATAAATATGATGGTAAGAGTTCTTTACTTCCTTTAGTATTTGCTTAATATTATAATTTACAAGAGTAAAACTAGGGTGTTCCTAAGTTCACCACGTCCCTTTGTGAACTCAACTCTAAAATCTATCATATTGGCTTCAAACAACGAATTCAAACCGTTGAAATCCATCTATCTTACGAGTAATGCGTTTCCATGCAAAATTTCAAACTTTCAATTTAATTTAGTATAAAGTCATTCGGTCAAAATTAGAAGGCTTATAAATTAATTTTAAATCATTCATTTTTTGAACGTTTTTCAATCTTTTGACTCTATACAAAATTAATTTGAAATTTTGACTTTTCTGCGTGTAGAGGCATCACTCGTAAGGTAGGAGTTTGACGGTTTGGATTCATCGTTTTAAGCCAATCCGATAGGTTTTTGAGTTAGAGCTCACAAATGGATTTGGTGAACTTAGGAACACCCCAGTTTTACTCTAATTTACAAAGCAGTATTGCAAGCCCTTAGTGGTCCAAATATGGCATGAAAGTGAAAATTCTTTATTTGTTTTTTTTGTAGATAACCTAGGCAATACAAAAGACTTAGTAGTCAACATATGGTATGCAACTTAGGATTTTGGTGCACATAGAAGTGAAAAAACTCTTAATTTATTTTGTAGATAACGAAGGCTATACAAAAGATCCTTTATGCTGCTGATGCAACTGAATCACCATTGCCTGAAGCTCAAGGAATAATAGACACGTCTCCAGAACTCTTACCCGATGAATCAGCATGAGACAAAAAAACAAGATCATCTCATGACATATTACACTATGTCTGTTTGCTATTTGCAAACAAGTTGGTGCCCTTATTGACATAAAAAAGATTTTATTTGTAAAACTAGGGTGTCTTAGGTTTCTGGCTAACAAATCTAGGTGTGCCTATGAACTATGGTACTCAGAATTGGTTTGCCTGTTCTCGTGGAACTTGCAAATAATTAGATATGTGGATAGTTAAGATTTACCTACTCTCATTCTCTTTGCTGTTTTTTGACGAGTAAAAATGGGTTTAGGAGTCCAGCTTCCAATTTCCATTAATCATGACACAAGCTGTGTCTGTTTCACATTTTTAGAAGTTAAATAGAACACAAATCATAAAACATAATAAAGTAAGGATGTAAAGAATAGGAAAGAAACTAAAAAATAAAAGAAGGAAAAATAAGAAGATAACTGAAGACGAGCAATAAAAACTAAAATTAGTAGTGGAAACTGCCTATATGAAGATTATCTTGAACTCTCTTAACCGAACCAAGCCGAGATTTCCCCCAGCACTTCAATTGCCAGGTATTGCGGCTGTTTGGATTTATCACTAAAGATTCTCCTACACCTCTCTCTTCATATAACAAAACTAACTTGTGAGCTGTAATCTTGCAATGTCTTTTCCAAGCGATTCAGTATACATCTTCTAAAATTTCCCCTTGCAAAGTCCGATTATGTTCCCAATGAGTTGCAAGTTCCTCTGATTTGCAAGAGTGTTGCTTTGGTATACACACATGTCGAAAAAAGGTGTAGAACATTTTCTTAATCTGCTTTGCACAGACAACATCTGTCTGGCATGTTCCGCCCCCTTTTCATCAGATTATCCACTGTCAAAATTTTGTTTCTCAACATCAGCTAAGTGAACACTGTTACCTTTGTTGGTGCTTTCAATTCCCAGATATTATTAATCTATTGTTGGGCATAAGGGCCCTGCTGCATTGAGAGCAGTTTGGGTCCAATGAGATTCATAACCATCCGATCCGCTTTAAGATCTATACACACGGATATTAAAGCAAATGTGAACGTATTTGAAAGTAACATGCACGGATCTTAAAGCGGATCGGACAGTTATGGAGCCCATCGGACCCAAACTGCTCTCTTAAGTTTTGACAGTGAAGGAGCCTTCCTTTTGCCATTTCTATATGATATGAGTGTGTTTTTGTACCGGATCATTTTCCCTTTTTTGCAATCTCCAGCATGAGTTGTATTTGTTGTGAGAACAGCATTTCTCTTTGCTGTTGATCATGGAATCCTTTGATTCCTGTGGTTTTGTTTCGATATGTGATATGCATATGCACAGCATGGAGTCTTTGTTAACTAAAATTATAATAATGCTGCTTTGCCTTAACTTCATTTAACACGATATCTGTAAAACGGGTATGCAAATAAATCATGCAACTAAATAAACAGGTCCGTGTCTGTGGTTTTTTACATAGGTACAATGTCACTTTATCGTATGGTTCAGAATCTTCTTAAAACAGTAATTCTGTATCTATCTAAAAAATAGTAATTTTTTTTTTTAAAATATATAATTTGGTCTCCAACTCTCCAAGCATATATTTTATTATGAAGATCATGTTGAGAGTTTGGAATTGACTGTTCAGACATTAAAAACGGAGATAAAAAAAATATGAAGTATATTGAAGAACAAAAAAAGATAGTACATTTGAACCCTCCTCGTTTAAATATTATCAGAATTTAATCATTTTCACGGAATAGTTTCCTTCCATCACACCATCACACCTGATGGTAATAACAACGGAGGTGTGCTGATTTATTTTTCAGTTTTTCTGAAGCATCTCAATTCCATAAATTATTGAGATTTCTTATCATATCTTGTTTCTATTTCAATTTTAAAAATGTACATCAATTTCTTAATTAAAAATTATTCGGCAAAATTTCTTAGGAAACTGTTTCTAATCGCTGCATTGGCAAAACGATTTACTTAAATTATTTTCTCCCTTCCTAAAAACTCAAAAATTAATTTTACAAATGTGAATGTTTAGAAATTAAACGAGATTTTAATTTTTAAACAACAGTTGACAGTTATTTAAAAAATCATTTTAATTATTGAAATGAAAATGCTCTTGCCACGAGTTTACTTTCATCACAATTGCTGACGTTATTTACATTAATCGCAGGATCAAAATTGGATATTCTGCCATAAAACTCAACTAGTAATCTACACTTTTGATTTAATTTCCGTAATCTGAAGATTCCACTTTAGATCAAGTCGGACAATATTAAATTCGAATTTGTATCTGCATTAACTCACCGTGGGTGCGTTAATAGATCCGCACTAAATGCAGACGACTGATCAGACGGTCGATATGTATTAAATTGAAAAGATTCTCTTTCGAGTTAAATGCAGAGGATACGCGTTCATTAAATTCTGTGTCTATTCGGAATGAATTCGCATCCTCTGAGATATCTCAAACTTTGCGTGACTTTTCGGAATATCTCAATCGTTCAAATACATTTTGCACGAATCTTAAACCTCAAATAATACTGGCCCCCTATGGTTCCTATTTAATTCGCATCCTCTGAGATTCGGAATGGACGGACAGTATTATAGTTGCTTTGAGATTCGTCCAGAAAAATTGCACGAAAAATAAAACGGTCTGGATCTGTCGCGTACAACTCAAAATTTGAGATATCTCGTATGATGCGAATTCATGATATGGATTGAATAATGATGGTTGGTCTGCTGTCATAAAGAAAAATGTCAATTGGACCCACAGATTGTCGATTTTTTTTTCCGATTTTTTTTTATTAATAACTCTAAAAAAATTTATACAATAACCAGGTCCTAAATTTATTTTTAAAACTAACTAAACCGTTCTACTGAGAGCCGGTTCATCTTACACATCAAACTGTTTTCTTGGGGGCGGTCCACACTTCACACAAAACCGCCTCCAGTGGGACGGTTCACTATTTACCATATAAATAAGTTTTTTCTCTCTCCTGCCCACTCACAAATTCATTTCTTCTTCTTCCAAACTGAACTCAGCTCTCAAACAGTGATCCAAGGCGATTCTGAGGCAATTTCTCCAACAGTGACTGAGGTATTTTTTTTATATTTCTAAGAAATATCAGAAATTCTTAGAAATTGCCAAAAAAATTATACTGATAAAGGCTTTTTTTTTTTCTAAGAAAGTGCAGGCTATCGGAAAAATATTAATTGCATTGTACGTGGGTGGAAAATGTACGAAAGGGGCAGAGGAACTCCAATACTCAAAAGATGCGACTTACGGCTTTCAGGTGAATCCCAATACTATATTTTTCTAACTTAAGGAAATAATCATTAAAAAAAACCGGTTTCAACCCCAACTGATTTACCGTACAACTTTATACCCGGATTAACAACTAATAGCTCGGTGCCAAACCTCACTTTGTAAAAGTAAAGTATCCTATAGCATACAAGGAGTTATGGACAGCCATTTACGGTGTTTTTAAGACCAATTCAATTCCAGTAATGGACCTGTTTTGCAAGAAAATTTCGATTGTATCCATTGATGCCAGGGCTGGACTTTCTGCCTAGAACAACTAGAACAGTTGGGACACCGGGGCTAGACCTTTTGCCCAGAACAACTGTGACAATTTTGACACTGGGGCTGGACCTTCTGCCCAAAATTATTTTTCTCTAAACCAAAGAATTCTTATTTTTTTAATTATGGTTTACTTTAGGAAGAGAAGATTTTTCTTTTAATTATTGTTTACTTTAGTAATCATGTTGGTCGAAATTCTTTGGTTGAACGTTTAATTATATATATAATTACGCCTATCGTCATTATCAATATGTATATATTGATAAAATGGTTCAAATGTCTCATGTTATTTATATTTTATTGTGTTTCACATTTTATATTTTTGTTTTTCAGGCACCACGTTAACTCGACTAGAAAATAATTTATAAGCAAACTCTAAAAAAATAATAGGGATCGAATTGTCAATTTGGTCCGGACTGAAAAAATTGAAAAAACACGAATGACTACACAGTTTTACAATACAGTTTTTTTTGTAAAAACTGAAAAAAAAAAAAAAAAAAAACATCAAGACCGAGTTGCCAACTCGGTCTATGGTAAAAAAAAGACCGAGTTAGCAACTCGGTTTTTATAGTTTTTGTAAATTTTGAAACAATCATATTGGTTCCCCTAAAATTTAATGGTTTATAAAAAAAAAATCCTGATTGTCGGTGATGGACCCCCCCCCCCCCCCCCCCCCTTAAATTCCTCGTGCAGCCCATGGACTTGTTATGCAAAAGACCGTCACAGAAAATCACGAAAAAAAGATAACAATCGTACCCGTTAGTGAAAGTCTTTAGGATTAGCACCGGTGCTTGAATAGCAATATTGCTAGGGTTTCCCTTTAGACGGCAATCTCTTCTTCGTTGAGCTTGTCAAGATTCGGGTGAGAGACGATGCACGGATCTCCAAATCCGTCGGAAACCCCCTCCGACTCTGCTGCGCAGGAAACCGATACAACGACCGGATCCCCCAGTCGGGATCCAGAAACGAAGCAAGCGGTGGTCGAAGTAAACGCTGAAATCGCGGCCGCCGTTGATCCGCAAACGGAAGGGAACGCTGAAATCGCGGCGGCCGTTGATCCACAAACGGAAGGGACGTCAGAAGCTGGAGAAAATGTGGCAAAGGACTCTGAAGCTATTGAAGCTGTTGAAGCTACTGAAGCTATTGAAGCTACTCCTTTGGCATCAAAGAGCCCGCTTGTAGCTTCCGCCATTAAGAAGCACGCGACGCCTCGGTCGTCTAAATATCATGGCGTCACTAGGTTAAATTTGTGCTTGATTTTTTTGCTTTGGGAATGTTTATTTTTCAGGTTTTCTTTTCTTTTGTTACTACTACTATTATTATTTTTTAAAATTATAGGTTGAAGTGGAGTGGGAAATATGAGGCACATCTATGGGATAATATACACTGCGCTCCAGGCAGGAAACGGAAGGGAAGGCACAGTAAGCGAACTGTTTAATTACTTGTAGCATATAAGAACAGTCTAGTAGCTAATAGTTGATCCATTTTGGTAATGTCATTAAAAATGTGTTAATTTATTTTTAAGTAAGGCGATCAAACACAGTTATATATATATCATGTGTGATGCTCAATTTTTAGGGTTTTCTTTTAGTACAATTTACAATTTTAATTCGATCAAGGCACTTGAACTATGATCCTTTTGTATTTATATAAATATAAACTATAAAATTATCGTCTATACATTTCTCATCAATTTTTATTCTGGTATATACAGAAATTTACTAACAAATTTATGCTCATTTATTCTGGTGTATACAGAAATTTTTATTCTTTTATTCATATAAACTATCAGATTGTTAAGGTTTGACTAAATATATTTACCACCGCGGTTTTTTTTTTCCTTGTAACTTTCCTCTTTGGTAATATGCTATTCCTAATCTTGGCTTTTTGGTGTTTGCATAATTGGCGTTATGGCGGTTGCTTTTCTGTTACTTGACATAATGCACCAGTCTACTTAGGCAAGTATTTATATTAATTTACAATTACTCAATACTATCATATTGAATAAAAAATTTAGTTTACAACTGCAATTTTGTTTGTATAGGAAGTTATGATAATGAAGATAAGGCAGCTAGAGCACATGACCTTGCTGTTCTGAAATTCTGGGGCCCTTCCTCGGAGGCCAAGCTTAACTTTCCTGTAATTCAAAATACCTAGGTTCAGTTTCTAATTTTTTAATATATTCTAAAAACCTCAACTCTTCATTCAATTTTATTTCTAGGTCTCGGAATATGAGGAGGACATAGAGACAATGAAGACCATGTCCCATGATGAGTATGTGGCTACCGTAAGAAGGTATGTATTTCAAATTTCAGTTCAATGTTTCCAGTCCATATGCACTTTTCTAAACAGTGCAATGCTTAATATTCTATTAAAATATTACAACGCAGGAAGAGTACTTGCTTCTCCAGAGGTTCTTCACAATTTAGAGGAGTTACCAGGTTCTTTTAATGGAAACCAATAAAAGCTGAAATTATGTGTAAAATAAAATTTACTGCAACACTAACGATTAGTCTAAATTAAATTCTATCTTTTTCAATATGGGATCTAAGGAGGAAAGATGGTAAATTTCAAGCTCGTATTGGTCGGGTCGGTGAGAGCAGAGAGACCAAAGACATCTACCTTGGAACCTATGGTATGCAATTTTTCCATCAGAAGTTTTACTCTTAAATAAGAAAAGAAGATGTATTAATTGGAAGCTTTTCATTTTCCACTTATACCAGACACCGAAGAGCAAGCAGCGGAGGCATATGACATAGCGGCTATTGAACTGAGAGGTCCAAATGCAGTTACTAACTTTGACGTCAGTACCTATTATAATAGTAGTGACTCGAAACCACTAGAGGGTCCTTCAAATTAGATATCTATCTACTGTTGCTCCTTTTTAGCTGTGTTTTTCTATTGTTGTTGTTGTTGTTGTTGTTGTTTTTACTCGTTTTGTGTCCGTTTGACTTCAGTGAGTGCTAATAACTCTGTTAGATGTAAAATATAGATGTGTACAAACCTTTGATGCCTGTGCCAGGAGATGAGTTGATTTGATAACTGCTTATCTATCAAGGAGCTTTGCTCCTGACATGGCATCTTTCGTTAATGGACATGCAATACATTGGATCTTTTTCTCTCTGCAGTTGTATTAAAATTGTATTTTTAGAGTATTGGTATCTAATAGGAGCTGTCTTCTTGATTGCATGCACTTAACTGGATATTACCGGGTAGTTATTATATGTCAATTTGGCAAGAGCATTTATACTTCCTCGACCAATAGCTCTCTCAACTTATTCTGATTATAAATTAAGGGTGCTTTCTGAAATGCTCGATTTGGCAAGAATATTAAGTTCATTAATTTGGTTTATACATATCACAGTTTGCAAAAGGGGTGAAAAGAAATAAAGGAAGCCTTGATACAAGGGAGAGGAAAAAATGTTCTCCAACAACGATGACATACAAGGGAAGTTAACAGTATATTCCAGAACTGTATAAATATAATAAACTTTATATGGGAAAGTGCTAGTTAGTATTACTTCAACTTTGTTTTCTTATTTTTTTCTCATAACCAGTTTTTGCAAAAGGGGTGAAAAGAAATAAAGGAAGCCTTTGGTAGAGGCCGCGTAGAGCATCACTTTCTGTTTTTCTGAATAAACAATGAGAACGTAGGTTCGAAACCAGCCATATCATATCGATTACTATTAAAATTGGATATTATGATTCCCTTCGTCTTCATCGAAAATAAAATAATAGGAATTAGAATACATCAGCCACCTCACTCAGCAGTGACATTCACCTGTTGAATTGCTCTAAAATTGGTACCTCACGACTTCAATACAAACAACGGTTGATGAACAAACTATTTGACCGATTGGGGGCCTCCCTCATGCTCGCTCTTCTTTTTTCGTTATTATTCCTCAATTCTCTTTCTTTCTTTCTTTGTTTTTTTTTTTTTTTTGAAGTTTGGTTCAGTCGGTATTTCAATCCACTGAAAAAAAAAATCTCTCCTCCATGAGGTATGGTGTAGTGTGACTCTGAGCTAGGATGATATCTGGCAGATTAATAGTTCAACTAATTAGGTTCAAATATCAATATTTCAATTTTGGTCAGGCACTCTGAAATGAATATTGAGGCTCAATAGTCAACATGACCTTATTCGGGATGCCAAATATCAAACTAAAAACTGAACTATGGGCTGTAAAACATTAAAATTTTCAGCACACTTTAGATACAACCTAAGAGTCTATACAAAGTACATGGGAATATATAACAAACAGAAAAACTCATACAAGTTTTATCTGAAATCACACTGTAAGTATTAATGTATTATCCCCGAGCAATGGCACCACCATGCATGTCATTTGAAATCACACACAGGTAAAATTTATGGATTTCTGATAAATAGTGCCAAAACCTTTGAATTAACATCAAGGTACGTAGTTCTTGAATGATAACGCCATTTGTTGAAGTACCCTCCAGATATTCACGAAAGAAAAATTCCTGTACTTAGAAGTCTTAAACATCTCCATTGCATCTGAGATGGAATCTCCTAGTTTTCATCTTTCCGTTAAGTGCAAGTGCTAATACATCATACTCTTCAACAAACCACAGCTCAGTAACTGTCGCCTGCATTTGGCAATGTAAAATGCAATAGCTTAAATAAAGAGATAAAACTTATCTTTCTTTTTAAAATTCTCAAATTGCCCAGAAAGGTAGAAAAAATAAAGGTCTAACTAGAAAATAGTTATTCTATTCTAGAACTACCTCAAAACCACGAAGCTTGGCATTGATTCTTGCAACCAGCTCATGAAAAAACTGGGGTTGATCAAAGGACTTTTTACTCTCCTACCAACAAACGAGAAAATAAATAAATAACGCCATGACTCGCTGACTAATAGTATATATAAAATGGAGAAAACATGTAGACTTAAAATATTGAAAAGAAATAGACCAAGGTTCTATCTAACAGCATTAAGTAATTGGTAATGAACTAAGAAGAAATATTTCCACACTGTACCTCCTCAGAGAGTTTAGGATGGCCCAAAATCCTTGCAAATGAAGTATGGAGCAGAACAAGGTCATACTACAAGAAAAAAAAAAGAAAAAAAAAAGAGGCTGTTTCTTATCACCAAGGCCATCAGCATAGGAGTTATTATCTATATATGAAGTCCAATCTAGGCTTCTCACCATACATATACCAGTGCATACTAGCTGGTACATACTACAAGATAGTATTTAACGACAACAAAATTCTAGACTAAATTTTTTCTGACACCTATGAAAATGGCTAAGGAATGTGACCTACATATGGATACATACAGCAACATATCCAACTGTTCAATATTTTTAAAGATATCTAGTCTTATGTCATTGTCAAACAGTAAATAAGATATGACAATGAAAAGTAGAAAATTAATGTGCTCCGCTCACAAGTTGTTTTGCAGGGGCTTGGGGAAAAGCCCTTCTTAGTTTTATTCTGATCTCAGCTGGATCAGTGCCTGACACCACCTAAAATTTCAAAACAAATATGAAACAAGTATTAGTAGAGAGCCACATATTACAAGCTCTAGGTGAGATGAATATAACAATTAACAAGACCAACAGCATTGGCAGGAATGTTTGCACGTGCGCCCCTACAAAACCGGAGAATAATATCATGTTTAAATCTGCAATACAAGGTGAGTATATCACTAACAGCACTCCTCCACTACCTTGCCCTACTAAATGCATCTGCTTTATACTCATTTATGTACGAGAAACAATAAGAAAAGGGGTTCATTTCCCTAATGAGCTATTGGAGCAAGCCTATAGTAGCCAGCCATTGTCGAAGGGCTTGCATATTTGGTACTTTGAGATTTTGCAGGGTTACACAAGAAACTTACAGGGAAAGCCTGTCAAAATTCTAACTCCTTATGGCTGTGTTAGAATATAAAACAAAAGAAAATTGAGCGTCCCCGACATACAAATTCAGAGAGGAAAACTAAGTATGACCTGCCAACAACCAAGAAGAACACCAGTAGATGTCAGAACCACGCGATCAAGTGTGATATTTAAAGGGCACATAGATTTAGTCACTCTTTCAACAGCTTCTGCTTCAGCTTCGATCTCAAAGAAAAAAGAACTAGACACGTCAATAAACAGATTATAAAAATTATCAATTAAAAATAAAGTAAAACAGGGTTTAGGGTTTAGGTACCTCATTTTCAGTGGCAACTACAGGTGTCAAGTGATGGGAAGCATGGAACATGCTGAAGTGGTACATACTTGCATTTTGGAACCAAATTGCTGCATGTTACGAGACAGTATGTCAACAAACAATTACCAAAATAATAAAAAAAAAACTTCAGAATGAACTCTTTAAGGGACATAAAAGAATCTGTTTTTACTATTAGGACCCCAGTAAGTACGGTACCAGGGATAGTAGACTTTTCATGCATTTGGCCTGAACTTTTGTTTAAGACTGAATTGAGTAGGGTTCAAATGCCTATGTCTGTCTTTCATGTCTTATTCATGTCTCACATCCTTATCTCCGTTTTCAAAGTCCAAATAGTCATATCTGAACCACTCAACATGATATCCGTATTAAAATGTTCTTGGAGACCAAGTTTTATATTTTTTTGGAGATTTTTTACTATTTTTTTATACAGGTACAAAAATCACTGTTTTTGGATGGTCCAGAATCTTCTGAAAAACGGAGATCATGTTGAACGGTTTGGATCGACTGTTTGGAATTTGAAGACGGAGATAAGGATGTAAGGCACGAATAGGCATGAAAGACATGAGGCATTTGAACCCTACTCTACCTGATATGGCATCAAACCTCAACGAAACACCAAATATGGAAGAAAAGTGAAAATTGGTAAATATAGCTTCTTAACATGATTGGGAATTAAAAGAATTGGCGCGCAGTGAGGCTAGGCAGGATATGGTAATGAACAACTAGTGAGTAAAGAGTAAGATGCGCCAGCTGATATGTCAATGTGTTAGATACAATACCTCCATCAAAGTAAGGGAGAAATACCTCCCTGACAGCCTCCCTGCGCAAAACAAGAAATTGTGAATACAAGAGCAACTACACAGCCACTTGTTCATAAAGAACTGAATATTAAAAACAACTAAACAATGTTGTGAGCTCCTATATGTAATTATGTGAGATAAATTGCAGGATTTAACCCAATAGAAAATGCTAGATGCTTATTTTTCTATTTGCTCCATAAAGACCATGATAGTAATTTTAAAGGGAGCAAAAAATATTGAATCATAGATTTGTACCAAACTAGGAAATTGTAGCATATGAGTCTTGAGAAATTGGTACAAAAAATGTGTTGCAATTGGACTCCACAGACAACATCTACAGCTTATTGAAACTTACTTAATCGTACATGGAAACTAATAAATTAATCTACTGCCAATCAAGGCATTTCACTGTGAGAAGGGAAATTTACATACGATATGGGCTTCGAAAATCTGGGACTCAGGTAAAGCACATTTGCTCGAACTGGGGGTTTTGCAGCCTGCGCACATACAATTAAGAATGCATCATGAATTCAACTACAATAAACGAAGGAAAAATTAAGGCAATTACAAATTAATGGATAAGAATTTGAGCTTCTAAAATGTCTTGACAATTTCCGGTACAATTGGAATGAAATGGATCATTCCACTGCAACATTTTCTTGGACGTGCCAATTTATACCTTGAGGACTGGTACAACAACTCCGTCCCTCAGCTCGAAAATATCAGACAGCGACAGAGACTGAGAGGTCTCCCCACCTTTTAGAAAAACAGCGCCTTTTTCATCCAGATCACGCGACATCTTGTCGTACAGCTCCAGTCGCCTCTCCTTAAGTGGCGGTTCTGCAATGTACAGTCATCAAAATTCAGGAACGAGAACGGGAGAAAAGGATAGAAGAAGAGGAGACGAGTAAGCACCTGAGTGGGAGGATAGAGTGGGAGAAACAAATGTGCTAGGAGAGGATATAGAAGGGAAGGTTCGAGGAGAGGAGGCGTTCATGGCGTAGAGATAGATCAGGAAGAAGAGAGCGGCGGAGGAGGTCCAGACGATAGCAGGGGATCTTGCGCTGCCAAGGGACCATGCAGTCGGCATCGTCGCCGTTGAACGGTTGTCGGTTGGTTAATAAGAAGAGTAAAAAAATGGTGAGACTAGAAGAAACTCGAGTACATCACTAGTCTTCATCGTGGTCTTCGTGGACCGAATTCGCATCCTCTGAGATATCTCAAACTTTGCGTGACTTTATATAATATCTCAATGGTTCAAATACATTCTGCACGAATCTCAAACCTCAAATAATACTGGCCCCTACGTTCCCCCGAATAGCCACCGGACACGTCGGTCACGCAAAATTGAGATATCTCAGAGGATACGCACCCTCGTGGACCCTGGTGGTCCATGAGAAATATAAAATCTGCTGTTATTACAAAGGGATAACAGGACCCTGTTATTAATCCTAACCATTCAAAGTTTATCAAGTTCGCACATGAAAAAATAATTTCCTTGAGATTAGTGCGTAGAAAACTTTGAATTGTTAGGATATAATAACAGGTCCTGTTATCCCTTTGGAATAAACAACAGATTTATCTCCTGAGAAACATCAATGATCAAACTTGTCTTCTTTGCAGGATAGCATCGTATGGAATCCTCTCCTGAGTTCACAACTCAAATAATAATAATAATAATAATAAATTATTCCAGGATTCAAATTTTTAATAATTTAAAATTTAATTTGTAAATAATAAAATATTTTTTTAAAATGATCTGTGTCAATTTTGCTTGTACATGTAAGATTATGAATTTCAACTTTGCTTTCATTGTTATCTAAAACTTATAAAAAATATATTAAGTGAATAATTTTTAACGTTAATTTTTCAACTTACTGACTTGTACCAAATTTTTTAAAAAGAATATTTTTTTATATACATGTAGAGAAAACAATATAGACATCTGGCAATTTTATTTTGACATGCAAGTTTTAGAATTTTTGTTATTAAAAAAAAAATTAGTTGCGGGAGCACAAAAATTTAGAAAAATCTCAAACATTTCTTATATCCAAGATTCTAAATAGTGGCGCCATAGCAGTTTCGGACCATAAAAGCTATAGCGCTATTGACACTATTGCGCGCTATAGCGGCGCTATATGACAATAGAGTCGTTTTTTTAGCTGCTCTGCTATAACACGATAAACACTATTTAAACCTTTGCTTATATCCCATCAAAAGTTAAAACTTATTTTTCTATCAAAACTCACTTATTTTATTCATATCTTCATTTATTAATTTAATTAGTTGAAAACACAGTTTAATTTAGTAAATATATTAAGATGATCATTTTAGTTAATGATCAAAGACCAATGTTTAATGGTTGATGAGTCATTACCTGCTTTAACTGAAATAATTGATGAGTCAGCTAAAGCGGAAATAAGTGATCAGAAAGAGAGGTTGCATAGCTTATGTCACATTTTTTTTTTTTTTTTAAATTTATCCACTTATTCAGATTTAACCATAATTTAACTTTAATTGACAATCAAATAAAAATATTTATACCGTCATAATTTAAAATAAGCAACTTATGTCATCGTAACTTAATTCACAACCAAACCAAAAGTTGGCTGAAGTGAGTACATTCGAGTTCTTATATATAGAAAGTTGTGTGTTTAAAATTCGATTAAGATATTTGTTATGAATATTTAAATTAAGATACTTGACTTTAATTTTATCTAAAATTGAAAACTTTAATATCCTTACGTATCTATTAGGGTTTCTTAATTATCACGTTTAAAAAAGGCTAAAATTTTAAATCGAGACAATTTTTATAAAATAAAATCTTACATTTAGAAAATTTGGACACTAATAGGCATCTTTGAAATGCTAAAAAAATGTATAATAAAAGCAATATGATTATTCATACTATGAAATTCATATAGAGATGGCGGTAGCACGGTTGTTTAAGAAAAGAAAAATCCTAAAACTGTGATTATCCAAAAGTTGAGAACTTGAACTCTGCTCACGACTTCACAGCTTCTGCGAAGCCTTTAAAACTTTTATATTTTATTAATACAATTGTTAGCAAATGCTAACCTTTAAAAAAAATATTAGAGTGTTTCTATAGAAAATTAAATTGGGTAATTTTAATTTTTTAAATTGAAAACACTCTAATATTCAATGTCCCTACAAAAACTTAAGAACATTTCTTATATCCCTTTTATTTATTTAGCATTTTATTTTGTTATTTTAAAACTCATACTGACAACTATATCCTTGTATTTTAAATGGTTACACTCCCATTTTTTGAGTTGGAGAAGTTGAATTTCTGACTTGTAGCCATTGATTTGACTTGAGTGTGTTCTTCAGTTGCACATACAAGGAGAAACATTAATAGTCCCACAAGGGATGTTCACATATATCTGCTTTAAATTTCTCAATATGTGTCCAAAGAATTTTTGTTCATTTGCACCTCTCAGTGCGTTTGAGTTATTATCTTTGGTTTCTTTCATTGTTGTTTTGCCAGAGGGGTGGTGGAATTGAAAACTGTATTAGCTTTTTCGTTTTTAGGTAAGAACAAAACAAAATCTGGATTGCTCGTTTGTGTGAAGTAAAATTTAGGAGAAATCTTAAAAATACAGTCAAAGGTTACAATTTTAAACGGTGGTTTGCTTAGAAAGAGGTTTATATAATATCAAAATCTTAAAAGATAACAGTTTATGAAATATCTACAAATATTTTATAAGCCTTGATTGTCAATCAAACACTATCAAAATATCACAATTTTTCACGGATGCATAGAAAAAAATTATGTAAACCACATCTTACGATTTATTTTGATGTTCAGATTTTAAATTTTAAATTAATAAATTTCTGAAAATCAGAACATAATATATCCGTCAAAATTCTCAAACCAAAGGCCATTGTATATGTACAAGGAAACATAAATGACACACAAGAAGCAAGAAAGGGGAATTAATTAATAACTCTACGGGCCAATCTAAAAATACAGGGGCAATTTTAGGTATATTCCTCAAAAACATTGAAATTACTTCTTTTTTTTCTTCTAAAATTCATAATATCATGTTTACCTCTCTAATTTTTTTTTTTTTTTTTTTTTACAAATTTACTCAATTTATTATCTTTTCAATTAAAACTTATTTTAAATCTATAAACTTCTCATTTATATTTTATTATAAAATAAAATGCGCAGTCTGTGTAAGAAAAATATCCAGTATCTAATCGAGGACAACTAGTTAGGGGTGCAAACCGATCGGATACGGATTAGATAGTGGTAAAATCATATCCATATCTGCTTTTATTTTTCGTATCTGTATCAGCACGTATATTTAGATATTAGATATCCTTATCTAATTTTTTGATACGGATTTAGATATGGACAGATAATATATGATCCGTCTGCACCCCTGCTAATTGCTAATAGTTCATTTCTCTACTTGTGATGCATATAGTAAAAATAATAAAAACACATTAAATTGAGTATATTTGTGAGTTATTGAAACTTAGAAGAGTAAATAATTAAATATGATATTAGAAATTTTAGAAGAGGAAATATGTAATTTTGAGATTTTTAAAGCGCATACATGAAATTCCTTCAAAAATATAACCCCAGAAATTAATTTCACAGCTGTAAATGAGAAAGGAAAATAAGTATTAATGTATTAACTATTATTATTAACCCTAATATTATTTCCAATAATCGATTTAGAAATTAAAGAAAAAAGAAGAAGAGAGAAACAGACCATCGCGAGGTTTGGCTAAAAATCTTTCCCTCTTCTCCTCCGGCTCCTGCTTTTTCTTTCTTCTCCCTTTTTTTTTTCTTCCCTCTTCTCTCTCTCTTCCCGAAACCCTAGTTTCGTCGGAGAGTTGAGCGATGAGTAATCCATCGAAGAAGAAGGCGTTTAAGATCGAGGCCTACAAGCACAGGATCGAGGTCGATCCCAAGTATGCTGATCGCACATGGCAAATCATCGAGCACGCGATTAACGAGATTTACAATCACAACGCCAGCGGGCTTAGTTTTGAGGAGCTTTACAGGTAGCCCTCGTTTTTATTTGTTTCGTAATTTTACGCGGGGCAATTTTAGTCTCAATTGAAGTTGGGATATTTGAATTTCGCTGTTTTATATTATGTATGTGGTTCGCCCAGGAAGCAACGAAACCGATGCTTTTGATTTAGTACCCCTGATGTCCTGGGGTTTGGTATTAGGAAGAAATTATGTAATAATTGGAAAAAATGGGGAGCACCTAAAATTATGTCTAATTAGGTATTGGATGGAAAGCTAGGCAATAGTTTCCCGCTAGGTTTGATTTTATCATCATTAGTTTCTCTGCGCCTGTTGCTCATAATTTTAGCAAAGTGTTTACAGTTTTAGTAACCTGTACTGCACAAATATGTTTAGGAACTTGGATTGCGAAGTTTTTTTTTTTTTTTTGAAAATAAGGCCAGAGGCCTGGTTGCATTAACCTGAGAAGTTGAATTACAGGACCAAAACTGCTACTTCACCTCTCCCCAACTATGTGAGAGAGTGAAGTCAGCATCCATGCACTAATTATTTGGATTGCAAAGCTGTATATTAATTCTCAGTTTGGCTGGATTTTAATTGTACGTCTGTTGTTGCAAAGCTAGCGAATTCTTATGTTCAGACTAACTTGCAGTATTTTAAAAGAAAAAAAAAATCGGTAGCTTCTCTTTAATAGACAGAATAAATTTACAATTGATTTGTTTGAGGGCTGCACGCAATTTATGTATGCGAAAAGTTTTGGCAGAGAGATCACCAAGCACGGTACATTATTGGTACTCAATAACGAGTTTCTGAACTCTATGCCTTTAATTCTGAAGCTATAAACTTTATTATTGGAGACTTAGCATCAGCTGAGGTGATTTACAATTGATAGCTTCTCTTTAATAGAAAGAATAAATTTACAATTGATTTAAACAGGAAAAAAATCGACAGCCTCTCTTTAATAGATAGAATGATTTTACAATTGATCTGTTTGAAGGCCGCAATTTATGTATGCGAAAGTTTTAGATGGAATGATTTTACAATCGATCTGTTTGAGGCCTGCAATTTATGTATGCGATAAGTTTTGGCAGAGAGATTTCCAAGCACAATACATTATTGGTACTTGATAATGAGTTTTCCTAACTCTACACCTTTAATCATGGAGCTATAAACTTTGTTATTGTAAACTTAGCATCAGCTGAGGTGATGTAATTTAGATAGTAATACTATAAAGACAGTTATAACTTGTTTTCTTCGATGTTTTTTTTTTTTTTACTCTTAAGCAATTGGCTTGTGGCAAATAACAAGACCTAGAAGCTTGCTTGAATGTGTTCTTTAATTATATCCTTGTTGGTAGCCTAGGAAAAAGACCATGAGCGAATATAGATCAATGCTCAATTTCTCAGATCAGCTCAAGGAGCGTCATATGCAATTTTTGTTATTTCCATTCTCATGCCAAAATATGTCTAAAGGCATATGAAAAAAAAAAATCAGCTACACATAATTAAAGATTTTGAATGGGAAAGGAAGTTTCTCTTTAATGAAAAAAAAAAATCAGCTACACATTATTGATTTTGAATGGGAAAGGAAGTTTCTCTTTAATTCTTCTTTCTTCTTACAAGTATCTTTTTTGCAGGAATGCATATAATATGGTCTTGTACAAATTTGGCGACAGGCAATACAATGGATTAGTTGTGACAGTGACTAGGCACTTGAAAGAAATGGGGAAATCAATAGAGTCGGCTCAAGGCTCATTTCTAGATGAACTCAATCGCAAATGGACTGACCATACCAAGTCCATGCAAATGATTCGAGATGTACTGATGTACATGGACCGCACCTACATACCGTCCCACCACAAGACACCTGTCTATGAACTGGGGCTCAATCTCTGGCGGGACCACATAATCCACTCAGCAAAGATCCAAACCCGGCTGGTTGATACACTACTCGAGCAAATACACAGAGAGAGGATGGGTGAGGTGATTAACCGCGGGCTTATGAGGAATGTGACCAAGATGCTTACTGAGTTGGGCTCATCAGTGTACCAGGAGGTTTTTGAGAAATCATTTTTGGATGTATCTGCAAGCTTCTACAGTGGGGAGTCTCAACAGTATATAGAGGTTTACAACTGTAGTAACTACCTGAGGATGGCTGAGAAGAGAATCAATGAAGAAGTGGAGCGGGTCTCACACTACTTGGACAGCAAAACAGAGCAAAAGATAACTGCCGTGGTCGAGAAGGAATTGGTAGAGATCCACATGAATAGGCTGGTGCATATGGAGAACTCCGGACTTATTCCAATGCTAGTAGATAATATGTATGAAGATCTGAACTGTATGTACAACCTGTTCAAGCGGGTACCTAGCGGTTTAAATCTAATAAAGGATGTAATGGCCTCGCATTTGAAGGAAACAGGTAAGCAACTGGTAACTGACCCAGATCGGTTGAAGGACCCAGTTGACTTCATCCAACGGCTGCTGGACATGAGAGAGAAATACAATGAGATTATTACCAAGTCGTTTAACAATGATAAGGCATTCCAGAATGCACTCAATGGCTCATTTGAGTTTTTCATAAACATAAATAACCGGTCACCCGAATTCATTTCACTCTTTGTAGATGACGCCCTTCGCAAGGGGGTGAAAGGGGCCTCTGATGATGATGTTGATCAGGTGCTCGACCGGGTATTGGTGCTATTTAGATATTTGCAAGAGAAGGATGTATTTGAAAAATACTATAAGCAGCATCTAGCAAAACGGCTACTCTCTGCCAAGTCGGTGTCAGAGGAGGCTGAGAGGGGCATGATTTTGAAATTAAAAACCGAATGCGGCTACCAGTTCACGTCCAAACTGGAGGGGATGTTTAATGATATCAAGACCTCACATGATACCATGCAGGGATTTTATAACAGCCCTTATGGCTTGGACATGGCCGATATGCCTGGTATCACTGTCCAGATTCTGACAACTGGGTCATGGCCAACCCAGGCCATTAATACCTGTATCCTCCCAGCTGAGATCGTGGTTGTGTGTGAGAAGTTCAAGGCGTACTACTTGGGGACACACAATGGGAGAAGGTTAACGTGGCAGACAAACATGGGTCATGCTGATTTAAAGGCTACTTTTGGCAAAGGACAGAAACATGAGCTGAACGTATCTACCTACCAAATGTGTGTTCTCATGCTGTTTAACTCAGCTGATCGGTTAACATATAGAGAAATCGAACAGGCAACTGAGATACCAGGTCCTGACCTGAAGCGATGCCTCCAGTCACTGGCATGTGTCAGGGGCAAAAATGTCCTCCGCAAGGAGCCAATGAGCAGAGACATTTCAGAGGATGATGCCTTTTTATTCAACGACAAGTTTACAAGCAAGCTTGTGAAGGTCAAGATTGGCACTGTGGTGGCACAGAAAGAGACTGAGCCGGAGAAGATGGAGACGCGTCAGCGTGTGGAGGAGGATAGGAAGCCCCAGATTGAGGCTGCTATTGTGCGTGTTATGAAGTCGAGGCGTGTCTTGGATCATAACAGCATAGTGACAGAGGTGACAAACCAGCTCCAGGCACGGTTCTTGCCAAACCCTGTTGTGATAAAGAAGCGCATTGAGTCCCTTATTGAGCGTGAGTTTCTGGAGAGGGACAAGGCTGATAGGAGGCTGTACAGGTACTTGGCTTAAAAAAATAGGCTTGGTTCTTATATTGGGTCGGTGGGGGTTGTGTTTTGGGTTTTGGAACATGATGTTTCTCTGTTTAAGACTATTTAACATAAAAGCTGCATGTCATCAGTAGGATTAGCTGTTTAGTATTTGTTCTCTTCATTTTGATATTTTGCTAAGCTTTATCATGGTATCGAATTAAAGTAACTTCTCAGTATGAGTAGTTTCTGGTTGATATTTTCTTTGCCCTTCTATTTGCATGTGCTTAACTATTGGCTTATTATGTTGTTAATGTATAGTGGTTGTTGGCTGCCTTTCCTTGCCAGGCAGAAAGGAGAATCACTTGTGTTTTTGGATGAAGCGAACTTAGAAGGTGTTGGAGAATTTCTAGTGTGTCCATACAAATTTTCAAAATAACCAATTTTCTCACTAAAACACCATAATGATAATGAATACCTCTATTTAAAATAAAGAGTATATTTGTCAATTCAATTTTTATAATAACTAAATAAAAAGTTAAATAAATAAAAGGGAATAGTAAAAATAATGTTGAGTTTTTATGGAGACATGGGATGTTATGGTATTTTAATGGAACAATTGTTCATTTTGAAAGTTTGCAGAAATTCTCTCTTTTGAAAAATAAAATAGGTGGACATAATCGTAAGGGGTAATATCGAACACCCGTGTAGCTTATCACGGAACAGTACGAACAAGTTGAGAATGTTAAATTATTTATGGGTATACAAAAAGGCAAAAGTTGCTGAAGGTTTGTTTAGTTTGCACCTATGGCTCGTGTGCTATGGACCTAACGTGCTGTGCCTACAAGTACCGGGCACCTTGTCATGACCCGTAGGACAACCACTCAAATTAAAAATATCACAAAAAGTTTTCAAGACAAGTTTGAAGGCAAACGGATAAAAAATATGAAGAAAACGTAGAAATCAGAGAGAAATGTGACATACAATAGAAACAGTTCTCAAATTGATTATTGGTTACTATTTTAATCATAATATTCTTATTACAAGTCCAATAGATATGATTTAAGTGCATTTGCGGATCTAAGAAGATCAATGGGTCAATTGACTCTATGTAATTATAGATTTTTTGTATTTAGGTTTAATTTTTTATATAATTTAGCGTGAAATGTCATGGTACGGTAAAATTGACCTCCATTCTCCGCATAAATTTTTTATATAATTGATCTCCATAGATTGAATTTTTTTATATAATTGACTCCATATGTATTTGACCCCCATTGTTTGAAAGTCTGACTCCGTCTCTGTTTAAGTGAGTTTAAACTAGACAACAAAAGACATAACTTTGATGGTTTACTTTTTTTTAAAACCTCCGCAGAAGCTACGAAGTTGTGAAGAGAAATCGAACTTTCAACTCTTGTGTAACCAACGATCCTAAGATTTTTCTTCTAGCAATCTGTACTATCTATTTTTTTTTTCGAATTTGATGTTTTACACTTTTTATGATTCGGAGTTATGATGGTCATAATTGGCTTATAATGAATTGTTATCCAGTAAATCTGTCAAAAGTCTTCTAGAAGCTAATTTGTGGAGTCTCGTGTTATTTTTAAGAGTCTTAGTTATACTCTTTAGCGTTGTATTTGTTAGTTACTTAATTTTAGGATATTTAGAAATAGTTTTTTTTTAGGAGTAACCCGTAGGTTATTTAGAAATAGTTAATCATTTGTTTTCATATCATGTAATATTTAGAAGTAGTGGGTGGTTAATTATAGAAAGTGTGAAAGTGGTGTAATGCTGGTAGTTGTTAGTGCTATTAGTGGACTATTTCTTTATATATTGAATAATTATATCACACCTCGCGTTTCTATCCCCGTACCATTCCCACATCCTCTCCATGTTGTCTCTTTAAGAGATTAACTTCCATTAACTACCTTAACTAATTTTTATTTAATTAATTTGGTCCCCGTGATATCCCTGCATCGCTCTTTCTTTTTAAATTCAAAATTTCTTTTTTCCCCACAATTTTCAAGAATGTTTAAGATAAATACTTAATAGTCCAAGAATAAATACTCAAATAATAAAGAATAAATAATCCAATATTAAAAGATAAATACTTCAAACTTTTAAGGATAAATTCTTATCAAGATAAATTGCTGCAATGTTTAATGGAAAATTTCTTCAATATTAAAGGATAAATACTTCAATTTTTAAAGATAAATTCTTATTATGTCTAACATAAATACTTAATTGTCTAAGGATAAATACTACAATATTTAAATATTAATACTACATAATTATGGATAAATACTACATTGATACTTTAACTGAAGTATATACCTTAGTAATAGCTATAGTAATGTGTAAGGATAAATACTCCAGTATTAAAGAATAAATATTCTAATATGAAAAGATAAATACTTCAGTTTTTAAAGATAAATTCTTATTAAGATAAATTGCTGCAATGTCAAATGGATAATTACTTCAATATCTAAGGATAAATACTACATAGATTAGGGATATATATTTCTTTATTAATTATTCGGTCCTTGAAGTTTGGCCCATGAAACATTTATTAAAAAAAAAAATCGAAATGTTGGCCCAAGAAGTTTGACCCCGATTAGTAGTCCCCCATAGTGCGGGGACGAAACAAAGAAAATAAGAAAAAAATGTGTGGGGATACAATCTGAATATTTTTTACGTACGTAAATACAATTCTCTTCATAGAGATTAATACTTATACTATCCAAGATAAATACATTAATGCTACATGTTAAATAGTATTATGCTGTTAATGTTTTAGTGATCCCCATGGTAGTGCAGGGCTGGAAGTGCGGAGATAATAATTATTAGGATCCTTATATATTTATTTGTTTGTGTGAGTTGTAATAATGCAAGTAATATAATAGATAATTTTATCAAATCTGGTTTGTATTTTTTTTAAAGTAAAGATTGAAAGTCAAGTCACCTAATTATTTAATATCTAATAGAACTCAAAACCTCTCATACATAAATACAAATAAAGTAGATTAATGTTAATTATTTGTAACGTTGTCATTCAGTCTTCTACAATATTTTTCACCAAGTAAAAACCCTTCAACTTCTCTTGAAATTATCACGAATCCATGTCTTATCTCGCGCCCTTTTTTAAAAGCTGAAATTCATCTTAAAACTCCTAAAATTTCCTATTCAAAATCTCTAAATTCAACAAACGTCTGTTATTCCCATTTTCACAGAGAGTCGCTCGAATCATAAAAAAATAATATCAGATCAAAGTCGCATCATAACACACCGTGTCTAAATGTTTTTATTAGAACACTGCCTGTGGTTCGTTTGGCCATAGAATCACGCAAAGTACAAATGATGGCATCATAAGGACATGTTTCACCCTAATTATTTTATTTTATTTTCTTATGAAGGTGGCAATTTGGTAATTGTAATGAACAGAGGTGCATCTAATTGTTTTATTGTTAAATTTTTAATTTCTTCGTTGAAGGCGACAATCACTAAAATCAATAATTGGATTTTTTTTTTAAGCATTATATGTTAATAATCTTGTGGAACAATATACAGAACAAGCAAAAAAAAAAAAAGGTTTCGGGTGACATTTATGAATTTACTTGTACACTAAACTAAAAGAACGAAACAATAGTTGGTGTACTATATGTTTGAGGAGGAGGGTTCCAATGCACCCAAAATTTCATGCTTCTATTTGCACCCATTTTTTTTATCTCATTTATCTTCATTTTTAAAGTCCGAATAGTCGATCTGAACCGTTCAACAGAATCATCATCATAAAATATGCTTGGAGACCAAATTTTATATTTTTTGGAATTTTTTTACTATTTTTTAAGATATGTACAAAATCTCTTTATCGGATGGTCCAGAATCTCCTTAAAACAATGATTTTGTACCTATCTTAAAAAATAGTAAAAAAATTCCAAAAAATATAAAATTTGATCTCCAAGCATATTTTATTATGATGATCATGTTGAACGGTTCGGATCGACTATTCGGACTTTGAAAATGAAGATAAAGGACATAAAAAAATGGGTGCAAATGGGAGCACGAAATTTTGGGTGCATTGGAACCCTCCTCATGTTTGAGTTCGAGGGATCGAAAACCAGAGGTGTTTTCATTCGTACTTAAATTGACACATTTAAATTATTAGAAGTGATTTTTATCATTTCAATTACATAGATATAAAAAGTTAAAGAAATTAAACTTCATTTTGATGACCATTAAGAGACGAGAACAATTAATAAAATTTGATCAATTGATATTACTTAGCTTGTAATGACGGAATTATGAATAGACCATTGTCTACTTTTGAATTTTGAAAAACAAGTTAAGTCTATATATAATCGGATTGTTGCCCATCCAAAGAGAAAATTTTGGCTACCCCTGAACAATCTGAATTGGTTAATTCACAACAGTCCGCAACTCGCTAATTGTATCAGTAAACAATTTTGCCCACTCCTGGTAAAAATCTTGACTACACCTCTGCTTGTGATGCATAGCCAAATAAAGTCAAAATAATGCAAATTTACATGTGCATGTAACAAGTGCATCAAATATAGGGAACCATCTAAGTTTGTTATTAAAAAATTAGAGAATAGTAATTTGAAATCCTCAATGGGTTATTACAACTGAAGAAATTTTAAAAAGACTGAAACATAAAACATTAAGCTTATTTTTTTGGCTAGTTTTTTTTTTTTTATATCTTGGCAGAAGCTGCCAGTTTTCATATTAAAAACAAAAAATATTTTACAACAGTTTAAAAAAAAAATCGGCTAGTTAATCCCCATTCTTCCCCTCCTTTTGGGTAACAAGAATAATATACAACGATAAACTCCTTATAAAGAAGCATCAGACTACAGATCCGCATGAGAAACCAAAATTTACTGCTCTTCTGGCAGAATCCGTTTACGAATCTCAGCAAAGTCCTTCACATCTAAACCCCACAACCTACAACGAATAAGAATGTAAAACTTGTCCTTAAATAAAAAAAAAAGTAGACTTGTATTAGAAACAAGCATTGGGTTTTGTTCCAATATCCTTGTAACTACACATACAAGGAACTCAGGAAAAAGCAAGTTAAATACCAGCAATTGATTCCAACGGCATAAGAACCTGCCTTGTCAGCCTTCTCATCATCTCCTATGTGTACGGTCTTGCTGGCCTCTACTTCTATTTGATCTATCAACAGATTATTGAATCATCAAAACAAACTGAGACAAAAGAGATAATTTATGAATCTAAAATTCGGTTGAGTGACCTACAAATGCACTTGATGGGACAGGGACAAGTGCAGGCATTGAGAGCCCAGTAGAAGAAAAGAGATAATTTCAACCTTTATTTTTCGATGGCACTTATGTTTTTGGCTTTATCTAGTTGTTCTGAATCTAAGTTAGATTATCATGCTATAATTTCTAGTAGTGTTTGCTTTGTTAAATTAGGCGGGTTAGGTTAGTTTCCAGTTTTCTTGTTGGTTCCGGTGAGGAATAATGGGGTAATTTTGCTTTGTAAAATGCTACTCAGTTGAAATGGGTACTCATTTGCACAGAAATTTCTCTTAAAAAAAGGATCTTACGAGGGCCTGAGCTTGCAACAGAGAAATTAAAAAATATTTACCATTACAAGAAATGTTGTACCTAAAGCTACACTGAAGATCTCTGGAGCTGGTTTTTCATACCCGACCTCTGAAGATATTATAGTGGCGTCAAATCTTCGACAAGAGTAACAGTATTAAAATTTCAATCTATCAAAGCTTACATAGAATACACATGCAGGCTAATGAAGCGCCCTCACTTTAAGCCCTAGTCATATATTTTGACAATTAAATATATTCCCATTAAGCACAGAAACTATATATCAAACCAATTATCATCTTCTAAGCGTTATGAGAAATAGCTCCTATTTTGAAGGGCGGCAAGAAGACTTACAAGTCAGCAACACCAAGGTCCTTCAATAACTTCCTTAAGCGAGTATCAAAATTCGAGACTACTGCCAGCTTAACTGTACTAGAAACAATTAACGAAACAACAAAAAGAAGATTTTAAAGAAGGTTTAAAAAAGGAAAAGAAAAATCAAGGGTAATAATAACTAAATAGTAGAACCTCCAGCATCTTTGAGCTCATGCAATGTTTCATAAGCACCTGCGGGTAACCGCCATGCATCACCATGTGCAAAGTGCTGGCAACAAGTAACTGTTACATTTACTGTCATAAGGTGCTCTGAAAAGAAAATTATATAAGAGATGCATAAGGTGAAGAAGAACAAACCTCGTATACTTCTTCAAAATAGCCATTATCAGCACAGCCAGTTGCCTCCGAAACAATAAGCCTCCAAAATGGCCGGCCATCACCCTGTAGATCAGGGAAAACATCTCTTTAACATGACTTGATAAAACCTCCAGCGGTGAATGATGCCGATTTCACTCTGACCTAACCCAGTACCTTGTTGGGACTTGACCAGATTTGGACTATTTAAAAATCAATGTATACTGTAGACACATAGTATAATTCAAGCACGCTGTTGTAAATCTCAACACTCAGTTCAACAATTTTGCTCCAGTAATTATGAAAACAAAAATAGAGTGGAAATTTTTTAACTAAAAGTACGAGGTAATTAACCTCATAACGAAGCTTCTCTGGCCATGGTGCAGCAAATGCTCTCTTAAACCCCTGCTTTATCTCACTCTCGCTCATAACCAATCCTAACAAAAAAAAATAAAAATAACACCGACAAATTTCATGTGTGAGAAAATGGCATTTTGTCGCAATTTGCAGAGGTGATCAAGAAAGCAAAATTTGCTTATAATCAGACCATATTTTCTCCCGATTGAAGCATATGTCGCTTCAACAGGCCTCGCGAGCTGGAGAAGCGTGCCACCTGCGTCCAATAGCAGCCCATCGTACAATCTCCGCCTCTGTGCGCCTGGACCTGGGTTGTCAGAAGCCGATGTAAGTTCTAGAGCAGATTAATTTACCATCGTCAACGGGTTGTGGAACGAAGGAAATTACAACCAGAGGACATGCAGATTCGGGTCGGAGGAAATGGGGTAACAGGGGCTCCGCGATGGGATGAGTTGCGTGCAAGGAGGCGCAGAGATATCGTCCCTGAACGGCTTAGACAGCGAGTCTCCATGGATAAAAGAAATTGAAACAGAAAATTAAAGAGGAAAAGTTTTCCGGATGTCTAAACGGGTTGGTTGGACCGGATCCGACTCTGCTGCTTTTACCATCCAAACCATTCAAAATTTTCCATTCACGTATCTCGATAAAGAAACTTTTCCATACACAGATCTCAACGAATTTGAATGGTTGAGATGGTAAAAGCAGGTTCCTGCTTTTGGGAAATAAAAGCAGCAGAGTCGGATTCTGGTTGGACCTGCCTGATATTGGCAATGGCGAATCCGGTTTCCCTAAAGTAACACAAATTTTGAGTTTACGAATCCGGCCGGAGGTGGAATGCATGGTCCTTTGATGTTCGTGCTGGAGAAAATCGAACGGTTGAGATTCAAAATAAAAATTTAAGTGACTTTAGGAGATCCGAATTCGATTTGGGTATATACTATATGACATTTTCTACTCGCCGGCCCAAAATAGGCCTTGCGAGTTGCGACGACAGGCCTCAGCACCAACCCAAACGAAATACAACGTGATTTGCGCAAAACCCCGGTTCGTTCGTCTGTCGTTGTGAAGTAAAACCCTAATTTATAACCTTGTACCATCCAATCCAAGCACCGACCAGCCAACAACAGCCTGCACTTCCTGTTTTTCTCTTCTACCATTCTTTTCTCGCGGGAAATCAACGATTTTAAACTGATTTTAAGAGCATTTTTTTTCAGAAATCTCCTAGATAGGTGTGCCCTCTTCTACCATTCCTTTCTCTCTGGCAGCCGCTACCAGGTAAAATCATTTTTCAAACAGTCCATTCACTTATGTCTAGGTTGTAATTGATGAACTTATATTTGTTTGGGGAAGGTGATGGAAACTGGTCTTTGCTACCACCTTTTGCTTACACGTATAGAATGGAAATATAGATACTATCATTTTTCTTTCCACTCCAGTTGATTTTTTGTTTTATATTTGTTAGCAGACCAATTATTTAACGGAGGAGAATTATGTCCTCAAAGTGGCGATCATTGCAGCACCGCCACAAGTACACCTACACCTCAGTTGTTTTCCCCAAATCCTACATTGAATCGCTCGATCTCATAGCTTCTGACACCTCTAACTCCTCCAATTTCTTTTCTGAAGTAAAGCTCTTTGTTTCCCTCAACTCCACTTATGCGCAACTAGATGAAGTGAAGAAACTTGCCTCGTCCTTCACTAATTTGCTTGCCAACCCGCAAATCTCTGGCGACACAATTTCAACCTCAGCTCGATTCTACTTGGAAATTCTCTTCCTAGAGAACTCCTTGCCTCTTCATCGAACTTTAATATCTGCATTGAACAAATGCCGCAAATTCCACCATGTGATAAGCAGTTGCTTTGCCACGCTATGTGAAGAGTATGGTAATTTGGGGAAAAAGGAAAGGAAGAGGTTTCTGGTTTCTCGGTGCACATTGTCCCTAATTGGTTACCCCAAAATGGGGATTTTAGACGAGATAGTAGAGAAGTGTTATGACAGAGTCGCAATGGATGTGGTTTTTGGGTTGGAGAGCGTACTTCTAGATGTTTCTAGTGGGTCCCGCCCATCACCAGTTGTCATGGAGCAGTGCCAAGATGCCATGTCATGCATGTATTACTTGCTCCAGAGGTATCCATCAAAATTTGTTAACTCAGAGAATTCTTCAAATATTTTTAGAACTTCTCTGAGTACGATTTTGACTGTTTTAAACTCATCGTCCTTTTCTCGGGATTGTTTAATTGCCTCTGCAGTGAGTTTCTGTGCAGCAATCCAAGCTTTCATGGGGCCTGCTGAACTCTCCACTTTCATCTCACGTAAATTATTCGGAGTTTTTCCTGATGAAAATTCTAATGGGCCTATTTGTTACTCAGATTTGATTGAAGGAACTAGAGATCTCTCGATTTTGAGCAGGCTTTGCTTGCTTAGAGGGATTTTAACAGCTATACCCAGAGAAGTACTAAATGCTAATGTTACTGGTTCTGTAAATGTTTCATCATGGACTATTCTGTATAGTGGAATACTCCCTGAGCTATGCAGTTATTGCGAGAACCCTATTGATAGCCATTTCAACTTTCATGCCCTAACTGTGACTCAAATCTGCTTGCAACAGATCAAAACATCTCTGTTATCTGGCCTAACTAATTTCTCCAATGGGTATGAACCATTCTCAGAGGAGGTAAAAGCCCGTTTACTCAGAATCATCTGGAACAATCTTGAAGATTCATTAAGCCAGACAGTGAGGCAAGTGCATCTCATCTTTGATCTCTTGTTGGATATCGAGTCATCCCTTCCTTCCTCTAAAGATAACGGCACAACCAAATCTTTTCTTTCCAAAATTGCACAGGATCTTCTCCGCCTTGGGCCGCGTTGCAAAGGCAGATATGTTCCTCTGGCCTCTCTTACTAGACGGTTGGGTGCGAATTCTCTTCTGAAATTTAATTCGAACCTCCTTTTAGAAACGGCATATGCATACATAGATGATGATGTGTGTTGTGCTGTTACATCATTCTTGAAATGCTTTCTGGAGATCTTAAGAGATGGATGTTGGAGGGAATATGGGATTGAAAAAGGGTATGAAGCTTTTAGGGCTCTTTCCCTCCCTCCTCTAATGCAAGGGCTAGTATCTGGTCACTCCAAACTTCGTACCAATTTAAATACCTATGCTCTGCCTGCTGTTTTAGATGTAGATGTTGACAGCATCTTTCCAATGCTTGAATTTATCACTATTGGCCCAGGGATTAGAGAGACCAAATTGAAATCAGATTTAAAACTTGACCAGTGTATAGCAGCCTTGGTTTCTCTAATAAAGGTGTCTCGAACCATGGCTCTAATTGAAGGAGATATTGATTCTGATCCATCTGATTCTGACTGTACTGCAATTATTTTGGTTAAAGGTGTAAATGTTAGGGTTCCTGTGGAGTGGTTTGTTCTCTCGTTGATGCACTCTGATAATACTGTTAGAATAGATGCAGCCGAGTCACTGTTTCTAAACCCTAAAACCTCAAGCTTGCCTTCAGCTCTAGAGCTTAACCTGATGCGGAAAGTGGTCCCACTAAACATGAGGTGCAGCTCAACAGCCTTTCAGATGAAATGGACAAGTCTTTTCAGGAAGTTTTTCTGTCGAGTTCGCACGGCATTAGATAGACAGGTTGGTGCCTCCTCAGTAACCTTCTTTTTTTCTTTTCCTTTTCTTTTCTTTTTTCTTTATTTCATTTCATTTCATTTATTTTTTGAGAAACATGGCATAGACCCACTCATACAATTGCAGAAATCTTTAAATTAAGTTTGTTTCATCACTCTTTTAAGACTGTTCAAAATAACCCATCAAACAGACTCCTCCGAGCATGTCTAGTACTATAGATGCCCCCCTCCCCCTCAACCCTTATACACCGAATACCAGGAGTAAGAAACAAAAGAACCACAAACCAAACACTGCAAAACAAAACACAGTAACATCAATAACTTCCAGAACAGGAAGTGTGAGAGAATGAGTGCAATAAAAATGTGAGACGACTGCGCTCTTCCTCAAATCTCAGTAGCTTACTAGATTAATGAAACTTATGGCATGTCTATTTATGTTGATTAAAATTGGTTTTATGCAAATTAGGCCTTTTGTTTGTGAATATTGCCATAATACCCTATATCCTCCTGTTTGTAACTGGCAATCAACCTTTTGGAGTACTTTAAAAAAATATGCAATATTAACAATGTGTTGGAGAAGTGCACTGTGTTAAATGTAACACCTTCGCTCATCCTTTTAATAAGTCATTCTTTACTATATCCTACTAACCGAGCTACAACTCTTTTTTTGAATTTATTGGTGTTATTTGGTAGTAAGTTGTGTTGTGCTTAATGGAGATTTCTTATAGGATTTGTGGCGTCATTTTTATTTTCTTAGAGCATATTTTATAACTGATTAGCTGTCATTCTGTACTTGACATAGACTAAGCTAGTTTCATCACAGGTTAAACAAGGCTCGTGGAAACCAACAAGTTCCACTGATGAAAGCACACACAAGGCAGAGGACCTTTTCCAGTTCATGCACTGGTTCAGTCGCTTCCTCTTCTACTCATGCTATCCTTCAGCACCATACGAAAGAAAAACCATGGCCATGGAGCTTATTTTAACGATGATAGATATCTGGCCAATAAACACGCTCAAACAAAATTCAAGTTTCCTCTACCCTTATGGAGATGGCATCACCTCACCTGACTCAACCATGTCTCTTGTGGGGTCCATTGTTGATAGCTGGGACCGTCTTCGTGAGCATGCGTTTCACATCCTCTTCTGTTTTCCAACACCTCTTCCTGGAATTTGTGAAAATAATTCCATTGACAATATAATTAGATGGGCAATGAAGCTGGTACATAGCCCTCGTGTTAGAGAAAGTGATGCTGGTGCCTTAACCCTTCGGTTAATCTTCAAGAAATATGTGCTGGGTTTGGGTTGTAACGTGAAATTCTCTACTGATAACAATTCACTCACTTGTGAAATTCAAGAAGTTTCCAAAAATATCAGGAACCCTGTAATTGAGTACATTTCATTGCTTGTTGAGTGGTTGCAAAGTGTGGTTGAAGAGGGTGACAGGGACTTAACCAATGCGTGTAAGAAGAGTTTTGTGCACGGGATTTTATTAACACTCAGGTACACATTTGAGGAACTGGATTGGGGCTGTGATGCAGTGCAGTTGAATGGGGCTGAGATGAGGGCAGTGTTAGAGAGGCTTCTGGGACTTATTGTGAGGATCACTTCTCTGGCTTTATGGGTGGTATCTGCTGACGTGTGGTCCATGCCATATGACATGGATGATACTGCATGCGGTGAGGATGATGCGGATGCTTTTCTTGAGGATGGGGTTGTTCAGGAGGAAGAAGCAGGAGAAGGGGAGGCTGAGTTAGGAAGAGAATTAGGTGAAACCGATGCCAGAAAGGAGAGTAATGGCAAACCGGCAGAACATGTTGTTATGGTCGGTTGCTGGCTTGCCATGAAGGAGGTATTGATCTTTTTCATTACAATAGCTGATGATAATACTAGGTAAATGAAAATCTACCACCCACTTAGTGGATAATGCCTCGGCTATTTTTGGCTTTCTTTGTTTACCTTTTTGCATGAGTTCTGTTTATCTAATAGTTTTAAGTTGGATTCAAAGAGGATGTGGTACCAGCCTGTTGCTGTTTCTATTGAACGTGTTCTGATACAGACTTGTTCCTTTATGAGGTAATAAGTGCTTAGGATTGGCCATTGCAAGTTAAGTTAGCAAGTCTGAAGTGGAACTAGTTTTGTGGCGTACTTGGGTTTGGAGTCTATGTACTTAGATTCTTTTTTTAGATAATTATTCCAACAGCAAACTGTGTTTTTTTCTCCCCTCCCCAGGTTAGTCTTCTATTTGGAACCATAATCAGAAAAGTTCCTCTGCCTAGCTGTGCAAATTCAGATAGTAATGAAAATTATAGCAATCATGAAGAACAACACATGGACACAGGCACGGAAGTTCTTGATTTGGTTCAATTGGAAACAATGGGGAACCATTTCTTGCAAGTTCTTCTCAAAATGAAGCATAATGGTGCAATAGACAAGACAAGAGCCGGCTTTACAGCCCTTTGCAACCGCCTTCTCTGCTCAAATGATTCTAGGTACTTTAACAACTCTTTTTCTGATTTTTCTTTTGGCACCCACATATTTTTCCTTATGAGGGTAAAATATCGCCCGTCTTCATTGCAGAACGTGCTTTTCACCAAGTTACAAAAGCATGCAAGTTTATGTTTACAATTTCTGCGGCTTATTAATGACTGAATCATGATTCATGAGTACGTGTACACAAACTAATAGCCAGTTAAGACACTTTAAATACTTGAATGAAACACAAAACCAGCAGCAAAAACACAAATAAATTGTATCACATCAGTCAAGGAATGTACTTGTACTGTTCATGATTTGATGTTCTACTGAATTTCTTGAACCATGAATATCAAAAATTACCTTTGTTCAATTTCCCAGGCTTTGCAAAATGACAGAGTCATGGATGGAACTTCTGATGGAGCGAACCATTTCCAAGGAACAGACTGTAGATGACTTGCTGAGGCGAAGTGCCGGCATCCCGGCTGCATTTATTGCATTATTTCTAGCTGAGCCAGAGGGCATGCCTAAAAAGCTCCTCCCTAGAGCCTTACGGTGGCTCATTGACCTTGCCAAAAAACCCTTATCAAGCTGTGCCAAGTCTCAGAGATGTATTTCAGAAACACCAAACAAAAATCTATCCAAGACAAGGGACGAGGGTGTGGTCCCCACAGTGCATGCATTTAATGTAATGAGGGCTGCTTTTAATGATGCGAACTTGGCATCTGATACCTCAGGTTTCTCTGCTGAGGCAATGATTGTGTCGATTCGGTCCTTCTCTTCACCATATTGGGAGGTGAGAAATGCAGCCACTCTGGCATACACCGCACTGCTGCGGCGTATGGTTGGATTTTTGAATGTGCACAAGCGTGAGTCAGCACGGCGGTCAGTGACTGGGCTCGAGTTTTTTCACAGGTCAGCTGCACTCAGTTACATTTGTGATGCATTTTTTTTCACTCTCCAAAACTGACATATTACGATTGCAAATTTTAACTGATGTCTTTTGTGTTTGCAACTCCGTACCTTTTTTTTCTGGTTATATCAAATATGTCACCACAATTACTAAAAGCAAGGTTGAATCAGTTGAAAATGACCATGTTGGCCCCGATTATGAATTTTGACTCAGAAAGTAAATCACCCCATAACCTATCATGCAAACTAGGAAATTGGCATTAAGATATTCTGGGATCAAATCTATTTCAATTTGAGGTTACCCAAAATGAAAATAATTAGGTGGAACATCATAATTATCGATTTCAAGAAAAGTCTACCTTAAGCATTAGCCTGATGTATGGGTCCGTATTAGTTGCAAAAGGACGTTAATTTTTGAGGTTCCTAATATGATAATGCATACCAACTCTTGGTAGCATAGTGAAATTTACTAATGTTATGAGTTCTTGGAAGTCGGGTTGCTGTCTAACAAATCTTTCTCGCTCTCTCTATTTGCAGATACCCAGCTCTCCATCCTTTCCTATCGGAGGAACTAAAGATCGCGACGGACCTTCTCAATCCTAGCAACTCCACCCCCCACAGAGAATCTGACATAGCAAAAGCTATACACCCAAGTCTCTGCCCCATTCTTATCCTTCTCTCCCGCCTCAAGCCCTCTCCGCTCAGCTCTGGCTCAGATGAAACTCTAGACCCTTTCACCCTTCTACCTTTCATCCAAAGGTGTGCCACACAAAGCAACTTGAAGATCCGTGTTTTGGCGTCAAGGTCTTTAACCGGTTTAGTATCAAACGAAAAGCTGCATGAAGTTATCATCAATGTTTTAAATTATTTGGCAAAAAATCTGATGGAGCTTCCATTCAATTCAATTCATGGTCTCTTGTTGCAACTCTACTCGCTACTTGATAGCAATTGCCGAAGCCTAACTGATTTGTCAAGAAAGGATCAAATTGCAAGTGACGTAATACAGGTACTTTCTACTTGTTCATGGCTTGGTAATGGCACATGTCCTGTGGTTTCAAGCTCATACTTGCAGATATTAGACCTTTTGCTAAGCATTTCTAGGACAAGCAATGGTGCAAGTGGAGTTACTGCAACTGTGCAGTCTCTACTTTTTGAACTCACCTCACAGCACTTGGATGTAGATTTATTGAAAGAACTTGGAATAATGCATGATCCTACCAAAATTGAGTTGCGGGAGCAAGCAACTGCGTCATACTTCAGTTGCCTCTCCAAGGGAAGGTATGATATCTCTGATGAGGAGGTTCATTTCCACAGGTTTGGTTTTTCAAGGAAAGACCTGGCAGAGATGCCCCAAATAGGGATTCATCCAACTCAGCTTCAAGAGAGAATTCTCTCTTGTGTAACTGATTATACATATGAGGTCAGGGTGGCAACAATGAAGCAGTTGCTTAAAATGGTGGACTGTTTTAGACCTGGAAGTGAGAAAGGTGTTTTTTACCAATGGGCTCTAAATGGTCTATGGCCTGTTATCATGGACCGATTGTATGCAGAAGAAAACCCTAAATGTGTTTATTACATATTGAAGATCATCTTCTCATGGAGTTCAAAGGTCGAAGATCCTTTTGAGGCTGATAGTTTGGCTTTTCCCTTTTGGGACAGATTGGTACAGTTGAATGGTACGGTCTTGCGGTCAAAAACCAAGGAGGTTATTATTTGTTGCATGTCCATATGCATGAAGCACTTTGTGAAATTGTTGAAAAAAACTGTTTCATCAGGAGCCTGTGTAGGTGTGAATTTGGGGATGGCTATTGAAGCCATTGATTCATTTGTGAAATTGGTTAAGGGACGTAGTGACCCATCGCAACCCGTTAACATGAGAAAGGCTGCTTCTGAGGCTATAATTGCTTCATCCTTGCTTGAAGAGACAAATAAATCTGACAAGAAAAGCGTAGTCAAGTTGTTCCTTGATTTGTGGTTCATTTCCATTCAATTGTTGGAGGATGAAGATGAGAGTCTTAGACTGAGGCTTGCAAAATATGTTCAGAGAGTTTTATCCAGAAGATTGGATAATGGTTTATCATGTGATGATTCAGTGCCTACGCAAGTTGACAAGGTCATTGTTTTAAGCTTTGATTTTCTCTCTTCTGAATTTGGGAATTGGATAGAGTACCTAAATTGCTTGGCTCAAAGGGTTTTAGACACCTCAGTTTATGCAAACTCTAGCGGAGATTTAGTCAGACAAATTTTTGATAAGGAAATCGACAACCACCACGAGGAAAAGCTGTTGATCTGTCAGATTTGTTGTGCCAATTTAGAGAAGCTTGTTGTTTCCTATAATTCTAAAGAAATTCAACTGTGTGCTGAAAATTGGAGAAGGCAACTTTTGCAGCAATTGGTGTTATTCATAGGTGGTTATGTTGATTCAGGAAGGAACATTGGTTGGATTGGTGGTATAGGAAACCATAAAGATGCTTTTATGGTAGTTTATGCGTATCTATTGGGAATTTATGCACTTTCTTCCCTAGATTTAAAGGGCCGATTTAATGGGACCGAGTTGTTAGAGTTGAGTAGTATTATTAGACCATTTCTTGGGAACCCTTTGATATCTAATCTTTACTCTCTGGTAGTACGGGACTGGCAAGAGAGCTCTGTTTTGGATGGGTTCGATCCTTATTTTCTTCTCAGATGAGTTTGCATTTGATAGCAATTTATGGGTTTTCTTTTATTTTTTTGATATTTTTTTATGTACGAAAAACATGTTCCTGGAAATATTGATTTGTGTTAAACCGGATTCTGTTTCCATGAACAAATTATTTTTGAATAGCATGCTCATTGGATACTCATTGGCATGTAACTTGCTCATAATTGGAACTATGTTGTTCAAAATACTTCTCTTCAGTTTCCTATTTTATTTTTCCACATGTTATTAAATACTGCTAGGAGAGGAATTAACATGCTGATGGTTGTGCTATATTTTTCAGATGTGGTCTGTGTACATGAATGGTGTATGTGTAGGAGATGTCTCTTTATGTTTGTTTGCGTAGTGTTGTAAGGTAATTGGTTTCTAGTAAATCCCTTGACGGTTGCTGCCAAATTTTTGGAAAAAAAAAAAGATAATTTTTTTATGTATATTCCTTTGTCAAAGATAAATCATCAAATGCATGTTGAAAAATAGAAAAATTGCAATAAATTTGAAATATTATATATAATTTTTATGTATTTTATTTATATTATTTGGATGATTCCATTTTTAGCTTTTTTTTTCGAATTATTTCAAAATTATTAAACACAACTAGCAGTCAAGCACACAATTTTTGTTCCTTTGCTTGTGATACCGGTGCAGGCTATATTATTTGGAGCTGTATATGGACCTGTAGTTTTTACTCTCTTTTTTTCTCATTAAAATAATTGTTTCTGTGATCTAATGATGATTCCTACTCATGACGACTTTCGAGAGGTGCCTGGTACAATATAGATAATTAGGTGGCGATTGTCATCGCAGAAATTGATTCTGTTTCTTTTAAATAGATTTTTTTTTCTTTTTTGTTACGGTATTTTTTATTAGTGTTTACAGAGTGAATATAATAGAGGCGATTTGAAGTCTATTTCATCAATTTTTCCTTTTGACAGTAGATATTATCAATAAGTGGCTGATAATAGGAAAAATGAAACAAGCAAATGTAATGCATATTTACCTTCTGTTTCTAATGACTATGTTATACTAAAGATATTGCCATTTTGAATCTAATTACTATGTAGTATTCTTATCAGTAGATGGTTATTTTTCAATTAACAGTGTTAAATTTATTGTATTATGTGTGTGCCCCACTGCCCACCCCCAAAAACAAAATACAAACAAACAGAAAAGTATGGAGAGCAGTTTGGGTCCGATGCCCATCGGACTCAAACTGAGTTCGTTGGGTTTCATAACTGTCCATCCGCCTTAAGATCTGTGTTACTCGCTTCAATATCCGTGCAAATTTTCTTCAATAATCGTGCGCATGGATTTTGAAGTAGATCGGACGGTTTTGGAGCCCATCGGACCCAAACTGCTCTCAAAAGTATGATGATTCTGGCTCCGCCCCTAAAATTTATCTGTGCTACAAACAATCAGGATCTCTAATGCAACTCCAACAAATCAGTTAAAAAATCGTTGACTACAAACAAAATGGAAAACAAAAACAAAAATAGCTTATAGCTTTTTATTTCAAGCAAGGACTATGAGAGATTTCAATTTAGTACATTTGACTCCCGGGACGATAAACTCCCTTCCCTTTCTTAACATCACGGCCTCGATTATAGCATTATTTGTACAGAGATACATGGCCAAAAGCTACAAATAACAACTTACAAGGGGGAACCAGGAATGCCATCTAATTAAAAAAAAGTAGATTGAGAGAACTTGTCCGCAACTACCGTCTTGACATTGAATTAAATGACCTTGAACTGCTAGCTCCCTTGCTTCTAGAATAATCATTTGGTCTTGTTGGGGCCGGTATGCTGTAAACATATAAATATATGTTGCTTAGCTTGTCACAAAAGATGCAAAGAGAAACTGAAACATATATGTAAACAAGTTACTCGTACCTTCTGGAAATGGAGGAAGAAGAACTTTGAAGTGTTCTCTTCATGGTCTTATGGTTTATAATCTCTGGACTGTTGATATAGCATGGGAAAATATTCAGCATTAGAAAACAATGATATTTCATGAAAAACAGACTACATGGATTTTGTCATTTAGATCATACAAATAAAGGGAAAACTAAAGAGCATACACTGAAGCCTAAGCAACAGTTCAAATGGTATTGGTATACTATTTCAAGAACAGAGTACATGATTTTGAAATGGTGCGAGTACCATTTTATAAAGATAATACACCTTTTTTTTTTTTCTCATGTCAAATTGGTATAGCTGATACTAACATTCAATTTACTGAAATTTGATATATATTATAGACGTTCTTTATAACATACTGGTAGCGCCAAACTACTGACATGTTCCACAAAAATACGATTCAGAAAAGATGAAGTATGTTCTTTTTCTTTAATCAATAAACTTAAATACCCAAGCCGACTGACTTACAATTTATATACCCATTTGTCCAGTGGATATACTCTGTAAACAAGATACACTATTTTCTTTGTAAAGACTCTGCAGCCTATCAGTTTTGGGTATCAGGTATTTCTTTAACAGGTCCATATAAAAAAAATTATAATACTTTTCCCTAGTGATCATGACATGTCAGAATCACACCATCAATTGGGCCAATTTCTTAGAAGCCGAGGAGCTATCTGTTGAGAGAGAGAAAAGCAAAAACATATTTTAGCAAACAGTAGAGAGAGAGAGAGTACCTTTTTAGGAGCTCTATCTTTGCTTTCTTCATCAAAGGGCTCTTGTAGTTGGTGGAAAAACTAGGTCCATTTCCTGGCATAAGGCATCATGAAAATTTGATGAGAAACCTTGTTGTGATAAGTTTAATGTTATGGTCATATGCTACAAAGTCATATGAATGAAACAGATGTGGAGTACAGATTAACAAAAAATTTATATGAATGAAACAGATATGGAGTACACACTATTTCGTTCAAGGGGAGGAGGCCATTTGATATTGTAGTTTGTAGTTTCTTTTTTGGCCAAACTGGGAGCTATATAAACTTTTATTTTAAAAGACACTGAAACTGGGAGCTATATAAACTAGGCTGAAACTGGGAGTAATAAGGCGTGCCGACCAGTACAACAACCTTGGATCAGTCTACTTAAAGATAGGAAATTAAAACAAAAGTACCTCCCCAAAAGCTTCTTTTTGGAGGTGGTATTTTGGCAGTCATTTTAGTCTGCCGACTTTTCTTCTCTGGATAGTAAGAGAGGAATTGTAAAAGTTATAAGAGAGACAAAAAATCAATTAGTAATTAGAAAGCCCATTGAGAAGATAAGATATGGAGGTTCTCTTTTCATTTCCATGATAAAGAAAGAGAGGTTTTGCTATTATAGTTATTATTATAATTTAAAGATCATCTGGTTATTGTACAACTATTATTCTATCAATTTAACAATTCTCTACAGGTGATCCGACAGATTTCTGAGTGTATAAGCAATACAAAATATATCTTGATTACGTGAACTAATGGCAAGGAGAATCCTAATACATATGCTATACAAGAACATTCAACCCAGAAACCCTGCAATGCCCAAAGCTTTCTCCCTCACTACTGCATGACAATTAACTTCTGACAATCTTTTAGGCAATTCCCAAAAAAAAGAACGAAGAATAAAAGAAGTTTTAAAGAAGCAATTGACCCATGCTTGAAATAGACAACTTCATTAGAGAGCCATAAATGACAGCTTCTTAGAGGTGAAAAGGGGAAAACAAATGTTAAAGAAATTTGTGCAAATTCAAGTTGTTGTAAAGGTATAAACCAAAGAAAAAAAATCATTAGCTGGTAGCATGTTCTATCTTACAACAACAACCAAGCCTTCAGTCCCATACAAGTTGGGGTAGGCTAGTAGCATGTTCTATCAAAATCACAAAATTATTACAAACTAAAACATGATTACAATAAAAATCAGCTTACCGGCCAAACTTTCAGCATAACTCTGTTTCAGCTTCTGAGAGATCTTATTTTCAGCTTCTTCTCTCTCTTTCGTTTTCGCCTAATTTAAGCAAAGAAAAATTCAGGAGCTACTCAGAAAATTGCCAGCAGTTGTAATATAAAGAAAGCTTAAAGGTATTTGTGTAGTTATTCAACCATACAAATTGGCAAAAGAATATATAACATTAAATAGATGGCATCTAAAACCAATACGCTGCAACCAGCGGCAACCCAAGGAACTTTTAGAATTAGGATCTCCCGTAAAGTACAAGATAGTTAATTTATATAAAACATACCTTGCTAGGGCTACAGTTTCTATAGAATTACCAATTGTTTGGTTTACAATTACCAATTAAAACAAGTTACTGCCCGAATGATTTCATTAAAAGCATTGCGCACCATCAACAAACACCCAACTTTACTAAAGCCACAGTTTTAAAAAAAGTAATATTAAGTATCCTAAGACCATACCACAACGCTGCCACAAATACCAGAATTAGATTTAGAATTAGGTTACATAGAAAGGGATCTTCAAGACCACACTGCCGCTGCCGATATTTAATATCCTAAGGACCATACCACAAAACCGCCACTAAGACCAGAATTAGATTTAGAGTTAGGGTTAGGGCTTCTAGAAAGGGACCTTCAAAACCGCACTACCTCCCCAAATACCCAACTTAAATTTAGGATTAGGGAACTGGAATTGAATCATCGATAAACAAAGAAATCAGCCCTCCTCTTCTAAACCGACCTGTTTTTTTTTTTTTTTTTCATTGCTCACTTTCCCTAATTACCAAGTACTTTTGGCGAGCTCCGGTGAGTAACTGAAAACACCATAATAGGTGGGTAAGCCTTATCTCTCCTCTACGTCTTTCTTCCATTAGCTTCTCTTAATTTCTTTCTATCTGGAACCTTGGGCTATAGTCACCACGGGTAACAATTGTCTTTCCTGAGATGTAAATTTTTTAAAGTTACTAATTAAAACTAGATTCATCTCAAATCTATATAGGAACGGACCTATAAGTCTCATGCAGAACCTCCACATATATTTAACCTTTCTGAGAGTAAACCAAATGGAGTTCCACGAAAGCACCTCAAGGTAAAAAAATCTAAGAAAAAAATTAAGCTATCTATTTCTTCGTTATATGATTTGATATCTCTCGAGGATAGAAAAATTCCATGCCCAAGTTGAGAGGACCAAAATAAATCCCATCTCAAATTGAAGTGCAAAGAACCTGTCCTCTCTTAAAATTATGGGAACCTCCTTCAAATTTTGGGGCATAATTCTTACCATCCCCATTTCTCTTGCAGCATTCAGTTGGATAAAAGTAGACGTCCACTGGGCTCAATTCGATTTAAGGCAAGGTATTAGCCTTTCTCCAGAACTAACCTTTTTCCTGTTGACCAATTTAAAATGATAAAGAACCAGAACTGCAAGTTGCAACTATCTCGCAATTTATACCTATATCTGCTAATTGATTTGTTTTAGTAGCTTTGAAACTTTCTTTGATAATTATTAGTACATACTTACAGGTTCTCTAAATGTCTTACTTAAGAAAACAAGCCATGCATTAGTTTCGTGTCCTGTTATGTCCATCTTTTTATTCCAGATTCAAACAATAAACTATTTCGAGCTTAAGTGATTTGCTGTGTCAGTGCTAACACATTACTGGTCTTTTCTGTTTCTTTTTTGTATTAGCAATGCTTTCAAATTTGCAATTTGAGTTTGACAAACAGATCACCTCGTAAAGTCGTTTCCATGTAAATTGAACTTGCTTCCGATTCATCCTCTCAATTATCATCTTTGCATTATCAACTCCAAATTCTATCTCATAGAATCTCTTCCATAGTTTATCTGTCACAGGGCTGAGATCTGTACCCTGCAATATAAACATAAAAACAATTATCACAGTAAAAAAACGCTGACAACATACTTATTAACATGAAGCACTTGATACAATATTGATACTGGGGCTAAGAGAAAATTTGGAACTAAATTTAGCAAAGATTGTAAGTTCGGAGGAAAAGGGAAAATATGTAAAAATTATAGCTTACCTTAGTGCAATTTTCTATAAGCGCAAGTTGTGTCTTATTGCAGTGAGGCAGGATACGCTCCAGTAGATTGTTATCTAATCCACTAACATTGCCTATGTACCTTACATTCTCAATTGCCACGTTGGTGCATAGATCCACCAAGCTGGGCGGTCTCCTCTGTGCATCCATTGAATCACCAAATACTGTTTAAGATTCAAACACTTGTCAGACAATTGATTGGGCGATTTTCCAAACCGAATTTTCCGCGTCTTGGGTGCAAAAATCGTTTGAATCGGAAGAAACTCACCGATTTTCATTGTTTGTCTGTGACAGACTGATTATATAGATTTGATTTTGCACCGGTTCTTCAAATTGGATGTGATTGATGATCGGAATTCGGAAGAGAGATTGGGGAGGAACGTGAGCCGTGACCCGTGAGGTAGGTTGCTGACGAAGGAAGAACGAAGATAAGTCTGCCCGGTGGGACCCTATGTTCAGGAAGACAAAATTAAACGTGTAAATTTTTAGACTCTGGGGAGCGGGGACCACCGACCAGCTATTACTTTTTTTTTTTTCTATGAGACAATGTATAAACTATTTATGGTGAAAAAGAGGGAAATAAATTTGCTGTTATTCCTGTTTCAATTATTCAAAAAAATTCACACACGAATCTCAAAAAAATTCTTTTTTCATATGCGAATCTCAATAAAATCAACGGATGAGATAGAAACAACAGGTCCTATTATCCCTTTAGAACAACACCAGATTTAAGATTTATTTCTGGAAAAGAGAAATTAGGTGTTGTAACTTGTAAGTGTGTAAAAGATAATTTACTGTTATTTTTTATTGCTACTTAAATTTAAGAAAACTTAAGGAAACTTTTAAGTTGCTTATTTTACTTTACTATTTATATTTTATATTTTATATTTTTGACAGCTCAAGCTATAGCTTAATCTTTGTCTATGACAGTAAACTCTACAAGTAAAATCAAAGGTTTAAATAGCGGTTTGAATTATTAAATATAAATATAAAAATTGGCAATATATCCGAAATAGCAATTAATAATTTAAGAAAAGAAACCGACATAGTCAATAATATGATTTTGGAATTCATATTTGAAACTAAAATTAGAATGCTAATCAAAGGTTCAAACTTCGACTTTTAGATATGACTCTGTCAAATTTTACCCAAATTGTTTAATTATAATTTGATTAGCATTCTAATTTTAGTTTCAAATATGAATTCCAAAATAATATTATTGACTATGTCGGTTTCTTTTCTTAAATTATTAATTGCTATTTCGGATATATTGCCAATTTTTATATTTATATTTAATAATTCAAAAATACATATTGAAATTTAAAAAATCGAATTGGGATCTCAAAAATAGAAGGAACACAATTTTCTTTCGAGTGGTAGTGTGATCTGTGCACGTGCCACCAGAAAACAAAAACTCTCTGTTTTTTTTTTGTAAAGATTGAAGGTCCAGGCACCAAACTATTTAATACTAATGTTATTATAATAAAATATATTTTTTCTATTTAAATTTTAAACTCATAATCTCTTACATCGTGATTTTTATCATTAGATCAAATACTAGTTCTTAAAACTACGCAGAATTTTAAAGAGAGAGTATTCAAATATCTCCGCTATAGCTTTTAGTGACTTCATTGTATTATTAGTTTTACAACTTAACTTGCAAATTATTCAGATGTTCTATAAAAACATTACATTGTGATTTATATTACTATCTCTACACATAAATAAATTATGATATTTCAATATTATTCTGATTTTTTTTTATTGACGTCTAGACTCCAGAGCTTGTAAATATTAAATGATAAACCAACCCTCCTTAAGAGTTGATGATTACAATTTTTAATCCTTAGTGAAGGATTACTTGATTGATAAAATAGTAAAACATAATATTTGATAAAATAGTACTTGATTGATAAAATAGTAGGATTAAAAATAAAAATTTAGTTGAATAAAATAATATTTGATATGTAAAGATCTAAATGACCCTCCTTTCTCAAATACACATTTCTTGCTTCATATATATAATGTTTCAAAAACATAATCCCCAATCTAAATAGTGTTTTAAATATAAAATCATTTCACAAATAAGAGACAAACAATTTTAAAAAAATGGATAACATCACATAAGAAAGTGCACTTCAATTCAACTAAGTTTTCTTACAAACCGTATCACAACTCACAAGCTTCAAAGTAAATCTCAGGTCAATTGTAATGTCATAGCTTTTAAGTTCAATACAACCACAAATAGCAGAATTGTTTATTTTTCCACTTCAGCTAAAGAAATGTGTATCCGATTCAAGAAATGCTTGGTTATTAGGAAATAAAATTGCACACAGCCTTTTAAGTTAAAGCGAGAAATTACAAAAAAGACTCAAATAATTGTCCCTGCAGCACTATCCCCGCACTAAAATCCAAAAAATTTAGGTTTCCACTACTGGAACATTTAAATGTAGGTTTCCCCGCACAAAAGTCACTGAGTATTTCAATTTTTTAAAAACAAAATGGGACGAATTAGGTGTACCAGTTCCTTACTGGTCTAAATATCAGGTTTGAGTTAGTCTGGTTCCAAATTCTATTGTCTCCCGCACTCCCCTCCTTCTCCAGTATCGTAGCCATGGTAGAAAGAGAGGAGACGAGGAAAAGAAGAAAGAGGCAGCTAGGGGTGGACCCATGTGAATCTAGGGGGGGCATCTGCCTCTCTCTGGAATTTGAGTTTTAGTGGAGATCGGGACGTTTCGATCGATTTTGTCTCTGTGAATTTTTTTTTTCTCATATCTGGATGTTTGATTTGTAATTCGGACTAAATTTAAAATTAAAATTAAAATAAATTTCATGAATTATTATTGGTAATTAGAATTATATGTTAAAATATCAGAAATTACAACTCAGAGTATTGAAAATTATAAATTAAAGCATTATTTTTTATCAAGTATCTAATTAGTTAATGTGTTTAAATTCAATTAGCTATCTAAACTTGATTCGATATTTTTTTTATCCCCCGACAAAAATTCTGAATTCGCCTTTGGAGGTAGCGGCAGGGCAGGGCACACGAAAAACAAAGAAAAATTGTCTTATTAAGATGGATCTCAAAATAAAGAGCATTTTAATATGGAGATTTCTGTGGTATTAGATTTACAATTTTTTTTCTTGAGAATCACCTACATAGATCGGAGAATGACGGAGAGGAGAACAAATAATAATAAAAAAAGAGGAACAGTTTCTTAAGGAGCATGGGTAAAATCGTCCATTTTTTTTTTAAAATAGCCCTGAGGAGTGAGGAGGGATCGGATTTTAAGGCGAGAGTAGCCTCCCTTAATTTTATCTGAGTAGTGCTGGTTCGTCAGTATCGTCAGAATTGAAAGAGATTAGAAAGTCAAGTCACGCCGAACAGCTAATATTTTTTATGGAGTAAATCACCATAATATTGTATTCTTTATGTCCGTGTAATATAGATAATAAATGGTGGCTTAAATTGTTTATTTAAGTTTTAGCATTGTTGTTATTAAGACACGAAAGAGAGAGACATTGAACCCTAAAAAAATTTAGGTAAAAGGATGTTTACGTGAAATTTCTTCATCCTGATTCTATATAACTATTTCACTAATTTCCTACCAAAAAGATGCACGCTCGGCTACAAATCAGTAGGCGCGTTCTGAGTGGGAACTACCAAAAGTTTAAACAATTCAACCTAATTACCAACTACATATTACAAAAAGAGTTTTTCGTTTTTTTATTTATCTTAGTTTTCTTTTTAGGGAAGGAAGGATTAAGTCCCCCTGCGCTACGTGACAAAGTTGTCAGGTATTTTTGACAGTTCTGGTGACTAGACTTTTAGGTAATGAGAAGACGGGATACTATTAGAAATTATAAGGTTATCAAATGCTTCTTTGAGAATGTCCTTTCTATTAAGATGTAGATTTACAACCAAAGATGACAGACAGTAGGCACCAATATTCCCCATTGCCCCTTGAAAAAGAACTGAATAATAATACTATAATCAAATACAGACAGGTGAAAATATCTTACATGTCTGAGACCCAAAAAAAATAACATATGAACTAAAATTTTGTAATAATCAGTTTCTTCATAAGAGGAACTGTTTTCAAACAAATCCTAGTTTTCTGACAGCACTGGTGGGACGAAACTGTAACCCTGGAGAGACTGCTCAAAGATGTGTCCCACTCTAAGTAATTTGCCCTACAAAATTGTTATTCTTTGTTACATAAGTAACCTGATTCTAGAAATCTTGTTGCATGTACCATAAAAACATAATGAAGAAGTGTGGGGTAACAGTAAAAGACCAGAGCTGATATGCACGGGAGATAAGAGGAGCAAGACCTGCAGCCTGGTATGGTTTTATACACAGGTACAACAGTCATGTAAACAACTACAAATAGACAAAATTAAGTATTATACTACCTCACTGAAGGAGGAACCGATCATCTGAAGGCCAACTGGGAGGCCAGAGGCCCCACCTTCAACAAATCCACATGGCACTACCAGTGAAGGGAGCCCCGCTAGGTTTACATTTACCTGGATTAAAACACACAAAGTATAAATATAGCATAAACAATGATCTTTCAAAGGGTGAGGTGCTCTATTATCAAGTTTGTCCCTACAAGAGGCATTATGCCATGCCAGTATATTACCAGTATCATACCAATGCCAGTAAGTTAAGATGCAGTGAGTAAAACACTTTGGTTCCAATGAATATTGTTTAAAACACTGCCTGCTTGTACACGATTAGTACTTTCAAAGCTAACAACTTCCATTTGGGACAAGGGAATAATAAGCTAAGAACATCATTACAAATATAGTTTTAAAATATCAAAAGCAACAAAATTATATAACTAATTATCTGCTGTCTTCAAACCAAGCAATGCATTGAATTAATGTTATGACACAACTGTTGATGAAATTATGAGCAACTCAAATGAGTTAATCCACATTTTTTTGGGAATCAGAGATGAACCAAGAGAAATTTTGAAAAGAAGGCAGAAAACTCAAAGCCCTCATATTCCTCTTTTGAAAAAAAAAAATCTATAATTAGAAATTTGGAACCGATATCAGAGCATTGGACATGGAACAAACCAAGGATTCAGACTTTTTACATTATAAAAATATAACTGAGAAAATTTCATAATCCAGAGTTGAAAGCTTGGTCTTTTTTCATTTTCTATAAGTAGAATAATTAAATCTAACCTACATGTATTATACTTTCCTAACTGGTTATTATGAATTCAATAGGTAGTCTTGCATACCTTTTCATATATACAACTCAAAGCTTGCTAAAAGAAGAATAATTTAATTCAGATTATTGGAGATGAAGATAAAAACTCTGTACCGTCATGATGTCACCAGCATACATCGCCAATGGATCATTCGTCTTTTCACCTGGTGCAACATAAGCAATTAGAATTTGCCAGAGTTCTGTTTGGAGGGGTGGGGGGAGGGGAGAAAGAGAGCAAGAGAAAGAGAGAGAGAGATACCAAGCTTATATGCAGCAGATGGGGCAGCAGGTGAAATGAGAATATCGTATTGATCAAGAGCATCCTTGAAGCTTTTCTGAACCAACGTCCTCACCTAAAACAAAACTATGATTTTTCATTGTAACTTACTTTTCATTTTGTACTGCTTTGGTTTCATTCATTTTTTTATTGGTAAATTCTAATAAAAAGTTTTCAGGTTTCAAACTATTGTGGCTATTTACCTGCTGTGCTCTCTTGTAGTATGCATCATAGTACCCAGCAGAGAGAGCATATGTTCCCATCAATATTCTCATTTTTACCTGAACAAATGATATCATAAGATTATTTTCAGGAGGACTCTCTCAACTACAGATAATTCTAAAGGACAATTATAATTCTACAATAAAAGAAAGAAATCAAAGTACCTCATGCCCCAAACCTTTAGCCCGGGAATTTCCATAGAGCAAGCTTAGATCATCAGCACCAGCTTGTTGCCCATACCTGGTAAGTTACACGAGTAAGATTGATCTTCATAACTTTTGATCGATTCAAAAGCACCAATAGGCACTGAAGAATAGTCACCTAACACTATCATAGCGTGCTAGATTTGAAGATGCTTCTGACGAGGCTAAGATATAGTATGCTGGTAGACCGAGGTCAAACGAAGGCAATGATACCTGAATTCAAGCAGCAAAATAAAATAACATAAATTGTTTATCCAAAAGAGGAGGATTTAAATGCCACCACCTTTTATATTCTTAATAACAAATATCTAAATATCAAATAACAAAATAAAACTGTTCAATGTGATCTATATTACTTTCGCTGCATGCACATAACAAATCTTGACATTTCAACTGAATTTTGATGGCAATTGATAATTTAAGAATCAGAAATTGTCCAGATCAATAAATTTGTAACAGCTTTTGATGCCAATCAAAACAAAGTCAAAATGCCATAACTTCTCATTTGTGTGTAGATAAAGTGAAATAGAGCACATCTAATGATTTTTGAGTTGTTTAAGTTCTAAAATGGAGACATTTGAAACCTCCTTGCACAATGGATGAGATCATGAATGCTATTGATATAAGCAGCAGAAAAGTGACAACTAACCTCAGCCACAATAGATCCTAGCTGCTCAAGATGTGACGAAGCTGCTTTAATCGAAGATACAACCCCTGCTTCTATACCATCACCAAGAGTCTCCATAATTACCCCTATTTTTAAACCTTTCAAAGGCTTTGAATCGAGCTGATCCAGATCTACCATTTCAGATGAATAATCAGGTACTTCCTACAGATTAAATTGTTTGTTAGAATCAATGTACAGTATAATGATTAATGATCTCACAAAATTGTTTGTATGGTGGGGACTTCCGCAACACACGGGCATTAAAAGTATCTACTTGTTGGTTTTTGCGAAAACACTCTATATTCCTCATGTCTGCTGCAGTAGTTCGTATTTAAGATACTTACAAATACTACCAACTGTCAAATTGTAATATAAAAAAGGTAGATCTTATTTGAAAACCCAAATCCAATAAACCCGAACCAAACTATAATGTAGTGTACAAGTTTATATCAATTATTTGTTGGGAGATTTGGTGAAGAAAATTGTAGGAGAAATTTAGTCATCTTATGTGTGACCTTACCTCAGGTTTTTTATCATCAGGTGCCATTATATGATCTCAGTTGCAAATACTAGCTCAATGCTATTTGCATATACAATATAATACTGAAATTAATTTGCAAGTCCTGTATTTTCCCAGCTGTACTGAAGAAGCCTATCAGGGTCATGAACAGTGCAGTAATTAAGTGTAAATATGCTTACATGACTACTGCTAGTGGCATCTAATCTGTCATGGCCCGCAATAGCAGACAATACAATAGCAGTGTCAATAACTGAAGAACCAAACACGCCAACCACATCAAGTGATGAGGCATAAGCCATGAGCCCAAAGCGAGACACGCGACCATATGTCGGCTTCAGCCCCACTACACCGCAAAATGATGCTGGCTGTCTGACACTTCCACCAGTGTCGCTCCCAAGAGAGGTAACACATTGTCTGGCTGAAACAGCGGCAGCTGAGCCACCAGAAGAACCACCGGGCACACGTGATGTGTCCCACGGGTTTTTGGTCACCTACAAGTGAATATCTATTTTACTTTTTTAACTTTTCTTTGTATAAGAATTGGTATGAGAAACATCAAATGCTGTTAGATGATGAGCTTAACTCAATAATAGGAGTTTACATATAGCTTAGTATTTCATGTATCACTTGACCAAGCTTTGGCAGGAACATGTGCCAGAGTTTGTATTATCAGAATGATATAATTTTTATCAGCTTATCTTCAAGTTATTAAGATTGATTATGCCTGTCTAATTATATCCAAAGTGCTAAAATAGAGACCAGTCTTATTTATCTGAGTCAACTAACTCTCCAAGAATATACATGTTTCAATTGGAAGTTCCCTTCTCTGGGAAAACTACAAAGTCCCAAAATTCCCTTCTCAGGGGAAACTAAAGAAGAAATAATAATAAAACTAAATAGAAAAAAGATTGCATACATGAAACCCGGAGCCTTCAGTGGTGCTTCCCATTCCAAACTCGTCCATGTTTGTCTTTCCAGCAATTATTGCACCAGCCTCTCTCAGCTTTCTAACCGCCGTTGCATCAAAAGCGGGTCTATATCCGTCCAAAATTCGAGAACCACCAGTTGAAGGCATGTCGACGGTACACAAGTTATCCTTGACCCCTACCAAAACCCCAGCAAGAGGCCCCACATCCTCTCCATTCTCTACCTTCCGGTCCAACTCCAGTGCATCCTTCAATACAGAATCTGACAAGTGGATGAAGCTCTTGAGCTGTGGTTCAGTCAGCCGGATCCGGTCAAGGTATTCTGCGGCGATTTCGACAGCTTTCTTACTTCCAGAGAGGAGAGATTCGCGAATTGAGGGAATGGAAGAGGTGGTGCTCTGAGGGGCTAGTGTTTGAGGGGAGAGAGAGGGGAGGGAGGCAAGGCAACGGTGAGTACAGGGGGTTTTAGAGGAGAGAGAAAGCGGTATACGCGTCGAGGTTAGTAGGAGGCGAGGATTTTGGATAGGAGAAGGCATTGTCACTTGTAAGGTTGAGCTCGTGCAGTGCTTCCTTCCCTGCTAATGGCGTTTGGAACAGCTTGGATTCATGGAAGCGACTAGCGAGCGAGCTAAGAGACTAGAACCCCTCAATTCATCCTTTGATTTATCAAATCAAGTAACTCGGGAAGGGCTCAAACGCCCCTAATGGGCCGGCTTTAGCTCCAAGTTCTATCCAGACCATTAAAATGGCACAAAAATTAAAATTCGGATTCGGCCCGTCTTTTTTTTTTGAAATCTTGTCAGTGGCTGACAAGTTGTCCATTTGAACCCGAGTACCGAGTCCGACTCGAAAACACTCGGAAAAAATAGTACGGAAATAATAAAAGGGAAGAGAGAGATAATATAAGATTTAGAAGCGGAGCGATTAGGATAGCACTGAATAAAATTAAATACTAAGATATAGAATGTTAAATAGAATTCATGTAACTTATTTATAATTTTAGAAATTAATATTTTTTATTGTAAAGATAAATACTAATTTTAATAATGTTAAATACTAACATCTCTAAAGTTCAATACTAACATTTTTAAGTTAAATACTAAGGTGTGTAAAGTTGAATACTAAGATATAGGATGCTAAATAGAATTCATACAACTTATTTATAATTTTAGAGATTAATACTTTTGACTTTACAGATGTGTGGGGATGCGGGAACAATGCCAAATATTGAAGTTGGACGCGGACGCGAACGGTTAATACTCCAATGAATAGAGTTAAATACTTGTTCAATGCACTATTAATACACTAAATATTGAAGTTAAATATTGCAGGAAATTTAAACCATCAAATGTCGGAACCTAATTTTTTTGTCTTTTAGTGCGGGGACGCGGGGACAGATATGTTAATTTTTTGCGAGGACAGAGATTGTTTCGCTGTTAGACAGACGGTTAATACTCCAATGAATATAGTTAAATACTTATTCAATGCACTGTAAATACACTGTATATAGATGTTAATACTGATGGAAATTTAAATACTCAAATTGTCGGGACAAGATTTTTTTGTCTTTTAGTGCGGGGATATGGGGGGATGGAGGTGCGGGGACAGTTATCTGGGTCCTTAATAAAAATAGCTGAGCTGTTGCAAAAGTAGTTCCTAATTGCCCGATTTTTTTATTAATAGGAAAAATACAATAAAAATGACGATAATGAGGAATGATTTCGATAAATTTCGAAATCTAAGAAGAACGTTATGGTTTATAACGTCCAGAACACTGTAGCTGGACGTTATAAACCATAATGGTCAGAAAGGCAAATGGTTACAATAAACTTTGGATAATCATTTTGTGTAAAGGTGCTGAGAACTTGTTACAATAAACTTGGAATCAAATAAATTGACAAATGGTTTAAATCAAGGTTCTAAATAGCGTTTATCGCGTCATCGCGGGAAGGCTGCAAAAAAGCTATAGCGGATAGCATAGCTATAGCGGAAGCTATGCCACATAGCGTTTTTTATTTTTACAAAAATTCTATTATATATTTGTACTAAGTATCAACATAATTTAAAGTCTCATATAACAATAAATAACATCAAATTAATTAAAAACTATAATACTCGTATTGGACCAATACAAAGTCCAAATTACAGTTCAAAATATCCCAATTTGGAAAGGTCGCCAATTTATAATTTTCACAATTTGAGCGACAAAGGTTTCTTCTCAATAGTAGCAACCAATCTTTTAATTGATTTTGATTTGAGATTTTATTTTAATTTTTAATTTAAGTTATTTGCCCAAAAAAACTCACAGTTAAAGCCTAATTGAGTCTTTTTTATTAAATCCCATATAAAAATGCCAAAAAAAAGTATATATTTCATAGCGCGCGCTATTTGCACTACACGCTAAGCGCTATAGCGGACCGTTATTACCGCTATAGCGGCCGTAGCGCAATTAGCGCATTTTGATGTCATAGCGTAGCGTTTAGGTTTCAAAAACGCTATAGCGGCGTTATAGCGTGCTATTTAGAACACCGGTTTAAATAGCTCTTTTATTTAACTGCAATGATATTTTTCTCCCTCCCATTAGTGTGAGTTTTATCACTGTAAATTAATTCCAGCGTTTAACTAACCGGGGCGAGAAAGGCAGGAGCAATAACATACACATCATAGCATAAAAGGTGAGTAACAACAGAAAAAATTAAAAATTATTCCATTGCCGGGATTTGAACCCGGGTCGTCTGGGTGAAAGCCAGATATCCTAACCGGACTAGACGACAATGGATTTGTGATTTGTTAGTTTAATATAGTTATCTATAACAGAATATAATCAATCCTATTCACAGGCCCCATCTAAAAGAAAACAACATGATCATTTTTTATTTATTAATTAATTCAGTAAATAAGTTGTGGCTATGAATTCCAAAATGTGTTTGACTTGTTGAATTCGAGATGACTCGCAATGGTACTAATAATGTTAGGCATGCAGCAATTAATAAAAATAGCCGAGCTGTTTCAAAAGTAGCTCCTAATTGCCCGATTTTTTTATTAATAGGAAAAATACAATAAAAATAACGATAATAAGGAATGATTTCGGTAAATTTCAAAATCTAGGATACTGTAGTTGGACATTATAAACTATAACACCCAGTTAATCTGATTGAATAATTGCTAATTAACCAAAAAAACACTATAGCTGGCCGTTATCGTCCATAACGGGCAAACTTTTTTTAAGTGCATTAATTAGCGGTAATCTAATTTCGCTAATCAGACCGTTGTGGTTTAAAACATCCAGATGACGTTATACACAATCACGTTTTTCTTACTTTTCAAATTCTCCGCAAAACCTTTCCCAAAGCTGATATTTTTTTATTTTTTTTATTAATAAAAATTCCGGCCTAATTGCACAACCTAACATGCCTCTAGTTAGAAAAAGTTTGAATTAATGTCTGTGGCAACACTAAAGGTTAGTCTCCCTCTCTCTAGTAACAAAGATGGTGAGTTAATATTTGATTAATAAGTTTTAGTTTTAATTATCTCGCAACTTTTAAATGAGCCATGAATTAATTAAAAGTATATATCTAGCATGCACGCACCCTGTAATTCATTACAGATAGTTTTAATTATGTTAGAAATAAAGTATCCTTTCAAACTAACTCTAATAATTCTTTATTCAAGTTTTAGATAATATTAGAGCATTATTGTCTAGTTTGATAATTTAATAATCTGAAGTGATCGTAAAATATTTGAAAAACATCTAGTATACACACCATGCTGTAAAATGTATTATTGAAGGTTTTCTTTTGTGTAAAAAGTAGATATATTTTTTTTTTGGAAATTGTTATAGTAAATCTTTGTTTAAGTTTCGATATTATTTTAAATACAACATGTTTGATGACTTGAAATGAGTTTCTACTGTATTAAGGATATTTTTAACATGCATGGAACGTCTTGTGTTTGTATAGATTCTGATTGGTTATTTATCTAACAAATATTGTACTAGTATTACTCTTATTAGAAAACAAAAACTAAGGCTATGGTAATACGTATATTACGAATCGACTAGTGTTATAGATTCAAATCTCTTTTTTCAAAGTTCAGTCCAACCATTAAATGTGTTTTTCAAAATGTACTTAGAAACTTAATTTTATATTTATTTTATTATTTTTAGATAGATAGAAAATTACTGTTTTTACTATTCATAATTTTTTTATCAAGTGATTTTCACATTTTCTACTTAAAAAATTTAAAAAATATAATGCATGTATATTTTTATATGAAGATCAGGTTTAACAGTTCAAATCGACAGTTTATATTTTGAAAATAAAGATATAAATTCGTAATACTATTTCATTGGTACGGTACTTTTCTCACTTTTTAATACCGGCATTTTTATTCATAACCAAAAAAAAATATAAAATATTATTAATAACCCGACTCTCGCCGATTTTCCACCCATAACCAACCCGCCCCCCCGTGGGGCGGTTTACCCCCCCCAACCCGCCCCCCAGTGGGGCGGTTTAGTAATATTTTTTTTTTAAATACCCTCCCTCCCCAAACCAAACCCTACCCGCCCCCCCACAGCCCCCACCCGAAACCACCCCCAACCCGCCGGTTTTGGCCCAAAAACGGCGTTTTTTCGTCCCGAACGCGACATTTCGCATCTCTCAACCGTTCCCGACCCCTCTCTCTCTCTCTACCGCCCTCTCCCTCTCTCCCTCTCTCTACCCGCCACCCTCTCTCTCTCCATTTCATTTTCATTTTTTCGCCCCGTCACCGCCGCGCCGTCGCTCCGAATCCATTTTCGGGTATGAAGTTATTTCTTTAACTTGTTTATAAATTATTTAGATTTTTATAAATTATTTGGAATTTTGTATAAATTATTCGAAATTACGGGATTTATATGAAATTGTTAGAAATTGCGGAATTTGCTTGAAATTGTTGTTATTGAATTTAGTAGAAATTGATTGGAATTGTTTAGGGTTGTTAGAAATAGTTTGAAATTTTTGAAAAATGGTAGAAATTTTTACAAATTGTTAGAAATTGTTAGAAATTATTAAATTAGAAATGTTAGAAATTGGAATTGTTAGAAATTATTTGATTGGAATTGTTAGAAATTAGTTGATTGGAATTGTTAGAAATTAGTTGATTGGAATTGTTAGAAATTATTTGATTGGAATTGTTAGAAATTATTTTATTGGAATTGTTAGAAATTATTTGATTGGAATTGTTAGAAATTATTAGAAATTGAAATTGTTAGAAATTATTAGAAATTGAAATTGTTAGAAATTATTTTATTGGAATTGTTAGAAATTAGTTGATTGGAATTGTTAGAAATTATTTGATTGGAATTGTTAGAAATTATTAGAAATTGGAATTGTTAGAAATTAGTTGATTGGAATTGTTAGAAATTATTTGATTGGAATTGTTAGAAATTATTAGAAATTGAAATTGTTAGAAATTATTTGATTAGAATTGTTAGAAATTATTTGATTGGAATTGTTAGAAATTATTTTATTGGAATTGTTAGAAATTATTAGAAATTGGAATTGTTAGAAATTATTTGATTGGAATTGTTAGAAATTATTTGATTGGAATTGTTAGAAATTATTTTATTGGAATTGTTAGAAATTATTAGAAATTGGAATTGTTAGAAATTATTTTATTGGAATTGTTAGAAATTATTAGAAATTGGAATTGTTAGAAATTATTTGATTGGAATTGTTAGAAATTATTTGATTGGAATTGTTAGAAATTATTTTATTGGAATTGTTAGAAATTATTAGAAATTGAAATTGTTAGAAATTATTTTATTGGAATTGTTAGAAATTATTAGAAATTGAAATTGTTAGAAATTATTTGATTGGAATTGTTAGAAATTATTAGATGAGAATTTGAGAAAATAACAGAGTTGAAATTTAATTGAGTGGAATTAAGTTGTACAATCTCATAGGAATTTTTAAATAGAATTGTTAGAAATTGGTGTTATAATTATAAACTTGATATTTTCAAATGCAGCATGACTAGACATCGACGTGAGCGACCACGAGATACGTCGGAGCCATCACCAGCTCACGCCGATCCCACTGCGGAGGGTGACGATCCATGGGATGGCGCACCACATCGTGCAGATACGTTCAGTCCTCTCCTGTGGGTCCCTCACAGGATTCACCGTGTCTCACTTGCATCGATAGAGGTACGTTTCAAACAACAAATAGTTATTCAGTTCCACTGGTCTAAAACATTGATAAATGCAGGACGAGTCCATGTTGACGGTGCGGCACCGCTCGCCGGAGATACCGTATGTCGCAAATCCACTGATGGATCGGTACCTCATTAACCTCGGGTTATACCAGCTAGCCACAATGAAACAACCACGGCGGATTGACCAGGCACTCATGTGCGGTCTCGTGGAGAGATGGTGACCTGAGACCCATTCATTCCATCTCCCGGTGGGGGAGATGACAGTGACCCTACAGGACGTGAGTGCCTTATGGGGTCTGCGGATCGATGGTGATCCGGTAGGGGGGGTCTGCGGATCGATGGTGATTCGGTAGGGGGTGTCTCGGATCATCAGACACTCCAGACGTTGATCCCAGAGCTGTTGGGTGTGCATGTGGAGGGGGTGGCAAAGAAGCTAAAACGGAAGAATGAGGACGATGATGAGAAGTTCTCCCAGTACTGCATCAGTCTTAAGGCTCTCCGCCAATATGCCGTCGAAATTGCCATTACCCCATTCACGTCTGACGTGGAGCATGTCAAGAGGTAATTTCTAAGTCCATTACATTACATTAAAAATATTTTTGAAAAGAATAAACAGTTATTTACTTTCTCTTGAAACTGTAGGTATGTTAGGGCATTCGTGCTTGACTTATGTGGTACCACGATGTTTGTCGATTCTAGTGGCGACTCGGTTCCGATTATGTTCCTCCAGCAGCTGGAGCTACTCGATAAGCAATCGCGGTGGAACTGGGGTGGAGCCGTGCTTGCATGTTTGTACAGAGGACTGTGCCACGCTTGTCTGGTAAGTCTTCTTCAATTAATGTTATTTACGTTTTTTTTATTTGATAATAACAAATACACATCTACAATTTCAGAGAGGCAGCCAGCAGTTCAATGGGCCACTCCTTCTACTACAGCAATGGTCCTGGTCGCACCTACCGGTCTGCCGACCCGAAATTCCATCAAATGTGAAGTGGCAAAGGGGCTCCGACATCGAGAAAAGCCCTCCATACGGCGCCATATGGGGTAGCCGCCTCCGCTATTTTAACACGCCGAGGGGAGGGACGGCGGGTATCTCGTACGTCCGAAATCAGCTCCAACTGTTGCACCAGGCAAACATCGAGTGGTTCCCGTATCGGCCGTGGTACCGGGCTAGGATATTCTGTCGCTTGACGATGGAACAGAGGGATCTCGGTTTATATCGGGGTCCGGTCGTTTGTTACTGGATAGTTGAGTATCACTATCCTGATCGGGTTTCTCGTCAGTTCGGCTTCGATGCTTTCATCCCAGATGACCCGATACTTGGTGAGGATGAGACAGAGAAGTTGCACAAGTAAGTAATACACAACTGAATATTGATATTATTTTACAAATTGTATCTAACTAACTTATAATGCAGTACCTTCCATAAGAAGCCAGAGGTGGATTGGAGCGGCCGCCATTTAGCCCACTATAGGATTGCCCGCACGCCTGAGAACCACTTGTGGGTCCCGCCTGACCCGGCAGACGTCAGTTTGGGAGCGGGACCATGGGCATTGCGATATATGGTCTGGTACCAGCGGTGGTGCATGAATTCGGTGTACTTACAGGGCGACTACGGTGATTCTCTTCGGCGGAGAATGATGGGTGACGAGAGTAAGACCCATTTGCCATGGGGCCCGACCAGTACTCGAGCGGTAAGTAATAAAGATTACTTGTAGTATTAGTTTGTTCCATACAACTTATTTTCTAATTAATCGTTATGAACAGGTACTAACGGGGATCCGAGGAGTTGCACACAGCTTGGTGTGCATGGCGAAAAAAAGTTTTCGGGCGTTCGGGTGTACTATGCTGCATCACACTGCTCCGATCGTCGAGGATTCCCAGTTCGATGGACGCCTCATTGGCATGTTGCACGACGCTGGTGAGAACATCAACTGGCGTGAGATCAAGAAAGACTCACCAGCGCCGACCCAGCCAAATCAAGAACGGGAATTAGTATACGACGATGACCTACCACCACCCCCCGAAGGTATTATAAGTTAAATTATTTTACCATACACGTCAATTTTGTTTTACAAAGTGTGTTCTTAACAATTTCAACTGAAATGTTGCAGAAGACAACCCGGATTGGGCGTTCCACGATTGGGTGCTCGACAACAAAAAATGGCACGCCTACTACAATAAATTTAATGTGCCGGTGCAGCTTGGCGAGGTAAGCTGGTTCGTCTCTGTATAAATTAAATTTTCGTTATTTTCATAAAGAAAAACTAACATTATATAACTGCAGGATGGAAATCCTATGTGGTGTGCTGAACCCACTTTCACTGCAGCAGACTTTGGCCTCACCGCCACCGGTGTAGAGGATGTCACCGGAGCCACACCATCGATGCCACCCCCCAGGCAGCACGACCACGAGGCTAGTGGCAGTGGGGCACAGCAGCCCACTGATGCTTGGGAGACTGCTGCGTTCGGGACACAGCCCCCGAGCACATATACTGGGGACTGGGAGTTCGATCCATGGGAGACGAATCCATCACAGGGTACTCAGTATGATCCATTGCCCGATTCATACCGACGATCCACGGGCACAATGCAGGAGGACATGCATGTGGATTATTCTGATGACGAGGAGGACGTGCATGTGGATCTGACTCATAACGAGGATCCTCCACAGCCACAGAGGAGGCGTGTGCAGCGACAAAAGACCCGCACGCAGCCGCCGAGGGCGTGCGGGCCGGCTTCCAGACTGTCATTGTCCGGTCGTCGTCCTCGTTGATAGTTTTTTATATTTCATATTGTAGACCTGACAGTAGTATTTTTATATTTCCGTTTCTATATTTTATGTTGATTAGACGTTATTTGCTGATTTTATTCACTTTGTTTTCGTTTCTATATTTTATGTTGATCAGATGTTATTTGATTATTTTGTTCACTTATGTTTTAAACTATTCACAAATCATAAAATCCATCGTATTAAAAATATAAACAAATACTTATAAATCTATCGTATTAAATAAAAAAAAAAAAAAAAAATAGTAAACCGCCCCACGGGGGGGCGGGTTGGGGTGGGGGTAAACCGCCCCATGGGGGGGCGGGTTGGGCATGGGTGGAAAACTTTCGGGAGTCAGGTTATTAATAATATTTTATATTTTTTTTTGGTTATGAATAAAAATGCCGGTTTTTAATATGTTGTTTACAATATCCTGGACAAAATTAGAATATCAACTTGGGTAAAATTAGAATGAAATTAATAACAGTATTTTTTAAATTAACCTCATCTTCATTTCAGTGCACCCTATTTATTTAAAATTAACTCTCACTTCAAAGTTCAAACCCTCCTCCACTTTCACCACGTGGTCAATAGTAATTAATCTCTTGGACATGTGGCAATTAAAAAATACTTTTTAATTTTAAAAAACTTTCTTTTATTAAGTTTTCTGTACATTTCTACAATTAGAAGAGAAAGTGCCGCATTAAATTAGATCACTATCCCATCATCCTTGCTCTCAACTCTCAAGTCTGAAGCAAAAGAGAATGGATGACGTCGATGCCGAGAACACCATTCCCACCGTCGATCTATCTCAATTCTTCAGCAAAGAGGAAGAGGGAAGAAAGCTGGCCACTGATACTATAGCCCAAGCTTGCCAAACCTATGGTTTCTTTCGAATAATCAATCATGGCGTCCCAGCCGAGCTTATGGCCCGAGCACTCGACGTGTCTAAGGAGTTTTTTGCACTGCCTGATGAGGAGAAGCACAAGGTCAAGCCGATAGAAGGATCGAAAGCACCTCTTCCAGCCGGGTACGCATGGCAACCGGAGCATTCCAAGGATAAGAATGAGTATTTCATGGTGTTTTCTCCGGATCTTGGGTTTAATCCGTACCCTCATCAACCAGCAGAGTTTAAGTTAGTGATATTTAATCAAACATGCACAATTGTACGTTTTCAATTATTTATCAGGAATAAAGCTAGATGGTATTAAAAGGTCTTGAATTCTTGATTCATATATATATGGAGATCTTAATAGAGGATGATAGAACAAGTCAAAAGGAGGTGTAAAAATAGTACTTGTAATAGGATGTTAGGTTAATTGTTAGAGCTAATCAATAGAAGTTAGTTAGATTATTATGAACTTATGATTGTAAAGCTAGCCTATAAATATAGGTCATTTGTACTAAACATAATTCAAGGAAATACAATCCATTATACTTGAGAACTAGTTTTTGGTCTAGTGGTAAAAACAATGCCCTCAGTGTAAGAGGTAGTAGGTTCGAAATCCAAAAAGTACAATCATTTGTAGATATTAAATAGTTGGGTGGCTTGACCTCCGATCTTTACTAAAAAAACAATTTTGTTACACCTCCAATCATTTTGTCATTGGATTTTGATTTCATTCAACGTAATTTACTTTGAAGGGGGGTTATAGAAAAGTGCTACCAAAGGCTGGAAGAAGTAGCATCCTTGATCCAAGAAATTATCAACAATTGCATGGACCTTCCACCAAATTTCCTCAAGGAGTACAACAGCAGCCGCAATTTTGATTTTATGACAGCTTTGCGGTACTTCCCGGCAACTGAGACGGAGAACAATGGGCTGAGTGAACACCAGGATGGGAACTGCATCACTCTTGTTTTCCAAGACAAGATTGGAGGGCTAGAAATTTTGAAGAATGACAACTGGATCCAAATTGAGCCTAGTGAGGGGGACATTATTGTAAATTTAGGCGATATGATTCAGGTAAAATTTTCAATTTCACCACTCTCGGAGCATATCTTGACCAAAATAGCCTCTGAGTTTATCATCTCTCTCTCCTTGGGTGCTAACTGCTTTCATTAAATTGACCAACAGATTTTGTAATCCTTCTTATGTCTATTTATTTGCAAGGATGTAGTAGATTCTTTTCTTTTGCATTATGACCCTATTGCCTGAACCTCTTCTGTGTCATTCAAAAATCTAAGGGCCTGTTCGGCAGGCCATTGGGAATAGGCATGGGCACGGAAATTGAACTAAAAAATACTGTTTACGTGGGAAAAAAAAATTCAGTTGAACTGAATTTTTATTTTCCCGCGGGAACAGTGGAGCAGCCGAACACGCCCTAAAAATATATTTTTTTGAGTAATTTAAAAATATGATAGGTCTGAGTAATTTAAAAATATGATCAGGTAACACAAGCTATGCATATGAGATACTTTCTTCTTTTTTCTAAAAAAAATGGTTCTCCAAAATGCTAGAGGATAGTGGTTCTCCAAAATGCTAGAGGATAGTGGTTCTCTAAAAAAAATGGTTCTCCAAAATGGTTCTCCAAAATGGGGGGGGGGGGGGGGGGGGGGTTGTTGGAGGATAGTGTCATTACCAGTGTCGAAAAACAAAATTGGTTTGTTCGTTAAATATACAATGTGCATTTTTCATATTATTTCCCTTTTTGTGCTTGTTTCTGAACTGACACATAAGTTCTCCTGTATTTCCAATGAAAAAATGAAGCAAATATTAAATAGTTAAGTTAAAATGGTACAAGGGTTTAAAGAAGAACACTGACGGGATATATACATCACATGCAGCATATATAGCATGATGACGATCATGACAAATGAGATTGGCTTTTATCCTATTAAATCTTATTAAATCGTAAATTATATAAAAAAAAGACAACCATAACAACTGTTAAAAAAAAAAATCTTTTCTTAAAGTATAACTGGTATCACACTGTTATCAAAATATATAAAAGAAGTAGAATTCTAGATATGTTCTCTATGATTGAAATAGGCTTTCTATCATATTTAGTGCAAATTTGGAAAAACATTGATTACCCTTCAAGTGATTTGAAAAATTAAAAGGTAAGTTTTTTCATAAATGATATAATATAAACCAATCTAAAATATCTCTAGCATTTCCTTTTTTTCAATTTTGATTTATTTGTTAGCTTTAAATAAATAATATTATCATTTTAATTCGTTCTTGTTATTAGTTTCCTAAAAATAAAACTAAGCCCGTCTAGCTCAGTTGGTAGAGCGCAAGGCTCTTAACCTTGTGGTCGTGGGTTCGAGCCCCACGGTGGGCGGTGTGCATTTTTTTTTTTCGGATTTTCATCACTGCCAATTTACTTTTGAGAATTAGCCAATTTAGCCAGAAAAGTTAAAAACACAATTTCCGTTCTCCAATAACCCGCCTCAAAATTGCGCGCGTGTTTAGATAGGATAGATTTTTTTTATGATATTTTAGGATTTTTCCGGTCTCCGCGGGTTCTCATATCACTTGATTTAAAAATTATGAACTATTGAAACTAAGATTTTAAATAGCGATTATCGCATCGTAAAAAGACTAAAATAAAAGGTATCGCAAATAGCGGAGCTATAGCGAAAGTTATGTCCTATATAGTGTTTATTTTCAATTTTTTTTTTGCTAATTATCAACATTATCTATAATCTCATAGAGCAATAAGTAACCACCAAATTAATTAAAAATTTATAATATTCATATTGAACCAGTACAAAGTCAAAATATTTATTCAAATATATCTAATAATAACAAGTGTTCTAAATAGCTAGATATAGCTCCGCTATAGCTTTTTTGGACCATAAAAGCCACACTATGAGATAAAAGTGCTCTATTTCAACTACGACTGCTATAGCTGTAATAGCTAACTGCTATTACCACTACACGCTATTGCTATCGCTATGCTACATGCGTTTTTTTTTGTGATTTACATGAACTCATGTACTTTTGTGTTTAGATAGATAATTTTCATGCATTTTTTGAGTTTACATAGGAAAAAAAATTTATGTTATTTTAGGATTTTTCCGGTCTCCGTTCAAAATTGTGCGCGGGTTCTCATATTATTTTACTTAATGTTTTTTTTACTTAGATGGTGATGGGTAAAAAAATCACTTTATTTAAAATTATGAACTATTGAAACTAAGATTTTGAATAGTGATTATTACATCATCACAGAAAGACTAAAATAAAAAACATCGTGAATAGCGTAGCTATAGCGAAAGTTATCTCCTATATAGTATTTTTTTCAATTCTTTTTTTAATAATTATCAACATTATTTATAATCTCATAGAGCAATAAGTAACCACCAAATTGATTAAAAAATTATAATATTCATATTGAACAAGTACAAAGTTCAAATATCTATTCAAATATACCCAAGGTTCTAAATAGCGATTATAGCGGCGTAGCGGGGAGACGAAAAAAAAGCTATAGCGAAAGCTTTCCTACATAGCGTTTTTTTTTTTTAAATTATATTTTATATTTCTACTAATAATGAACATTATCTATAAAATATTATAGAGTAACAAAAACACCAAATTGATTAAGAAGTTCTAATATTCATATTGAACCAATACAAAGTCTAAATTGTCATTCAAAATATCCCTAATTCTATAATTCATAAACTATCGATACATTTTCTATTTAAAATATCCTACTATCATATATTAAGTATTATTTTACTACATATTCAAATCAACCATTCTTTAGATTAGTCAGACTGAGACACAAAACCCATTTAAATTGAAAAAAAAATAGAAAAATAAGTCCATGTAGCATAGCGGACCGCTATTCCGCTATCCGCTACGCGCTATAGCGGACCGCTATTACCGCTATAGTGGCCGTAGCTCGAATAGCGCAGTTTTACTCCGTAGCTTAGCTTATGGGGTCCAAAACCGCTATAGCTAGCTATTTAGAACACTGAATATACCTAATAATAACTAGTGTTCTAAATAGCTAGATATAGCTCCGCTATAACTTTTTTGGACCATAAAAGCTATACTATGAGATAAAAGTGCTTTATTTCAACCACGACTGCTATAGCTATAATAGCTTACTGCTATTACCGCTATGCGCTATTGCTATTGCTATGCTACATGTGTTTTTTTTTTGTGTGATTTACATGGACTTATGTACTTTTGTTCATATTAATGATGCTATATAGTCTGCTATAATAAGTATGCTAAACCAAATTGTGTGTTTTTGTTTCTATTTGTGATTTAGTCTATCATTCTATATCGAAAAATAATCAAATATTAATTCTTCTATTTATTTGCTTTTCGTTTAGTATTCACCTGTAAATTTATCGTTGTTCGTTTCATTGAAAATTAATTTTAATTATTATAATATATAAAATATTCAAATAGGTAAACTAACTTCATTTACTTATAAAATTAATTATTCTTCGTCTATTATAATCTGTAATACTATGAAATATGAATCCTAAACCCTAAATTCTAAACCGTCGGATAAAGCTTAGATCATAAACAAAATCACAGATCCTATGAAGTAACTCAAAATTTGAGTTTAGATCCGAACTGTCCAATCAGAATCAGGGCCAATTCGGTCCGAGGTGGATTGTAATATGCCTCTCTACTTTCGTGGTAAAGCAGATTGGACGGTTCGGATCAAAACTCAAAATTTGAGCAGGTTAGAGCATCTCCAATGTTTATTTTTTTTTGTTTGCAATCTGATGTGGCTATTGTTTTCTGGTTTGCTGGATTGTGAGATAGTTTGTAAATTATCAAATTTTCTTTAAAAACAAATATTTGTTTATTGCTAGCATGTTCTTTATGAGTCTCTTTAATTGTAATTGTTGGAATGCAGTGATATAGAAATTATAAGTCTCTTTATTTATTAAATTTAGTGATAGGGTCAATTTTATTTGCCAAGTAATTGATAGAATGGGGATTCTCTTACATGAATTCTTCAAATCCTTAACCGACGACACGGCAACTTAATTAAAGTACAAAACTACACTTGTACCGCCATTTCTCCTTATTCCTGACATTTGTGACATTTGTGAGCACTGAGCAGAGCGGCCTGCTCCAGACCAGCTGATCTTCTCCTTCCTCCTACCCCTTTTCCTCAACCATATTCCATATTTAAATAATAATAATAAAAAGAATATAACTCTGCTACTTCACACCACTTCGAGTCTGAGATATTCACTCTCTGTGAAGATTAAGTTCTAACTTCTACGCTGAAGAAATCAGACTGATTTCGATCCGAGGTAGCATCTCTCTTGATCTCACTCAGATCTACAATTTATAAGTTTTCTTTTCCTTTTTTCCTTCCAAATCGAATTTCTCGCATTCCACAGTGGCTCAAATTGAGGTAGTTGAGAGCTAATATTAGCATTTTTTTTTTTCCATTTTACGATGAAGAGAGCTAATCTTACCTAGCTCTTCTAAAATTAGCGTTAACACTGATCGTTCGTTCGTTCGTTTACTTTATAGAGGATGGCAGTCACCTCAGACCCTAAAGCTATCCAATTTATTGCCCCAAAAGCACCACACCGGAGTTGCTCGATGAATATCTCAGTTTGTTGCCTTCCCCATTCGAAATCTAGCCTCAGATCGTACGGAAGGAAGGAAAAAGAGGCATTGCTATCAATGGAGGTTAAAGCGTCTTCTCCGAAAAAGGACATAGATTTCAGTGATCCGAACTGGAAAGAACGATTCCAAGAGGATTGGGATAAACGTTTCAAATTGCCTCATATAACTGATATTCTTGATATTAAACCAAGGCCTAGTCCATTCTCTCTCAAGAAAAGCAGGTGATTTCTCATTTTCTCCCTTCCAATGTTTGTACAGGGCCTATGGTTTGCTGAAATTACATTTAACACGGCATTTTATCACTGTACTATTATCTTAATCACTATATAAAGAGTCTGGTTAATCAATAGAAAGGTTGCATGGCAATTTTACATTCTGTTTTCACGTGCCATTGGAATTGGAATTGCAAGTTTTGACCATGTGCAAATCGAACCGACCCTGCTTACTTGCTTACTTGCTAACAATTTTGGTTACATGGTGCTGCCATGCCATCAGGCATAAGGTGTCTAGTAAAATTTAGGCCTGGTGGCCCTGATGTAATATGAGAATCATCTTTTTTTTTTTAAAGTCACAAGTGCATTTTACGATTTGACAGAATCCCTCCAGAAGACCTAAATGGGGAAGCACTGGACACATGGAATGGTTATGTGAATAATGATGACCGGGCTCTTCTAAAGGTAAAGCTTATCTTAACCCATTTTTTTAGTTTTAGATAAGCATTATATGAAATAGTAGGAAAATGTTGTATGAATTATTATGATAACAATTTCCTATTTTCAAGCATGTACTGATGTACATTATTTTTGTCCCTTATTCCTGTTACTAATTAATGTACCTTTCCATTGTATTGAACCTTTTTTTATTCAAGGTAGCTGCTATACCTTTTTCTAGTCGAATTTATCTTTTATTCTGCGGTAATTTTTTGGCACTGGTTTTGGTGGCTGCTTTTATTGGTCCTCTTAATTTTGTTGATTTGTTTCATATCTTATTTATTTGTTGAAGTTGTTATGCTTTGGTTATTAAACTATTTTGTTGGCTTTGGTCTTGCCCTTTCCTCTAAGAATTTAGAAAGTGGAGGGTTCACATGCCTCCATTTTTGGGGCCTCCACTGCGCCTCCATTTTTTAAACTTTAATAACATAAAGTGGAAATTTTAAATGTCAAAATAAAACTATTAGATACGATCTATATGATTTTTCTCTATGCACATATAAAAAATTATGACATTTTAACTTTGTTTTGATTGTTATGAAGAGCTTGTAAAAATGCACTGATGTGGACAATTTCTGGACATTGATTTTTCAACTTATTGATTCATTAACAACAACAAGAACAACTAAGCCTATAGTCCTAAACAAATTGGGGTAGGCTAGAAATGAAACCCAATCGTCGTAGTCACATGGTGAAAAATAGATAGTCATAAAATAATAATAATAGTACTACTAATAGTAATAATAGTACCTCTAATAATAGTAATAGTAATAATACTAATACTAATACTAATACTAATACTAATACTAATACTAATAAGTAACTAACTACATCATGCCTACACTATAGATCGTAGAAAAGCGTTAATTTTTTATGTGCATGTAGAGAAAATAATATAGATCATATCTAACGGTTTTATTTTGACATATAAGTTTTAGAATTATTGTTATTATAAAATTAAAAAGTGGAAGCATGATGGGGGCACAAAAAATAAAGGCATTTGAACCACCCTCATTTAGAAATGGTTCACAGTTCAACTCTCAACTAAGCTATTCAACACTAATAAATTATGGTCCCTTTATGTCTCAGGTAATAAAATATGCATCACCAACTTCTGCAGGAGCTGAGGCGGAGTGTGTCGGTCCAGAATGTACCTGGATTGAGCAGTGGTATTGTTTTGAGCCTTTTTTTGTTTAATTGTCAACTATGAGAATGGTACTGGAAATGTAATTTATGATCTTAAAGGGTGCATCGTGCGGGCCCACGCAAGGATATTTACTACGAACCGAAGGAAGTAAAAGCCGCAATTGTTACTTGTGGGGGACTCTGCCCTGGTCTTAACGATGTCATTAGACAGGTTTGTCTGCGTGAGTTTGAATTTTGGTGGATTATATTATAAAAATTACCCAAAAGTAGCTAAAAATGACCAGTGCTGAGTCGATCCATCTTGGTACCAGTTATACTTCCTGTAGCAATGTAATATGGCAAATAAAGTAAGTCCTGCATCTTGATGTAATTCAATGCTCTATTTAGTTAGGTCTTGGTTGATTGGGAAAATTTAAATGCATTTTTCTACACATCTTTGTTCTCATTCATGCCCCTGGAAAATTAAATTTTGGATTTCTTCAAAGATTTCCAAATTTCAATAGCCTTTCTTAAGATGCACTTGCCTCGTGTCTCAGTGAGTGCCAGATACCCTACTTCATATCTCATCCTTTTTTGTTAGATTAATAGATTTACAGCTATATAATCACACTTATGAATTTTTGAACTTTATCACTTTTGATCCTATGCTCATCATAAGATTCAAGTTTACATAGCACCTGTTTATTTATTTTCAGATTTGCATCGTTATCCTCACATAATATTGCATGTTAAAATTATAGCATCTGTACTCTTCGTGCAGATAGTTTTCACCCTTGATATTTATGGTGTGAAGAACATTGTGGGAATTCGATTTGGTTACCGTGGCTTTTTTGAAAAGGGATTAGAAGAAGTGCCGGTTAGTTAATCTTTAACGTATTGCATGCTTTCATTCTTCATTTTTAAATGGAAATCTGTCAGATTTAGTCTCTTTTATTATCAGAAAGATACCAATATATTAACGGGATAGATTATATTGATGTTAATTTAAATTTGCAACTGCAAAAACGGACACAAACCCTAATCAAAATCAAAACTTTAAATATTGTTGACATGTTCACTGTGATTTAGATAGGCTGGGTGTCAAATTCAGTGCAATTGAAAAACAATTAATATACATTTTCAAGAATTAAGGATTCCTTTTATTGGCATTTGATATGTGAGCAAACAATTCTAAAGTTGCACCAAATCTGATGCATGGTTCTGTAAATAATAAATAACACATCTGTAATTATATTTTGTGACTAAAATTTTCTCCAATTCAATTTCCACAATATTGGATTGGGTCATTTTAGTCTGTTTGGACTAAAATTTACATCCAAAGCAGCCAACCCTACTGTTTGATTGTACACTTTGTTGGATTCTTCTTTTATATATCACATATTTTGTTGTTCTTTACTCAGCTTTCCCGCAAAGTAGTTGAAAATATAAATCTTGCCGGTGGAAGTTTTCTAGGCGTATCTCGTGGTGGAGGCAACATTAGTGAGATTGTAGATAGCATACAGGTTATATTTCTTGTTGCAGCAATTTGGATTTTGAGTGTAATGAGGAGATTCTTTCACTTAATGTCCATATCATGACTGACCTATGTAAACATTTTTTTTTGTTAGGCTAGGAGAATTGATATGCTTTTTATACTTGGTGGAAACGGTACACATGCTGGTGCACACGCTATACATGAAGAGGTGTCCAAATACATCAAAATGATTTTTGATGTTACCAATTTACCACTGTTGTTATGATAGTAATTACTGTTTTCTCTTCAAGCAGTGTAGAAAGAGAAAGCTGAAGGTATCCATTATAGGCGTCCCAAAAACCATTGATAATGATATACTTCTAATGGATAGGACATTTGGCTTTGATACGGCTGTAGAAGAAGCTCTTAGGGCTATCAACTCTGCATATATAGAGGTGTCCTTCTTTATTTTCCCATTTCTTTTCTATTAGTAAAAGGCCAACGGGTGGTGGTGTTCATTTCTGGTTTCAGCAGTAGCCTGTTGGCATTTATATGCATTTTGATGTTTTTGTAATATGCATGTTATCAAGTTATAATTCGGTGATTCGTTTAGGCAAGAAGTGCATATCATGGCATTGGATTGGTGAAGCTAATGGGAAGGAGTAGCGGTTTCATAGCCATGCATGCTTCTCTTTCCAGTGGACAGATAGACGTCTGTTTGATACCTGAGGTCTGTGCTTATTTCAGAAAGAACTTTGATTTATACCAGCATATACCATTGCTGGTTTTGTACCGGTATAAGTGGATTCTTTATTTATTTATTTTTTTTATATTGTTAGGGTCCTTATTACTTTATTTGAGTTCATCTCTTACATTATCATAGCATGTAAGAGATACTGCAGTACCGGTGATAAGGGAAACACACAATTTTAATTACTAGAATTGTAATTTGCAATGCAGGTGCCTTTCAAATTAGATGGGCCAAATGGTCTTGTAGAACACCTCGAAAGATTGATTCAGGACAAAGGCTTTGCTATGATTTGTATTGCTGAAGGTGCTGGACAGGTATGTAATTTTGCAAATTAACTATGCAAATGTGCTAATTGCATGATAATCCACAAAACTTTGTTGGTGTTTTTTTTCTCCTTTTTAGGACTGGTTGCAAAAGTCAAATGCAACTGATGCTTCAGGAAATCCCGTGCTTAGTGATATTGGTGTCCATATTCAACAAAAGGTTAGTTTTCTGATTATTTTTTTATTTTGCTACCAGTATTATGATCATTCTGCTTAAAATTTTACTTTTTTTCTCATTACCTAGTTAAGTGGAGGATCAGTGTACCACCCAAGAGTGGGCATCTTGCTACTTCCCATTCAGGGAATCTCTTGGCAGAAATGGATTTTTAACCTTATTTTAAACAGACACAGTTAAACCCTTCAAGCACCTGTTTTTGGTGAACTCCAATAAGTTTGGACCAATTATGAGTGATAGTAATGATTATTGTATTGATAAAAAAATGACAATAATGGTAACAAGACTTAAACCTATGTCACCATATTTCATGTGGTCCGTAAACAACCATGCCGGCACAGAAACGAGCATCTTATACCCCTCATGTAGCCATGTAGGGGAATCATTATTTTTATATTTGGTAAGAAGTATAAATGACATCTAAAAGGTCAAATTGCACTTTAACTGATTACATGAATTGATATTTTGAAATCTGGAAGCATGACCTCTCTGGTAAACTGCCTGTCAAATCTCAAGTTACATGGTTGCAATCTAGAAGCACAGGGAAATGTTAAGCTCCTATTTTATTCTGTAGGTTAAGACACATTTCAAGGAGATTGGTGTCCCAGCAGATGTGAAGTACATCGATCCAACTTACATGGTTCGAGCTTGCCGTGCTAATGCATCTGACGCAATCCTCTGCACCGTGCTTGGACAAAATGCTGTAAGTTTTTTTTTATTATTATTTGAAAAACTTGGCTGTGGCAGCCGAGGGAAATGCTGCAAGTTATGTTCCATTTTCCCCTATGATGCTTGTATATAACTTCCAGTTTCCTCCCGAGAAAAAAAAAGAGAGTGATCCATTGCATAATGTGAATATCTTTAAGTACAAAATTTAGCTATTGTGATGGATTCGGCTGGCAGATAACTTTATAATGCATAATTGAGATTCCAAAATCATAAAAAATTTGGGCCCTTTTGTTAGTTAAATGATGCAACATGGACCACCTAAATGTATAACTATCATTATGGGATAGGATCCATTGACAGTCTTGAAAATATATTTGTAACAAGTTTAAAAAAAAATTAAAAAAGGTAATTTTATAGATTTGTTTAACAATTAGATTGTTTAACTATCAAATTTCATGCAATTTAAGTATAGTTTGATAGTCTGTCTTGTGACAAACTGTGAAACATGCATCAACATCAATGATCACGTATTCACGTCTGTAAGATTAAAGGTAAATTGTAGTTTTTTTTATATATATATTGTGTCAAGATTGTCAAAGTATCCTATCCCTGAAATTATATATTCAGTGTGTCAACCATTATACTGACATGTTGATAAAAACACAAAGGTTCATGGAGCATTTGCGGGATTCAGCGGTATTACGTCGGGGGTTTGCAATACACATTATGTATACCTCCCCATTCCAGAAGTCATTGCGGCCCCACGCACTGTGGATCCTAACAGCAGGATGTGGCATCGTACCCTCACTTCCACCGGCCAACCTGACTTCATTTAAGCGTTTCTCTTTCTTTTGTTTTGTGTTTTATCAATCAAATTTTAGTTAATTGTTCATTCTTGTTCAAGCAAGAATGTCGGAATACTGAGATTATAGTCAACATTTGAGCTTTTTGAAACAAAAGAGTAACTCTCTTATACTTCCTAGTTTTGTCGATTTACACTATGTAATTAGCTTTTGATCGTTTAGGAAGTTAATTACTCTTTTGTGAGTTTTTACGTAAAATTCACGCAACTAGGGGTATACTTGTATTTGATGAGTTGATCGGAAACAAGGTCTGCACAATAAATAAAAAAGTGAAATGATATTGTGTATGTCCATTTGATTAAGGAAAAAGGGCGCTTACATTTATTGTCAGTTTATTTAGGGGGAATTTCACGTATACCCCTCAAAAACTTCAAAATTACATATTCCTCCCTCTAAACTTTAAAAACTCACATATTTACCCATTTTATTGTATTTTATATTTAAAACACATTTTAAATTCATAAAATACTAATTTTACCCTTTATTAAAAAGCATAAAACACTCCATTGAACTCAAATTTGAATTTGAAGAGTTCCTCTATCGTCTGATCTGCACGCATTGCAATAAGATCTGTGCGTATTTGCTTCAAGATTCGTGCTAATCTATTGTGCACGGATTTTAAAGCAATTTTATCTGCACGCGTCGCATTAAGATATGTGCACGTTGCTTCAATATCCGTGTGTGTTCGCTTTAAGATTCATGCTGACCTAACACACACGAATCTTAAAGCAATTCGGACGGTAGAGGAACATTTCATATTCAAATTGGAGTGATGTTTTTTAATTAAAAGGGTAAAATGGGTATTTTATGAATTTAGAATGAGTTTTATTACAAAAGATAATAAAATGGGTAAATATGTTAGTTATTGAAGTTTAAAGGAGGAAATATGTCATTTCAAAATTTAGAGAGGGAATATGTAATTTTGAAGTTTTTGAGGGGTATACGTGAAATTCCCCCGTCTAGTTATTAGTTTGGTGAAACCCCACCTTGCGTCGTAGCTTTGGTGCTGGTTGACTATTAATATGCACTGAATGGCACAACTGAAGAGACCTGATGCATTTAACAAAAGGATATACTACCTCAAAAAGAAAAAAGAAAAAAAAAATGCAAAAGATAGACCTCCCAAATTAAACTGACAAGTCATATGGTTTACACGGTTCGAGCCATTTGCCAATAATAAAACGGCTTGGACATACCTGGAGGATGCAAATAAACCACTTTAAACGGTGCTTGGTTTGAAGCATGTGTTCTGGAATTCTGGCCAGTAATGAATTACAATTTTGAGTTGCAAAAGTGATTATGGTCTGGACTCTGGACTGTCTCCTGATCAATGTTGTAAAATGCGGTTTTGTTCATGCATGCGGAAGGCCACTGCATACCGCATATGCGGTATGCGGCCGCATATGCGGAATTTCATGCGGACTTATATATGCGGATTTTAAACTATATATTAATTTATTTCCACTCAAAACATGCAATATATTCCCATTAAAATCATTCAAACAATAAATTCGCACATATACGGACCAATATGCGGACATATGCAGCTCAATCGCACATATGCAGACCAATATGCGGAAATATGCGGAAATATGCGGAAATATGCGGCCCAATATGCGGCCGCATATGCAAAACCGCATATCTGAGACTGCATGAAAATTTTCATGCGGTTTTCGACTGCAAACGCATATGCGGCCGCATATGCGGTCCATGCGGCCGCATTTAACAACACTGCTCCTGATTGTACAGTGGTCATGATAACAAAGAGGAGCTAGTCACGCAGGGACTCACCTACCCTGAATCTTGGCACACCTAACATGCTAGCTAAATTTGTAAATAGTCTAGGACTGCTAGGAGAGTCTGGCATTACACCTTTGTAAATACTTTTCTTATTTAATGCAATTATTAGCGGCATCAAGCCGTCTAATCTTAAAAAAAAAAAAAATATGCTAGCTAATGTAAATGGGGTATCCTCTTTTTTATTTTGATATCAGAGTTTTGACGCATAATGGGCATGGCAACGAAACGGATATTTGTATTATTTGCGATGGCCGTCAATGAGGCCATATTAGAGGTCCAGCAATGCTTGGGTAAGATGATGTTTATTGGGCCAAGTTATGTTGTTCTAAATAGAAGATAAAAGACAATTTAACCCAATATACCCTCAGGCCTCTCAGTTGATCCTTGTAGACTACCTGAAAAAAAAAAAACAATTAAATTGTAAATCAACCTTAATAATTGTCCTAGAAATTTCTGTGCTTACGCAAGTTTCCTTTGCTATGCATTATTGTGGAATCACACTCAGACAGATGCTTTAAGAAAAGACAGGATAGAAATTAAGAATATTAAGATTACAACATGGAGAACCACAACTAACAGCACACTTGGTTACAACATTGCTCTTCTCGTGGGAGGTGACATGTTCAAAAATCAAAACCCAATACATGTCATTGGAATGATTTGAGAGCTTTAACCCTCATCTAATGCTAAGAGAAAATTACGTTTACAACATCAATTCTATCTACGACACACCAAGTCCTAATAACAAATAGCAAGATTACAACAACAGAAACCCAAAATTGGCAGAACATACATTTCTCTGCATTTTACTGGACCCTGATCACCTGATCACCTCACCGTTGCTGGTTTTTAAAATACTGCTGGTACTGATCAAACCAGTGCATCAAGCAGCTGCAGTTTGGTTGTTGCCAGCAGCAACCCAGTATTGCTTGACAGCATAGAGGACCTTTTCTGGCACAAGGGGGCCATCTTCATGGTCGACCATCTTAGTGTTCCATCTCATGCTACTAGCCATGCTTTTCACCTTAATAAGTACATCTACATGGTCTCTCACTATAACTGCACCTTCAGGCCTCAATATGCGGTCCATTTCTAAAAGAATGTCCTCCATTTTACACCTAAACACCATCAGTAACTTATTATTACCAAGTACCATGACTATTAGCTTTTCAGCATAGAGTATTTAGAGCAAAACCAAAACTAGGATCACAAACAAAACATTAATCAGATAAGAACATGGCCAAGAAACTTTACTGAATAGATATTGGCCTGCACATATAATTTACAGCACTGGTACACCCAAGAAAATTTATCAACATTAAAGAGCTCAAAGGCAAGAAGCCAATGTACAGGACTAGCATCATGACTGAAAGAAAAAATATAACAATAGAGATATCAAAAGTGCATACTTATCCTTGTACAAGGTGAAAACACCATTTGCATGGATGAGATCATACGTTCTTGGATAGGTAGAGAAACCTTCACACCTACATTGTGTTTTAAAATAAGGTACAATGAAACAAAGGTCAAAATGCTGACTGTATGGGACTATATATTTTGAGCTAATAAAGGTCAAAATCCTGAGCTATACACTCAGGAGCTAATATGTTAGCTATACTGTATGGGACTATACATTGTGTTAAAAACCCTAAACAAAGGTCAAAATCCTGAGTTATACGTTCAGGAGCTAATATGATAGATTTCAGCAGAAGAATACAGAAAAGTATGTTGTAATTCAATTGTGCCATGAACTTTATGTTTGCCAAATGTAGCCCCTGAACTTTCAACCAATCAATCCCCTTTAGTTAGATATTTTGGTAACTTGATCTATTATTTTAGTTAACTCTGATTATAATGACATGGAAATACGGTATATCACATGGTGACACAATGGCAATATTATAATATCATGTTTACATGTAGATTTTCTATATGATGATTTGGTATCACAGAGATAATTGCACTACAACTATTACAGTATTACTACAAAAAAAATCCGACTGAAAAAAAAAATAAAGGTTCAGGGGCCAACCAAGCAAAATCAAGTTCTAAATGGCGACACTGAACAAACTGCAAAAGTTCAGAGCCATCCCTGCACTTCCTAAAAGAGTTATTTAGAAGGAAAAAAAAGGTCAGTAAAGTACCAGTCATGGTAGATACCAATCAGCCCACGCTCATATATAGCACCCAAGGTCGGCATTTCAGCAATGGTAGGTACCACATTCATGACCCACAATTTGGAGGACTCAATTGCAGCTGCAAAGCTGCCCAGGCCGGCATTCATGTCCATGATATTACGATACCGCCCTGAGTCAAGGTACTTGTTGACCCTTTTATATGCCTTCACATGCTTCTTCCACAAGCTATTGTCCTTCTGAAATGATTCGGAAGTATAGCCTGGTATTGAATTGGTAGATATTCTAGGTGGTACACTATTTAGTCTTGCAGGGAATGGCTTTATCTCTCCGCCTGACACCTCATCTGGGTCATTTACTTGAGGAAGGGGAGTTAGACATGCCTCCATCTTCTCATACCTGGTTATGTTTTATATATAAATAGGTGCAAGGAAGATTGTGTTTTATATATAAATAGGTGTAAGCAAGATATTGAAAAGTGACGACTTTGCAGCCTCTGCGAAGGTTTAAAAAAAAAAAAGATATTGAAAAGTGTTATTTAACACATTTAAAATATAGATCACATAACAAACATTGTTACAAGTCTAAGAGACATGTAAACACACTACAAGAAGAAAAGAGATGCCCCTGTAAATCATAAAATTTACTGTGAACATGTAGATACACGATCCTGAACTTTTTTTTGCAAATGTAGGGTAAGGACTTCAAAAGGGATATGAGACGAACTTCAGGCCATGGAAGCAGGTTGATCTCTTTAATACTAATGGCCTATTTTAAATTTGCTTCTTGGGTTAAAAAATACAAAGCTAAAGTTCATTGATGATAATAACAAAAGACCATACCAGACACCATCAGGATCGGATGATAAACATTTACGAAGCGTGCTCTCATCATTAATGTTAGGACAAGACATGTCATTTACCCTCTTGCGCCAGATGGCGATCTCTCCTTTCTCGGATACTTTCTCCCAGCAGAGGAGGGAAGCTACTTCTTCAATCTTACTCTGCTCTGCTTCCAGATCCTCCTTTGTTCTCTGCCATGCCTTATAGTTGGTTCTCCAGTTAATAGGTGGGCCCGACAGGATCCAATATCCACCAGGTCTGAGAACCCGATCCACCTCCACCATGTACATTCCATCTGAACATCAAAATAGGATAAATAACATTACTGCTTGAAGTCCACAAGGAACATCTCTCCTTTTTCATTTGTTTTCTTAATTTGGGAATTAATTGAGACATGAACAGCCAGCAAAACTTGGAATCATGCTGGCTTAATCCCAAATTTGGTTCTTGTACAAGTACAGGTACTTTTGGTGATAGGAAAACTCAATTGTATTATTATTTGCAAGAGAGATGCTCGAGCACAGTTAGGATAAATGTAACTCCAGCTTTAACTGTGCATGATACTTTGGGTCAAACCTAATTTATTAAGCCTGGCTAAAGCAAAATGAGGCATAAAGCCTGAAACAAGTTTAACCCCTGTTTGACCTCTATTTGACACAAACAAGACGAAGAATGGCTAAATAAATCCTAACATTTCAGCACATGTAATTGCATGCTTACATCACTACTGGCACTTAAACAATAACAAATTAAAAGGAAATAGATAGATAGAGAGAGAGAGACTCACTGTTGGCTCCCCATGGGATAAGGCACCTGGAGCAATGAGCCATATCAAAAGCCCTAGCAGGATAAGGCAGCTTAATAGTGCCAAGGACCCCAATCACAGCCGGGACCCCTCTTTCCAATGCAAATTGCACCTGTGCCTCATGTGAGTCTCTAGGAGCAAACGACATCGCTAACACATTTCTCTTCAGCAGATACGCTCCCCAACTCGCCACCTAGCATTTCAAAGAAAACTAAAGCCATTTGAATACTTGCAAGACATGTCAAAGTCAAAGTCAACATCTCAATTGATTTTATTACCATCTTTTTGCAGTTTTTAATAGTAAACAATACACAAAACATTTCCAACCTTCCAAAACATTTCCAACATTCCCAAACCGCTAATAAGTGGGTATAGGTTTCTTGAGCTAGCTGCTCAGGCTCATGCCAACCTGATTTTGTTTCTAAGAAAAAAAATAGTTCCTAACTGGACCCATCTATACCCTTGTTGAACAAAGTAATACTGATCTAATTATAATTTTTAAGAATGATCTTGCACATTTTTGGTTTTTCACTTTTAAAATACATAGTTACTGACTAATTTTCCCTTGATTCTGGCTTAAAATGTAAAATCAGGAATTAAAAAGAATAATCATTATACCCCACAGCCAGTATCGAGAGCAGTTCTGACGGTACCATTGGCAATCGGTATGACAGAAGCAAGCTGATCAATGTATTTATCTGCCCCTTGTGGGAACTGGGTCCCGCCTCCAGGAAACCTAAACACATTTCCCTCATATTGCACCCAATTTTGCACTGCCTTCTCGACTGTCAAGCTCTTATAAGGCACATTTGCATAAGGCACAAAGTCCCGGCTTTTGGGCCAAGGAAATGGGGCAACATACCCCTTAGGAGCAGGTATTAGGCAATATAGCTTTTCATTTTGGGCTGGGCAGTGCCTCTCTCTGTAATTCATGTTCTCTCTGGGGAACTTCATGGCACGGTTTTGGTCTTGGCATGGGGTGTAGTCAGTGTATCGGTCTTTACATGGTTTAAATTTTTTGACTGGAGTGGAGAGATCATGCATAGATTTTGGGCCCGCATGGTGTGTCTCGAAGTTTAGGTTTGGCAAAACAGTGCAATCGGTTCTTTTAGTTACTTCAACTGCTATACTGTCACCTTTGCCAAAACCACTCTTTTGCCAAGCACCTAGTACATAGAAGAAGCAACACATGCAAATAACTATAAATATGGAGACAGAGCTCCTTGTTCTGTTGTCGGTTGCTTTTGGAGCCATCCCGTGACAAATAAATTAAACAACCTGATAAAAACGAGAAAAAAAATGATATAAATTTAATCATGCAGATCTAGATGAATCTGATGAAAGAGCAGAAAGGGAAAACAAAAATGACAATAATGTGGTATTAATTTCAGATCAGATAAAGACTTGAACAATCATCGACCAGGATTAGTATTTCAATTATAATATTTACCTATAATGCTTAAGTCCTTACTGTCAGAAAATATTTAAGCAAACTGCATTGACAGAAGATCGGAAATCTTTTCAAAATGCGGCTCGGATTTAAGAAAATCAACTCCGCAGCACTAAATTCCGACATACTTTTTCACAAATTCCAAAACAAATCGTGCTATATCTATCAATTCGTCGATCGAAGATGAGTAGCAGTAGTAAGGTAAGAAATGAAAAGTAGGACACCATTCTGGGAAATCTACCTAGAATTTAGTAGGTATTATAGGTATTATTATAAAGGATATATCTTACAGATTGAAAGTAGAACAGATCGTGGATCCCTCCAGCTCTTCACTGGAGATCACTACGCGCTTCACTCTAAGTTCGGTTTAGCAAATAAATTAAAAAAATTGGAGGCGGAAGGGATTGCAAATAGGAATACGGCGCGTCAATTCTTTGGATCGGCCCACCTTTGTATTTATTCCCTTCCCTGGGTGCGTATCCTCTGAGATATCTTAATTTTTGCGTGACCGACGTGTCCAGTGGCTATTCGGGGAACGTAGGGGACAGTATTTTTTTACTTTGAGATTCGTGCAGAACGTATTTGAACGATTGAGATATTCCAAAAGTCACGCAAAGTTTGAGATATCTCAGAGGATGCGAATTCGTATTTATTCTATTCCCTTCCCTTCCCTTCCCTTTAGTAAACAGTAGTCTTTCCGACCTGGATGCCATAATTACCATTACGCGTTTATTAATTATCATCCGACCCGTGCGAGTTCAGTTGTTCCTCCCGTATGGATAAAACTAATGACGACAGATCAGGGTCGTTAGTCAAGTGAGTTTTGAACTAATTAACGGTTGTGATTGACGTTTAACAGGAAGGACGGAAAAGAGATTGGAGCATTTTGTGGATGTTGAGTTTAGTATTAATTAAGAAACAAAGACATTTGTTTGAGCCGCTAATGGAATCTCGGTTCTGTCGGTCACTATCCGATAGAGCCTAAGCAAAATCTGAGATGAGATCGGAAGGAATGCTGCCCGATTTTCTGTGAACAAAAATTCATAATTTGCATATTTCATTTAAAGGTCATTAACCAAAATATCATTTAAAACTCTATAATTTATTTAAACACACTAAATTTCATTTAAATTTCAGTAACCAAAATTCATAATTTGCATATTTAAAAAATATCCTTACAAAATAGATTATAAAGTTTTCTAAAATAAATAATAAATATATCCTCTCTAATATCTAGGGGTGTCAATGGCATTCTTTTATCCGTTTACACGCACTATATCCGATAAGACAAGCACAAGTAAGATTTTTTTTTTTTCCGTAAATTTATCGGGTACAGGTATAGGTAAAAAAATATTTATGTAAACGGGTAAAGCCTATTTTGCACCTGTTACCCAATCGGGTAATAATTGGGTAATTATAAAAAAATTATATATATTAATAAGCATTAAAAAGAGTGCTTTAATTGGTTTTCTTGCACTTAGCATGATCAAATTTTTTTCAACAAAGTACTATACATGTGTGAAATAGATGTATATGTTTTAATATTTTATTTAATAAATAATAAAAATAATTATTATATTAGTATTACTCATTATTTATCTACTACTGTTTCGTTATCCGACAACTATAACAGGTAAGAGTAAGATATAGATAAGATAATTTGTAGCGGATAAGAGTAAAGTACGAGTAAGAACAATTTGTAATGGGTACGAGTATGAAAATGCTTCCACTCGACTCTTACCGTACCCGTTGTCCGTTGACACCCCTACTAATATCTGAATTTTTTTTTTAATTACCACTTCAATATTTAAAAAAAAAAAAAATTAAGCAAACAAGTCATGTACGAATTTTTCATAAATCAATGATAAAGTTAGAATTTTGAAATATTGAAGTGGTAACTAAAAATATTCTGACTCTAATATTTTTGACCATGTGATATGATAAATTAATTAAGTTTAATTAACAACAAGTTATTTTTTTTAAAACTTAATTGTCTAATGTTGTTATTTCTTAATATAAATTCTTCATTATGTGTCGAGCAATTTTCCAATATCTTCTGGTCTATGACGGGTTTCAAACTTTTGACTTGTGATAAATAGACTCCAAAACTTAATTTTAATCACCACTCCACCTTTCTTCTTTATTTTTTTATTTAAATCTTAACAATATTTGTCAAATATAATTCATTAAATAAATTTAAAATTACATGATTACATCTATTATACCACATCACAAACATTACAACACCATTCAAAGTAAAATAAAAAAACAACATCTGACAACACATCAATATCTAGCATCTAACACTAACATTGACAATTCTAAATGACACATCAACATCTAACAATACAACACAATCGCTAATAACACACCGCTTCAAACAGTCGTCAATCTCCTTTCTCACTTTCTTGCTCTTTGCTACACACTAGCAACGCAAAGGTGGAGATCAAGCATCTAGTTTGTGTGTGTGTGTGTGTGGGGGGGGGGGGGGGGGGGGTTGGGGGAAGGAGGGAGGCTGGTGAACTGTGACCCTTCTCCCACCCTGCCTAGGGATGCGCTGTAAAGTGTTAGGGTGGTGGTTAGACGATCGATGTGGAGGGCTACACCTCTTCTCTCTAGCTTTCTCTTTTGGATCTAGGATTTAGTGATGGAGAAGGAGTGAAGTTGGAAGACGGCTACAGAAGGTGGCGACCAGAGAAGACTGAGGGAAGAGAGGTGGAGGGGCTATGCCTCTTCTTCTTAGCCTTTATTTTCGCCGAAACTTGAATGCGAGGAGAAAATCGGAGCAGAGAGATGATTAGAGCTTTATCGGAAAATAAAAGAGACGGAGACAGAAAGAAGCGTGAGGAGTGGTTGCTTGTGGATTGGTGGAGGAAGAAGACGGGGAGAGATGATGACAGCTAGAGGCCGCCGCCCCCCCCCCCCCCCCCCCCCCCCACACACACACACACGCTGACCTCCCTTTTTAAAAAATTTAAAAATAAAATCTTATAAAATTTTAGTAAAAAAAAGTACAATAAAAATACTAATATATTTTTAGATTTACTAAATGATAGAATTATATTATCATTTTTACGTACCTAATATAATGAACTTTTTTGAAAGAAAATTAAAATACAGTGCATGTTTCTTATGTACGTAGTCTTGTACTGCACAAGCATATGCAGACCGAAGGACCGTACTTTAAATATGTGACAATTACACTCTAGCAGTTAATTTAGTTTTTAATACTTAATTTAATCATAACACATGAAGTGTTTGCTATTTATTTATTTTATTTTGTATGCTTTATTTATTTTTATAGTAAATACATAGTTTTTATAAATGATTAAAATTGGTAAATGTATTTATTTTGGGCTTTGTTATGGGATTTATTTTCTTCTTTTTCACAAATATTGAAACTAATGAGTATTAAATGTAATATAAACTATTGCGGACCTATATTCTCCTTTATCAAATTAATATTTTAGGTTTCAAATATGAAAAATCAATGACTATAATAATAAATAACATCACAAAAGAAATAACAAGACTTTTTGACGTAGTGTAAATAATTTTTTTTATCGCTGATGTTCTCTCCTGCACAATTAGGGGTGTTCAACCGGTCGGTTCGGTCCAAACCGAACTAAAATAATCAAACCAAACTTTTTTTCGGTTTTTGAAAATCAAACCGAACCGACCAAACTAAAATAGCAAACCGAATTAAAACCAAACCGATTAAACCGATTTAAACTTCGGTTTGTTCGGTTGAACCGAATAGAGGAATAAGTAAATGGTTTGGTTGAACCGAAAATAAATGGTCTCAAACTATTAATAAATTGTTTGTTCAGTTGAACCGAATAGATGAATTCAATCTCAAAAAATCAAAACACGTAGATTCAAAATAAAAAATGAACCAAAATAATACACGAAGTCTCACACTATTAATAAAATCGGTCGGTTCGGTTTATTCGGTTTTGAAAATTCAAAACCGAACCGAACCATTTAAACCGAAATATTTCATAAAATCAACCGAACCGGACCATTTAAACCGAAAAACCGAACCATTTAAATCGAAATTTTCCGGTTCAATTTAAAACCAAATAAACCAAACCATTTGAACACCCCTATGCACAATATACATATATTTTGCCTAATGAGTAAAAACAATCACACAATATTTTTAAGGTCAATTATTCAAAGGCCACCGAAGTACCGATTTTTTTATTAATAGGAAAATAATTAAATAAATATCGTGATTAAGGAATGTTTCCGATTTTTTTGTGAAAAGTGGGAAAACCATTATCCAAAATGACGGCCAGAGGACGCTATTCAAAATGACGGCCAGATTAGCATAGAGCCATTAGCAGATGGAGGGAATAAACAAGGGCCGTTAATTTAGAAAACGGCCAGAGCGGGCCGCTGTTTAGAATAACGGTCAGGCTGAGATATGTCAATCAGTGCATTGCTGGGTGCTAATGTGCTGGTTTTGATATCCGAATCTAGAGAAGGAAATACGTGACACGCCGTGACGTGACGTGACAAATACGCCGTGATTTGGTCACGTGACGTGACGTGACGTGATGGACTTTTTTTTTCACGTGACGTGACGTGACGTGACCAAAATGGTGGCAGATGGTCACGTCACGCGAATGGTCACGTCACGCATAGTCACGCCGTGACCACGCGTGACGTGATCACACGTGACGTGACGTGACGTGTCGTGACGTAAATTAGTCATGTAAATTTTTTTATATTTTAATTTAAATTATTGAAAATTTAGAAAAAAGATATAAAAACTTCTATAGTACGTAAATAATGTTGTAAAGATTATTTTTTTTAGGAAATGTTGCATCTGACATTACTTTAAAAATTTAAATTACAAATATTAATTAGACTAAATTAAAAAAAAATAAAAATCAGTACTACATGAGTACCAATATAACTGAACTTGCACTAAAATAAAAATCTAAATACTCTATACATATAAAAAAAATTGGATACTCTATGTTTCATACCGTGACGTGACGTAACGTGATCACGTGACGTGACGTGACGTAACGTGATCACGTGACGTGACGTGACGTGACTGGTTCGCGTGACGTGACGTGACGTATATTTTCACTAAAATGTGGTCACGTCACGCGTCACGCGAGTCACGTCACTACTAGAATTCGCACTTTTTCCGTGGGTCAAATTATGGCTTTTTCCGTCGGCGTACCCTTGGAACAAGCCCTGAAATCGTCATTTCTGTGGGTCGCCCTCAGAAATACTACCGTCAGTAATAGCCTCGATGGAAATACCATTTTCTCTGACTTTTTCCAACGGCTACCCTTGGAAAAACTATTTTCTAACTTTTTCCGTGAGCTTACCCTCAGAAGTACTGCCGTCAGAAATACTTTGACATCCGGCCCATGAACTCATTATTTCCAAGGGCAAAGTGTATGGGTCCCACTGTATTATTTCTGAGGGTAACACATGTGGGTCCCAACAGATTATTTCCAAGGGCAGCGCATGTGGGACCCACCGTATTATTTCCAAGGGCAGCATATATGGGACCCACCGTGTTATTTCCAAGGGCAGCGTGTGTGGGTCCCACAGTAGTATTTCCAAGGGCAACGTCTGTGGTCCCACCGTAGTATTTCCAAGGGCATCGTGTGTGGGACCCACCGTAGCATTTCCAAGGGCAGTGTGTGTATTATTTCCAAGAGAAAATTGTATTCGTTTTTCTGTGAATATACCGACGGAAATAACTTGAATGACATTCTACATGTACATTCTCATCTACGATCTTGCCCGTACCAATTAGGTATGATCCTCCAGGTACCAACCAGGTACTATATTACATTCCCCACTAATACCCATTGAAAAATATAAACAGAAACACATTTTTAATTTGATATCAGGAAAGCATTTTACATTTAATAAGCATTAACATAACATATATAGTGTTCATACATCGAAAGGAAGGCACTTGCATTTCCAACTATACCAAAATATGCAAACCAGTTAACCAAAATATACAAAATATTTACCCCAAAATATACAAAATGAAGAGCACTAATTACCCAAAATTCACAAGATAACTTACCCCAAGTTCGTTCAATTGTTAGAACTGCTATTCTAATAATTACCCCTAAAAGGTGCACTCTTTATGGACTACAAGGGATGGTTCCCATTATGGGCAGAATGCCCGCGCCATTGGGCCATTGCAGCTTCATTTGTGTGTACGTCATCTAATCCCACATTAGCTTGACTTAAGAGTGCTTGGAATCCAAGATTTTGCTGTATAGGAGAATCATTACCCTATTTGTATCACATGGAAAAGAAACAACATGTTAGTGAATTATTTTATTCCCCCCCTCAAAATTCAGAATTTTGCACTATGAGCATTCAGAATTATGTAGAAGTTATGTTGAACTCCTTACCTGGGAATTCTGCAACTGTGAAGCTACTAACTGAGTTGGTTGAGGAAAAGGAGCTTGACCCTAAGCATTGAATATGCAAGCACCAGTGTTATATTTTGGAGATGACAAAATCAGATATAATTTGTAACAATTAATTGAGTTCCTTAAGTTAGAATGGAACCTGGAAATTAGGTAAATTCCAAAAAAAACCTTGCTGAGTTCCCGCACTGTTTCCTTGACCCTAAGTTGAACAATGTCAAAGATTTAATTTTAGGCAATAAAAGTTTTATGAACTTAACAATTCCATCGAAACGGTCTTAATAATTAAGACAACAGCTTTTGGTAAGACTAAATAATTTTATACCCCCCTCCTAACTCAGAATTTTGCACTATGAGCATTGGAATCACTCTAATCACTCTAAATAAAGGGATTTATGTAGAAGTTGTGATGAACTCCTTACCTGGGAGTTGGCATTCTGCATATGTGAAGCTACTTCCTGAGTTGGTTGTGGAAAAGGAGTTTGACCCTAAGCATTGAATATGCAAGCACAAGTGTTATATTTTGGAGATGACAAAATAAGATCTACTTTGTAACAATTAATTGATTTTCTTAGGTTAACAATTCCATCGAAACCGTCTTAATAATGAAGACAACAGCTACAGTAGCAACAAAGCTGCACCAAACCATCAAGAGTTGCCCTTGGATGGTCTTAATTAAATCAAACAAATTAAAATCAAATTGGCCTTAACTAGAGTAGCAACAGAGCTGCTCTCAACTATTAAAATCTGACATCACATCAAACAAATTTTAAAATGTAAATTTGGTATCAAATTGGTCTAATTTACCTGTGGATTTAGCCCTTGTGGCCCGACCATCGAGTATAATTGGCTGAGCAACATCTGATAAGTTGCTAGTTCTCTTCTGACCTCAGCCCTATCCTCAGCTCGAAGGCGATCACTGTCAGCTAGGAGCGATTGTACTTGACTGCGGGAGAAGCTTTCCTGCTCTGCATTGTTTGTCAATGCAGAAACAGTAACAGAAGAGTCTGAGCAATTAGACCTGCATCGATTCGTTGCTGTTTGCACCTTCCCATCAAGCATGGGCCCAAATCCCAGCACCCTACCATGCTTTACTCCGCCAGCAGTTGATATGAACACTTCGCTCTCATCCTTGTCGGCATTGACCCCATCAGCCATCATGGCAGTCACCTTATGCTGTGAGTTGCACCATATGAGAAACATAAAAAGATGTGTTATTTTGATTTTTTATGTGCTGCATAAATATATAAAAAGTACACTTATTACCGTCGAATAGTCAAACCAGTTGCTGAAATAAAGTGACATGGTGCCAAGACATATTTTGACCTTGTTTTGTACTTAGGTATGCAAATTCAGCAAAGTAATGTGAAGATCAACTTACATAAATAGTTTCTGCTCTGGTGTTGTTAAATTGCAAGGAGTTCACATCCAACTCAGTAGTGCCAGTGGGAATCTCCTCTGTACTTGGGTCTATTAGCCCAATAGCATCAGTATTCTCTGTTTGTTCCGCCCTAAGCTCCATTTGTTCCGCCCGAAGCTTTTCAGCCTCCGCGGCAGCTTCCAGTTGGAGCACAATGGGTGATTTGCCTTTACTGTCTCGACGACAGTGAAGATGGATATAAAGCTCCCTCATAGTTGGATCTTTTCCCTTGTTTAATTTTGCCTCCACATGAAAAAAAATAAACAAGTCAGATGATGCTGTAAATTACATATTAAGCTTTAATTTGAGTAAATGTTCATGAAACTTACCATACGAACTTTATGCTGGTGTGCGGTTGCACCTCCAGCATAGTGAGAGACTTTCAGTTCAGACTTAGTGCGGTTGTCATAGTTTTTGATACTCAATTCTTGCCATTCCTTTGAGGCAAATATGTCACACAACGGTGGCCAGAATGCCGGCGTATTACACCAGTGTGGAATATGCTTCTTCCATTCCTGTACGGCTCTGCCATACCTTTTTATGTACCTGTCCCTGGTCTCATGTAGCTCGCTGCTGTACCTCTTTGCCGCTATTGCTTCCATAACATTCCGACAAGTTTTGAGATCTTCACCTTCACGATATCTAAATTTCTCCTTTAGAAAAAAACATGTATTCAATTAGCAGCGGTACATGTTATAAAATTCAGAGAACTGCAATATGTAATACTACTTCACCTATTCCCCCCCATTATATGAAATTAAGTCAGCTGTGATATGAACAAATTGCCTAACAGATATATACCCACTGATTGCATAGCAAAGGAAATATGTAGGCCATCTTGGTGAAACTATTGAGGTAGCAAAAAATATAAATAAGGTATTCTCATTGACAGATAAGGATGCAAGATGATATCCTTGTAGTGAACAGTTTTCATTGACATACAGATCAGATGAGAGTCCCTTTCTAATACTATTAATGTAAAATAATAAGAAGAGAGACTACCAGAAACGCATATTCGATGGCATCTATCGTGTCTTTGTCAAAGGCATGGAAACTTCTAAATGGTCCAGGCATATGGTTAAGGGCAAGCCTTGGGATAGAAAAATTTAAGTTTCAGAAAATGACTTTGGGGATACAATGGTTGTAAATTTGGTTTAAAATGAACGCAATAATACCTTGTGATTGCTGCTGTTATGTCCTTTGGTTTTTCCTCACAAGTGAACTCACAAGAGGAAATTGGCCAGATTACTGGTCTTTTTTCTACTATGTTTGTCGATTTTCTTATCACCCCCGGGCCTCGTCCCTTTTTCTTTTGGGGTACATGTGGTGTAATTTGATCATCTGGCATAGCATTTGAACCCTCGCCGTGCTCAATTACTGCCTGTGATTTACGCTTTCTCCCTTCAATTGCTTTTCTTTTCGCTGATGTCTCTCTTGTTAGGCCAGATTTCCTTGGGGCCATCTGTGTTTTAGTGAAAAGAAAACAATTATGTGTTTATTGTACTTTACATATGGTAATTAGCATGCTTTACATAACTCGGTTGATAGCACCATAGAATACAGGAGCTAAGTAATTCTGGTGTTGCATACTTAACTAATTACATTAGTTGCCATTGACTTCCCAAATTATAATTTCCTAGCTGGTAGTGGCGCATAGCACAAATGGGTCTGTGCTATGTGGTGCGTGCTCCTGTATTCCAATAGCTATATTTGTCTAAACACTGAATTTAAGAAATATATGGGTATAAAATAAATAATGCTAAATTTATATGTGGATGTTGGACTGTAACTGTCTTTCTTCTTGATTGCTTGGTTAGTCCTGCCTACATACATATCAGCCTTACAAAAGACATAGTTAAGGTCTAAACTCCAGATTAAAAAACAGAAAAAATTCAGTTATGTAAAATTCCAATTGCTACAGAAAAGCACAATTAAAATGCAATATTGCAACAGTATGTGCATTTTGTAACATCATATTAGATGTGTGAACATCACTGCATATTCCAGAACAAACTAATGTGGTTCCTCATTTCTTCAGCGGTGAGAACAGCAAAGCAAGATAGATAAAGGGAATAGCTACATTAGACCCATACAAACAGTTTCACATATTTTGTTAATTGAAAATATTATTTTGTTGAGCGTCTCTACACAGAGAACCCCAGCAATCATGTTTTAAAACACTGTACAAGAAAATTGTAGTCATTCTTAATACATGTTGAACCATAGCACATGTTGCTTTTGCGCTATGCATTGACATGAACTTAGACTCACACTCAATCCAGTAGCATAGATGCAGTGGTATTAGTTATTTATTGTTGCTAAATTTTTAAATGATTGTGGTATAAATTTTATCATGGTCTCACATTTTTTAGAATCTGATTTTCAATACCCCAAGAAATAGCTTCATTATGTACAAACATAAGTTCTTAAAATCCATAATCATTGAAGCGAGTATGTATGCTGAAATTAAAATAGGCATAAAGTTAACAATCAAGTGGAATTAAGTCATGTAGCAATCTTTGCAACAGCGAGGAGTGGACAATGCAACCTTCTCCGTTTCGAGGATGGGTGTGCCACAAGAGAGTTTGATAGGAAGGAATTGCACAAAAGAAAGAGAACAGTGGTTAATAATTACAAAATTATACGATTTGCCTGTTGAACCCTATGTTAAGTAGTATTGACCCAAAAAAAGGACCTAAAGTTGAAAAGTTGAACCCACCGATACGTACACTTAAACCCTAAGAGAAAAGAAATTAAACCTTAAATAGGTACACACATTGAAATGGTGAAGTAGGTCCACAAATTGAAATTGTAAGATGAGGTAGGCAGATTACAATTGACAAATAGGTACACATAAATTACCACTTAAGGAGTATTCTTCACCGTCGACTCCAAGAAGACCACGGAGGTCAGTGATGTAGGTGGATTGGCTGTCGACCACGAGTTCAAGTCAGCGGGGGGAGGCGAAATGAGACAGGACGCGACATTAAGGTAGATCGGATTGAGAGGGAGAGAGGAGGCGGGTGAAGTGTTAGATGAAATGCCTAGAGGGAAATGAGAAGGAGAGGCGGGTGAGGGAGGTTTAGATTGAAATGAGAGAGACAGAGGAGGCGACATTGCGCTTCTGTCGCTACTTGATGAAAATTTTGGGGGGAATGAAAATTGGATCTGCCGCCCAAGGAGGGAACTCAGGTAAGTCCAATGTTCGTCTGCCAATAGAGACGGCGGTAGATGGTCTGATGGGCATCGGACCTACAATAGGTTCACTTAGCTCTACAACCGTTCCATTAGCATCTAGATTAGTAGTGCCCACTTAAATTGCCGCATCTCTGCACGAATATTAATGTACATAGCACGGATCCTGATACGATCGAAGGGTCATTTCACCTAATGTATCAAAGTAGGTCTGATGGGCACCCGACGTACTCTCAGTTCCTGCTAAAAAGGAGGGAACGAAAATTGGCGTATGGACAGATCAGTTCTGCCTTAAGCAGTCTAGAAAACATAAGAGCAACTCAAATTGTAAAGGTGTGGTGCGCTGTATATAGTCTAAAATGTTATGTTCGGATCAAAATCAAATTGGCACAGTGACAGCTTCAAATTTGAGATGCCTAGTTTCATTTTGTATTTATATTCAAGTTTAATTGATTTGTGCATTAAAATTTCTACAAATTACTGAATTTCAAGTTTTTGAAATATTTATGTTTGTAATTATAATATTGAGAATTATATGTGATTAGAAAATCGTATTATATGTAGGTACTGTGGTGATTTATAGAATATATATGGTGTATATATGTGACATATGGTTCAATTGTAAAAAAAAATTAATTACAAAAATTAATGTAATTGATATTAGCCGAAATGTATATATGTTACATTATAATTAATTCTTTGACATTGATATTTCATTTTGAAATGATTTTGACTCATTGAAATTATTTATACAATCATGCATGATGCATCAATGACTTGTGCCATATAAGAATGTACATAGGACTTCAACCCTTGCTGTGTGGGGTTGTGGAGGAATGAATACGAACATCGGCATTTGGTCGATCGGAACCGTTAAAATGAAAGAATGTCTCATTAATTTCACCATCATAACATTTGATACAATTCGGGATCCGTTTAATAATCCATCTAAGCAAAACAATATAGCAACATCGCCCGGCTGTAAATAGTTTATGTTGGATCAAAGCTTACAACCGCCGAGACTTCGACACTTTTATGTTATTAATGTTCCGTGTTATTTCTTGATCATTTAAAAAAAAATTACGTGTCCTTTAAATTCAGATCAACCGTTGATTGCTTGTGCATTATCAAAACGGTCCGCATTATTCTTAACAATATAATGGCATTAATAATAATGAAATTGAACAAATTTAATCATAGTATACTTGACTTGGCCATACATACACAATTTTTTATTTTTTATATTTTTCACATATTTAGTAATATTAATCTGTGCACATGCATTACCAAACAGAATTTAGAATAAATGGTAGCCGTTCGATGGTTGATGGATGATCCAGATTATTTGGAATAATCATTTTAGAGATGCCATTTAAACCTCTCAGTTGGGGGTGCGAATCCTCTGAGATTAATCAATTTTTGCGTGACCAACGTGTCAGGTGCCTATTCGGGGAACCCTAGGGGCCATTATTAGTGAAGCGTTGAGATTCGTGCATAATGTATTTGAACGATTGAGATATTCCAAAAAGTCACGCAAAGTTTGAGATATCTCAGAGGATGCGAATTCTGAGTTGGGTTGGTATACTTGGTAAATGCGATACAGAGAAAGGTTGGGAAGATAATATCCAAACGGTGTTATTTTTATTTTTTGATTGATTGGATCTGATCCGTTCGTTTAACACTGCACAAATCAATAAACCCAAATAACTCTAACTACTGCGCAAGCCCGAATCTCAAAGCAACTGATAGCTCTTATCAAGCCGCAGAGTTAGTATAGTATATATCAGGCATTGGAGGCGATACAGACAAGGGTTTTTAAGTTGCATCTCAAAGCGGTGCCTTCACGGGGTGTTTCACATATATCATAGATGGATGCCATCCCAACCGTTATTATATCATTAAACAAATCATAAGGCCAAAATTACATCAACCACCGATCTTGCCCGAATCTCGAACTTATGAGATATTTTCCTAACCGTAGATCCTACATGATGTACTACAGGTACTGGAGGGGATGCTCACCCAGAGGATAGGGACTCAGTAGCCAGGACTTAGCATATTTTTTCAAAAACCCAAACGATTCCTCCCTAAACCTCAGACGATTACTCCCTCTCCCTCCCCTTCTCCACTATCCCAGAGGCACCACTCTTTTCTCTAACCTAAATCGATCGGAGTCGTCGCCGATCTCGCCGTTCCCTCCCTGTTGTAACAACCCAAAGTCGACCGGAGTGGCCACTGATCTCGTCGCTGCAGCACTCTTTCCTTAACCCTAAGTCGATCGCAACACCTCACGTCAGACTCAAAGCTGCGCCGCTGCCACCTCCACCTCAACCTCCGTCATCGGCGAAACAAGGGTTCCTCCACCGGATCTTTCCTCTTCCTATCCTCACCAATTTGACTGTCGAAGGTGATCACCCTTATTTTTCCTTCATTTTTTTCAATTTGTGAGGTTAATGGCATCACATTTTAAAAAAATTCTCCTCACTGTGCAAACTTTTAATTACATTTCTAAAAAAATTCCCCTGACTGTGCAAACTTCAAATTACATTTATAAAAAAATCCCCCTCACATAGAATCGCCCTATTAATAAGGTGGTCAAATTTGTAACATGCCCTTTATTTCACCGAACTTTAGTCGAAAAGGGTGAAATGAAGAAATGTAGAAAGGGGCAGGGGCGGTGCCACTTAGAAATTGAGTATAGAAACAAAGGTGAAATTGAGAAAAAGTCTATTTCACCTTATACAACAGTATGTGCATGCACCTCTCTTGATTGTCAATATATCACAGTAGCTACATTTACTTATGACCAAACTAGCACTTTTTCTTTGCTTGTAAAGCCGCGAATTGATAGATAGCTTAATTAGAACCTCAATGTAGCATTATATTTTTATATGAAATTGGAGAGATAAAGATGCTTTTTTTTAATGGTAATTAACAATTGGCCAAGTAATTGATTAATCTATTTTTAATGAGACGTCCAAATCGTAACTACATATGTAGTTTTAATTAAAGAGACAACAGATATGGAGTGAGCTATCAGCTATGGTAATATGCATATTATAGAGTGAGGGTATAGTTGCCCATTCAGTTTTTATAATTGGAGAAAAACCATTAAAGATTTATCGTAGTTATTAACCACTTTATTATTTTCGGTTTCAGATTCAGAATGACTAGGTGTAAAGATGTCTCTTCATTTGAGCTAGTACAACGTCGGAAATCCCCTAGACTCAATCCTCCGAATACCAGCACAACCGAGCCAGAGCCAACCAATGGAATGTCTAGAATTATGAAACAGCCATCACCAGTTCAGACCAATCCGCCAAATGACCCGTTGGCCCCTTCGAAGCCACCAGCTCAGACCAAGCCGCCAATAGACCCGTTGGCCCTGAAACAGCCACCAGTTCTGACGAAGCTGCCAACAGAACCGTCGGCCCCTTCGAAGCCACCAGCTCAGACCAAGCCGCCAATAGACCCGTTGGCCCTGAAACAGCCACCAGTTCTGACGAAGCTGCCAACAGAACCGTCGGCCCCTTCGAAGCCACCAGCTCAGACCAAGCCGCCAATAGACCCGTTGGCCCTGAAACAGCCACCAGTTCTGACGAAGCTGCCAACAGAACCGTCGGCCCCTTCAAAGCCACCAGCTCAGACCAAACCGCCAACAGACCAGTCGGCCCAGAAACATCCACCAGCTCAGACCAACCCGCCCGCCAACAGACCCGTCGGCCCTGAAACAGACCCGTCGGCACTGAAACAGGCACCAACTCAGACCAGCCCGCCAACAGACCCGTCGGCCCCGAAACAGGCACCAACTCAGACCAACCCGCCAACAGACCCGTCTTCCCCGATACAGCCACCAGCTGATTGGCTACAGAGAACTGCGAGGCTGAACCCCTTTTTTTTTGAGGTGGTAATTATTTAGTTCTAAAAGCTGTCTACTAATATTATTGAAACCTTGCACAACAGATTATATGAGTTTTTTTATACAATTGTAGTCTAATAACATATTATCTGTAATAGTATCAGGCCAACACGGAGGACAACACAGAAACAGATATATTGGCAGAGACACCAGCCCAGATAGAAACAGAGCCAACCGAGCCTCGTGATCAGGAACCTCCGCATACAGAGGAACCAGGCTAGGCAGATCTGTCAGCTCAGAAAGAGCCAGAGCCAGAACCCGATCAGGTCGATGTTACCCCGCAGGTAATTTTTTTTTTTTGGGACTACAATTAGGGAAGGCATATTCTAGGGACAATAATTTCAATAATGAGAGATGAGAGAATATTTCTTATAATAATGAGAGATGAGAGAAGGACAACAATGGTTACATATTCTAATAACATATTAAGAGAGAATGGATCAGGTGGGTGTTAGAATAAGAAATATTCTCCCAGCTCTTATTATTGAGATATTTGCCCTTAGAATAGCATTATTACATTTGCCCTTAGAGTACCACTTTGATAACTCTTAAGCTCCATTTCCTGTCACTGCCACTAGAATAGCAGATGGCTGAGATGTTGTTAAACATCTTAAGTTTAACTCAGAAAATTAGTTCAAAGAAAGCTAAATGGAGCTTAAAGTGTTGTCAATTTGTGACAGTAAAATTAGCTTCAATTATTGTTTCACAGCTAATTTGTGAGGTTCACTTTGACTGTTCAATTTGTAATGAAAACCTTCTAGTATTAAGGAGTCTGTTTCACAACTTATGCTTCCTGTTCTGACAATTAGAGTCTAACCCCCTTATCTGCAATTACACCAGATCAACACAGAAGATGATAATGTCCAGTCACCTCCTTGTGATCACTCAACAGAAGGGGTTAACGTCCAGTCACCTCCGGTGTCAGTAACTGCTTCCTCTCGAGTCAAAATTTTTAAGGGCCCCAATCCTGGCATTTTGGGGAAAAAACGGAAACCCACTCAAGAACCTGTTGGGAGTGGTATCTCACCTCCTCAGTCACGGCCTAATACCTCGTCATCTGTGTCTGGTGCATTGTCTATGTCTCAGGATGACGTTGATGGTAGCGAAGACACCGATGATCTTCACTCATTGCATCATGCCGAACTGGAGGATGATGGCAGTAAGAGGTGCCTCCTCCGTCGGCCCCTTCACGGGGTTCCTGGAGCACTTGACGCATGCGGGCTAGATCTAGACGGATCGGCAGCTAAGGCGCCAGCTATCAATGGGAAAAGAAAAAGAAACAAGGGTAAAAATGATGTTAGACAGGGGCGGGGTCTTGCAAGGGGTCGTCAACCCGTGCCACCAGAGGACATACCAGAATTGTTTATCATCGGTGATGCTGAGTTCACGTCATCTCCCCTGTGCAAAAAGATAATCACCACAATTAGGCTCCTCACCCTAGAAAACTTGCCCGGTCCTTACCGGAGCTGGAAGAGCTTTCCCTCACAGACGAGACTGTTGATCCTACGACAGTTTCTCCAGAGGTATTCATGGGGGGCTGGGGAAGACCCGGTACGGTGTATTGATGTATTTGAGAGAATAGCGGCAGATGCATATATGCACCAACTGACGGAGGAAAGGGGAAGATGCATCAAGAAATATGGGGAGACCAAGGAGGTCTGGAAAGATAATCCTCCTACCTGGTGCAAGAACGCAGAGCATTGGAAGGGGTTGGTTAACATTTGGTCCAAAGATAAGTTTCTCAAACAATCTGCCACCAACCGTAAAAACCGAGTTGGTCCAAAAGGAGAGAAAAAGGATGTGGTGTATCACGTGTCCGGTTCTAGGAGCACTTATCGTCACAAGACAGCATTGGTAATGAAAATTACATTAATCCGCATTATACTGACATTGACTATTTTAGTTGTCATGTACCTACTTTCTTACCTGTTTGAATTTCAGATAGCCGAGAAGGGATCACTGGTTGGAGCGAAGGAGGTCTTTGATCGAACTCACACGGTGAAGACAGCAACAGGAAAGGCTTATGTGAACGAGATTGCGGAGAAGTTCGCGGTAAGAACATTTCATATATGAGTCTCTAATTTGTCACAGTAATCTCGAAGAAGAATAATATTCTCTGTCATCACCTACTGTTTTTAACATGTTTTTCTAACGGTGGCAGGCAAAATACCTAGATCTTAAGAAGATTCATGGGGATACGATGGAAGATGAGAAAATCTGGGAGATGGCTGTGGGAGGAGAGGACAAGCGAGGGAGGCTATTTGGCTTTGGATCCAAGTCAAGGATCAGCAAGGCCACAAGAGTATTGGAGACGGTGGAGGTTGCCCCTTCGGAGCCTACAAAGAGCACAGCCACATCTGCTGAATCTCCAAACAGAAAATACACAAAAGATGAGGTGGCACAGATAATTCGAGCTGAACGCACTGAGTTAGTTGCGAAGATAGATGAACAAGATAAGCGCCACAAGGCAGAAATTGAAGTGATTCAAAAGAATACTCAGCTCACAAGGAAATGGCTTACTGCGCTCTTCCAAGCGAATGGATGGACTGTTCCAGATTTTGTTGGTGTAAGCCCCTTTCTTCTACTTATTTGAATAAATGTCAGATTCCAAACCAATTTTTGAATGCTTACATCATATTCTCATTTTGTACTTTATAGGAGGGGTCATCAATGGGCAACGAAGGTGTGGGAGGCGGTACTCAACCATCCAAGGGCAATTCTGGTGTTGGAGGGGATCATATTCCATAAAATGTTTTAATTGACAGCTTCAAAACATTGAGTAGTTGTAATAACATAGAACCAGCTAATTTCTGTGTAATAACATAGAACCTTTTTTTATAACAGTAGGATGTGTATGGAGTAAATCACTATGAAGTACCTTGATAACAGTAGGATGTGTATGCTTTTTATAACAGTAAGATGTGTGCATGTGGAGAAACTTCTTTAGTTTTTAAAACTTAAGTGTTTTTAACAGTAGGATGTGTGCTTGTTAACTCAGAATTAAGATATGTGCTTGTTTTTAACAGTAGGATGTGTATCCTATATAGGTGGAAAAAATATAGTTTAATTTTGGATGTCCTGTTATACACAAATTATGATGCGTACAATGGGGGTACGCCATAAAACTTGTACTAGCTTGAGGTTATGTATACTATTATTTCCGTCGGTAAACCCTTAGAAATACGTCCCTAATTTAGCGAGCTGCTGTACACTAATTTTTGAGTCCGTATCCTCTGAGATTTCGACACTTTTTTGCGTGACCGACGTGTCCAGTGCCTATTCGGGGCAAAGTTTGAGATATCTCACGCAAAGTTTGAGACATCTCAGAGGATTTAGACCCTCGTCATTTCTGCGATTTTTAATTTGCCAGTCCCTGTGATTTTAGACCCTTTTGTTTTCTGAGCTCCAAGTGCTGGATCTCACCACGATTTTGATCTCTCCTTGGAGCTATCCCTCTCTTTGGAGCTCTTCCTCTCCTGCAATTTAAACTAGATCTCCCACTAAGGCGGATTAGCTGGAATATTCAAAGGTACATTGTTAACACAGATTCTTAGGTAAAATGGTGCCTACGCACTGTCCAGAGACAACGAATTGGTTTGTAAGAGTGGAACTCTTAGGTCCCCAATTGAGTAACACAGATTCTTAACACTACATTGTTAACACAGATTTTACAGATTTTAGACTAGATTCCCCTTTCAAATTGAGTAAATGTTCGGCAAATTGTTGGATTAACTCATTGATTGTTTAATACAGCGGCATCACTCAAATGGCGACTAATCGGGAATGGATGTATAAGTATAGTCGACAAAATACGGGTGGTACTCTTGAACAAGAATTTGTGAATGGGGTGACCGAATTTATTGCAAAAGCCCGGTCCGAACCCTCCGTTGTGAGTATTGACGCTAATGGTTTGCAATGTATCCCGTGTCCGTGTGGAAGATGTGATAACCTCTACACCAAAGATGTGGATACTGTCGAAATGCATCTTTTTCGCCATGGCTTTTGCAACCTATATGAAGTTTGGCACAAACATGGGGAGATGCATCCAAATTTAGCTAATCCGTCATCTTTGAACGATGCGGCTGATCCAATGGTTGATATGGTTCGGGATGCTGCCGGTCAAGATTTCAATTGGAATGAGGAAACACCTATGGGAGCGGCTAAAAAATTCTTCGACATGGTAGAGGCTAACAATAAACCGGTTTGGAAACTTAACGCGACGGGTGAACTAGCATGTGAAAAACAAACCGTCTTGTCTGCGGTGACACAATCCTTTGCATTGAAGGCGAAGCACCAAATGAGCCAAGCAGTTTTCGATGACATGATGGATCTCTGGAAAAGCACCCTCCCTTCCAATGATGAAATGCCTAAAAATTTCTACGAAGCGAAGCGATTGCTTGATGGATTGGGCATGGAGCACCAAAAAATAGATGTTTGCCCTAATTTTTGTATGCTATATTACAAAAAAGAGAACAAGTTCAAAACAGAATGTGATGTGTGCCACTTGCCAAGATATAAGCCTCTTGGACATAATAAGAATGCAAAACCCGTGCCACAAAAGCAACTTCGATATCTACCTATCACTCCACGGTTGCAAAGGATGTACATGACTGCAGAGTCTGCGAAGAATATGAGATGGCACAAGGAAGGTGTGCGTCACAAAGCCCCGATGATGGTGCATCCGGCGGATGGTGAGGCTTGGAAGCATTTCGCTCGTAAACAACCCGGCTTTGCGGACGAGGTTAGAAATGTTTGGTTGGGACTAACAACGGATGGGTTCATGCCATTCAACTCGAGTGCAGCTCCATATTCGTGTTGGCCGGTATTTGTTTTTCCATATAACCTACCACCGGGGTTAATAATGAAAGAAGATAGCATGTTTCTCGCTCTAGTCATCCCTGGACCAAAGCATCCGGGTCGGGACATTGACATTCTCCTCGAACCTTTGATCGACGAACTGAAACTTTTGTGGTCAAATGGAGAAATGACATGGGATGGGTATAAAAGAGAAAACTTCAAAATGCGTGTACAACTTCTTTGGACGATTAGTGATTACCCGGCTTATGAGATGCTATGTGGATGGGGTACAAAAGGCCGTTTGGCGTGTTATTATTGCATGGAGAAAACAAAAGCCTTTCAACTCGCGTATGGTGGAAAATCAACTTGGTTCGATGCCACAAGGTGCTTTCTTCCTATGCATCACACGTTCCGTCGAGATAGGAAGAATTTTATTAAAGGTAGGGTTGAGAATGATCCGCCACCCCCAAGATTGACGGGGGAGCAAATGCTCGATATTGTGAGTTTGATCCCAAATATTAAATGGGGAAAAACTGGAAAACTCGATCAGATCCCTGGTTATCGTGTAACACATCATTGGCAAAAGAAGAGTATTTTTTGGACCTTACCCTATTGGAAAGACAACTTGTTGCCACACAATTTGGATATGATGCATTTGGAGAAGAATTTCACAGAAAATTTGCTATACACGATGTTAAGCATTGGTACGAGAACCAAGGATAATGAAAAAGCTAGGAAAGATTTGGCTCTTTATTGTGATCGCCCAACCCAGCACCTAACTACCATGGCTGATCACCCAGGAAAGTCTATCAAACCAAAGGCACCCTTCGCACTCTCTCCAGGAGATAAGAAAATTGTTTTAACATGGATCAAGGAGGTAGTAAGGTTCCCTGATTGCTACGCATCTAATTGGTCAAGGATGGTTAACCTAACCACTGGCAGCTTCACCGGTGTTAAAAGTCATGATTTACACGTGTTCATGGAGCGCCTCCTCCCCGTGGCATTTCGAGACTTTGTCCCAGATCCTGTATGGGATGTTTTATGTGAGATTTCAGCCTTCTTTAGAGAGATATGCGCCAAGGAACTTGATCCAGTGAGGGTGGCGGAATTAGAAGATGATATTGTCGTCATTTTGTGCAAGATGGAAAAAAATTTTCCGCCCGGTTTCTTTGATTCAATGGAGCACCTTGTGTTGCATGTAGCATATGAGGCTAGAATGGGTGGGCCGGTATCCTTTCGATGGATGTATCCATGTGAAAGGTGAGTTGTCTTTTGGATTTTTTTTAATGGTAATTAAAGACACTAAGATTACAACTAACACTAAACAATTGTTGCAATTACAGGCGTAACAAGGAACAAAGGATGAGAGTCACGAACAAGGCACGGGTTGAGGGTTCAATCGTGGAGGCTACAATTGCCAAAGAAATCGGTACATTTTCCGCACGCTACTTTGTAGAGAGATCTAACATTAGCCAAGAAGGAGTTGGAACAAGTAACTGTTCGACGAGACAACTTTCAATATTCGATACTCCGGGACGCACCATTGGTAGTAAGGGAAAACGAAAGCCTCTCGATGATAACGATTGGGATGCTGCACACACTTATGTCATCCTCAACTGTCCAGAGATCTGTGAGAAATACATGGGGTACAATCTTATAAATATATTTTTATTGTTTTCAAAAGTATCTATTCTAAAACCTATCAAATTCTCATGTTTGGACATCTTCTATCTAATGTGCAGAGAATTTGATACATGCATGCTCAACTCTGGGGTGGCCTCAACCCCACAAGATTTGCCAAAAGTTCGTCAAGATAGTTTCGCATCTTGGTTACGAAAAAAGGTCATAAATTCTCGTGATGAAGGTGATTACTACATACGAATGGCCGGAGTCATGCCAAGTAAACTAGCATACTTCTACGATGGATACGAAGTCAATGGGTATCGATTTCACACAGAATCATCTGGAGAAAACAAGGTCACTCAAAGTAGCGGTGTTTGTATCAAAGGAGAGTGGGATGCAAATGGCGTACAAATTGACTACTATGGTCTTCTCCAAGATGTCATTGAGCTAGTATATGATGCACACAAGATAGTTCTATTTAGGTGTGATTGGTTTGACATTATAAACGGTGTTAAAGTGGACCGAAAACATGGTCTTGTTGAGGTTAAGCACACCTCTCGCCTTGCAAATTATGAGCCTTTTGTACTAGCGGCTCAAGCAACCCAAGTGTGCTACCTACCTTATGCATCACAAAAGGCCGAAAGAAAACTTTGGTGGGTGGCAATGAAAACTAGCCCGAAGTCAATGTTTCGTGCCGAGGGCGATGATGCAAATCTCGAATTTTACCAAGAGGAAAGACCGGATAATCCAATTGAGCCGACAATTGGACAAGACTTTGATTGGGAGGGTGTGGTCCAACAAGAAGGCGAGTACGAGGTAGTGACCGAAAACAACATAGAGGAAGAGGAGGGCGGGGAAGAGCAAGTTGATGAAGACTTTGATGATTCCGATGAAGAGTATTAATTGGTAAAGGAATACACATATGTATTGTTTTTTTGTATTTCAATTTACTTCAAAATTATATATATGTTCACATTTTTTGCCAAATGCCTCTCTTAACATTTTCCTCTTATTTTGCTTTGTAACAGGTGTTTACACAAAGGGAGATCATATGTATTTAGTCTAAAATATTTTGTATCTAAATTAAATATATTACCAATAGTAATGATATTTACTAAATCACTCCCTAAATCAAGTTCTTTTCTTAGTAGTTAGGATGCGTTATAGAAATCCTTCTGTTTTATTAATTACTGCCTCTCGTTTTGAGATTATATTCTATATTAATTGAATGTTCAGCATTCAAAGGGAGATCTCAATAAATAGAAATGCTTCTGTCTCCAGGAGTTAAAAATTTCCAACGGTAGCCTCACGGAAATATAAACAATATAAAATAATTTTAACTGCGTGGCCCTTCATTTTCACTTCTCTTCCCGCTAAACCCTGACTTGCCTTTTCAGTTCCCTCCCATTTCTCCGCCGGCTCTCTATCTCCCTCACGTCCCCACTTTCGCTCCCTATTTTCGCTCCCCACTTTTGCTCATTCACTCACTCTAGCCCTCTGAGTTGTCAAGAACTACTTGGAAGCGAGGTGGCAGCGGCCAATCACCACCTGGGTAAGCTCTACTTTTTAATTTTTTGAAATTCGTTGGTTTATGCAATCTTTGTTTCTGAGTAATTTAACTACACCAATTTCTGGGTATTATGCTACTTGATATTATCCAATAGTTACTGCCCTCTGTATTCTATGATTAAACCCAATTTCGTATCCAATCCCTTGTCTTGTGTAACAATTCCTCTTCTTTAAGGGTTTTAATTGACCTCATTTACAAATCTGTTCTTCTATAAGGTACAAGGAAAAATGAGATTACTTAATATGGAAAATCCAAATCCTCGAGGAAATCAAAATCGTGTCGTAATTAGAGTCAATCCTTCGGGACCCCCCATCCCAATCCAGAGTATACCACCCCCTAATCTACTCAGAAATACAGACCCTCAAATAATCGAGTGGCGACATTTAGCCCCGCCACCGGTCATTGTCTTATCTTCATCGGATGATGAATCCGATTCCGAGGATGAGGAGCCTTACGGTCCTTTTTATGAAATAGATGATGTGCGTGCTTTTTGTGATTTGAGAAGAAGCAAGAGAATATGGGAAAATGTTAACAAGAATGGAGGCAAGCGAATCAAATACTTCCCTCAAAAGAAAAAAAGGCGAGACAATTAGTGAATGCATGAATAGGTTTTCAATTAGGGATGTGGGGATGGATTAGGCAAATGTTATATAGTTGACTTAATTAGTTGATTTTTGGTATCTAGATGAATTAGGGTTGTGCCATATATTATATGTTTTGGTACTAATTTAGTGATGTTTATTGTTTGCTTGAAGACTCTTTACTGCCTAGTACTGCTACAATTATTTTGTTATCAATAGTGATGATATTACTAAATCAATATCTTAAGTAAGTGTTTTTCTTAATTAGGAGGTGTTATATATATAAATTATTTTGTTTTAGGAATTACTGCATGTCATTCTTGGATGATATTCTATGTTAATTGAATGTTCAACATTCAAGGGATATCTCAATAAATAGAGATGCTTCTGTCTCCAGGAGCAAAACATTTCCAACGGCAGCCTCATGGAAATAGTTATTATAACTATAAAATAATATTAACTGTATGAATGAAACATTTCCAAGGGCATAGTAGCCAAGTATTTCCGTGAGCCTTCCTTATAAAATAATATAAATTTGATAACCAAAACATTTCCAAGGGTAGCTCATGGAAATACTATGTGTTACAACTTCCCAAAACATTTCCAAGGGCATGGGCTCAACTTTTTCCAAGGGCTATCAATAAAAAATAGTATTTGGTTTGTTTGGCGGGTCATGGGTCATCCAGAAGTATTTCCAAGGGCAGAAAGGTGACATTTCCAAGGGCAGGCAGCAGGGATTTCCATGCGCAATAATTTCCGTCGGCCTGCCGTTGGAATTGTTCAAGTGTGTCAGAAAACATCATTCTATTTCTGACGGCCTCTTCTGCCCTTGGAAAAAGCTAATCCTGCGCATGGAAAAAGTGCGGATTCTAGTAGTGCGTCACGTAATCGACACACGTGACGTGACGTGACGTTAACGTGACGTGACGTTTCGTGACGTGACTAGTCACGCCGTGACAAATTTCCTTCTCTATCCGAATCTAAGAAATATGCTTGTAAATAGTGGCTTATTATGAGTAGGACAAAATTGTCGACATTTAGCTGAACAAAACCATATTGGTCGCCTTAATCTAGTGGTGGATATTATTTGAAAATATCTTATAATGAGCATCTGTTGCTGAGTAGTTTTCAAGATTCGTCTGCAACCTGTGCGAACTGTTGATGCTAATGTCCCAGTTTCAACTTTCAAATGTAAGAAATATTGTGTGTTATCTACAAGCGTTGCAAAATGTGGGCTAATTTTCAAAATCAATGTTCACTATGTTTTACCTTTCTTCTGCAAAATAAGTCATTAACAGAAACTTACTTTTTTAACAGTTTATAGTGACCAAGGAGTACCGGCTATATTTAATGTCTCCTCTGGTGCAGTAATACCTTTTGGTTCAATGGAACTTGCACTTGAAAATACCGGGTCTATGGAATTGTTCAAAACCCTAGTTGACCAAATTGAAAATGCTGCACTCGAAGATGGCCAACTTGACATGCTGTCAGCCAAACTACAAAACCTAATATCGACCCTCCAACCATCAGCTGAAACCCTAGATCAACTAACCCATATCGTCCCATCTAACACTCGACTCATAGTGAGATCTAGTGCCAATATCCAGAGTCGCCCGCTGTCCGTTATTCTAAACAGCGGCCCGCTCTGGCCGTGATTCGGAACAACGGTCATTTCTGGCCGTGATTCGGAACAACGGTCATCTCTGGCCGTGATTCGGAACAGCGGTCCGCTCTGGCCGTTTTCTAAATTAACGGCCCGTGTTTATCCCCTCCATCTGCTAATGACTCTATGTTAATCTGGCCGTGATTTTGAATAGCGTCCTCTGGCCGTGATTTTAGATAACGGTTTTTCCACTTTTCACAAAAAATCGGAAACATTCCTTAATCACGATATTTATTTAATTATTTTTCTATTAATAAAAAAATCGGACCGAAGTAAGTAACAATCCTACTTAATTTCTTTTGTTTAATTTTTTAATCATTCTTTTGTTTTCTTGCTCCTCTTTTAGACTTCATCAACCATTCCTTCCTCGTTTTCTTTTCTTGACATACATTTTCCCCTTTACATTAATTGGGTTTGTAATTTATAGTTTATCTTTAAATTATTCAGTTAATAATTTAAAAATAGTGAAGACATATCTTGATAGCCATTGCAATAGCTATGCACAAACCAAATATGGGAATGATATATTCCCTGAAATGCTGAAGCAATAACCATGCGCAAACCAAACATGAGAATGCCACATTCCCTAGAATAATAGCATTACATTTCCTGAAATCCTTTTATATACGGGAATGGCATATAGCGCAAACCAAACACCACTTATTGTTTCATTTTTTTTTCTGTCATTTAGAGCATTTCCATCCTATTTATGAAGAAATTATACATGTTGATGTGATATTTGTAATTTTAATTGCAACGATATGTGATACTTATTAGTTTATCAATTTTACTGAATCAATAATTTATTGGTGAAAGTTATGTAAGTTTTTGCAATTACTTTACAAGTGATATGAGCATCTCCATATCCAATAATTATACAATAATTAATACTCCCTTAGCTAATTCTGAAAAAAAAAATTGTCACTTTAGTGAAATTAAAATTAATTGTAGAGATGAAAACATCCTGGAATTAATATAAGAAAATATTAATAGCTAATGTAACAAATGATTGAAATATTGAAATATGAACTCCGTCACGTGCTCATTGTTGGATAACTTTTTATGAATAGAACTTGGATGTTATTAAGTCCATCAAACCTCAAGCTTAATTTTAAAATCTATCAATTAGTTTTAAACAATGAATTCAATTTATTAAAACTGATATAATTTATAAGTGTTGTGTATTCATACAAAATTTATAATTTTTAAATTAATTTAGTATAAAGTCAAGTGGTCAAAAGAGAAAGTTTATAAGTTAATTTTAATGTATTCATTTTTCATCTTTTTCGGACCGTTTAACTTTATAATAAATTAATTCAAATTTTAAAAATTTTGTGTGTAAACTCATCACTCGTTATGTAGATTGGTTTTGATGGTTTGGATTTCTCTTTTGAGATTAATTCAGTAAATTTTAGAGTTAAACTCACCAAATACTATGTGAGCTTAAAAACAATCTAATTCAACTCATTTTTTTTTATCTAATTCTCACACAACATACAAGTATATAACTCAAAAGACTAAAAAACACAATTGGTTCTTGAGTATGCCAAAGCCAATAGTTCAAATTTATGTTGTTTGAAGTTAATTTTAATATTTATGAGACTAGTCACATTTTTTTCTTTTTGCCTATTGAACTTAAATCTCATAATACTCACTCTACTAATATCATATATGAAGGATGCATGTAGAAAAAGCAGATTCAAGATTATTTTAGGAAAACTAAAAGGCAAAACCATTAAATATCCAAAATCAAATACATCTACTATATCATCTTTGATCGGTTGCGCGTCAAATAAATTACCTAACTTTCATAGGCATATTTGACAATTTATATTTATTATTAGATATTAATAAAAATCATGGTGTAAGATTGAATATTTTTATTTGTTATAAAATTGAATACTTTTCATTTTCTATTTTTAGATGAAAATATTAAGATTTTTTAAAAAAATTGAAGACATAAGTAAGATTGAACATTTTTGTTTGCTATAAAATTAAACATTTCTCATTTTTAGATTAAAATATTCAGATTCAAAAAAAAAAAACTGTAGCAAACTGCCCGGGGGGGTTTGCCCTAGACAGAAGGCCGCCCCACGTGGGGGCGTTTTGGGTATTTTGACAATTAATCTGGGGTATTGGTTATTTTTAATATATATATTTTTTGGTTATGTAAAAAAAACACGGAACCTTTCACGACTACATATAATATTTTGATATTAATTATACGATCCATATATATTATGGTGGTTTAATTTGTTGAGGCATGCATGAAGTTATATTAATGTGACGGAGGTTGGGCATGCATTGCTATTAATTACAAATCAGCCAGGCGAGGATAATTTATTAATTATCACGTCTTGTCATTTAAAGTAGATCTGGGACATAAACATGTAGGTAGTAAGGTAGGTAGCTTCCATGCTTATTTACCTTACTAAATTTTGAATTGGATTTATTTAATTTATTGTCACGTTTTGTCATTCAAAATAGATCTGAAACATGTACGTAGGTAGTCCATACTCCATACTTATTTACCTTACTAAATTTTAAATTTAATTTTGTACAAAGAGTTTTGGACATTTTATTCAAAGTCCGATTCAAATCGTATGTATATTGTTGCGAATAAATTTAAAACTTAATAAATTTAAACAATTTTATAAATTTAAACCGTCTGTGTGATATTTGATGCCAACCGAATAGTTTAGACATGACTTTGAATATGACTTTTGTCCTAAATTATTTGGACAAAACCCCATCCACTAAATTTTAGCCCAAGAGCACAAATTATTTTAGCCAACGTTGGATCAGCGATTTTCAAAATGGTTTAATAAATAGCAAAAAAAATTCCAAAAAATGTAAAATTTGGTCTCCAAGCACATTTCAATATGGAGAACACATCTAACGGTTCAGATCGAGTTTTTGAATTTTGAAATTTCAAATTTGAACCGTAAGCACTTCGGCCCATATGCTACTGAAATCATATTAGTCAATCTCTCTCTCTCTCTCTCTCTCTCTATATATATATATATAGATCTTGAGTCTGATCCATATTTTTGAATCAAACTCAATAAATTAGAACTTTCGATATTTGTTAGAAATGAAACACTTTTTTTATTTCCATATGTCTAAATTTAATAATTTTTACATAATTTTTTTCCGCATGACAGCCACAATTATTACGCCATACGAGCTAATTCGGAGTTGGGCCGATACATACCTAAATCCTAACAATGATCCCTAATCAGGCGCTCAAGAAAGGGGTTGGGTGCCTAGGCGCGTGCAGGCATCTGCGCCTGTTGGATTTATAAGTGTAATCATACAAGGAAGATTCAATTACATCATTTTATGATGATACATCTTGATACTATATATTTATAAGTTATTTTTGTAATTTTAAAATTTAAATAGTCGATTCAAACCATTCAATATGATCTCCATATTAAAATGAGCTTGGAGATTAAATTTTATATTTTTTGGAAATTGTTTACTATTTATTTTTAATTTTTGAAAATTGTTATTTTTCAATAGTCCAGGATTGTCTGAAAACAATAATATGGAAATCATGTTGAATGGTTCATATTGACTTTTTAGACTTTAAAATCGTAAAAATGACTTATAAACATATAATGTCAAAATGTGTCACCATAAAATGGTGTAATTGGATCAACCTCTAATATAAAAAGAGAGACTATTTATTTTCTGAGAAAAGTTGGAAACGAGTTTTTAATATACAGATTCATATATGGTTATTTAATTATTATTTTTAAAATAGAAAATAGGCTCTTTATTTTTCTATTTAATTATAAGATATATCATGTTTATATATTGATTTGAAATTTTAAGCTTTATTTTTTTTATAAAGCGGCAGAGGTTGTGATTTGTGAATCCGTAAAATTTATTGCTTGCTTGGTTCTTTTGATCCTTCAATTATAATGACACCGTATAAAGTAGTGTTAATAAACATACCAATATTCTAGTATGTTTTTATATCATGGTACATTCATTTGGTACTCTCCTTAGGTATATCAATTAAAGTAATAAAATTAAACAAAATTTGACCTAATTTGATCCCTAAAAAAATTGATCTAATTTGAAAGCTTTTAAGTCATTCATCAATTTGAAAATTAAATGAAGGATTTTTTATAATGTGATTCTAGCATATATTCAAGTTTTTTAATATACATTGTATCTCAGCAGACATCTATTTTGAAAACTTTAAAGTGCGTATTTACAAGGAGATGTGCCACAATGCCATATGCGCTCTGATAACATATAAATATATAATGAGATGGTATATACCAAATATCTGTTACATGTGCCGCAAACTTTCCAGAATTCTTACAAAAAGAAAAAGAAAGAAAAAAAAACAGAGATGTATCCGTAATGTGAAGTTGCAGTCATCAAATTTATGTCTGCAATTTCATGTTGTAGCCGTGTCAAAAGTGAAATTATGATCAAATTATGTTTATTTGGTTTAATTTGTTTTTTTGAACTGTAAAAATAAAAATAATTTCGGTGCAGATTGTCTGTAATGTCTGAAATTGTATCCGACCACATTACAGTGCCCGTACTTCGCAAGACTGGACTATCGAACTGCAATTACTAAATCACAGAACAAAAGAGATAGGAGTAGGTCTGATGGGCATCAGACCTACTTTTAGGTTCAATTAGCTCTAACAGATCTGTACGGATTTTAAAGTACTAAGCAAGAATCTTGATACAATCAAATGGTCATTTCATCTATCGAACCAAAGTAGGTCTGATGGGCATTGGACCTACTCTGAATTCGGGCTTAATGGAGGAGTTTTTTTTTATAAACCATAAATAGAAAAGTCAAAGTTACGAAACCAATGTGATTACGGTAAAATTTCAAAAAACCATAAAAACCGAAACTTAATCTCGGTCTGGAAAAATATAATTCTCAAGATCGAAATTCATTTTCGGTCTCTAGCCAAATTTTCAGTCGCCACAGAAAATTCATCAGTCTGACTCAAGACCGAAATTTTTTTTCTGTCTCACTCAAATTTCCCTCAAGACCGAAAATTTGATTCGGTCCCCACATGAAATTTTTTTTTAATCCACGGTTTTCTTTATTTTTTTATTATGTGTATGTTTTCTTTATTTTTTTATTTTCTTATTTTCAGTTGATGACAGTGATAATGTTATGTGTATGTTTTGTTTCATTTTTTTTATTTTCTTATTTTCAATTGATTCGGATCTTCTTTTTTAGTAAGAAAATTATGAAAACACTCCAAAATATTATGAAAATTATTTTCAATTCAGTACCGGAGTGGCGTGTCCAAGCACCATATGTCATATCATTTTGTGATCTATGTTAAATAACTGGTATTTTTCTACGGAGCCAGGTGGTGCCGTGTTTAAATGTGCCCTTATTGTGAGATCGAACTGGCTAGGGAGCAAACGAATACCAACATATATTTGTCTACTTAGCTCATCAAGACTAGTTGAGTCAGAAATAGGAAATGTGCAGGTCGGTGCGTCTGAAATTTCGCGTCTGTCGTACACATTTATTAATACTTGAGACATTTTCTGAAAAAAAAATCACAAACAACCTAAAAATTATTTTTAATTTTTCAACCTAAAATATGAACGTAATTGGAAAAAAAAACTTACTACAACCTTCAGACTAAAACAGAAAACACAATGAGGTAGAAGAAACTGATCACTGACTTTTTTGTTTATAACTATTTAATAAAAAAATAATAATTACCAAGACCAAATTAAAATTTCGGTTCCAGCATGGACCGAAATTTTAATTCGGTCTTGGGGGTGGTTTGCAGCACAAATGGTTACACAATAGGGGTGTGATTAGGTGTGGCAGGTGATAAAAAACTGAAAATAAATGGAGACCGAATTTTATTTTTGGTCTGGAAAAGAGAGACTGGATTTTATTTTCGGTTTTTATGGTTTTTCAAAATTTTGAAGCAATCATGTTGTTTTGGTAAAATTGTTTTTTTAATTATGGTTTATAAAAAAATCTCTTTATTGAGAGTAGTTCTTCCCATTTTGGGTTTCTAGATTCAAATAAATTCTGATAGTTTCTGTTTTTTCTAAGTTACGATTTGTTTAAGCTGTTTCGTTGCTTTCCTTTTTGTAAATTGTTTAACTTATGTATCTCAGACACATCTTGTGGCAATATAAATGAAATTTGAGGGCCATGACCCTCATCTTTCCATAATAATAAAAAAAAAAAGATTTCACAGAAACCTTACCCCTTACGGTATCATCTTTTTTTTTTCCTGCCTAAAGAAATTTATCATGACTGACCGTAGACTGTACTGCACTCGCCATCAGACTCATCTACTTTTAGAAGCTTAATTCATATTCTTTATTTTATTTAAGGAAATCTGATTGTGATTCTTGCTGCTTAACAGCTAACTTTTAAAATACTAATGATAGTAGGGTTAGCTAGATACTATTTAATAAGACGATTTTGTGCGCTTACTTTTTTACAAATAAAATAAAATAAAATCCGGTGGATAATAATTTCATGATTGACACTTCATAAAAAGAATTAAGCTTCCAAGATTTTTTGCTGTTATATCATCAATATTTTTATATGATACATTTTCCTATTTTTTTAATCGGATGACTCTTGTATAATGCTTGGTTCTTCTAATTTAAAATGTGTTTGATGTACAATAATTTGTCATTATCTGTGAAGGTAAAAATATTTCTGTTGGTAAGAGCGGTTAGGGAAAATAATTTATGTCGGTGCATCCTCAACAATAGTCACTTTTTATATAGGGTGCGTTTGGATGGTGCAAGGATTAGTGCAAGAATAACAATTTTTGGATTAGTAGTTGAGAATAGTGCTAATCCGAGTGGTTTGAGAATAGTGCTAACTTTGAACTATTCGGATTAGTAAAAATGTCGTTTGGATTGTATATTTGGAATAGCGATGAAGGGAATGAATAAAATAAGGATTAAACTAATATTATATTGCATTTAATATTTTAATTAATATTATATTACATTAAAGCTCAATTTTTTTAAACTAATCTAATATTTTATTTAATACTAATCTAATCTGATATTATATTTATTTAATACTAATTTAATATTTAAACTGATATTATAATACATTTAATATTTAATGTTTAAACTAATATTATATTATATTTAATATTTAAACTAATAGTATATTATATTTAGTACTAATCTAATCTGATATTATATTTATTAATACTAATCTAATCTGATATTATATTATATTTATTTAATACAAATATGATATTATATTTATTTAATACTAATATTATATTTAAACTAATATTATATTACATTAAAAATTTAAATTAATATTATATTTATTTAATACTAAACTAATGTATAAATTAATATTATATAACGTTTATTAATATTTTAAACTAATATTATATTAGATTTAATATTTAAACTAATATTATATTGTATTTATTATAATATTTTATTTAATACTAATCTAACATCATATTATATTTATTTGATACTAATTTAATATTTAAATTAATATTATATTACATTTAATATTTAATTTAATATTATATTATATTTAATCTAAAATTTTATTTAATATTAATATTTGATATTATATTTATTCAATACTAATATAATATTTAAATTAATATTATATTACATTTAATATTTAAACCAATATTTATTTAATACTAATATAATATAATATTATATTTATTTAATACTAATCAAATATTTTATTTAATATTATTTTAATATTTAAGCTAATTCTAATTGAGAGGAATGAAAATTATTTTTTTATTAATATCACTAATCCCATTAGCTCTATTCTTGCTATTCCACCATTTCTTTGGATTAGTAGAATAGAGCTATTCTTGAGCTAATCCAATTTTTCAATTTGTGTTTGGATGACTCAAGAATAAGAATAGTGGAGCTAATCTAAGAATAGCTCTATTCTTGCACCATCCAAACGCACCCATAGTGTATAACTCTTTAAATAATGTAATTTTTTTGTTGCTATGTTGAATTTCTACACGGCTAACCATATTGTATCATTATATATGTATTCGATATTTTGAAAAAGATACATGCCTGTATTCAAATTTTCTAAATACAAAATAGTTTCCTATAAAAATAATTTTATTTTAAATATTAACATTTTCTTCAGGTGATATGTCTTTTTTTTTTTCAAAGTAAAGTCCAAAAAACAATCCCAATTTAACGTAATTAGTAACATTTATCACACACACACACACACACACACAGAGTTCGGCTAATGTGCTTTCGGTAGCATATGGGCCGAAGTGCTACCGGTCCAAATTTGAAATTTCAAAATCCAAAAAGTCGATCTGAACCGTTAGATGTGTTCTCTATATTAAAATGTGCTTGGAGACCAAATTTTACATTTTTTAGAATTTTTTTACTATTTATTAAGCCACTTTGAAAATCGCTGATTCAACGGTGACTTGACCCAAGTGGTCAAAGGAGTCCAAAAAATGAATGCATTAAAATTAATTTATAAACCTTAAACTTTTGACCACTTGACTCTATATTAAATTAATTTGAAACTTTAAAATTTTCACATGTAGACCCATCACTCATTAGGTAAAAGGGTTTCAACAGTTTAGATTCATCGTTTAAAGTCGATTCGATATATTTTAGAGTCAAGTTCACAAGAGGTTCCCTAAGTTCTACTGTGTGTGTGTGTGTGTGTGTATATATGTTAAGGCTCCGACCCGTTCTTATCCGTTACCTTTTCATTTGTGCTATCACGTTGATATTCCAAAGTTTATCTTGGTTGTTTCAAATCTGATGATGGGTTTAATTCTCCCCTTTTGTTTCCTCTGCTAGATGGATTTTGCACCTTTTGATAAAATTTTGTTTGTCCCATTTTATATGCGTACAAATTTTCAGTTCATAAAAAATGGCTCTGCTGCTTAATTAAATGCCTTCTTATTTACTTTAATTGGTGAGATACATGCAATAAAAATTGGATAGATTTCGCTAGAGGTCACTAAATTTTGTCATTTGTCACGAATTAGTTACTCAACTTTGTTATTTGTCTCAATCAAGTCACTCTATATTTTTCTATCTAAAATCTTAACATAATATTCCCATTCCGTCCAAAATATTAATGGTATATACTCATTCCGTCCAAAAATATTAATATAATGAGCATATTCCATCCAAAATACTAACAGAATGGGAATATTTCGTTAATATTTTGGATAGAAAAATATAGAGTGATTTGTTTAGAACAAATAACAAAGTTGAGTAACTAAAAAAGGACAAATTAAACTTGAGTGACTAATTCATGACAAATAACAAAGTTTAGTGACCTCCAACAAAATTTATCCAATAAAAATTTCTCGCAAAAAAAAAAAATGAAACCTATTAAATCTGATCCCGCCATTGGACTATACAAATACAATTCTCTATTTTTTATTTATTTTTTCTCGTTGGAGGTAATGAAAATTCTATTCTTGAGGCAGAGAAGAGCTATGCAAACAAAGGAGCCGAATTCCATTGCTTGTTCTTTCTTTTTCTTTGCTATCCTTTTTCTTTTATCCAAAGTTAAAGGGAAAGCCACCTGAGCTGAGCTTGCTTGACTTGGACCATGACCATGACCATTCCAGCATGCATTCACAATTTAAACTCTTAATATTATTATCTTCTAATTAAAGTTGAAGGTTATTCCGTGCTTTAGGAATCCAAGCTGCATGCTATAATTTATTCATATATTTTTAGTTATAATCAGGGGCAGATTCAGGATTTTTGTCGGAGGACAAAAAATATCGAATCGGGTTTAAATAACTAATCGGATTTAAACTTATTAACTAATTAGGTATTTGATAAAAATTAATACTTTAACTTATACTTTATAATGCTCTGACTTGTAATTATAATTTCCAATCATATTTTAAGAAATTTATTTTAATTTTAATTATAAATTTAATCCGAATTACCAATTAAACATTCAGAGAGGGGCAAAAAAATTTCTAGGAAGGAGCAAAGCCAGTCAAGGGCAAAATGTAATTAATATAACAAATTACATTCCACATTTTTGGAGAACCATTTTATTCGTTATCTTAAAACAATATACTTTTTTTTTTGGATTGTCGTCAGCAATTGCTGAGGACGTGTATATTGATTAAAAAAAATTTATGTGCATTCGCGGCCCCTCATTAAAATTAAGATTAAAACTAAAGTTAAACTAAGAGATCCTAACTAGCTCGCATTAATAGCCTAAAACAATATACTTGTATGATCTTATCTGTTAAAGAAGTTCAGATTATTTCTTTAAAGATATGGGTCTGAATCTTTTTGGTTAATTGTCTTAAAACTTAGGAGAAAAAAAAAAAAAAAAGAACTTGGGGATTCGGTAAATAAAGGAGAAAAAGAAGTTATCTGGGGTGCAACAATGATAAAAGAAAAGCATAAAGAGCATCATTTAGCACAAGAAACCAAGGATCTTATTTTCTTTTCTTTTTGTATGCATGGATAATTGTGCTTCTAAGTTCAAATTAGAACTTCTAAAGCAGGTGAGAAGTACCCAAATGGGATAAAGCAAGGGTATGGTTTGTCCAGCACTCTATCCCCCCCTCCTTCAAAAGCTACCTATATAGATTTTAAGTTTTGTGCAAATTAACCCGGAGTTATATCCTATTTTCAAGAGAAACCCCTATTTCTTCTCAAATTTGTTAAACATGAAATGTTATAACCCTTGCAATTTTCTATACACTTACACACTGGTGTAAGTAAAACAAATTTTAGATTACTTTATTATCAAAGTATTTCTTTTCTCAAAATTGTTTTAATATTAGTCAAGTAAACTTTTTTCTCTGGTATATATAAGGTTATTTATATCTTGGTAAATATTAATTGGGTTGAATTCAAATACAACAACAGATAATTAAGTCATGTTCTACTCAAAGTTAACCACAAAAGCAAATATGAGAAAATGTCAGGAAGAATTTGCAAAATGTTGGAATGTAAGGGTGTAATTGGAAAAACATCACTGGCCGAAAAGATATCTCAATAGAAGGGGACAAGGGAACTGGTGAAATTATTCTTAGCTTCCCAAAGGATTTGTGTTCTCTCTTTATTCATGCCCTGTCAGAACCTTCTAAAACAGCCTTAACTTCCCTTATGATTGAGGTGAATCTAGAATCCTAATTTTATTTTTTTTTTCTTTTCTTTGTCTCGTTTGGGTCTCTTTACTTTTTGCTTTTGGATTCTGATCATAACAGGGCTTGCCATTAGATGCCTATATGTACCAACAAATGAGGCATTTGGCATAGATGGAATTGCCTCTTTGCACTTGTCATTTAAGTGCACTAAGCAAACAAGCTGAGGCCTAGGGGTACCAAACAGAAAAATGAGTTTTCAAACCCTTAGACTACTGATGGTTTTTGTTTGTGTGTGGCTACTGGTATTTCATGAACAAGACGTAAATGGCATGAGAAACATCGATCTTGTTCTAAAAAGGCATGAAAGAAGAATGCAAGAAGCAAAGAGAGATGTAGTAGTTAACTTTCAACCAAAGAGTTCTTCTCAAGGAGTACCTACGTCATCTGATCTAGATGAGGAAAGCAAAAGACGGGTCAGAAGAGGATCTGACCCGATACACAACCGATGCTGAAAAGGAAAATATGAGGTGCAAAATCATGGAAAAAGGTTTTCTTTGGTTCCTCAAGAGCCTTTGTTTTGGTCTTCTATTTTTCTTTTCTTTTTCCATCCTTATTTAATAATTTAATTAAAGGTTTTTTGTAATAGCAATACTTGTACAAAGGTTCTCAAGTAAAGAGTTCAAAATGCCACCATGCTTCTGGTTTATGATACATTATACTGGACTTCTTTTACATTAAACAAACTGATAAGCAAATTTCATCTGATATTATTTCTCCCATTTCGCGCACTACTGTTGTACTTACGAACAATCTTTTTTTATCTTCAAAGGTTGTGCTGTTGTTTCCATTTGGTGGTAGTATTTTTTATAAATGTCTGATTGTATCTTTTATTCCCACTACCTAGCACATAAGTGTAACCCAAATAGGAATTTTCTATTTGATTGTATCTTTTATTCCCACTACCTGCCAGTCTGTACCAGTAATTTTCTATTTGATTGAAAATTTGGACTAGTTGCAGCTTTCAGTAAGCTAAGGTCTAACATAATTTAAAAGATAAGTTTCTTCAAAGCATCTAATATAGATTTTGTTAGCTAAGGTCTGACGTAATTTTAAAGGCAATTTTCTTCAAAGCACGTAATATAGATTTCTCTTGTACAAGAATCATACTACCATGCCACAAACTGACTGGTGCCATGAGCATTCAATTTTAACTGCTGTAAGCCTGTAAAAAGTATTAGTTAATAAATCTGATTAAAACCTCTCTCCCTGACAATGGATCAAGCTTAACTGATTCTTAGAAATTTAGTTTCTTTGTACAAAATTTCCTAAACTGAAAATTCTCGTGTAACTATATCCGGTGCCAGCACATCCAGCACTAGTATATGTTGACAGAAGTCTAAATTTACAACCCCAGATAAGAAAAACATTTAATATCAGCAAAGTACCATCCATCTAATTTCACGCATATATTGCAAGCTCTCCCTCTAACAGAGAATAAATAAAGCAGAAAAGATACTTAACATAGCAACTAACCACTCTTTCCCAACCTGCCGAACCTACTCCACCGATGCATATCCAAACGGACAGCTGAGATCTTCCTATGCACAGCGCCCCATATCATATCCACTGAATCTCCTTCAATAGATGGGAACTGGTACTCGAAATGCCTTGCCACTTCCCTCAGACGCCGCCACATCCTCTCCCACTCCTCCCTCCCGATTCCCCGCAACACGTGCATCAAAAACCGCTCCCTCACTGCATCTGTAGCGCGCACAAAAACACAAAATTCAGAGTAATCCAAGACATCCTCGTAAGGTAGCTCAATTTCATCGCTTATGATGACGGGCACACAATGGCTGACGATGGCATCGAAAAGCCGGTTTGAGGATGGCGTGTCACCGGCAATGTTTAGGCAGAACTTTGAGTTTGCCATACCCTTAGAGGCATTTTTCACTCCGTTTTGGCGTACGCTGCCATAGGTGAAATGCACATCCTTTTCGTCCTTGAGGAGCCGGTATAGTTTCTGCCGAATCATGCCGCCCTAGATGAAGGACATTATTGTTATTGGAAAGTTCTAAATGATATTCTTTTTACTTCTTTGGGATTTACAATTATTTGGTTTTGGTATGATACTGGCAGTGACTGTTGCTGGTTCTACTTAACCAACTTGAATAGGAACAGGCTCAACGGTTTGTTTTACTATGTTGTTTTTGTTCTGTTTAAATGAGGTTGATGAAATGATGAAATTAGGGTTTAGATTAAGCCATGGAAATGATGAAATTAGGTTTAGATGGAACTTAGCAAAAGTATCACAACTGAACAGGTCATATCAGTACCATGACAAAATGACCGGTACAACAATAATAAAATGCAAGGTCAGGCTATTCAAACTCAAATTATATCCCTAAAACGACAAAAAATAAATCTACAAAGACAGTTCGATACAGGATCCATTGTTTTGTGGACAGTATTTAACTAGTCAAGTAAGAAAAACAGAAAGTGTAAAAAACCAAAACAATTTTGTGTTGACTTACATCTTTCCTATAAATTGCCCCTTGGAAGTATGCCAAAATCGGCCTCTCTTCAAATAAAGGTGACTCGTTTCCAACTGACTCGACCACATGCCTATATGGTGCAATCACATCCTTTTTCAAATTTGCAATCTCTAACGGGTACCGCCCAAAATCCGCTAAGAGAAGCATAGCAGATCCGAGCCGTTTTCTTGCATCCAACATGCTATTTGGGTGGTGGGCCGGTACAAAGTGGTCCTTACCACCTCCCCTCTTCCACTCCTCTCTGTGCGATAAAAACTTCACCAGTTCATCCTGTAGAAATTTGTTTTTACTGATTTTCTCCTTCCCATGAATTTTGGAGTGCCGGTTGTAGCTTAGAGAAGAGAAGAATGGTACGAAGAATACATCTGCTAAATTTGGATCCATAACTTGGATTGCAGTACAGGGCCGTTTAAAACCCGGTATGGTCGAAGAGAGTAGGTCTAGTATAAGCCAGTACTCTATGCTGTGTTGCAAATTTAACCCACCAGGGTATGTTGGGACCCGATTAGGGTTACTGACATCAGGCCATGTCTGATTAGCTCTTCCTTTCCAACCCAACATGCCAAAATGAAACATTGGAGGTAGATCATACATGTACACTTTTAACAATGCTTCGTTAACATTGCACTCATTTGAAAATTTCGGAACAATTGTTTTGGGTATTACACTGTTAATGCTGTTACCTATGTGCTCTGATGTATTATAGCTGAGGGGAGAAAGAAGAGAAGAATCGGACATTGTGCAATTATCACCAGATTTTAGACTCCAGCATGAAACTACCATTACTAAAATGGCAATGGAAATAACACAGAAGAGAAGTTTTTTCGATTTCAAGTTCAAAGTTGGCATCTTTTCTCTGAATAGAAGAAATTATATATCAAATTGAAACTATTCAGCTAACTACTCTTCTAGAATTAAGGGCATTCGGGTCTCCCAATTACCACTCCAGCTAGCTCTGATCCCTAATAAAGGCAAAATTATTGACAATCTCAAATCATGCCTATAAACAATTTAATTTAATTTATTAAGCTACTAAGTGCCGACGTTTTCAAATAAGAGATGTGAAAGAAAGAAATTGCAAATATATATTTTTTTTGTGTCGTACAAACGGTTCAAAGACGAAAACTAACAAAATTGTTGGGTGGAGGTACCTGAGAGAGAAAAAGAAGCTTCTTCCAAAATTGAGGATGCCATGACCATGATTTTCAACTATCCAAAACCCTAATTAAATTAAAGAAGCACATAGATGTCGATAGTAATGCGATCAGGATTTAGTTTGGGGAGGAGGTGCGAATGCGATGCGATATTTCCGTGGGAGAAAGAGAGGAACGCATTACGCATATCATATCATATCATATCATATCAAGAGGTCATGGATCCTGTGTTTCCGCGGGGGAATAATAAGATAAATTAGTTTTCTTTTTGTACGCATTTAATATTCCCATTTTTTATTCTGTACCATTTTAAAATACAATTCTAACACTCGAATCGAAAGACAGCATTCACATTTAATTATTATTTTTTCCAACAGTTTGCAACCTTTTTTTGGGTACAATCTTACACCTTTTTTACATATTAATAGCTTAATATATTTTGTGAATGTTGATTGCATTGATACTCAATGCGTAATTGAATAATTTAACTGCAAATATTATTTAAAAATTGTTCACATAAATAAACACGCATCAGAAGCAAGTACATAACTGATCAATACATTAAATAAAAAAAATGATTAACTTTAATCAGTCATGCATAAATCTAAATAAATAAATTCGAAAATTTTAAATTTAACATATAAAAAAAAGATAAATAAAAAAACCACAAATTAGATGCAACGTGTGGTTGCGTTAAACGTAAGTTTGCATCCATTTTAAATGTGCCCACGCATTTAACACGACTCTCATATTAGATGTTAAATGTGTGGATGCAATCTCACGTTGAGGCCACCAAATATGTAGACATGTTGCGTCTGAGCCTCTGTGGTGATTTTCGAATTCTACATAATTCGTGGTTTTTCATTTTTATCTTATTTTATTGGTACGTTAAATTTAAAATTTTCAGTAAATAAATTAGTAAAAAAAGGGCCCAAATTCAGAAAAAATATTTAGAGAGAAATCAATATTGTAGCGTGGCTCAAGCGGAATAGTAGTGTGAGAAGAGAGAAAAATCATAGAGCAGAGAGAAACTGAGAGGCTGCTGAATTACTATGATCACAACAATAAGTCTCGGTGATTATACACACTATTTTTATTTTTTGATGTGACTTCACATTTGAAAACTCTCTATGTATTTGTTATTTTTCGAAGTAAAATCTGATCCTGCATTTGAAAATGTTTTATTGGACTTTTCCTAATGCAAAGATGGTTCAACTTAGTTTTTTTTTTTTTTTTTTTGATATTAAAATATCTTTTCCTTAATATACTTTCTGCTGATCTCCAGAATATTACAGCAAGCACATGTGCAGCGCAGTGAATAAGGAATATACGGTAGTGTAGAAATAAATCGAGCCTTTACATTGGCTATATATTACTTAGTTAACATTAATCTTTTAATTCATATTGTACTATCCTACTTGTTTAATTTTGTTAAAATAATAGGAACAAATGATTTAAAATACTAATGATGTCAGCCACATCGCACAAATACATGACAAAATAGCAATTAACACCAGAAAAACTTACTATTCAAAATAATACAACTCATACAGAAAAGCAGTTACATCATCAGTTAAATTAGGAAGCGAATCTGCTGCGATTCCAAAGGATCGCAGGGTCCTGCGATTCCAATCTCAACAGTTCATTTATTAGAATACACGAATCTCAAAAGAAGTTAATTTTCGTGCACGAATCTCAAAACACATAAATGGTTGGGGATTGGAATCGCAGAGTCCCTGCAATCCTTTGGAATCGCAGCAGATTTATTTCCGTTAAATTAATACTTAGCAACAGTCATGATAACCTACATCAACCGAGTAGCAGGGGATTCGAGCAATCCGTTATCAGTTTTCACCAGCTTCCTTGTGGACCTTTTCATTCAACCAGATAACTTTCACTTTAATCTTACCAAGATTGCAAACCAGAATCAGCTCCTCATCCCCAGTTGATCTGGCGATAAAACTCACAGACCCTTCGGCAAAGATGGTACCGCAATGCAGGAGGCACACATCAACAATAAGGACTGATCCAAGTGGAAGTACTGTTACTTGCCTTAAAAGAGGGAGATGTGTCACTTTTCCAGGATGGACACTGATGGCCTCCTCACTATTACTGTCAAACAACAAACTCCTGGCCTTTGGGTCATTAATCTTGTTGTTTCGCACACCCACGGTTCCATAAACTTCGACTTTTTCTCCTTCCCAATCGATGAAAGTTACATCTAGATGGGCCTCTGCACCATCTTCATAAATTGCATAATTTAACTCCATAGCACCGAATATGCTTTCCCATCTGTGGACCATGAGCTGGTCATATAAGCTGACATTCCCTTCCATGTCAGCTCTCCATATATCATGTCTGGGCTGTCTGTCAAACGCAACAAATGCTATATGGATCAGGATAGGAATAAGGGAAATATCGTCATTTGCTTCTATGCCACGGTCTGGTCCAGTTAGCCTGACAAAACCCTGCCAGCATGATAGAGTCAGTTAATGTATCTGGATAAATGAGAGGGGATAAAACGTGAAAACATGGATGCAAGGAAGTCAAGATCTTTGCACATAAATTATGGGTTTAAATGTTACACATGAAGTATACAAATTCAGACTTAAACCAAATAATAACAGCAATAGACAAGTCATATTACTATGAAGTTGCAACAGTCCACGAATGCCCTTCTGAAATTTCAAATTACACATTCTTCCTAAAATTTAAAAATCATAATCATATTTTGCAAACTTGAGAGACTCAAATTTACCCATCCATTAGCTATTCTATTTAAATCACCTGCATATAAGGGGGGCCACTTTCACCCTCCCTCCCACGTCAGTGCTCCTATGCAACCCGCCCCCCCCCCCCCCCCACCCCACAGAGAGGCATTGACAGGAGAAGATCGATCCTTCAAGTACAAACCCTATATGAGGACGAGAGATGCAAAAGAGCCAAATAGCTACTGAATGCTTTTGCAAATTTTAACTTCCTTGTGTAATAGTGCGGTTTCTATTTCTATGATGACCAGGGGTTATGGTACAACTGTTATTGGGCTTTTAACTTTTATTGATTAAGTTTTGCTTGTGTGGGTGCATTGAAATGTCAACGATAGACATGGTTACTGAGGTTTAGCCATTCTCTTTGATCCAGATCATAGCCTATACAGGCTGACAAAGATTGCAAATGAATAGGTCAGGTCAAGGAAGTAGTGCTGACTGCTGAGCCCTATATGAGACCCTTTAGAAGGAATTAAGATAGCAAAGTTTCTCTTACATCTTGATCAATGATCTGGGGATGACCAATCCTGCGTTTAAAAAGTGTGTATGGGACTGTTGGGGTCTTGAGTAGGATAGTACCAAAGATACCCATGAAATTGTGTTCTCTGAAACCAAGGAATTGAATTGAGAACACCTCCAAAAGTCTCCTCTTGATCCTATGGCATGGCTCCATGTGTAGCACATGCAGTGCACCCTTCTGTTTCCCCAAGCAGCTGACATCAGTAGTTCTGCACAGAGTTCAGAGATAGTGAGCATTTCCTATAACGAAGTGTATGAATTAAGGTGGTTTATTATTTTTCTGTTTATTTGTTCCTTTCTTCTTCTTACTTCCATATGATGCTTTTCGTTGTATATTTCTTAATCACTGGGCAACGGAAGAAGGAAATAGTTATATCATTCTGGTTTTTCAAAGAGAAAAAAAGAGAGTAATTTTGAAAAAGGAAGAAGAAGGGAACTTTCAATCAAATTAAACCATTCTAAGATTACCAGAGTTCACAGACACATAAATATGGGAAGAGAGAGAGAGAGAGAGAGACCTTAAGCATCTTTCGAAATCACCCGGAGTTTCCATCCGCCTTATTCAGCCGCGTGCGGCGTGCCTCTCCGCGAATTTTAGTTTATATCTTATCAAACTGTGAGGAAAAAGGAAGCGACCATTTTAGTAACGTCCGAACCCTTGAGGCTTTTATGAGACTTTTCCGATTTCCCATTAGCATCCTACTTTTAGGCTTTTTTTTAAGTGAAGCCCATAGGCCGTATATTAAGTCTTACAGCCCAATGAGGAGACAAAATAACAGAAAATAAAATAAAGCCTAAGATAACTGAGTCATCTCAATTCTCTTCTTCCTGAAAACTAATCTTATCTATCCAATTTACTCCGATCTGAAGCTCCTCCATGATTCATGAAGTCGAGGAATTAAGCTGCCTACCCCTTGGACCTTGGTAAATCAAAGCAGTTCCCATTTCTTCTGGCGATCTTGGCAATTGTGTGCCGTTCTGAGATGGTCGGTGATTCAATATGGGTGCTTCTGACCGGCACTGCTCAAAGTGGCTGAGATCTGCGCTATGAGCTCCGTCTTTCTCCAGGACAAAGTTTCCACCTGAGCTGCATTAGCTTCCCTGATAGACAGGCGTCTCGCAATTGCTGAAAATAATAACCCCTCGTGGATAACGACTCAGTATGTCTCCTTAAAGTGACCGCTGTCAGGAGAGCCATAGATTCTGCAGTATTATACATCTATGTCCGTAATACATTTTTTTATAATTAGAAGCAATTTTTCTGTATTATACGATTACTATACTTTGAGAAATTGTTTAAAAGCAAGATATTACCAAGTTTCGTGAAAAATAAAAAATTGGGTTGGGTCTTGAAATAATTACCAATATCTTTTTCATTTATAATACAAAAAATAATTCGGCCAATTTGTTTCTCGGTATCTGATCCTATTCTCCAAAAAACAATTAGATATTAATTTGGTTCGTATATTTAGTGACATTACGAGCACCTCGCTTGTACTAGTTTTCAGAAATAATTGTATTATCAATGCAATGGTATTTTTACTCCATATTAAACCCGATTCTGTCACAAATTCCCAATTTTGATGTCCGATAGCGCTAGTTTGTACAATTTTCTGCATATCAACTGTACATGCCTCGTATTTTATATCAAAATCATAATTTAGAAAATAAAGTACTAGAATTTCAAAAAATCCCCAAAACTGTTGTACCGTTATAGTACCGGTACAGATTAAGCAAGGTAACAAAACACGTACCACTCAAATGCATAACCAGCGTATCCACCATCACCACCACCACCAGCTTTTTTTTTTAAAACAAATAATGGTTTTTGCGCACCCATATATGCCAAATTCCACAAATTTACCAACAAAACAACTATAAAAAGAAACTGAAAACTTTATGTAACCAATTAGTTGAGCCTCTTACCCATTCTTGCCAGCCAAAAGTTTCTAATCCGTCACATTAGTTGAGCCTCTTACCTCTTTCTTGCCAGCCAAGATCTGTTCAAATAAACAGTCATAAATAAAATTATAGTAACTTGTTTCAGTTAGGGGACATTTGGATATTCAAGGAATAAAACAAGAATAGATCTAACCTCAAAATTGAGAATAGTAGCTAACTCAACATTTTGTTGGGTTAGTAAAATAGTGAGAAAATTCACAAAAGACAAACAAAGAATAGTCCATATTTGCTAATTCAAACACACCAAACGAAAAATAGTAACTCGGAATAGTGCTAACCCAGATTAGTGATTATTCTTCACTCATATTTGGAATTCTATTGGCGGTAGATATAAGAAATTTTTGAGCTGTCAGATGAAATATCAATTATAACCTGTGGGGTACAAAAGAAGAGCGAGCATCTATGGGAATAGTAGACAAATCTCCAATTAGTGAGCCAGCGATAATGCCTCTCGAACTAAGCGGCAGTTCAGGAGCTGGACCTTTAGGATAGTTGAACCATTTCAGTAGTCTACTCCTTGAAGATGATCGAATTTTTTTTGATTTAAATGGTACTTCAGACATTGCAATTGGCAGTTTCATCAAATCTCTTACAACTGGTGAGGCACACAGAAGGTGCACCTGCTGGAGATGTGAAAGGTAGGGACTTGTGGTGATTGTTCCTATGGCGGGGGCCTGCTGCACAACAGGTAAGATGGATCTCAGCACTCCACTTGGAGGCGAGGTGTTCCTCCACCAATCTGCATCATGATTAATCATTCAGTATATTTAGTTAATACTTAGCTCTTTAGATGAGCTTGCTGCTACTTTGTTTCCATGGCTGAGATCCCTTTCAATTTCTAAGCTTTTGGCTCATCTAGTAGTAAATAACATATGGGTGAGACTACGTACTATTCATAGCGCACATTGGTCCGTACTATGGATCAATATTTTCAAATTTGAAATCTGAACAGTCGATCTGAATCGTTCAACATGATATACATATGAAAATGTACTTGAAGACTAAATTTTATATTTTTTAGAATTTTTTTACTATTTGTTTAGATAGATAAAAAATCACTTGATAAAAAAAATTCTAGACTATTCAAAATTTGTGATTTTCTGTCTATCTAAAAAATAGTAAAAAAATTCTATAAAATGTAAAATTTAGTGTGCAAGTACATTTTCATATTGAAATCATGTTGAACGGTTCAGATTGACTATTTGGACTTTGAAAACCAAAAAAATGATCTGTAGTATGGACCAATCCATGTCATGCATAATACCATAACCTCACTCATAACATATTGTACATAATTGGTTTCATACTAATGGTCAATGTAGGCTCATTGAGTTAAATTAAATTCTAGTTTCATAATTCAGGATTTATGGAGGTTAGGGCCCAATTGCATATTATAACATATCATATATATTGGGATGAAAGTATTGACCATGAAGGGTCTGACCTGCATGAAACTGAATTGCTTGGTGTGGGGTCGGGAAATTAAACTCCGGTCTGAACAAGAACTCCTTAGCACCTCTGAAATGGTTTAATATCTGGAAAGTAACAAGAAAAAAGAAAAAAGAAAAAAAAGCAAGCTTTCGTTATATGTGAAACTTAAGATATGATTCGGGACATATGAACCCTATGTACTATTGCAACATAATAAAATCTCACACACACTAGCTTACTGTATGAAGAAGCTGGTCAGTGTTAAAGAACATTTATTTAGATTTTGTACTTTTTGGTTTGTGTTTTGTTATTGCTTTTCGTTGTCTGGCTACATCTAATAAAGCTCTTGAGCCTAAATTGGATCTGATTCATGCTGCTTCCCTCCAATAATGTAAGCCAAAATGATACCAAAAAGAAAAGAAAAAAAATAATGAAAATAACAAAGACTCAAAAAAGACTACTTAGAATTTCAAACTTTTCTATTTTAATGTCAGACCTTGGGTTGATGGCCTTGGTAAGTGTGCACTGTGTGGAGCTGCACCCCGCTTTCATTATTTATGATTAGACTATCAGGTGAATTGGTGGTCGGCAAGCTTCTCTTCCAAGCCAGAGGGTGGATGCAGTCTTCATATATCTCTTGCAATTTTGTTAACTACAAATGCATGGAGTTAAAAGAGGAAAGGGGGGCAAATTAGGCAATTAAATAATGAACAAAAACCAAAGTTTGCTTTTAGTAATAAAAGATTTACTTAAATGTAAAAGTTTATACATCACACAACATTGAAAATTAAATACTGAAAATAGAAATTAACAGTATCTAGAGTCCAATGGTTGGGTCTCTTCTGTTCAAAACCCCACTTGTTTCGTTGCTTCCACAATCCCCAGCAGGTTGAAGCAAAGAGAATGGACCAAAATTTTGATGACATCCCTGCCACCATTGCTACCTCTCTAGATCTGTCACAAGTTTGCACTACTGTTTCATTTTCCTGCAGGAGTTGTATTCCTTGAACTATATAGCCCATACCCTAACCACATGGTCACACCGAAAGAAGAGATGCATAGCTGATTCGATAACACCACCATCATACATTGTGCATGACAACTCACAATTGAATCCTCGTCTGTGCATCAGCTTATGTGTCAACAACCTGTCTTTGAGCAGTACATCAAAATTTTACTGTTGGTGGAATCTGTAATCCCCAAATGAATGTGAACCTCCAGCAAATCATGCCACCATTTGTAAGCGCCTCATATGCTGTTTTTGCTTAATAATGCCCTGTTTGTACGCATCGCCAAATTAGCCTATCTCTACTATTCATGAGTAGCAGTTGAGGCATTGTAAAATCTGCCGGTAAGACACTTCTATCTGTGGTCACATCAACTACCAAATAATGGCTATAAGCTCGGTCTACATCCCTCAAGCTCTTTGCAAATGGAGATCCATTCCAGGAATCCAGCCAGAATGAAATATCGGTACCAGTACCAATTTCCCATTGCGTGCGACATGTGAAAAACAGTCTTATTGTTTGTAAACAATTCCAGAAAACGAACCCACTCTCTATCCAGAATTTAGGGCCCTCTGGAGATTTATTTTTTTAGTGAGAATATGATACTATGCATAGCACAGAATGGTCTGTAATCAATATTTTTGTTTTTAATGATTTTGCATAAGATTTTAATTTTTGTAATATCTATGAAAAAAAATGAATATAAAGGATATTGCCTCTTTATCATACATATATCCTACAAAGATATACCCATTGTTCAGCAGAAATATGATAAAGTTATATTAACCAACTTTTTAAGTATTTTGTCAACTAAATCTTATTAACAAATAAAAACATGATCTAACATGATCATATGTTTTTTAAAATATCGACCAATAGTGTATTACCTTAAGATCTAGAGGCTGTAGATGAGCAATAGTATCGATTGTTTTTCCTTGGTATGCTGCATTTGAATATTTTCTCCCCTTGATACCACCACCACTCTTTTCTTTAGACCTAGAAGTCGAACCAGAAGCGGAGCCTTTCTCATATTTATGGTGACCATCTCTTCGACCACCACAACCTTTGCCATTATTTGGGCCATCAGCCCCAGCTCCTTCATCAACATTCAGACCCCTACTTTTTACTCTGCCTATTGCAACTTTTTTTTTAACATCACCACGTGAGAAAATGCCATAACCATGATAAACATAACTAACATCCTCAGAAAAATATGCATTTGTAATGCCGTACCAATCTTTTAGCATTGCTGTTTGCATATAGGTAAACCTAGGTAGTGGCATGTTATAGGTAAATCCAGCTAGTGGTATGGGTTTGGGTCTGAAGAAACGGCGAACACTCGCTTGAATCGGATAAAACCGAGTGGATTCGCAAATCATCAAAATCAGTTTTAACATTGCCAATGGAACCTCTTTATTCCTCAAATCACCATTAAAGTTGCTTAATACATAAATCGCATGAATCATGCTCTCTCGTGTCAAATCTACATCATGTAATTCACTCACACCTGCTTTAGCTAATAAACCATCATATGAACCATTATATGGAAATACAATTGCCTCCCCAAAATTGTCATTGTCCGGATAATTCAACCGAAACCATTTCCCATGGGAATTTTGAAATCCATGAAAATAAAAGTCCCTCGAGTTTATTTTTACCTTCACCTTTGCCTGATTTGACCGCAGTTCAATTGTGCACCACCCAAAGAATGTGCCGTCAAATATGTACAAACCGTCACGCTCTGACAAAATTTTGCGCAATTTCCTTCTTAATTTTTTGATAAATCTATCGAAGTTCCCTTCATTCACATCATATACCATTGCTATCATTATGCATATTACCCTACAAAACAATTTGAAAATTCACCAATTTTAGAATTACAGAATTGGTCATTGCTATAATATACCATTGCTATCATTATGCATCTAAATGTACCATTGTGAATGTAAGAGAGGGCTAAAATAGAGAGATTGTCTCTCCCCTTAACGTTTTCGAACTGATTGTAGATTGAATAATTGCTAGAGGACAAGAGGCAGGGTTAATTTAAGACATTGGATCAGATTTAGTGCATGGACAAGATAGTGTTAGAAATGATACATTTGCATGAGAAACAACCAAAGAAAAATAATTCACAAATAATGATCAAGATAGACAAGAGTTATAAAAATGTAGAGAAGTCAAACATTGCCTCTAAGACTTAAGATTAACCCCCCAAAATAGTGTTCTCATATCCCTGCCTTTGTATTAACTTTTAATTACTTTTAATTTTTGCTCAGTTTGCAATAAAGAATTGATAAAATATACCAACATTATTTCTGTGGCAAAGACCTACAAATAAATAAATAAATCCTTTTAAATATTTTAAATTCTATGTAAATTAGTAATGGAGGTATGGGGGTTCTTAATCTTGAAGGAAATTTAGCCTATCTTGGTAATGGTGGTACTTGAATAAATACAAAGATACACAATACGAGACTGAGTGGATGACTAATATTCAGACTCTAAAAACATAGTAAAAAAGAATCTAAAAAAATGTAAAATTTGTGTATCCAATTACATTTTCATATGAAGATAAAACGGCTCAGATCGTCTATTCAGACTTTGAAAATTCAGATATAGATATGTAGTACGGACAAAAGTGCGTATGCATAGTACTGTAGCCTCATTCATAACTTTTTATTATGAAATGAACTATCATATTTAATCCCCGTTACTCAATCCCCAGTGTATCCCCCGTCAACTCTAGTCAGCACGTATAACTGTCAAACTATCGTAGCAATCTCTCCCGTCCCATCCTCTCTGAGAAAGGAAAAACATACCAAGTCCTCACAAGTAAAACCCAAACGGGTTTGAAGATGGAAAAATCCGAACAAACAGGAGAGAGCGACAGAGAGATAGAGAGAGATTTAGAATTCTCAACACAGAGAAAATCAGCTAACCAAAAACGAAATAGAGAGGGAGAGAGCTATTTGTAACCGAGAGTTGGCCAAAAGCGGGACGCACGGTCAAGGCACAGTCGTCGTTCAACAGGGACCAGGAATGGGACGCAATGTGCTAGGGTCGTCGCAAGACAGCGGCGAAAATAGCGCACGCAGCGCGTGGGAGCGAAAAACGAATCGCCTCAGTGCCTTCTCCGGGAAGGAACGAGAGTGAGAGATCCAGTGGGTCCGTGAGGCAGAGAGAGAACGAGAGAGGGGGTGGGTCCGATAAAAAAGAGAAAAGAGGGAAAGGTAGTGGGGACCAGCTGTCAGCTGGAGGAATAGAGAGGGAAGCTTTGAGATTCGTGTTAAATGAATTTGAATGGTTGAGATTCCTCCAAAGATTAATAAGGGTTTAATTTGGTGCTTATATGTGGGATGAATACATTTAATCAAACACAAATCGACAGGATTTTGCGTTTAAACATTCGTACGAATATCGTTGTTTTAATTTCGTATATTTAATTACAAACTTTATTGAATTTTTATTAGAGTTTTCATCAACATCTTTTATTTTTATTTTTATGAAGTTACTAAATTCTAACATGTCACAAAAATTTGTATGTTATTTTATGAAAGTCTGAATTTTAACATTTTAATTTAATACTTTGTAAATTTTAAGTTAGTTTAATAACAATTTTTTATAATCTAATTTATTTATTTAATTAACTATTTTTTTAATTAGTTGCAAATTATAGTTTGTAAGTCTGATTAATTAAATTTAAAATTTTTAGATGATAACAATAACAATTAATATTTCAATACGTAACTATGAATACTTTCAGACATCATTCAATGCCATATGGAAAAAATTGGTAGAATTTGTTAGATAAAAACACTTGATACATGAATTATTCACACTTACATGACAAGATATGAATACTTGCAATATTTGGTATTAATACTTTTAGACATCATCTAGTGCCACGTGGAAAACAATTGATAAATTTTGTTAGATACAAACACTTGATGCATAAACTATTTACACTTGCATGACGAGATATGAATACTTGCAATACTTGATATAAATACTTTCAGACATCATTCAGTGCCATATGATAAAAAAAATTATGATAGAATTTATTAGATATAAACACTTAACACATGAACTATTTGCACTTGCATTACGAGTACTTGCTCAACGAGGTATGAATTCTTGCACGTCGAGGTATCAATACTCGCATGACAGGGTATGAATACTTGCACTGCTTTCAGACATCATCGAGTGTCATATAGAAACAAAAATTTTAAATTTCATAGAATTTGTTAGGTACTTGCGCCACGAGGTGTGAGTACTTGCTCGATGAGTTATTAATACTTGTGGGACGGAAAATCTTAAAGTACTTTATTATGGATCTCATTTGAACGGAGAAAATTGCGTAGAAGATATTCGTGGTTTTAGATTGAACCATTAAAAATTAAAATTTGATATAATATGCTAGGTACAAATACTTGACACATGAACTATTCACACTTACATGACGAGTTATAAATACTAGCAATTTGTTTATATTAATATTTTCAAACGTCATCCAATGTCACAAGGAAAACAAATTGATGGAAACTAGCCAGTGGCCTCGCTACGCTTCGGCAATTTTTCCAATGCCAAAAGAAGTGTATAAAATATTATATAACAAAAGCACATAAAATACTTTTTATTCACAGCGATAATGAATAACTTGTAAAACATAATTAAAATTGTACAACAAAATAAATTACATGGATAGTTGACATAGTTCTGTTCGAATGCTACGAAACATGTATAATTTGTAGTCTTAAGTGGTACAAGCTAAGATTGGTCTATGGACTATGTTTAGAATAAGTTTTATAAGAGCATGTGTGCAAGTGTTTTCTTGATAGACAGCTATATATGTTAAACTCCTTGTGTAGTTGTAGTTCAGCTATGCTTCCTTTCCTTTGATGTTCTCGTCACTGTAAAGGAGAAAGTATTTTAGATTGCTTCTCGATGTGTGCAATAATGTTAACAAATTTAATTTAATATTGAAAGAAACATATGTAACCAATTAAAAAGTTGTGAACTTGTGATGCACTCAGCGTCCAAGGAAAACTAAGAAAATAAATTTAGAAAGTCATTACTAACTAAAAAGCTTTATTTTCTAGAAGGATTAGTAATAACCTAGGTCAGCAGTAAGTGAAATCTATGAAAAAAACTATGGTTCTCGTCTCTAACTGTAACAATATTTAATGGATTGTTGGAAAATATATTGTAACTGCATAAATATATATATATAGAGAGAGAGAGAGAGATAAATAGATAGGAAAATGAGCAGCAACAACAGTTTCAGAAAAATACATTAAGCTTTCTTATTAGTTTCGATAGTATATTTTTCTCAAATTAAAAAAAGGTTAGAAAGATATCTTAATAGTTGTAGACAAAGCAAAAGTACTGTGTATGTATTGAGAAAGATAGATGTTAAAACTACAGAAGAAGAAAACAACAAAGAATTAGAAATATGAGTATATAAAAGTGGAATTTGTATCAGATCAGTTAGGATTAATTACATAAAGTAGAAAAACAAAGTTGTCTAAAGAATATAGAAAACATATGCAGAACAGTGGCATTTAACGGGTCACTTTTATCATCCTGAACGATTATGTGTATACTTGTTATCTATGTTTATTTCTCTAAATCCAGTAACCTATAACCAACAGTGATTATTTTGATATTCAAAGTGATGTACAACATTGTTATAGATGTCCTATGCAGGAAAGCATAGTGCATTTCGTAACCTTACTAAAAAGTCGAAAGCTCAAGGTAGCCAAGCACAAAATTCCTCAATCGGAGATTTCATAACCTTATCATTAAGGATGAAAAAAAATTGTGTAATAACAACATTATCTTTTAGGGTTTAGGGTTTAGAGTTTAGAGTTTAGGGTGAAACTATAATAGGATAACACTGAGAGTGAAGAATCATCCTTCATTTCAATGTTTGTTGAAAACTCATTTTGCTTACCATATAACAAAAGACAGATAAGTTTAGTTAGGCCACAGTTATAGAAAATTCATCAGAACAATATTCATATTTGTTTTGAATTATACAATATAAAGTCCGAGTACATTTAGTATATTATTAGCTTAGCTTACCGAGATGCATTTTTTCTTTTGTCAGAGTTCATAATCTAATCCCTTGTATATATCTAATTAAACATGCATCTGTTCAGTACAATTGGTTTCTAAAATTAGTATACTAGTAGACATCTCATCTCCTCTACGCATTGTTATCAATCACATACTGTTGCATTATTAAATCAATCCAAAACTCGGAGAAACCAATTTCTTGCTCCAGAAATCTTAAGTGTTACCAGTAATTTGCGGACACGATCTTGTAGCTTTTCTTGAAGGCACTTTTGCAGCACCTCGATGCATTCTCATAGACTCTAACAGTGTTGTCAGCCTCAATCTGTAAAATAACCACTGACATCATGAAGATTAACTCATCTTAAAAAAATTGTCTAGTTGTAAAATAAATAACACAACATAACTAAACAAGGGAAAAAAAACATTGTAATTCAGTACATTGCTGGCGTGCGGCGTGTTGGGGAATCATGAAGGCCAAACAATTACGCCTTATCTAGAGATCAAACAATTACATCTCATCTAGGGGTCAAACACTTACACCCCGGGGAAGAAGAAACAATCCCCACCTTAACCTAAGGACCGCCCTATGCCAAAGCCGACTCATATAAACATAATCATAAGTGCGGAATACAATACCTGATTCCATAACGTTGGCCATAGAATCCTCAACTGCGAAGAATCGTCTCCGTGAGCACGAGACTCGTCTTCTACGGCAAGAAGCCCTTCTCTCCTCGCCTTTGGTTGTATGGTCGTAGACTAGGTCTTCCAAAGCAACAAGATCGCCTCTTGAGAATTCCTCTCCAATTTTCTAAATGGAATTCTCCTCTCAATTCTTTGATGGTGGAAGAAAGGAGGAGGCACTCAATTTCTGTAGAAGAATAACTTCTGAAAAGAGTTGGTTATCTTGTGCCTTGGGGACCCATCTATATATAGTTTACACATTCTGGCAGCGCGACTGCGGGTGGTCCACCCGCACTGGATCTCACTGCGTCCACACTGAGATAGTTCGCGTCCAAATAACCGCCTTAAAACTTAGCCCCAAATTTTCACTAAGTCCCCAGTGCGGGTGGTTCACCCGCACTGGTTCTCAGTGCGTCCGCATTGCGCTCGGACTTTTCTGAATTTCCTGAGTGCGTCCGCACTCAGATCCAGTGCGAGTGGACCACCCACACTGGGCTCCCTGAAAACTCCCAGAATTTGGCTAAGTACTGAGTGCGTCCGCACTCAGATCCAGTGCGGGTGGACCACCCACACTGGGAGCCGACTGCGTCTGCACTGGGGTTCCAGTGCGTCCGCATTACGCTCGGACTTTTCCTGTGTTGTCCGAACTTCCCAAATTTTGGCTAAGTACTGAGTGCGTCCGCACTCAGATCCAGTGCAGGTGGAGCACCCGCACTGGGAGCCCAAAATATTTCCAGAATTTGGCTAAGTACTGAGTGCGTCTGCACTCAGATCCAGTACGGGTGGACCACCCGCACTGGGCACTGACTGCGTCCGCACTGGGATCCAGTGCGGGTGGACCACCCACACTGGACGTCCAAAAGGCAGTTTTCTCAATTGCAAATTTCAGAATCAGTCCATCAATGATTTGATCTTTGCCCAAATTGTTCTACACACTTATGGACCACATCCTATTGAATACATAGATTGTCTAATATCTTAATTCCATATTAGATCACTTTAATTGTGACAATCATATTGATAGTAAACAATTCATAATTATATTACATATATGCTCAACGTTGGATTAAGATCCAACACGGCGAGCTGCGTGCGGTTTATGCTTTGGTTATGACTTTGGTTATACTGTGATTTTGGTTAAGTCTTACACCAAAACACAACAACCCTACATAATCATACTGTTTATGCTTTGGTCTCTATATTAGCAATTTTACCAGAAACCGTGACCACCAAGATCACAAAGAGAAGGGGGTCTTACACGGATCAAGAGGAGACATGAAATTGAGCCAAACGGCCATAAGTTGAGCAGTTCAACAATTTCCAAATAAAATTCAGATATGAACCTAATGATTGATGGCATTTTTTGCCATAAGATTTACTACTTCTTACTCAGTTTCATAATTCACAGCAAGTTTTGATTTGAATGGTAATCACAAAAAGATAGGAAAAGAGGAGTAAAATCTTATCTGACAACAGAAGGGGGAGGGGGGGCGACAATTAGCCTTGATATCTTATCACAACCATTACTTTAATTAATACAGTATTCCCGTCATCTATGTATATATTTATGCACGATTTTTTATGCAGAATGCACACTTTTTGATACAAAATTTATATCAGATTAAAACAACGAACGACTCAGATTAAAACACTGTTTTTGGTAATGATTACATAGTTGTGGAAAACTTTTCTTAAATTTTTATTTTTCAAAAATAGAAAGACCATAATATTTTATGTATTTACCTTGAAGTGACTTTTGAACCGGGGTCAATAATTCAGATTCAAAGCATTTTTATTTTTTTCTAATAACACACTAATAAATATTTTAATTTTTCTTACAGCCATGAAAAATCCGATCTGAAAAATATTGATCGGGGTTATTTGTTTAAGTCTTTCTAATAAATCAAATTATATAGTATTCTATCTAATTTCAAAAAAATATAAAAATATTTCTAATATTTTAATAAAAAAATTTATAATATTTTCTAATTAAATAAAATAATTAAATGAAAAATTGCTTTAAATTAAATTTGGATGAAAACCGATGATAAAGTCATCGGTTCTGGGATGGGTGACATTGTCAGCGGTTTCAATTTTCTATGACCGACGAGTTTGTGATCGGTTTGATCTTCTGAAACCGATTACACTGTCATCGGTTTGGATATTTTTCAAATTCTTTATAAAAATTGTATAGATTGTTAAATTAATTTATTAATTTGTATATTAATAGAAATTTCGGTCGTGATGGTGTGCCTAGTGGCGAGAATGATTTATCATTTATCTTTTGAAATCTACTTGAAGACACACATTTGCTATTCTATCCGTACGAGAAGCGGAGACGGGATCGAGTACTTTTTCAATTTCACCTCGGAAAGTTAGCAAAATATCGCTTTTGAATTTTGGGCCGTGCTTTATTTTTTTATCGGGATAAAATGGTGGATAATTGATAAAAAAAAACAATATTTATAATATAATATAGTGTTCTATATGTTACTTGACAATCCGTCGTAACTCAAACATGGAACTTGCGTAAAAAAAAATTTTTTTTTTCCCATAATATGATGTGTCAGTAATGCCGAAAATACGTGTCATATTTAATCACACCGTGATGTACAGGTCCATGACGTAACTATTCTAAAGAAAAAGTTTAAGAAGTGGTGGCATTATATTACATAGGGATAGTCATGGTTGAATGCAGGATTTTCATCTGTTGTACAAAGAAATTATTGAATAGGATTTAAGTATTTAATTGGGTTCAAACTTATTAGAATTTTAAGAGCTAAAATATAGTAGAAACTAGAAAGATATTATTGGATAAGATTTAAGTATTTAATTGGATTCAAACTTATTAGAATTTTAAGAGCTAAAATTTTAATAAACAAATCACTCATTCAATATAACAATTAATTAGGAGTTGAAGACCTAAATTCAATATAAAATTCTAAACCTTAATTTGCAATTTCATAAGACCAAAAAATCTAAAAAAATTAGGATTCTAACTTATCGCAAAGAGCGACAGTGACTGTTGAAGGTGAGGAGGCGAGCATCGGGGGCAAGCAACTGCAGCGGTCAGCGGTGGAGGAGTGAAGAGCCTCTCTGTGTCGGTATCGTAGTTTTTTTTTTCTTAAGAGAGTAGAGTCACCTTTCTGTGCCGCTTAGAGAAAGAGAGAGCCGCCATTTTATATATCCAAAAACAAATATTGCCAATTATACCCTTCAAAACTAGGTTTTATCAAATCTACCCAAACCGACTATTAAATAGCCGGTTTCTAATAATTATTTTTTAAACACCGGAAATCATCTGATATTAATACTTGAAAATATAATATTCTAATCATGTTTGTTAATAAAAGTTTAAACACTGGATTTTGCAACGACTTTCTAATCATATTGGTTAATAAAAGTTTAAACACTAGACTTTCTAATCATATTAGGTAATAAATGACTTCATTTAAGCTTAGACTACCGAGAAAATATACTGCCAATTTTGATATTTGATTTATTTGAATAAATATTATATTAGAAAGACTACCGAGAAAATATATTATTCACAGTCTTCTTTTATTTTTAAGTCATTTTGTGTCATCTTTCATAAATCATAAAAAATAGTAAAAAATTTCAAAAATAGTAAAAATTGGTATTCTACAAGTTCATTATATAACCAATTTACCGAGCTACATAGATCGAAAAATAGAAATGAAAATCTTAACCGGAAACTTTAACTGAAGTTTTGAAGCTTTTCCCTTTGTTTTTTGGTAATTCTGAATTTTGAAATCTGGTTTACCAGGTTAACTAGGCACTGACGCATGCGTATTTTCACCAGCTTTCTGAAAAGTCGTCATTTGCTGAAATTGGACACTCGAACGCCGTTTTATGACCGTTTGAAGTTTCGTCGTCGTTTTATACCTTCTCAGTGAATATATCGCATCTCTTGCTTTATTCATTGTCATAATCTCGGCTATTTACAATTTATGTCTTAGATAGATACATGTACAGCATGCAGGTGCTTTAGAAATGAGAGAAATGACTTAAAAAATATCAATACAAATATATTATAACAGAAAGACAAATATCGAATTTGTTAGAGCACTAATAAATATCCGTCTGAAATTGATGTAATTTATTATGAAAATTTTAAAAAAATATATCTATGTTATGTTAATATGTTAATATGTTAATAAGTTTAAATATCTTCATTTGAAGTTTAAATAATTGATATGACCGTTTAACATGATCTCCATATCATAATGTACTTGCAACATAAATTTTACAATTCTTATAATTTTTTATTATTCTCTAAATGGGTAGAAAATCACTACTTTTGAATGGTCAAGAATTTTTAAATCAAGTAATTTTCTATCTATCTAAAAAAATTATTGTAAAATAAGTAAAATTTGATCTACACATATATTTTCATACGGTTTCATACAGAGATCATGTTGATCAATTCATATCGATCAACTATTTGAACTTTGAAAACAAAAATATTGATCCATAGTGGACCAATCTGATTAGAAAGTCATTACAAAATCTAGTGTTTAAACTTTTATTAACCAATATGATTAGAAAGTCGTTACAAAATCTAGTGTTTAAACTCTTATTAACCAATCTGATTAGAATATTATCTTTCTAGTGTTAAATATCAAATGATTTCCGGTGTAAAAAAAATATTTTTATTAGAAACCGGTTTCTAATAAATATTATCTTATTAAATAGCCGGTTTCTAATAAATATTAGGAATCGGCTATTTAACCGCCGTTTTCTAATAAAAATAAGGATCGGATATTAAATAGCCGTTTTGGGTAAGTTTAAATTTTCTAAATTTGGTGGATATAGTTGGCAATTTGTATTTAATGTTGGATATAAATAAAAATGGCGGAAGAGAGAGTGACATTTTTTTCTTTTCTATTTCGCTAAGAACTCTCTGTTGTTCTACATAGAGCACAAACATTAATTTTATTTTTCTGTTGAGCCGGCCACTATGTCCCTAACTAATTTAATTTTTCTATTCTTATTTGCTTTTTGTATTGGAGCTACAATTTTGGGTTGCAGTTGCACACAGAATATATATATATTTCTTTTTTTTTTTAAAAGAAAAAATTGAGACCAAGCGTAATTTAAACAATGGGCCTGAAAAGCCCGGCACAGTACAATACTCGGGCCACAACTCTTACACGAATCCAATTAAGGGGCATCGCCTCGATCGGGCATGGTCGAGATATCTCTTTCTTCTCTCTCGCGCTGTATCCGTCGCCCGTCTGTTCGACCTAGATGGAAACCCCCGCAGAGTCGTGCCTTGCGACCGGAGAAAGCAGTCCGATGGACATCCTCGGAAATGCATTCTTTGATAGTGATTCCGACGACGATGACAGTCCCTCAATGGCAGTTAAAGTGCGCGATGATGTTGAAGGGGGCAGCTCTTCCGGGTCTCCTCTCTCTCTCTCTCTCTCTCATAAACACACACATACACATACATATACATACTTGCACAAGCATACGCTCCGACGCACACATGCCCAACAAAGTAACCACTTTTGAAAGATATCTATTTGTATGGATTTGTGTATCCAATCGGGACTCTCTTTGAGTTTTTTTTATTAACGTTTGTTTTGATGACAATGTAACTCATCCTGGTAGATTTTACTAGTTCTCAGTTTGTGGAGAGATAAGATAGATGTGACAGGTTCCAATGTAGAGAGGTGGAAAATGGGTTTATTTCTACTGCTTGGTTACTTTTTTCTTAGGTCAGAAAGAAAATTATTAAATCTAGATGGAAATTGCTCTTTTTAATATAATATTTTAATTAACAACTTGGGGTGCCTTAAGCCTATTACAGTATTACTCATTCCCATACACAACAGCAGAGTACAATAATTCCCAATGGAACTCATTTTACTCAAATTAGTTTTTATTTAGGAAACAGAAGCTGTCTGAGCTAGCAATTTTATGAGTTGAAGACAGAGAATCCCCAAAATTTAATCAGTAACTTTTCTTCACTCAATTATACATTTCTGTTCTCCTTTTGTTTGGAAACAGAAAGTTGCCTATGCAGCCGAAAGGATCCCTTGGAGATGGCCCGAGCAAGGCGCAATATATTGTTTGGCGAGAACTGGCAGAAATATTTTCTGTTCGATTCCTTGAATTTGAAAAGCTGGATTTGGAAGATATATATGGAGTCATCTTAGCAGCCGGCCATTATTCTTATGTTATCTTTGAACGGTATTTTGGAGATCCTCTTCCATGCATTGATTCAGAGGTTAGCCTACCGATATTCCTTCTCTTGTTCTCGTTTATTATGAACACAAACATACATCATGTGGGGTATGTTTGGTTGGATTGAGAGTAGGCTATTCTTGGGGTTGGGCTATTCGGAATAGATTATTCGGTATTTGGTTGAGTTAGAATAGCTAGAATAGTGAGTCCAAGCTGTTTGTCTTATCAGAATGGGCTCTTCCTAAGGGTTTGGGATTTGGCTATTCTAATAAGACAAACAATAGTTATTTTTGATTTGGCTATTCGAGCTATTCTTGTTTTGTAACCAAACATACCCGTGGTGCATAGAGGTAGGGGGAGGGGGTGAGCGAGAACCAAGGTTTTCAGAGAGATAGAGATGCGACGACTGCCCGGTCGAATGAGGATTACACCTTCTCTTGTTCTCGTTTATTATGAACACAAACATACATCATGTGGGGTATGTTTGGTTGGATTGAGAGTAGGCTATTCTTGGGGTTGGGCTATTCGGAATAGATTATTCGATATTTGGTTGAGTTAGAATAGCTAGAATAGTGAGTCCAAGCTGTTTGTCTTATCAGAATGGGCTCTTCCTAAGGGTTTGGGATTTGGCTATTCTAATAAGACAAATAATAGTTATTTTTGATTTGGCTATTCGAGCTATTCTTGTTTTGCAACCAAACATACCCGTGGTGCATAGAGGTAGGGGGAGGGGGTGAGTGAGAACCAAGGTTTTCAGAGAGATAGAGATGCGACGACTGCCCGGTCGAATGAGGATTACACCTTCTCTTCCTCTGCCCGTATGCTGTAATGGTCTGGAACAAAATATCAGTCGCATTTTGTTGCCAGATCATGGTGCCGGATAGTTCAATTCAGCAGGTATGGTTCGCTTGTTGGGATAGGGTGCGTAGGCAAGGGACTGTACAGGGGACAAGAGACCGGGCGTCAAGTTTCTTATGTACATACTGGTACATTTGGAAGCATCGCAATGTCATAGTGTTTGGTGGAAGTCGTGCTCAGGCTGTGTCGCTGGCTTGTAAAATCCTGGAGGAAATTGCAATATGGTAGATACATTGCCGACACAAGGGATCAGGGACAAGGTTAGGAATTTTGGAATGGACGTGCTAGGCTAGAATATAACCGCACACAGATGGTTTTTCAGCATACATCAGTATATGGTCAGGGGAAGTAAACATCGCATGTAGGTAAAGTTTGTAATGGGATGCTGTAATTGGTAGGGTGAAGAATTGAGAATTGGGTGTAATACTGGTAATGTGTATAGGTAGTACATAGCTAGATTGAATGTATTCTAAACTGTTTTTATTTTTAACTACAATCTTGGCACTAGTTCGCAGCCACTACCTTTCTTATTTTATTTTTTATTCACCTTTAAATGTAAGTTTATTTTTTCTTTGTATTTAGGGTTACATCAGATTGACTGGACCAAGGCGGGGAGTTGTGGCATCATCTGGTCTTACATTGAGGTCATGTCTGTTCAACTCAAGAATGATGGAGCACCCCTGTTGTCAACGTGGTGTTATGTGGTCATCAATGCATACATCCTTTGATCAGTTCATGTGTGAGGAGATTGAAAGTGATTTCGGCACTATTGAGGTTCAGTATGCTGTTTATGAAAATAGTGCAGAGGCTATTCTGGAAGTTACTCTCATTGACTGGGAAGGGAAAGGAGAGTGTGCCAAAGTTGAAATATTTGGGACTGTCACTGCACGGAACAATAAGGTTACACATTACAGGGCTCAGAGTTTGCTGTTTTACAAGAAGAGTGAGGAGGCTATACGTATTGCTTGTTCGGATGCCATCCCTCTCCCTCTGTCACGGAATGTTACAGTACTCCCGCTTGGATCGACTCTAATGGTTGATCTGTGTATTTCTATGGATGGAATACTTGTTGAAGAAACCGTGCCATTTGATTCAAGTTTAACTGGTGAGGAGGAGAAGATTGTCTGGGGAAAACATGGTAAAATTAAAGTGAAGGCTACTTGGAAGGCACGGATTGCTTTGCAGAAAACAGAGGGAATTTTGTAACCAGTCAACTTGTATGACTCGTTGTCTGGAACTGTGGAGTAGTTGTTTAAGCAGTTAGTTCCTTCTTCTATGTTTGTACTTCTATGTCAGTTTGATGAACTAATTATTAAGTATTATATGGGAATTTAACAGAATCTGATTTTGTTGTATAAAAATATGGTTGGGTGTGTGATTTGTGTAGTTTGCTTTTGGAATTTGGATCTATGTAACTATTTAAGCATGTGTAGCAGAAATCCTGCGCAGATGTGCTTTTACTGGTTTATTAGAGTTGTTGTCAAGTTCCCTTCAAAAGTGGATGACCAATGCGGACAGTTTGACAGAAAACAGAGGGAATTTTGTAACCAGTCAACTTGTATGACTCGTTGTCTGGGACGGTGGAGTAGTTGTTTAAGCAGTTAGTTCCTTCTTCTATGTTTGTACTTCTATGTCAGTTTGATGTACTAATTATTAAGTATCATATGGGAATTTAACAGGTTCTGATTTTGTTGTCTAAAAATATGGTTGGGTGTTTGATTTGTGTAGTTTGCTTTTGGAATTTGGATCTATGTAACTATGTAAGCATGTGTAGCAGAAATCCTGCGCAGATGTGCTTTTACTGGTTTATTAGAGTCGTTGTCAAGTTCCCTTCAAGCTGGGAATTATAAACTGCCTTGTGTAAACAGAGAATTATTTTATTAATGTTGAAATGTTGAGTTGTATTATACTATTATTTGATGCTTAGAAATACTAGTATTATGACTGCGCGTTGTTATAAGCCATCTTATGTTAAGAAATTAACAAATTACAGCGTTAAAAGTGTCAAAGCAAAGTTGTGCCGACTGAACTCTGACGCTAAAATATTTCACAGGAAATCTTCTTAGTTTTTATTTAACTGGAACCATATCAAGAAGGCTCTGTTCGGCAGCTCCATTGTTCCCACGGGAAAAAAAAATTTAGTTCAACTGATCTGAATTTTTTTTTTCCACGTGAACAATAATTTTTAGTTCAATTCCCGTGCCCATGCCCATTCCCAATGACCCACCGAACAGGACTGAATGGAGTACCCAAAAAAAAGGGGGAAAAATGCAATGCAATAAAAATAAAAGAGATTATTTAGAAGCACATTCAATGTAGGAAGAAACAAAGAAAACAATGAAACTTAAAAATAAAATAAAAATTGTATCTGGTAGAAATATTCTCAAGATCAAATAAAAATTCTCTATTTTTTAAAGTAACTATGAAAACATACTCAGGAAAACCAAAGATTTCCCATGCACCATCAAGAAATTAAAAATAACGCATTTCATCCGGAATTTATGATAGCAATGAATTTTCTTTTGGATTAAAAGGAACAAGATCAAGCATAAATGCAAGGCCTCATGGTCCATTTATCTAACAAAGAACAATACATTTCTTGCAGCCAAAATCTCCCCTAAATGAATAAATCATTTATCTGTCTCGTTTTATTCAAGCGTCAGTGAGTGAACAAAATGTTTGGCAATTTCAAATACATTTCAGTGACTTTTTGGAATGCACGGGGCAAAAAAGATCGAACAGTCCAGATATTTCACATATTAACTCGAAGTTTGGGATATCTCAGGGGATGCGAATTCGTACAAGCAGGAGAGTGGTGACAATTGAAACTATTTCCTTTAAAGCCCACATGCACATTGATTCCTGAAATGGCCCATATCTGTGTTGAGTTTGGTGGCCTTAATCATAAAACAAAATTGTATGCTACAATTGGAACTAACCTCTAAGATTGGCTACATATTGATAGCCCTTAATCCTAAAATTGCATGCTACTCTTTTTTTTAGTTTGATGTCATCTATTTCACATGACATAATTTAGGTTAGAAGCAAACTTATGATGATAAAAAGTTCACTCTTTAAATGGCTCAAAAATAATTCATAAGACTCGCTATTGATAGCTTTTCACTAGTAAAAATATTCATCAAACTCTCTTTTGAGATTTTTTTTATTTATAAAAGTACAATAATCACAGAAAGCTAAATAAAATGCTACAATTAAATTTTAACTATACAAGTTTTGTGACCAAAATTTTGGACGAAACAAAAATACATCATTTATTTGTATACAAACAGTAAGTCGAGTTAGATCGGTAATTAAATGTAAGACCATGAAGCTAGATCGGTAATCAAATACATCATTCATGCTGAAATTTTGCTAACTCGTTCAATTTTACACAATTCAATCACAAGATCATTTTGTCAGATACTATATATGTACTAGAACATGTTATTACAATATCCAATTCATTTATGACATGCATATGGCAATCCTACTAATTATTTCAATTTTGATTTTCGGTCCGAGAATTACATCTTTGGTTCAAATGCCTTCATTTTTTGTGCCTCCACCATGCCTCTATTTTTAAAAATTTTAATATTTCAAAATTTAAAACTTAAAAGTCAAAATAAAACAGTTGGATATGATCTATGTTATTTTCTCTATACGCTCGTAAGAAATTATCACATTTTGGTTTTGTTTTTATATGAATCAATAAGTTGGAAAATCAACGTCTATAAATTGTCTACATTAGTACATTTTTACAAGAAAATTTCAATTCTGTGACTAGTGAATTTGGAGTTATGCCTCATCCCACTATGGTTGTATGGTTGATCTCTTGGGTAGAGCTAGAAAACGGAAAGGTGCAAAATAGTTTATTGAGAAGATGCCAATAAATCCTGATTCTAGTGTCTGGGGATCACTATTTGATAAATATATAATAGATCAGAATGTAAAGTTAGTAGAAATGGCTGCAAAAGAAATTCTTTAGGCTAGTATGTTCTATTGTCAAATATATTCAGCTCTAAGAAAGGCGAAGGAAGCTGACAAGTCCAAAGGCTTGATAAAGAGAGAAGACGGGAAGATAAATAATGTTGTTAATTTCGGTTATAGAGGTGAAAAATAAGGTGTACAAGTTCTTTGTAGGGGGATAAGCCGAAGTTGTAATCAAGTCAGATTTATTAAAAGTTAGAGAAATTAATGATCAAGCAAGGGGGTTTCGTGCCTGCTACAGTGATACCAATTTTGCATTGTATGATGTGGAGAAAGTGAACGGAAAGCTCGTTGTGATTTTCATAATGCAACTTGTGGTGTGATTACTCATGAACAGAGACCCCCAGGTTTCACCATTTTGGGTGTGGTTTTATGCTCGTGGTGTGATTACTGGTAAAGGGAGAATAGTGAGCATCTGTTGATATTTTCAGTCATTTATCTACATTTTAATCGCACATGCAACAACAAAAGGAATATTGTGGGAAAGATTCTCGAGAGGCATGATGGTGTATTCCAATATAGCAATACAGGGCGTGACCGATATCCAATCATTGTGGATGTGTGCAAAGTCACAAATGGCAAAGTCTCAATTTAAAATTTGGTGTGTGATTTGAGCGATAGGAGCGTGGGAGCTGTGGAGAGAGCAGAATAGAAGACTGTTCTCAAACAAGCGTAAGCCGATGGGCAATTTCATCAACAATACTGTACTTGAAATTGAGACATGGAGGTCTAGTGTGAAGTCGGGACCAAATATGGAGTGGGGTTAAGATAATTAACAGAGCAAAAGCTCCACTTGTATAGTTCTGTGGGAGCTCCATCCTTTAAATTCATTTACATTTTGTAAACTTGTAATTAATTTTTTTATCAATATATATGTTGGCGAAGCCGCCACCAACCATAAAAAAAAACAAAAGGAATATTATATCTGGTTGCTCAAATCCTTAATCTCAAACTGATCAGAAAATTCCTTATAATTGTCGTTTGCAGATTTTTCATTTTTTACATCAGTAGTAACTAGTTCATAGATTCAATCAAAAGATTTCAGTACAACACGGCACATCTTACTATAATAGTGCGGCACGTCGGTCGCTCCAATCCTAAACTCAATTTGAGTTTGATTGGACAACTAAATAAAAAGTGCAAGGCGCATCATACCAAATTAGTAGAGCATACAATAATGTAAAGTAATTAATATGCTCCAAGGGCAAAATAATTTAAAACTCATGAGAAATAATTTAGGGGCATTTGGGGCCCCCTCTCTTGGTCTTCCAGTTGTTGTAGCAGGGGCACTCTCCCTTGTTACCATAGTAACCAGTCGGTACACAAAGGCATGCTTGGCAACATTTGTTGCAGAAGAAAATGCATGGCTTTTTGTACTGAGTCCGGGAGCACCTCCTTTGGCATTGCCCTGAGCATTCTGTTCAAATTGTGATACATTAGCATGTGAAATGTTTGGAAATAGCTTGTAATTTTTATGAATTGTACAGTGTCAAATTGGTTTATGGACGAATTGAATGAAAATTTAAAATCAGTTTGTGCTTCACACTACTATACCATATGTTTGTTATGCTGTACAAGTAGATGAGTCCAGATCCCCTAAAGTAACTCAAATTTTGAGTTTGGATCTGGATTGTCTGATCAAAATCTGGGTCATAATATTTGTGGCAAAGCAGATTAGACGGTCTGTATCTAAATTCAAAATTTGAGTTACCTTGGGTGATATGAATTTGTAGGAAAGTGGTAACATTTGAAACTGTTGATGTTTACTGTGAATACTCGGGATACCTTTTTAATGGGTCCAAATGCACATTGATTCCTAAGATAGCCCATATATGTGTTTGTTTGGGGGCCTTAATCATAAAACGAAATTGCATGCTACAATTGGAACTAGCTTGTAAAATGTGTTGACTTAGGCAATATTTTGAGAAATTTTCTGGTACTTAAAATATTTGTTGAAATTAGTTTTACATATACCCACAGAAATCTAGAGGGACTTACGGAAGCTTTGCAGATTTCCTCCTCCATTAACCTGAAATTAAAAATAAAATAAAATAGTTGAAAATAAGTCAAATTTTAAAATTACAAATTCACTTGGATCCTTATGCCAACAAATGGAATAAGATTGAAATAGATTTTGAGAAGAGAAATTTCATACCTTCTCCAATTGATACTGCACTTCAGCATCATCTGTCCCCGTTATCTACAATAGATAAAGCAATGAAATGTAAGCAGAATTATATTGATAAACAACTAAGGCTAATTCTACTGGTTGGCTTATTCTGTGCCACTTAGTTTATACTTGTACTATTCCTTAGTGTTTTCAGTGAACTATTTGGCTTAATTAGCCAGAAATTAACTGATAAAACTCCAAACTTACCACAAAAGTATGAGAGAAATTGGTTAAAAAAGGGAATTCTGCTGGTATACCCTGTATGACCTACAATTGCAGTAGACAAGTGCGCACTGGTACCAGTACCAAACTGTCAACAAGAGGATCCACACAATGCTGTTACTCTTTCTTCTGGAGGGCTAGGAAACCTTGATCGGTACATGATCTAGGCTTTGATTGAACTACAATTGCATAATATATAGTAGGAGGTGGTGGATACTAAATACCAACATGGAATATGGTGTTATATAACTTTTAGTCCAAATAAGCCACATTGCTCAAAAACAGTAATCAGACCTTGGATTCAGCCATGGAAAGGGCTAGGATGGCAACTGCCAAGAGAAGAAGCAACTTAGCCATGGCCACCATTGTCAAGCCGAAGAAGCAATATTTAAGTGTTCACACAGGAGGAGAAAGGAGTTTAGATTTGGTTTGGAGGGAAAGGCCTTAGGTATCCAAATATATAGACTTGTGGAGCATAGGATAGGGGGTACTGGTACAGTGGTACATACGGAGGGAACTAACTCCGCTGCTTGCCAAAATGGCAAGCAGGACCCTGCTTTTCTAAATCTGACCATTAAATTTTTTTCATGTACGAATCTCAACGCAGATGAATGGTTTGATTTTGAAAAGCAGAGTCCTGCTTGCCAATTTGGCAAGCAGCAGAGTTGGATCCACATATGGAGGCCCACAAAGGTCAATTAAAGATTTTTTTTAAGGTGAATAAAAGTATCCTCCTGGTAACATGCCTCAGAAAAAAGTTTCTTTCAAAAGGGAATCAAAATGTGCCCTTGTCATTGCAACACAACTACAAAATACAAATAGGTCCCTTCTCTGATGAACAGTGCAAATTTCAGGTATGACTGAGGGTATATTAGGTAATATAACGAAGATTGATAAATTGTTATGGGATTGGGACCCACACGGGAGAGGGTGCAAAAGTAAAATCTTCTGGCGCCTTTCACGGAGGTGGGGACTGGCCCACTGGGGAGTTGGAGAGAGAGGAATAGGATTAGATGCATGTGGAGGTTCTGAAACATCACGTGAAGGCAAACCATGACAGGGAACATGTGCCTGACCTAGGCTAGCGGTGCTTTTTTAATTTCTTTTTTTCTTTTTTGCCATTAGACAATACATTATCTAGGGCTGCAAACTAATCGAACCGAATTGAGCTTACTTTAGTTTGAATTTGATTTGAATTAATTTTGAATTTAATTTTTTACAAACTCAATTTCGAATCTTTTACGAACTTTTTTACGACAAGAAAGAGTGATCGTAGTCGCCGAGAGCGAGAGGTGAAAGTCGTTTAGGATTTCAGAACGTGAACCTATAACCAGTGTTGTAAAATGCGGCCGCATGAACCGCATATGCGGCCGCATGAACCGCATATGCGTATGCAGTCCAATTCCGCATAAAAATTTCCATGCGGTCTCAAATATGCCGTTTTGCATATGCGGCCGCATATTGGGCTGTATATTTCCGCATATTGGTCTGCATATGTGCGATTGAGCCGCATATTGGTCTGCATATGTCCGCATATGTGCGAATTTATTGTTTGAATGATTTTAATAGGAATATATTGCATGTTTTGAGTAGAAATAAATTAATATATAGTTTAAAATCCGCATATATGAGTCCGCATGAAATTCCGCATATGCGGCCGCATACCGCATATGCGGCCGCATACCGCATATGCGGCCGCATACCGCATATGCGGTATGCAGTGGCCTTCCGCATGCATGAACAAAACCGCATTTTACAACATTGCCTATAACTAGGCAGCCTTATGTTTTATCTTTTAAGTCATCAGTGGAAATCAACGGTTCACGTTACTTTGAGATTAGAACTAGAATAGTTTAGGAACCTATTTCGAACGAATCTGGTCCAGTTTGAGTTTGGTTTGAATTAATTTCGAACTATTTCGAATCAAAATTTTTACGAACTTTTTTGAATCAACCTCGAATCGAATCAGGAACTACGAATATTTTATGCAGCCCTACATTATACATATACTTGAATTGATTACTCTTTTTACTCATCAAAAGGATTGGCTGGGTTGGTTATCTGCTAATGGTTTTTTTTAGGGTCCAAAATAGGTGCAGAAGGAAAACTGAATTAAAGAGGAGAGTAAATATAGAATACCGGTCTACTGGGGATTCACATCTGCTGCGATTCTAATATGGTGAACAGTAATTCTAAAATTCCTACTTTTTCAAATTTGACTGTCCATTAATTTTGTACACGTATCTCAAAGCAGATGATTTTTTCTTGCACGGATATCGAAATAATTCAACAGTTAGATTTGAAAAAACAGAAATCGTAGGTCACTGTCTATGAACGAAGAATCGCAGCAGATGCGGATCCGTCTACCGGACTCTCATTGTATGGTACTGGTCGGTCACTATATATCATAACTGCTCTCGGGAAGAACGCCACTTAACTGTTCGCTCTATCCCACAAGTTGCACGGATCTTGATAAGTCACAATTTCACGTTACTTGGACGGTCGGACCAAAATAGCTAGGTACATTGCACATCAAGAACATGAAATTAATTTATTGCTGTCTGTGAATGCAATTGAGTGTGTTATAACTTGTATCTCCTCCTTTAGGTTTTTTTGTTTTTTTTTTTATTTCTTTCGAATATTATTGTACCAACCGTGTTTGATGAATGCTTGCGCTTGTGCTTCACAAATGTTGAATTCCTCGAATCCAACAATTTACGCTGTTTAGATATCTGTTATGTTGCATAGATACGGAGAAGTACATGTATTATATCAAATATAATACGAATACAGATGCAGTGATACAATAAATTTCAAAGCAAAATGAATACACTGATACAAACATTGGTACGGACACCGATACAACAATACAATACGGAATTATATATAAAGTATCGGAATAACATAATTTGGAATATCTTCCGCCGAGTGATATCAACAACATCCTTTTTTTGCTGGTTTCAGAGTAGGTCCAATGCCCATCGGACCTACTATCTCTTTTTTGCTAGATCATGGCTCCATTGACAAAAGCAATTTACAAAAAAAAAAAAAAAAAATCGATTAACAATTTAAACGGATATTATAATACCTCTGCAATTAAATTTCTGAGAAAAATTAATTTAACAGGTTAAGTGCCGAAAAGAACATTAAAACATGTTTTATTTAGCAGCCACTAGTCGTTGATAATTAAACTTTTGTCTGTGGGGGTGTACCAAATAGTTTCTTCCGAGTTTTTCAAACAAAAAATGTAACAAATATGTATCAGATCTAAATGTAGCAAATTAGACAAAAATGTCATAAAATTTTGGTCTAAAACGTATGGATTGAGCTTCTTAGCTAGAATCAAATTTTAACAGGTCTTGGAACACTATTTTTTAGCGAATTATGATTTTTCAGCAAATATAAGAGTAACATTTCTCGAGTTCTATTTTTTTTTTCCTTTAGGCCCTGTTCGGTGACTCTCCAGTTTTTACTGTTCACGTGGGAAAAAAAATTCACTCAGACTGAATTTTTTTTTCCCACGTGAACAGTAAAAATCAGTTAAAAAAAAATCCCTTCCCAAACCCATTCTCCAACCCAAAGGGGAGCCGAACAGAGACTTATTGGATCCTGTGGTGTAAGACTAGTTTATTCTATTATGATGTTTGAATTTCCTTTTAATTTTTGTAAACCTAAAAATTCAGTTTATATTAAATATTAATATATTGATTTAACAATATTTTTATCTAGCTCAATATGTCAAGTCATTTTAACACTCCATTGTTAAATTTTTTGCGAACATGTACAACACGTAAACTAATAAATATTGAATACCTTTGAAAAAAGCCACTAACGTGGGTTATCATTCTCGGAGAAGTAAAATGTTTGTTTTATTTTTTGCACATATTTCAGATTCAAATTTTCAAACATTCAATACGAAATATTCAACATGATATTTATATTATAATGTGTTTGAAGATCAAATTTCAAATTTTAGGAATTTTTTTAAAATAATTGTTTTAATACGTCAAAACTATAAATACAAGTTCTTAAAAACAATGATTTTTTTAAAATTCTAAACAACGAGTTAGAAAACATTCAAAAAATATAAATTTGGTCTATAAGTAATTTTAATATGAAGATTACGATGAGAAATTTAGACAAATTGTTTAAACTTTAGAAATAAAAGATATAAACAGAAAGTAAAATATACATCTTATTCTCAAAGCATGATATACAGCCCACCTCAGAAGCCACTAGTTGGTATTTTAGTAGTTAGGACACATTGCTGTGCGAATCTGCAGAAAATATGACTCTTTTCCTATGAAGTGTTCTGATGTCCATTTTTGGAAAGCAAATATGCTGCGATTCTAAAGGATCTCAAAATATGTGAACGATCGTGAATGGAATTGTAGGAACCCTGCGATCCTTTGAATCGATTTTTTTATTAATCGAAATAAAATAAAATAAATATAGAAAAAGAGGATCAATCTGAATTTTTTTCGAAAACTAATCAGGCCAGAATAATTATCAACGTCTCTAGGGACAGAGTAAACAAAAACGTTCCTCTTAATCATAATCCTTACCTGCATTACAGCTTAACTCAAACGAGTGAGGGAAAAAAAAATGCAACGGACAATTTGGATTGCAACGTCCTTCAGAGATGATTTAGGACACCACGTCCCTCAGAGACGATTTAAAGCACAACGTCCTGGGCGACTTACCAAGAATTCGGACTGCTTTCTTCTATGGTAAGGTAAGGTTTGACTTACCAAGAATTCGGAAAAGGGATTTCTACATTTTTATCAACTCAACTTAATTATAGCCTTGAAGAAGGTTTGGTAGTTGGACTCGAGACATAACCAGAAGAATTGTGAAAAATAAGTAAATTTATCCAGTTGAGGCACTTGTTTTTTAGAACCCTTTGAGCCGTGTACCTGGATCACCCGGAGATCCTGCTGAATGTGAGTCAGAAGCTTGACATATAACATTTTTTTATCCATCTAATTGAAAGAACAACTTAAGTATTTCTTCCGGCATGGACGTTTTATTTTAAACCGTCCCTCAGGGACGTGGTCTTCTAAATTGTTCACAGAGGACGTTGCTATTCAGATCGTCCGTTGCATTTTGGCTCGCTCGTTTGGGTTAAGCGGTAATGTGATTAAGAGGACTGCTTTTGTTTATTCCGTTCCTAAGGACGTTGATAATTATTCCGGCCTTATTGGTTTTCGAAAAAAACTAGATCTTATTCTCTTTTTCGATATTTTTTTATTTAATTTCGATTATTAAAAAAACCGGTCCTTTGAAATTGCAGTAAATTTATTTCCCCACTTTTGTTACCTATTACTGCCTTCTTGTTCATGGAAAAAATAAAATGGACTCCAAGCTCAGCTATTTCTTCCCAAACGCTAGAACTCGTCGACCCTTAGGGTGTGTTCGGCTGCTACGGTTCTCGTGGAAAAAAAAATTCACTTAGAGGAACAGTGTTTCGACTATTCAAATTGGATCCGAATCCAAACCCAAACCCAAACTCATTCCTGTTCCGGCTTGACAGCTGAACACGCCCTTTAGCCTTTTTTTCCCTCTATTTGTCTAGAAAACAGAGTTTCTCAACTATTGTCATTGATACAGGTCTATCTCCTCATCATGTTGTTTTTAGTGCTTACTTTCAATTTTATAGTTAAATTAACAAGAGTTAAGTCATTAAATTAACCGTATTAAATGCACTCCAAATGACTTTTTACATCATATATACTCTGACTTATTTTGATTTCAGATGTTCATAATTAGGATTCTTTGTACATATTTCCTGAAAATTGTATAGTTTTACTCTTTAATTTTTTTAACTGAATTTTTTCTTTTTTTTAATTAATTTCAGGAAAAATTGGGTGTTTCTCAATTTTCCAGTTATATTTACTGAGCAAATATATTTGAGCTGTCAGAAATTGAGAAATGCAATTAAATTTTTTGAGAAGGTAATATAAAAAGGTGAAAACTAAAAATTGAGATTCCATACCAGTTGATTTTAACAATTATTGGTTCAATAATTTTGGTCACAGTAGGGTATGGTATAGGGATTTGATGGTTCAATGAAGTGACCTTAATTCACACTGCTACTGGATCTGATTAGCTTGATCAATAATTTTGGTCAACTACATTAAATGTAGTAGAGTAACCTTCACTTTTTACTCTCTCTTAAGATAACTTTGTTATCAAGGATACACCACAAGCACCTGGTGAAATTTTAAGGATATAGCTAGTCAACAAGATGATAGTAATATACTTGTTTAGGAATACAGCACGAGGAACCGATTTTTTTTTTAAATAGAACCAAATTTAATTATTTTAACAGACCAAGCACTATTAATTTGGTTTTTAAAAAAAAATAGCTATACCGATTCTAGAGATGGTCAATCTTAGATTCCTTAGAATCAAATTTAATTTCTCGCTCCACCAATCATTGGAGCTATTTTGTATAAAAACCAAATTAATGATTCTTGTTATGTTAAAATAATCAAAATTGGTTCTACTTCAAAAAAAAAAAAATAATAAATCTGAGGAACCTTAGCTAGGCATGCCCCTTTGTGAAAAAAAAAGGCAACTTGCTTCCCTCCAAGCTTAGGGTTTCTTACGAGCTTGTTTAGCCAGATTACTGTTCCTGTGGGAAATGAAAAACTCAATTCATTTTTTTTCTCAAGTGAACAGTGATTTTCAGTTCAATTTCTATGCCCATACCTAAACCCATGTGTCCGCCGAACAGGCTCTACAATTACTTACTTTATCCGTAAAATGTTTAATGACAGTTAGACTTAATTTACTCTTTGCTTTGATGCTAACTTTATTATTGCTTTTCATGGCCATCTGTACCTTGATTTAGATCTCTTTTTTCCAGCATTGTTTACCAAATGGGAATTAAACAATACAATAATTTATTAATATTCTAAAATTAAAAACTTAAAAAAAAAGCATGTATTTTTTAAACGTCTATGTTCTAAATTTTTTCATTCATTTTTTTTTCAATTTGAAAATTAACAAATTGATATTACCATTCTCCTATCTAAAAATTTCTAGTCACATGAAAATTATAATTTCCGAACATGCTCTTACTCAATATTCAATTCATATTATGAGGCTGGAATAAATTAAAAACAACTAAATTTAATTAATTTATTATGTAATGGTGTGGATAAAATTTACATATCCCAGTATTCTATAAAATATATAATAAATACAAAATCAAATATGCTAATTCTTTTATATATACAGTTGACAATATAAATATTTACTATCATGACAATATTAATTTATAAAATATTTATGTACTTTTATTTAATTATTAATTTATATTTTATAAATAATAAGATCAATAAATTTTAATTTTTTAACAGATAGTGTTCATATTTATTAATAAAAATATAATACAAGATTAATTTTAAATAGATAATAATACGAAACTGTGCCACCACCAACAATCCGACACCCTACTTCAAACTGGATCCGTATCCTCTTCATTACTACAGAGGATGGGCCTCACTTTACGGTTTGAGATTAAATCTCAACCGGTTTGAGATTCGGGAAGAAATAGGAGGCAGTATTATTAGACTTTGAGATTCGTGCCAAGTTAGGATTAGACTTTGAGATTCGTGCCAAGTTAGGATTCAGTAATTGTAAATTGTGCAGTAAGAGAGAGGATGTGAATTCCTTCAAACCCCGCTACATGGGGATAAGATAAATCCTTCGGATTTATGACACGAATCTCAATGCATACACCTGCTGATATTTAATTTCCGACCGCTGCTTTCGGTGCTGCTTTGAACAAGGGTGATTTTTTTTTTTTTTAAATATTTGTTTCCATCTGGACAGGGCCAGTTATTTGCTATCTGAAAAGGAAATGGACACAATTTGCGTTTCTCCAAAATATCTAACAATAGAATGATCTTTCATTAAATAAATAGCTAAAACAAAAGAAAATATAAAGAGTTGACAGTTTGGCGCATGTAAAATGGCGCAGATCTAGGTATTGTTGTTCTTTCATGCGTAAACCATACTTTATGCTACTCCTACAGTCCTACATTATGACTATAAATGTCTAGATCCAATCCAAGTGCTTCTTTTAAGTGAACTAATAATTTAAATATCTAATCAGTAACTACCGATGTTGGATTCATACATAGATCAAGGTGCGGCGGTGGGGCCCAGTAAGCTGTTGGATGAAAACTAATACATCAATAATATATACTTCATTGACACACCCATCAGACCCACGTTCTACAATCTACACAAAGAGCAGAGCACATGGGAGCAGTGCCCCTCTTCCTAATCTAGTGATGCAATAAGTATACCTGCTTCTCTCTTTCTAGTTTTCACGGTGTTAGATACCAATTGAGAGTAGTTCCGATGCCCATCGGACCTATCTTTTTCGACGGGTGAAATGACCATCAGATCTACATCAAGATTCGTTCGAACTCACTAAACTCCGTGTAAGCATTTTTCAGTTTCCGTGCGCACAAATTTCAATGATAATCGTACGGTGTTAGAGCTAATTGAACTTAAAAGGGCATCGGACCTACTCCTATCTCGTTAGATACATCATACACCTTCACTTCACCGAAGGATGTATGCATGATGCACAGCACTGCTGGTGGACCCCCAATAGCTATAAGTTGCTAACCCTTTTGCCTTGTCCTTGTCGGCATGAAATTGGGCAATCAATAGATACCCACTATCCGTACACTACCTACTGACCACCTTTTAATTGGTTTTTTTTTTTCTTATCTGGTGCTTTTTCATAGCTCTTTAAATAGTTAGACATGGATTTTGATCTGATGGACAATTAAGATGGGTTCACATTGACGGTTTAGATGATGCAAAACCCTTTTTTGATTTCCTTCTTCACTAATAATCTCTCATTAGTTGCGAACACTGCGTACTTGCGAATAGAATTAATGGAACCAGTTGGTGGAGCTATCAGATTGATCTAAATCAATCATTTTTAATTAGATTGAACATTTTTGAATTATGACGTGAAGCGTGATCTTAATTAAATGAGGTTGTTTCCCTACATAATTGCCGGATCTGTTGATCGATCGTTAATGTTTTAGCAAGATGATATATATAAGGATTAAAGTTCTCTACTTATTCCAGCGTAAACAATAGATTTTGAATTCTCTGAGTAGAACTAATGTGTTCTTAAGCTCATTCGGCAGACCATTGGGAATGGGCATGGGCGCGGGAATTGAACTAAAAATTTCAGAGTTTTCCCACGTGAATAGTAATTTTTAGTTCAATTCCCACGCTCATGCCCATTCCCAATGGTCTGCCGAACAGGCCCTAAGTCTCTTGGTGAGGATAATATTAATTAAAACGTATCATATTGACTTTAAGTAACGAATCTAACCTGCTAAAAAGCCTAAAATCGATCTACGTATCTATTGATGAATATGTTTACAAGAAAAATTTATAAATTATTTTAGTATAAAGTTATGTGGAAAAAAAATAATTAGAAAATAAAGGCATTGAAAATAACTTATGAATCTCGTTTTTTTTACTGCTTTAACTTTATACTAACTAATTAGAAAATTTAATTTTTTTTTGTATTTAAATATATTACTTGTGAAGTAAATTGGTTTCACCAATTAATATTTGTCATTTGAAATTAATCTAATAGATTTTGTTGTTAAGCTCATTAAAAAACTTGGCTGAGTTTAAGGACACCCTAGTTGTACTTGCTCCAATTCTCTAGACGAAGAGTATTAGTATTTTACACAAATACGCTAGACGTGGTTTTTAATGCGAAATACTTGACTTAAATCCTATTTTGTTTACTAGATTTATTTAGTTCTAATAAACATTTTTCTGTGTTGAATAGGCTTTTGCATTGCCAAGATGGGGTTTGTAACTTGAGATTAATTTCACAGGGATGAATAATAACATTTGGTGAGGTATCGATAATTGTTCCCTTGCCCAGCACCTATTTTCATCTCATGGTCTATTTTCCGAATTTTTTTTATAAACCATAAATAAGTTAGAAAACCAATATGATTGTTTCTGAATTTATAAAAACCATAAAAACCAAGAATCCTTCTCAGTGGGAATTTTTTTTTTCCAAGATCCAAAGCAAATTTCGGTCTCCTCATTTTTTTTTCAATTGATCATGTGACCATTGTGTAGCATCATAGACCGAAAAAGAATTTTTTTTTTCTCTCAGACCCAAAGCAAATTTCGGTCTCCCCATTTTTTTTTTCAAATTTTCTAGACTCAAGACCCAAATTAAATTTTGGTCCCTCAGACCCACAGCCATTGTCTAGGTTCAAGACCCAAATTAAATTTAGGTCCTAACAATAGAATTGGATTTTCTGTGGCTGAGTTGGAAAAATTGAAAAAAAAATGGGGAGACCGAAATTTGCTTTGGGTCTTGGGAAAAAAAAATTGCAGACCGAGAAGGATTCTCAGTTTTTATAGTTTTTCTAAGAGAAATATTACATAATGTCATTCTTTTTCAAAACATAGAACAAAATATACTCCTTCTAAAATTCTTAACAAAATATTCTTGTGGGCCCCACATTTCCCTCCTCTTCCCCTCATCCCTCCCTCCCTCCCATTTATTTCTATTTACTCCCCCTTTATTGTTCTAAACTTTTATTTTTGTTTTATTTTCAATATTAATATGGTTTCACACTTGACAAAAAATTTGTTAGCACTTTGATATTACATAAATAAATATATTACAAGTTAAAGATTAAACACTTACTTGTCAATAGTTAATTCTAAATAAACTTAAAACATACTAAAGGTCAATAATTAATTAGTTAAAAAATGACTTTTTTTGTTAGTAATTGAATATGCTTAAACAAATAAGGGTGCTGATGCTTATTATTATTTTCTTTAATTTACTAATTACTTATTTTTATTGAGTTTTGCTGAGGAACTTGGTGATAATTGGTACACTATGATTGGTGAATAAGTTCAAGATAATCCAACTTACAATGCATAAATCTATTGCTTTTTTTTAAAAATTAATTATTTGTAATCGATGTCATTTTATCTCTACAAATATATATTTAAAATATTTGAAGTTTGTTTTTTGTATTATCATAGTAAAATGTCCTATGTAAATATTTTTTTTCATATTCTTTATTCTCATTAAAACAAAAATGTTATAACCAAATGTAATAGCCTTATTTTATCATTTTGTTTTAATATATTAGTTATAACAAATTAAAATTAAAAGCATAATAAGACATAAAATGAGCCCTTCAAAATAACTTTTATATCGTTGGTGATATACTATCAAAAATTGATCCTCTTACTGCAATGCATGAAATAGTTTTGTATCATGATCAATTATTTAGTTTTATTTTGACTAGAATCTCTCACTATCCTGCTCTGTTTCTATATAGTTTCTTATTTATATTTGTAAATTACATTGATATTTTAGAGTCTAAATGAAACGAACAAGGAGATGGGTTTTGATCTGGTGCTTTTTCATAGCTCTTTAAATAGTTAGACATGGATTTTGATCTGATGGACAATTAAGATGGGTTCACATTGACAGTTTAGATGATGCAAAACCCTTTTTTGATTTCCTTCTTCACTAATCTCTCATTAGTTGCGAACACTGCGTACGTGTGAATAGAATTAATGGAACCAGTTGGTGGAGCTATCAGATTGATCTAAATCAATCATTTTTAATTAGATTGAACATTTTTGAATTACGACGTGAAGCGTGATCTTAATTAAATGGGGTTGTTTCCCTACATAATTGCCAGATCTGTTGATCGATCGTTAATGTTTTAGCAAGATGATATATATAAGGATTAAAGTTCTCAACTTATCTCAGTGTAAACAATAGATTTTGAATTCTCCGAGTAGAACTAGTGTGTTCTCAAGCTCATTAAGTTTCTAGGTGAGGATAATATTAATTAAAACGTATCATATTGGCTTTAAATAACGAAACCAACCACCTGCACAACCTTTCTGAAATAAAGTTACAATGTTTTATGCCCTTCCGTTTTGCATCTGTATGTTGAATCACTCTTTCTGCACTATTTATTTAATTTTAATATAAATACGAGAGCTAGTCTTTTATTAATTCAATTTAATTTTTGCACAGAAAACAATTTGTTTAAAGACCCTACAAGGCTTTTAGTTACGGAACACTTTTGCTGGAATTTATGTGTCCGGCCTGGAAATCTCCATTTAATTCAAATTTAAAAATTTGTTTATGCATGTGGATCGAGATTCGAGAATTGAGCTTATTCTACTCTTAAGCCCAGACAAGCCCTCCATTTGTCCCTTGCACAAACAAGAAATATCTCCAGGAAGTTATAAACTCAGGCCCAAAATAACTTTGATGTTTGGGCCCATATTATTCACAGGCCTACTTGAGCTTGTTTGATAGGATGCTCCTTTCACAGACAAAAGGGATAACTGTAATCTGTTAGCTAGTTAACAAAATAGGTCCTTTGAGTAGCGGGAAAAATAAGAGACGAAAACGATAAGAATTAGTTGTTTCTCAGCATAGAATTGCGTGCTTGTATTAATTTTTATAACATAGGAAAATCCAGAGAAATCGAAAATGGAAAAATGAAGTAAGAACCCTAGCAGATAAAAATTTGAAACGAGTCGCTGACACCTGAAATGCCTCATGTTAACGACCTGCCACACCATATCAGTCTAGAGCCGTCACAGACGACCTGCTTCCTATATCTTTATATCAGTTCATGTGATGCTGCAGCTGCACCCGTTTGATCGGATTATCATCAATTATTCCATTGTACAACCGACCGAGATTCCAATCGCCAAACGCCCAATTCAAAATCCCCAACCTCATTAAATTCCAATCCACATTTTTCTCAAACCGCTTTCCAACTCGTTCTACGGAGGGTCAATTTTCATTATCTTTTACCCGTTATATAGTTTCCTACACAACAAAGGATACACTGTCTTGGTACCCACGAGTTACGGTCCCAACAACCACAGTAATTCCGGCAGTAGTTGAACACTAATTAATTAACCCCCATTTATTACCCATTCCTCATTCGGACCAGACCTCACCATCCCGTCCTTCCCTCCTAAAAAGACAAACAGTAAATCAGGAATTAATTACCAGTATTGCTTGCTCCGGGAGCACTACAAATAATAAATGCCTCCAATAACACTAGAGACTGGACCTCAATAAAGCCCCACGTGTCAGGCTTTTAAAAGAACATTTGCAAGGTGGCGCACTGTGAGCAGTGCACATTCGCTCTAATCTGTTCCACCGTTACCCCGTTCTACTGCCTTTATTAAAACATGGTTTTGATTTAACGACACTTGTTATCAGCTTTGACTTTTCTCGGTCAAAATAATTCATTTAGTGGAAATGTTTAATGGAATTTGGCTTTTTTTCAGTAATTTGATATGCTGTTTCAGTAGGTGCGCTTTTTAAATTTTTTTTAAAAATTAAATAAGTGCATATTTCTCATTAGCCTATTCCCTTGTCAACCATAACACCCGCATTTAACTTTTTTTTTTCGCTGCATTTAATTATCTTCTATAGCACAATCTTCAAAAATCATATTTTAAACTCAGAGCTTTGTTATTTAATAATATATTTGAGCTGGGTTATGATTCACTGACAATACTTTTATTTTTCTTAAAAGCAGGTCTGTAGTTTTGAACCTGGTCAGATATTCTTTTTCATATCAAGATTTGAACTTAATGATTGTGAGAATTTGTCTCATTCACTTTAACTGTTAAAAAAATATTAACTATGATTTTTTTAAGTAACTTTTAAATATAATTTATTTTTGCAATTTCAGGAAATGTTCTCTTGTGTTTAATCTGAAAAGTAGTGTCAATTTATATTGGCATATTAATGCATCCTCAACAGATCCTAATCTAAGTTGGATATATCACAAAAAAATTCAGAGCTTGTTTGGCTGCAATCCCGCGTGTTACTGTTCACACGGGAAAAAAAATTCAGTTCAGTAACTCGCTGTTTGCTATTCACTCGTTCCTGTGTCCATTCCCGTTCTCGGGCTGCAGCCGAACAGGCTCTCACGGTATTTATTTCATTTTTTAAGTGAAAAAAATGCTTGCTTTCAAAATGATATACTGGAAGAAAAAGTTGATTCTTATACAAATATAGAAACTGGCAGATCTCGTGTGTCTCAAAGTGATATATATACTGAAAGTATGAAAAATAATCAAGGAGTTTGGAAAGATTCCTGCATATGAATATATGATTATAATAATTTATAGGCATTCTATTGTAGAGGAGATCGGACCCAAATCCCTAACCCCTAACCTCTCCCTGTTGTTTATTACATTACAATATTACATCACTACTCACAGTCTCACACTATCTTAAAATCAGCTTATCTTTATCCTTTATTTTTCTCTCCCTCTCCTTTTTATTCTTATCTCCTCCCTCTCCCTCAGGCCTCAACTAACCTAATCACCTCTCTCTCCTATTCCAATTTCCTTCCCCTCTTCACCCACCGTACCTTACACTGCGCTCCATTTTCATTACCCCCTCTCTAACCTCTAAAACCCTAACCCTAAATCCCCACTAACCAAATCTCACTAACAAGTAACAACCAACCCTTTTTCTCTCCCCACTCTCCCAACCCCATGGAAACACCCCCTGTTCAGAAGCTTCTAGATCCAGACTCCAAAACCAAACTCTTCCCCTCCTTCCCCAACGGCGCCCTCAAAAAGCATCACTCCCACCACCTCCACCACCGCTCACCGGCCGTAGCCCCATCGCCTGAGTCTCTTTACCGAGAATGCTTAAAGAACCATGCTGCTAGCCTAGGCGGTCATGCACTTGACGGGTGTGGCGAGTTCATGCCCGTTTCGGGTTCGAACCCGTCCGACCCGACCTCGCTCAAGTGTGCTGCATGCGGGTGCCACCGCAACTTCCACCGTCGCCTACCCGATCCACCACCCGATGAGCTCGATGGGCATGATGATGATGCAGCCACTGACCGCCACATGTCCGATGATGACATCAGTGATGATGACGTCGATGAAAACGACCATGATGGCGGTACGACCGATCGCACAACCTCTTCCCCTCCTGCTGCTTATTTCTCCTCTGCCCCGCATATGTTATTGGCCCTCAGCACTGGCGGGCCTGCTTCACAGGGACCCTTTACCGGGCCGGGGCCTGGACCTGTGCCGATACCTGGTCCTGGTCCTGTGCGGAGTATAAATCCAGTTATGGGCTCTGTTGGGTCGATGCCGGTTTCTAGTTTTTCACCCGGCACGGGCCCGCTTCAACCGAGAAAACGGTTCAGGACTAAGTTCAGCCCGGATCAGAAACAAAGGATGCATGAGCTGTCAGAGAAGCTAGGATGGCGGCTACAGAAGAGAGATGAGGGTTTGGTTGAGGAATGGTGCCGTGAAATCGGGGTAGGGAAAGGTGTGTTTAAGGTATGGATGCATAACAATAAGCATGTGTTTCTCGGGACCGGGAAGAGGGGCGAGAGTCGTGAGAGTCGTGAACGGGAGCCCGCGGTTGTTGTTGCAGCTGATGTGGCAGGTGTTGGGTTAGGAATTGAAGGCGGTAATGGTGCCGTTGAGGCCGGTACCGATGGCCGTGGCGGTATGGGTCATGTGGTTGATGGGAGCAGTGGGGCAGCCTCTTCATCTTGATCTGTTAATTTGAGTTTCCTTTTTTTTTTTTTTTTTTTTCTTTCTTTTTCCTTTTTTAGAAGTTTAGTTGGCAGTCTATGCAGGAGGCCTTAATCTTTGTTTTCATTGGCTTAAATGAGCTGTTTCTTTAACCTTGTTTAATTAGTTATAGATTTTACCTTTTTATTTTCCTTTTGCTTTGTGCATTATTAGAAATTCATGAATTAGAATACCATGCGATATATCGTTTGACCTTTTTTCTTCTTGGGAGGAATCAAATGTACAAGTCGTGGTCAAATCTGTCGGGAATAATAGGATCATTTTATGTGTTTTTAACAAAAAATATAAAAACATGATTTAATTATATTAAAAGTCTTACATTTAGAAAATAAACATAATATGTTTAGATCATGTACAAGTACAACAGTGATGTCTCGTTTCCTTGGCTGTTTGGTTTACATAAAATTCAATTTAATTACTTAAATTGATATTTGGTATACATAAAATTCTCCCTCAACTCCATTTAATAAAACAACATAATTTCCAATTTGTTAAAAAAAGAGAGGAAATAAACTAATTTTTCCATAAATCATTTTTGAAGCAATTTTATCAATATGAAATAACGAGATGTATTGATTTAATATATAGTTTATAAAATAAGAAATAATATCGATTCATTATAAATAGTCTTCATATTATCAGGAGTTAAATATTGAAAATATCAAATCATATGGAAGAATTAATTAAAATATATTCAATAGTAAACCTATTTTACACATGAAGATTAAAGAAATAATTAAAAAGATAACCCATTTCAAAATTTGTAATAGAATATACACACACATTGCACACATCTATAAATCAAACAAAAATGAGAATCATACGGACATTTTAAATTGAGAGGTTTTAATTCATCATCTATCAAAAATAACAAGTTGATTCTATAATAGTATTCTGTAATAATAGAATATAAACCAATTGATGGGCTATATGAAACGATACCCAAAACGATAATGGATGCCACAAATGATTAATTAGATGTATGATTTGCTTGGATGATAAATTAGGAAAACTATAAAGTGTAATTGGGTATAGGTTTTACCACTTTGTTGGAGGCTTAAACCTGACTTTACACCACAAAAAAAGCTACTTTAGTTTATCCTACTTACGGTCAACTAGGTGTCTCAAGTAAACCTTTTTATAGAAACCACATTTTTGTGTGGTGGGGAAGGAATAGGATCTAAGAATTGGTAGGAGAGGAGAGGAGAGGAGAGGAGGGAGCTTTTTGCTCTTCGTTTTACTGTTTGGGAGATTTTGGTGCAAGTAATGATGTCAAGAGGCCAAAGCATTGTCATGTCCATCAGAATCAGATCATCATTCTTCAACTTTGCTTTATTACTTGCAAACAAATTCAAATTTCCGAGGTTGGCATCTTCTGTGTTTTGCATCCAATTATTAGCAAATTTTGTATTTTCTTCTTCTATTGGTTTTTTTGAGGTTGTCAAACTCAAAACAAAGTAAAGATTTCTGAGGTAAACTTTGATTTCCATGTGAATAATTTTTTAAGGCTTTCACATGGCGTTGGGATCCTGTTGTAACTAGTAAGCAACCAATAAACTTGCTTTATATGCAAGATTTTTTTATGAAATGTTATGCAAATTAAAACCTAATTATTTTAACTAATTAAATAGCATATGTTTAGAAATGAAAATTTAATATGAAAAGAGAACATGTATTTAGTCTAGTAGCAAAGATAACATTCTCTCTATGAGATCACGAGTTCAAAATTTAACTGAAAATATCTTGTAGATATTAAATAGTTGAGTAACTTGAACTCAAATCTTTATACTAAACAAAAAATAAATAATAAAAAGTTAAGACTGACATTCGCTTAGTTGTGTCATTTGACAGCTATAATTGTTAATTTTCATAACAAATGTATATGAGTACACAACTTTGACAATGTTGGAACACGTGCAGTGCATTTCTACATTGGAACATTAAGAGCCTGCTTCAGTTAGAGGTACGCGGAGGGATGAGAAAATAATTCATTGTGTAGAGTGGAGATTTCATCAGACCGCGTCTGACCGGGTGGATCATCTGCTCCAGAAGAGGTGAAAATGGAGAGAGAGCGAAGAGGAGCGACACTATAGAACGCTATATTGAGTTTTAACGAAATCCTTCATCTCTAAATCAGAGTAGAGATGAAGTAAAATAACGTCGTTTACCTCCTTTTCTTTTCCATTAATGAGGTTTCACTTTTATTTTGTAGAGCACATGCTAAGAGGGGTCTAATAATGTATCATTTTTTTTTTTTGCTAAAATAGTAAAATGTGAAACTCAATGAAATATCACCTGTTTTGATTTAAGTTGACGTGCTTTTGTAATCAGGTTGATTTTTTAAAAAAAATAATCCGATTTATAATAATCGGGTAACAGTATTCTTTTATCCACGATTAACTATTAAGATAAAATTGTTAAATTCCAATTTTATGTTAGACAGCTAGAGTTTGCAAATTTGGAGGGTTTTATTTTAAAAAAATGATAAAAACATAGGTAACAAATAAACTATAATTGAATAAACAGCACAAATAAAAAATAATGTACTCTAACTAACAATAGTATATCTATATTTTTTTTTAATCTAACAAGATACCACAATAATACTATAACAATATTACCATGAATGTTGTTTATAAACAGTTTCTTATAATATAAATTAATATAACAGTCGGGTCGAGTTTTACACAAAATTTGTTCAAAAGTTTATTTATCAAGTTTATTAAATGCAATCCATTCCTAAATAATCACATTCTAAATCCGTAATATTTCCGATTAATTTAGTGATGGAGCCACATAGAGTCAGAGATGACACTTATATCTGCCTGGCTTAAATTTTTCTAACAAAATGTTTTTCTCGAAAACAATTTACAAAATATACTTGCAATTAAAAAATTATAATATTTTTTTTTGAAGGTTAGTGGCTTTAAATGCCAACTAACAATTTCATTGATAAGAAAAACGAACTTACAACGAGTCAAACGACTCCCCAATACAAAATCTAAATTTTTATTCACACAAAATTCTCCAAATTACTCTAAATAACTCTAAAATTCTAATATCACTTATATACACTCATAATTACTCTATTACCTTAAACTCTATAGCTCTCTAGACCGGATCCGCTCTTTCGACCGACGCCGCGCTCTGACGTCCGGATCTACTCACCCGTGCTCCGATCGAGACGACATAGAGACTCAATATTCTGAGCTCCGACGATACCGCACTCTCGGCTCCGCTCGGCTTCGGTCCATCCCCTCTCTCATTTTTCTCTCCACTCAAGAATGTAGAGCCGTGAGAGAGGAGAGAAGCTATATCGGAGGTGAGATCTAGAAGAGTGAGCAAAACGAGCTAGAGGAGAAAAAAGGAGAGGAGGAGAAAAGTTAGTAGCGGCTAGAATTTTGAGGAGCAAAAAATTATAATATTATGGTTCCCTAAATATGTTTCCCAAAATATATTCCTATTTCTATACTTTTCTTAAAAATATATATATAAAATTACATTTTAATTTAAATTAATTGTAAGATTGTGGATCATACAAAATATTCAATGCATACGATATTTGCCCTTCCGTTGATGAAGGACATGTTCAAAGACCTGTGCAGCAAATTTTTTAATAATGTTAATTACAAAGAGTAGATACCAAATAATGTTGTGTTGGGTCCCAAGATCTGTTACAAAAAGAGAGCGTGCAAAAAATCACAGGCTGTCTATCTATCTGTTTTAGATAAAAATATTTTTACTAGCCGAAATTTTTATTTATACCATATATATTAATAAAATTAATAAACCAAATAATCACAGATAACCAATTTTGTTAAAAGTTAGCATTTCTACCACGTCCGCCAATTTTTTTTTACTATTTATTAAGCCATTTTGAAAAACGCTGATCCAACGGTGGCTTAACCAAACAGTGAAACCGTTGGATCATCGATTTTCAAAGTGGCTTCATAAATAGTAAAAAAAATTTCAAAAAATATAAAATTTGGTCTCCAACCACATTTCAATGTGGAGAATGCATCTAACGGTTTGGATCGACTTTTTGAACTTCAAAAATTGAAAAATAAATTGGTTGTATTTCGGCCGAAATACAATCAAAAGCATATTAGTCACATTATTAACAGAAATTTAGGGCTCTCCAACACGTGCATTCCAAGTATAGAATCACATAAACAAATATTATTCAAAATTTGAACTCTGCTAATAAGAGACAGGTGTCTCATGAAGAATATCCGGTTAAGATATATTAATTTTTAAAGCAACAAGATCAGACGCCCAATGAGACTTCTCATGCTATTGATTTAAAATAGCAACAAGGTCAGACGCTGGTCATAGGAATAGATATTTAAATACTGAAGAAAAATAACATATGTGACTTCTCATGCTATGCTATTGATTTAAACTATGTTTGCTGTTTAAAATGACGGACATATATAGGTGTCCGTTAAATTAAATGGCGGACCTGTTTATTTTTGTCTGCCATTTTATTTGACGAACACAATAAATTTCAAAATTTTCATAAAAATGGTTTTTGAGTTTTTTTTTTTTTTAATATGTTTCAATTAAAAATTTCGGTTTTTACTAGGACATCATATGCACATTTTTTTTTTCTTCATTTTTGTTTTTAAATGACATCGTGAAGTCTTCATCTAGTAAAAATTGTTTTGCATGTCTTTGTTTGTTATGAACAAGCATCTAACAATTTGGCAAGAGTGCAAGACCCATATTTTTCTTCAAAAAGAAAGAACAAGCATCTAACAATTTGGCAAGAGTGCAAGACCCATATTTTTCTTCAAAAAGAAAGAACAAGCATCTAACAATTTAATTTATAACATAATTAAGTAGATGATTTTTATATTGTTTTACTGCATGCATGTTTAATTAAATGGTTTTCCACTGGATTTTTTTTATGAACATATAGTAAAAATTGAAATATGTACAAACAATTTAAAACTTCGGAATTTATGGGACTAAAATAAAGATATATTGTATCTTTAATAACACTAGAGGATATACTATATATATCCGAAAGACCAAGATATACATATTAAAGACCAATCCGTAGTTGTTCTTTCCAAAAATAATGAAGAATAATAGGATAAGATTAGGTGTTTTTGAGTTTTTTTTTTTTTTTTTCCCAAAACTCAAAACACCTAATCTTATCCTATTTTTCTTCTTCTAGATTGATCTAATTAATTTCATCTTTATCTACATCCAAACCATATTATGTTTATCTGCTCCGCTCATCCGATTCCTCTATATATACTTCACCATTGCCTTTCACATTTTAATCCATTCTAAAAGTCATGAGCATTAATTTTTAAAATTTCTCCTGAAAATCAATTCATGTTTCTGTGCTGTACGCCATGCAAACAAGGGAAATTCATATCACCTAAAGCAACTCAAATTTTGAGTTTATATCCAGACCGTCAGATCTGTTTTGATACGAATGTTAAAGAGATCTAGTGCAATTTCACTTCAGACCAAATCTAGATCTAAACTCCAAATTTGAGTTATTTCAGAAAACCGGGACTCAATTCATATCATATGTAGTCAGTGGTAACATAATATTTGGGTTTAGATCCGGACCGTTTGATATGCTTTGAGTCGAATATTAAAAGTTCCGTAGAGTTACTTCAAACAGGATTAGTTTGAATTCTAATCGGACGGTCTGGATCTAAACTAAAAAATTCCGTTAAATCATAGGATATGTATCCATGCAATTGCAATGCTGCATGCGCCACAGAAGATAGACCTCTTACATTGAGGTATTGAGGTGCCTATAACGGAACGGTTTGCACGATAATAATCATTCCATGCTTCCCATGGGCACTAGGAATCCATTCCATGTTGTGTGTCTTGAATGATCAAAAGCTGTTACAGGAGAAATCTTTTGGAAATGGACCCTTGGGCTTATTAGCTGGCTCGAGCTGTCATTTACATAATTCAGAGAGATCTCCTGAGCCGTGTAGGTTGCACCAAACTGTGTGGCAACTCCCATTCATACCCACACCCAAACTGTGTGGCATATATAATTCAGTGACTCACCACACAAGTATACGACCAATTGTGGACTCAGGTTGAGATGGTAATGATTCAAGACTTAAGTAGATGGTGTTTGAGAATTGAGGGATACAACTTAGAAGGAAGATGTCTCTGCTGGGTTGGTAGGGTTCATGTGATCTCAAATCCAACTATTTTCACCTAAGCTCATCATTTCCCTTCTCCTCCTATTCATCCCCATTTTTAATTATTTGCTACGACATAGATCCTTACATCCCCACAACTATTCTATGGATTCTCTGCATCTCTGCATCCTTCATGCATGTGTGAGAATAATTAATTAGGGATTATAATATTGTATTAGAAAATGCCACATGGGATGACGCAGTATGGCGCCACATGAGACCAAGATTCCCATTGTTTATAATATTTAAGCTTTTAACCCCGAGAAAGATATCATTAACAAAATAAAAGAAGAAGGAGAGTTACTATAATTAGAAAAGTCTTCTGGTGATGTCAATTGTCACATGAGTAGATAAAATATTAAGAGTTTGTTATGGATATTTGTCTCCTCTTAGCATCACCGCTTATCTCTCATTCAGGCATGGCATGGCATGGTCAAGGTTTGTTTAAGTTATTTGGCTTTAGTGCCTCCGTACCTTGTCCCAAAATTGTTTTGTTTTATATTAATATACAATCTGTATTTGTACGAGCGGGAACAAGTTTCCTCATTAGGGTTTATGCTTTGGGATTTGAGATTTTAGGGGGAAAGGTTCTGAAAGATGCCAAGTTTTTTCTATTATATTATTTTGTTGGTTTTTTTTTTTTAATTTCTCTTTTCTGTTTTCACATTGGATCCTCTTTTCACACAGACTTTTTGTTTATATCTGTGGGTCCAAGTATTAATTTCGTTAATGAAATTATTGGGGGTTACTTTATTGATATCGTAGTTTGTTATTATTAAATTTAATCGGTGTATTATAAATTATTTAGAATAATTATAATACTTAAATTGTTTAACTGAATTATAAATGTATTAAAAGAACTTTTACAGGATATATATCGTTTGTTTCGTTCTAAATTAGTTTTAACATATTATTATTATTATTAATTTGTAGTTCGTGATTCGATTCAAGTTTGATTCGAAAAAGTTTCAAACCAAACTCAAACTAGACCTGGTTCGTTCGAAATAGGTTTGCAAACTATTCTAGTTCAAATCTCAAAGTAACGTGAACCGTTGATTTCCGCTGATGACTTAAAAGTGAAAACATAAGCCCTCAACCATAAGTCATAACTCGTAAATCGTAACCCTCACTCTCAGTTATGAAACCCTAGACGACTTTCACCTCTCGCTCTGGGCGACTACGAACATTGTTCCTTGTTGTAAAAAAGTTTGTAAAAAATTCGAAATTGAGTTCATTAAAAATTTGATTCGAAATTAATTCAAACCAAACTTAATTATAAATTAATTCAAACCCAACTCAAACTGGAGTAAGTTTGATTCAGATCAATTCATTTGTAGCTCTAGCCATATGTGGAATGTTGAAAATAATTTTTTGGCAACCGAGGATTTAGGATTTGGTTTTAATGTATTGGCGAGACAGGAACATATCTACACCAATCAGTCTAAATCATACTCAAATTCAAATTAGACATTTTCTTTTATGAAAGCAAGACATTTTATTAGAAAGAAAAGTGTTAACTGAATTTATTTATTTGCATTAATTACTTGTATCTTAAATGTTTCTATATTTTTTTTCTGAAAGCATTTGTACCTGCCAGTACATAAAAGGTTATGTTTGGTTGTGAAGTAAGAGGTGAAGTAAACTCCTTACTTCACGCTTAAAGAGCTAAATGAAGAATAAAATAGGAGTAAAAAGGAGTAAGATGTGAGCTAATCTGGAGTAAGTTACTCTACTTCTCCAAGTGGATTAACTTACTCCGTCTGTAGAGCCTACTATCATAGACTTAAGTTCATTTTCCATTATATTACTTCTTAATATGGATTAATTTAATTCATGACATAAACTACCAAACAAGATATAAAATATGAGGAGTCAAGTGGAGTAAGTAATCTAATCCTTATTAACTTTACTCCACAGCTAAATATGACCAAAGTGTTTATATCTTTCGTTATTAAGACCAAACATTCCGAAAAAAATAATTTTTTACTCATTCAGTAAAATCGTTAACTTAAATTGTTCTTATAATAATTCAAACAAATATTTTTTTCTTTTAGAAAATTCGGATATCTTACCATCATTTCAAAATAAAATTTCGTTGATTTTGACAAATTTTAAATATATTTTATAAGAATCAAGCACGCTAGTCTTTTTTATAATAAAATAATATATAGACGAATTTCAACTGTTAAATTTAATATACATTTTGAATAACTCGACCCAATGTAAACAATTTTGGGTGAAATCTGATAGATTCATCGAATCTAAACGTACAATATATGTGTTCAAATTTAATCAGAAAATAGTGATATACTGATATATATACGTTCCGTGGTACCAGAGACCAGCCATATATAGTTGTTGGCCAAACTTTCACTGTTCAGCGTTCACGGAAATTATTAGTACCGTATTAATTAATTAATTAATAATGTAAAATATGATATAGAAAATGTAAAATATTTTTTTCTGAAAGCATTTGTACCCGCCAATAAAATGTTATGTTTGATTGTGGAGTAAGAGGTGGAGTAATCTCCTTACTTCACGCTTAAAGAGCTAAATGAAGAGCAAAATATGAATAAGATGAAGTAAGAGGTGAGCTAATCTGGAGTAAATTACTCCACTTCTTCAGGTGGATTAATTTACTCCACACTTGCTCCGTCTGTAAAGCCCACTATCACAGACTTAATTTCATTTTCCAATATCTTACTCCTTAATATGGATTAATTTAATTCATGACATGAATTACCAAACAAGATATAAAATATGAAGAGTCAAGTGGAGTAAGTAATTTAATCCTCAATAACTTTACTCCACAGCTAAACATGACCAAAGTGTTTATATCTTTCGTTATTAAGACCAAACATTCTGAAAAAAATATTTTTTTACTCATTTAGTAAAATCGTTAACTTAAATTGTTCTTATAATAATTCAAACAAATAAGAACTTGTCTTTGGTTTAGTGGCAAAGGTACATGGCTCCCACGTGGAAGGTCATGGGCTCGAAACCCACAAAGTGGAGAAATCCTCTATATATACATAGGGGTTTGAAATGTGTTGGGTGGCTTGACCCCCACCGATATTTCAAAAAAATAATTCAAACAAATATTTTTTTTTTAGAAAATTCGGATATCTTATCATCATTTCAAAATAAAATTTCGTTGATTTTGACAAATTTTAAATATATTTTATAAGAATCAAGCACGCTAGTCGTTTTTATAATAAAATAATATATAGACGAATTTCAACTGTTAAATTTAATATAGATTTTGAATAACTTGACCCAATGTAAACAATTTTTGGGTGAAATCTGATAGATTCATCGAATCTAAACGTACAATATATGTGTTCAAATTTGATCAGAAAATAGTGATATATATACTTTCCGTGCTACCAGAGACCAGCCATAGTTGTTACCAAACTTTCACTGTTCAGCATTCACGGAAATTATTAGTACCGTATTAATGAATGAATTAATAATGTAAAATATGATATAGAAAATGTAAAGAATTAGATGGTTTAATTTTGAGTAAAGAAATGGTGCATGATTATATATTATGCATTACCGTTTGCAGGAGAGGATGGGTGAGTCTTTAATTCATTTGTCTGCTTCATTTATTGTTTCACCTCTCTAGCTCAAATTTAATCTTGAATCCCATCCCATGCTTCTTTATCTCTTTAACAAAATTTTCAAATAGTAAGAACAAATTATGACGCAAATAATTAATATTGGAAAATGGATAATGTCAGTTCTTAATTAAGACGCAAATTATAACGTGAATTCGTTTCGCTCAAACTCCTTAACTAAGGACAATTAAGGAGATGTATGAAATAGTATTAGAAAATTAACAATTGAACCAGTAATTAGAATTGTTATTCAAATCACTGTTTAATGTATTTGACAACAACAACAAAAATATTTTGGAACAGTATGCATTTTTATGTGTTCTATTACTCTTAGAATAGTAGAAGAGTTATTGTTTTATATTCTTCTGAATAGAACTGACTCGGTGCAGTTGCACTAGCTTTTGTATCTCTGGAGAAGGACGCATGCAAATTCAATTCTGACCCATTAATAATAAAAAAAAAACATTATTTTGAAATAATATATTCGTATTTGGAGCAACTTTAATTAAAATAATAATTGAATAGGGGATTGACACAGATCAAATTAACCTTCTTAAAACCTGCAGCATGTGCAAAGATCAAACCTTCTTCAAACTAAATTGAAAGGGACGAGCTTGGGTCCGATGGCCATCAGACCCAAAGTGGTTCCAACAGGTTTGCTCACCATTGGATTTGCTTTAGAATTTGTGCACACAGATTTTAAAGCTGATGCAAAATTGCGGACACAAATCTTAAAACAGATTCAATGGTTATCAAACTCGTTGGAACCACTTTGGGTCCGATAGCCATCCGATCCAAACTGCTCTCAAATTGAAATAATGATGTTTCATGTAGTTGTGTACACTTAACACTGTACTGTCTGTACACCAGCATGTGAAAAGATCAAACCTGCAGCCGGTCCGAGCAAAATAAACTGTGGTCCAGATCCCAACCCGGTTCGATCCTATTAAAACCAGATAAGCAATTCATAGGGGTGTAAACGGATTCGGATTATCTGCAGATAATCTGCTCCGAATCAACATATTATTTGTATCCGGATTAAACGGATATAGATACTTGCAGATGCGGATACAGATATTTTTAGTATATGAAAAAATAATCCGGATACGGATAATTCTGTGATGATATAAACAGAGCAGATATCTGTTTATATCCGGATCCGAAATTTAATCTTTCAGCAGTTTTCAATTCATTTTTCCCTAGCGAATTTCCAAAAAAACATACATATTCGTTTAAGTCCAATAATTTTGGTAGGAAAATAATATAATCTATTAGAATAATGAATTGGTTCTCTGAACCAATAAGCAGTTAGTCATGCATAATTGTCATTGTGCAAACTTATAAAGTCCATTAATCTTTTTTGTCAATTTAGGTAATTTAAAATTATGAAATTTAGTAGAATTACTCAATATCCGACAATTATCCGCTCCATATTCGTATTCGAATCCGTATCTGTAGATTATCCGTTCTGTATCCGTTTATGACATATATAGTTTTAAATTTTGATATCCATTTTCTATCCATATCTGTATTCGTATCTGCTCTTTGAAAAATGAATACGGATATGGTATTAGAATTATCCACTCCGAATCCGCTCTATTTACACCCCTAGCAATTCATCAATCAAAGGCTGGCAGTTTTTTTTTTTTTTTTTTTTAAAGTCCAACGAATTCTTTTCATTTCTTTCTTGGTTTTTATATCTTGCCCCAGCAATTTTGAGGTTTTTATTGAGATATTATTGAGCAAATTGCTGCTGTTCATTGAATCCATCAAGCAATGAAGTTAGCTCACATATATAAACAATCAATTCTCTTAATTTTATCGTGCCAGTCTGTTTCAATTTCTGTGTACACAAATTTTAATGCTAATCATACGGTGTTAGAACTAATTGAACCTAAAAGTAGGTCCGATGTCCATCGGACCTACTCCTATCTCGTCAATATGAACCGAGTGGTCAAATCGTGAGTCACGCCAGTCGCGTCATATGAGTATATATAAAACACATGTCATGATGCGATTCTATCATGTTATTTTTAATTCCATATTGTCCTCTATAAGTGACATTTTTAATTCTCTAATTTTGATTAACTTTGATGATTTTATAGAGACAAAGTATAGTACATATAATGAATAAATACAGAAAAAATAATAAAAATGACAACTAATTGACAATTTAAACAGAAAACAGACGATTTGTAACAGTTTTATTATCGCTAATGACTAATCGATCGATTAGTCAAGTTAAACAGTTATTTTTTACGACACTGGTCTAAACAAGATGAAGAGATCTTCTTCTCTTTTAAACTAGTATGTATAGGATGTTGCAGTTTTGAAATTCAGAAGAGACAATTTTTTTATGGATATTAAATAGTTGAGTAACCTGATATCCAACTTTTACTTAAAAATTGTTCATTGAAATTCCAAATCATTATTTTTTTTAATTTTAAATTACTAAATGGACGACCTTTATCTTTCAAATCATATCAAATTCAATACAAAATATATTGAACTTAAAACAAAGATATCTGCAAGTTTTTTTTTATCCACATAACATACTTTTAATTTTGTAATTATGCACTCATGAGACGAATATGATACCATCAATTAATGGTTCAATAAATAAGTTGTACAGCTCAATGGAGAGTCACGTGATATAAATGATGACTATATAAATGACAATGTACATACTAAATTAAGTTGAATAAGTGGATCTACAATAGGAAACAGTATTGAATTATTGCTAGCTGCAGTAATGATTATTTAAGGTAGGGTTGGGTTAGGTTGGGGGGGGGGGGGGGGGGGGGGGGTTTACATGTTAGTTCTTTATATTTTATAATTTTTACAAGGGACCGCCTAGCTGTCCCCCATAAAACGTCCCCTAACAGTCCCCCGGATAAAAACAGTTAAAATCTGCTAAAAGACAAAAAAAACACATTAATCACGGAAAAATACTTCGGACTGTAAAAACATCTTAAAGTATTCATTCCAAAGAACATATGTATTCAACCAGAAACACAAATGTATTCAACTATGACAAGAAAAAAAAACTGGACACATCACTCATTATCTTTTACACATTTTTAGAGGTGGTTTGTTTTTTCTCCGTTCAATCTAACCAATATTTCTGACAATCTGTAAGAAAATTTTCAAATCTAAAATCACGAACGTCTTCTACATAATTTTCTCTTTCAAATGAGATCCATGATGACATACTTTCGAGTTGTCGGTTGCACAAGTATTCATTATCGTCATGGAAGTATTCATATCTCATTGAGCAAGTATTCATTCTTATGATTCACCTAGCTGTTTCGCTAATCAATCCCCCATTTTGTCCCCCAGTCAATAACTACCTGAGTAACTACTAACTAACTGTGGGACAACTTAATATTTGGGGAACGCCTAATATTTGAAGATTTTACAGATGTCGCACGCAAGTATTCATCTATAATACATTAAGTATTCATCTGTAATACATCAAGTATTCATCCTAAGATATAGAGTATTTAAAAAAAATGGACACATCACTCACCCATCTTTTATACGTTTTTAGAGGTGGTTTGTTTTTTCTCCTTTCAATCTAACTAATATTTCTAACTGTAATGGACAAAGTATTCACCTTTTATGAGCATAACATGTTACTCAGTAAAAATTACCCTTGAAAAAACTGTCAGAGAACACTTCTCATAAAAGTATTCATCTATTTTGCCAAAGTATTCAATATAAACAATACAATATTCACTTGATAAGTACCAGAAAATACTCATTCAGCAAAAAATTCACACTTTAAAAATATTTTTCAAATGTGAATTAAAACTAACTGCACATGAACATACATATTCAACTGACATATTCAACCACATTAAAGAAGTATTCAACAGAAAACACTTCTCATATGATCAGTAAATAACAAGTATTGTCAAAAATCAGAAACTACAATTCAAATAACAAGTTAAGACGCAAACAATTCCAATAAACCCTAAAACTGCAATCAGTAAATACGAGTTATGACTCAAACAATTTCAATTTTTGACAATGCTAACTTCAAACAACTTCAAACTTCAGATCATTTCTTTCGTCTACCAGCATCCTAAAAGCTAACATGACCCGTTCCATGCTGATCACAGTAAAATATTCAAAAGTGTCCATTAAACCTAACTGCACACGAACATACATATTCACCTGACATATTCAACAACATTAAAGAAGTATTCAACAGAAAACACTTATCATATAATCAAAGTAAATTATTCACATAAACTATTCATCTTTAACCTCAAAGTATTCAACTGTAATGGATAAAGTATTCAAATTTTATGAGCATAACATATTACTCAGTAAAACTTTTATTGTAAAAAACTGTTAGAAAACACTTCTCATAAAATTATTCATCTGTTTTGACCAAAGTATTCAAGATAAACCATACAGTATTTAACCACATTAAAAAAATATTCAACAGCCATATTAATACCAAACAGATAAAGTATTCATCAACAATTTCATTCAAACTAACAGCACATGCCATAATAACTAATTATTCATTCACAGTGAAAATAAATCAACTTATTCAGATAAACTATTCATCTTTATCATTAAAGTATTTATCTGTAATAGATAAAGTATTCACCATTTATGACCATAACATATTACTCAGTCAAACTTTTGAAGTAAAATACGTTAGAAAACACTTCTTATAAAAGTGTTCATCTATTTTGGTGAAAGTATTCATCTGTTTTGTTGAAAGTATTCAATATGCATCACACAGTATTCAATTCATAAGTTTCTACTAGAAAATACTCATTCAGCAAAAAAATTCACCAGTCATCAATAAAAGTGCAAATGACTTAACACTAAAGTATTCATCCTTATACATAAAATATTCACTTACAGAGTTAAAAGTATTTACCTGATAATTATTTACCAGCAATTAGCAATAATTCATATGATTCAAACTGAAATCGACAATATGTAAATCTCGAATCAATTAAGCATACATTGTGATTCAAACTGAAATATCATATAATTCACATAGAAATCAGACAGAAAATCGCAAAAAAAACAAAAATATAATATCAAATTGAACATCTCGATTCAGTCATGGACAGATCGAAATTAAAAATTTACCTGAAATGAGAAGGCCAGATCGCTCATCAAATTTGAAGCGACGGAGGAAGAAATCGAGATCGACGGAGAAAGTGGACGAAGCAAAATCGACGGAGGAAGAAATTGACGGACGCAGTGACCGACGGAGGAGGAAATCGACGGAGAAAGGGGACGAAGCAAATCGACGGAGAAAGAAGTAATCCCGATTTGGTGTCCGACGGAGAAGGAAAAAATCGTGGAAGTGGGAAAGAGATCCAAAGGCGCGACGCACTTGGAAAGAAAAGAAATTCAAAATCGAGTAATTAAGTGGGGTCCAGTGAAAACAGTTAATTACAGTTAAGATTCAGTTAATAAGTAGCTTAGAACTTAAGTTATGAAGGTGGGGGACTGTTAGGGGACGGGAGAGAGGGGTACGTTATAATTACTCTTTTTACAAATGTTAATTAATATCTTGTTTAGTCTTTTATAAAATAAAATTATACTACAATAACTAATTATTTAGCCCTCTCTCAATCTAAAATTTTAATTAAAATTAATATTTCTGAATATTGAACTTACTTAGCATTATTGTGGAAAAGGTCAACTATAAGCTTTTTATTCGTTAGTGGTTACAATGTTGAATTGGTAATAATTAAAGCAAGGAAATGACTATTTTCCTTCAAGTTGCATGTCTCCACACAACTTGATGCTCATTTGTTCCAATTTAATTAATGTTTGAAATTAAATTGAAGTGCATGTATGTATGAGGAGGCTGATGGATGATATTATGATAGAAGATTCCTGTTAGACAATAATAGAAGAGAGACATTGCCATTGGGAGTGTAAAAATTTAGGGGTTGGCAGATGATGAGATGAGATGAGGATCTTATCTTAACAAGTATCCAAATCCAATCAAGGAAAGCCGAAAGTGCTTGTGACTTATTTGTAAGTTGTGGCTATGGCCTCACCTTTCTATCCTTTTCCCTTCTTTATTCCACTAATAATTTATTTGTCAAATTGTAAAAACTTTGAATGTCAATCTAATTAATTATCAATGATCAAATGACAATATATAGCTTAAGTAAAGAGCTACACATGCATTCACACCAAACTAAATACACCATGCATGATATATAGGTTTCCGTCACTTTACATTAGAGATGCATGCTTAATTTCTCTATAAGGTATTAATTGTAAAATAAATTTAAATTAAATAACGAGGCTTTATTAAAATATATTAAAGGGAAAAAATATAATATAATAATATAATATTTTTATTGGTCTAGTTTATGTATGTGCATATTTTATCTTCCCTAATTAATTATACTCAATAGGCATTTGGAATTGTTTGTAAATGATAGATTGATTTAATATGGCACCACTAATTAAATTGCACTTTGTCACTATCAGTGGGTCAATTATAGAATTCTAAGCCACTATTTAGAAGTCATGTGGTAATGGTGCTAATTGGTGACTATGTATAGAGACTAGACAGGTAACATCCCTTTCACAATTACATTTTCTTATCATACTTTAATCATACAATCGATATGTTATATGTGTGTTTTGTTTGACCACAAATGTCTTAATTACCCTGCTTAATTAATTTCAATTTAAATAGTCTACTTCAAATTTATTTAGCAAATCGGCTTGTTTGTTAATTCTGATAAGTGTCATTGGAATAGTCATCATCAAATTTATTTAACAAATTCGCTTCTTAATTACGGAATGATATCGGATAGTGGCGACACATGCATCTTCTTTAACAATCCGAAATTGGAAAGATTTGGAAAGTAGAAATTATATGCACATATGGGATTCAATCCCCTTTGGTACCATCCATTATATGATGCCCAATCTTGAATCATTATTCTTCACGTTTGGGAGAAAAAAAAAGGTAAATTGGTAGCAATTGGATTTGACCCTCGATAGTTCACATTCATTGGATGCAATCCAATAATCTCTTTCATCTATTTTTAAAATTCAAAAAGATGGGGAAAACAAAGTTAAAAAGCAACAGATGAACTTAAGCTGTTCCTTCTTGAACCTTTTGAGTTCATACAATCTATATATAGTGAGGCTGGTATTTTGCAATGCGTAGATTGATTCGTAACAGGATTTATCTCTTTGATTTTCAAAGTTCAAATATTGATTCGAACCGCTTAATATGATATTCATATGAAAATTCTACTTACATATCAAATTTACATTTTATTTAATTTTATACTATTTTTTAAATAAGTAGAAAATCACTATTTTTGGATAGTCCATTATCTTTCTATTTACTGATTTTCTTATCTTAGAAAATTAGTGACCATATTATAAAAAAAATATAAAATATAGTCTTTATAAATATATTATATGAAAAGGTTCGAATTAACTGTTTAAATTTTAAAAACGAGGATATAGAATTATAGCACGAACTTATAGAGTTTTAGAGTACCATAGCCTCACTCTCTCTATATAGTGTCTCTCTCTCTCTCTACACACACACATATTTTTATATCAATATGAAACGATATACAACTATATATGTTTGGTCAGTTATACAAATACGTCTCTCTCAAATATAAAGATAAAAAAATATATTTTTCATTTGGGAATAACTGAGAGATAGGTGTCAATAAATAGAATATCAAGTAATGGTATTTTGCTGACATAGGTCCAATTTAAAAATTAAGTTTGGGCTTCTGTCAAACTTAATCGGTTAATCCAAATATTCAATTACGGGTAATAGAACAAGAAAAGGCCCACTTCCAAGCTATGAAAAAAATTGATGCTACTTTTGTAATATTTTTATATGGGCATTGGCTCGGCCCAATCCATATTCAATCGATAATGGGTCATAAATCCTGATTTCTAATTTGAGTTTCTAAGTTATCCAAGCAAAGTTCCTATATATATCGACGAAAATATTGGTTTGATTTCATGCACTGAATAAGTCATGCATGTGTTTTTTCATTTTGACTCTACTGTACGTGCGCTGTATAAAATTAAAATAGTGTTGTCAATATCTTTGCTCAGTAAGTTTACGTATGTTGAGCATACTGTATCAACAGCTAGCGTTTGTGAAGGTAAAAATTAATTGCAGGATTAAATTTTGTGAAGGATTAAATTATATTTTGTGATCTTAGTTTTCATTTCCATCCAATATGTTTCTATCTTAATTCACATGCCTCTAAACAAAATTTTGCAAATCGATCTTTGAATTTTTCCTTTTTTTTTTTAAAAGCATGGTAGCAGCTACCAGCATACTTTTCTCTCTCTGTTTTTTTTTTAAAACTCTTGGCAGATGCAGCTACAGGCATATACTTGATCTTTGAATTTTCATTCCCTCATGTCGCTAGGTCTAGCTACGAGTAACCCTTGGTTGATTGGAAGGGGCAGTTAATGTGTTGTCACATTTCTAGCATTGAAAAACTAGATGCACTACTGCCAAACATAAATCTAAGAGAGCACAGATAGTAATGGCAAAGATCTATACGTACTAATTGACAATAACGAAGAAATTATGCCAAAAAATACTTAAAAATGAAAAACGAAAGATCACAATTGGAACAGTAATAACATATATATATTCTCAAAGCAAGATTAATGCACAGTTTTCCTTTGGCTTTCTGTTGGTAAAAAAATAAAAAATAAAAAATTATTATGATCAGTTAATTTCAGAATAGGATCAATATTGTATCAGTAAGCAGTTGTGCATTTCTGGTATCATGCACCTTGTATGCAATTAACTGAAACCAATTTAATTACTCATGCTCAAACCATAATTAAAATTGAAAATCATATCTCACCAAATTAATATAACACCATCAACAAATTAATAAATCCTCCCATTATAGCCTATTAACTGCACATTTGCCAATTCTTATAGATGGGAAATTAAAAGAAAATAAATAAAAGAAACCGTACATAAAAAAAGAAAACAAAACACAGTTCAAGCATACAATATATAGTAGATTTCTACCTGAAGACGCAAAGAAAAGAAAAGAAAAGAAAAGAAAAGAAAATTCTATTGGGTCGAGTAGAGGCATTCGCAGCGGACATCATATTCTTGAACTCGGCGGTGGAAGCTACGGTGACAGCCACATGCTGCACAAATGAGGGCCTCATCGGTGCCGTCGTCTCCTTCGGGCATAAACTCTCTGCATCCATCAACTGCATAGCCGCCCATTCTAGCGGCATGATTTTTCTGGCACTCGCTGTACCTCACAACTCTCATCCTTGTACAAGCTGAATCACATTGGACCCTTGTCACCGGTATGAAATGTCGTAGTATTAGAAATCTTTTCTTCATGGAGAGAATTAATCAATCGTCTTTTCTGATCTTTAACTGTTGGGTTTTATGGTGGATACGACATTGGCATTGGATAAATTTGATGCATGTATATAAGTTGATGGATGTTTATTTCTTCTCTTTCACCTAATGAGTTGAGGTTGAGATTGTGATGGTAAGGTTCACATGACTCTTTTCATTCATGCCTTTTCTGGTTTAGTAGAAGACCTAAAAGGGCAGGCTGAATTGATGGTCCAACCAATTTCCACCTCACAAGGGCAGAAGGAAACAACCATCTCTTTGGGCCATGTCAGTAACCCTAGCTAGCTAGCTAGTTACGTTTCAGTGCGGGTTGGGTGTGTGTGTGTGTGTTCCTTTTGCTCTTTCTTTCCTTCTACCTATCTCTTTGGTCTTTCGCTGTGGCATGCCCACTAGGGCACGCTTCACACCTATTTGGGTGCTTTTCTTTCGTCATCACCACACTTGTACATATATAATTCGACCACTTATATATATATATATATATATATATATATGAGAAGGGGGTTAATTAAAAACTATAAAACTTAATAGCAATTAGCAAAGGGGTTTTCAACTGGTTTCTATCAAAATAATCAATATATGTTCATTGGCGTTCAGCTGCTTAATACAATTATAGTTCAGTTAAGTATATATTCAATAATAAAATTATATGTTTTGGTTCAGTGTAGCAATAATGGTACGTAATGAAGATTGCGCTTGGAAATTTTCCTATCATAATTAATATAGTACCTATAACACTGTATTTGACACCTTAATTTTGCTAGAAATAATTAATGATATTTATTCTAATGATTCCCGATAAATGTATAATAAGAATCATAATAAGACTGCAGGGATTAAGCTGGGGATATAACTTTTACTACATTTTAATGATTTTTTTAATTAACAATGTTGTACTAGTGCTACTATATTGATTTATATAAAATAAATTAGTTCTAAGTAATAACAAAATTAATATTAATTACAACATAAATTCTTCATGGAGGTACATTGTTCTTTTTAAGGATAATTAAGCTCTAATTAAAGATCGATAAAAAGAGATAGATCTCATTCCTAGTGAGGTTTTCAAGAAACTTATATCGTTGCTATAAGTTTAATTAAAGAAAATTTATAATAACATATATCTACATTTGATTTACACTTTGCAGTGTCCAGGGACAAAATTAGAAAATAGATAGAGGTGGTTAGATGAATAAATGTTATGTAATATTTTTATTTTATTAGGGAAGCTAATAGTAATAGTTTTTATAAAAATTAAAAAATTTAAAGGACAAAATTGAAAAATTCATAGGAATGACTTAGCCACCTTTTAATTCTACATAGTTCTGCCCACAATAGCGTTTTATATGTACATAAGCATGTTCTTTTTTCCTTTTTATTCTTCTTGTTTTTTTAATTATTTTTATAAAACTGGTTTTATTATTAGCAAATATGTTCAATCAAGCTTTCAAAATTCAATGCTAATTTGTATCGATATACATGAAGTAATGTATCAGACATCAAAGTAATATTTGACATGATTAACTATATTCAAAATAATATTTGGTATTAGCTATCTTTTACTAAAAGAATTTGTCAAGATTGACATTGAATTCTATCTTTTGCTTACGAGTGATGCATTTATATGCAAAATTTATAAATTTTCAAAATATTGATGCTCATATGTACTCTTCAAACTCAATGTGCGTCTCATTAGGACCATTAAACTGAGATTAAATTAATCCATATATACACATGGTCATGCTTTCTTATTATATCATTTTAATTTATGCTAGATAAGAATAAAGATATTGACAGAGTTAGTTGGCTTCACTCAGCACACGACTAATATTAGAGAGAAAATAAAGTCAAGATAGCTTTGTCAATACCTTTATTCCTAAAACTGATAATTACGCTGCGTGAAGTGGGAAAATGAAATGGTTTGAATTATTACACATTTTGACAAGATATTTTATATTTCATACAAAGAATAGATAATAGAGTGAAAATTATCTTGTACTTAGAATGAATTAAATCTGCCCTGTCAAATTGTGTAACAGGTTTTCCTGGGTTGAAGTTGGGGATAGCAAACAATGTAGAACTTAATTATCCAAAAAAAGGCGGGGTCCAGAAGAGAAGAGAACCAGCAATGCTTGTCCATAGTTATAAATAAGTGGACAAAGAGTTTGGTTTTCCAAATTGTAAGAAAGGACGACCCTCCCTACTCACTCTTTTATTGGTCTGTCTCGTTTAATTTTTTAGTGCAAGATTTTAAATTTTTTGATGTTGGTATTTTTAAACCATTTAAAAGATCATCTGTCTATATCACCTTTTCTGAACGTAATTTATGTCGGTATATATATGCATGTGTTTTGGATTTGCATATCAATTTTGTAAATTGAACACTTTGCCAAAGTTAACAACAGTAATAATTCTTCTTGAAAAATCTTGTATGATATTTCCTTTTAATTTCTTCTTTAATAAGATTCCTAATTAATTGGTTTATTTAAAATTAGGTGCCCTTTACTCTCATTGTACAAGTAAATTTTTTTGGCCCCCCTAATTAATGCTGTACTTGTTGCCAAATTGAGCTAGTGTCTTGGTACCAAGATTTTAAAAAATATATTAATCGTCATTTAATGATGTGATCATCAATTAACGGTTTAACGCTTAAACGGAATTAAAAGATCAGTAAATATTAATATGGATATTTTTTACTAAGATATTATTTTTTTCTTGTTTTACAAGTAGATTTAGTTTTTTTTTTTAAATTTGAAAACTATCGAATAATAATTAGTACAAAACAAAATAACACATGAAACTGGGGCTTAATTAATACAAGAACTCAATTCCTAAATCAAAATAATTTATGTAGTCTTAAATTATTTAATATTGTTGAATGTTACAGAGATAGCAAAATTAACATAACACTTTTTTTCTTCAAATAGTAAAAGAGAACTAGATTAATTAACACATTCAGAAAATTTGCATAAAGGTTACAATTAATAGAGCAGTTTTGGTTTCATGCAGCGTATGGAATATAGAATCAAAACTGCTCTACATAAACCAAAACTTCTCTCTTAAAAATCTTTGCCCAAAAATTTAAGCATGTTTGCATGCATCGTATTAAAATAAAATGGATTTGTTGCATGAAATATGCTTAATTGTCAAAACCCATTAAATTTAACCCCGCTAAAGTACTTAAACTGATTGAAAAATTCAAATATATGGCAACAAGTTCTCACGTTTTCTCGCTAAATACCCCTTTTTACAAGAGTGCTCTCTTGTACGAGAGCAGATAATTAATTACAAGAATAAGTGAGTATCCGTGAGAATAAAAATACTTAACAGTATCGGTATTCTTGCAGATATTTTTATCAGTAAAATAAAATATTTTCAAAAAAAATAATTTTTGTCGACTTATTCTCAACCATAATCATTTTCTATCATTGCGGAGACTCACAAATAGACGAAATGAATCTATGTAAAAAACATTTCTCTACGGATATCGAAGCTTAGCTCTTTTACATTTGGACAAGTAAATAAAATAGTAATAAAAATATTATATTATTTTCATGCGTCGCACATGCAGATTATATATATGACTGGCATATTGCGTAAAGTCAAAACAGCGTGTGAATATATATTTGCCCAAAAAAAGGCGTCCGTATACACACTGCTGCCAAAGTGCCAAGCACTTTAATTTGTTTAAAACCGTATTTGCATCGTGATTTTAATTACTTGAAGATGCATGCACGGGTGGAATAATGTACGTTGCAGTGATCTAAAGTGCACAGGGAAAGGTTCTAGCTAGAAGCATTAATGATGCAATTATGTAGTAGCTCTAGCCTGTAGGCCCTTCCCTTCATCAGAAATTGACAAATTAATTGGTCTTCTTTTAATCTTATGATTTTATGAAATTCTGATTCCAATCATTCCATGCATCCATCCATCCTCTGGCTCTTCCTTTCCATAAAATTTTAAATTTCTCTCTGTGTTTTTCACCCATTTCCTATATTTTTTTTTTCTTTTGGATTAAAGAACTTAATTTTTCGGTACATTCAATATCGTTTAGATACTGCTTTCTCTCCGTTTTATTTTTGTTGGACTAAATTTTGTACACCTATATATATATATATATATATGCTCGTATAAGCACTACGAAGTTAATTAAATATAAAAATTCAGTGTAGAAGTTTAAATATTAAACAATGCATATATATGTGACCATTTATATTTGATAATAAATAGTTAAATACAAACATCATGAAACTGGGTATCAAATACATGAGCACTATGCATATTAATTAAAATGCCTAACAATACAATTTTAAAACATATATATGATATCAAATCGAAACAATATTATATATACAAAATACAAGTTTAAATTTTGTTAAGGGTTAAGTTCAAAAATTTATATATTTAGGTATAGACACCATGATACTATACTAACTGTAAACATCTTGTGAGCAATGTTGGCACTTATTTTATCTTTTGGGATAAAAAAATGTCGAAGTTTTCAACTATTAATTAGTATTCACAGACAAATTTTAGTCGAGTTTTAGTTGAGCTTAAAATCTGCTATATATCTCACGTAAAAAATATTATCTTACCCGTAAAACTCTTTTTTTTTTTTTTTAGAATAAAATGACAAGTTGTCATCTTACAATTTTTATTGATAAGAAAAAATATATTTACATCAAAATTTAAATACCTATTAGCATCACAATAGGATAAAATAAATATAAGACTTAATCTCTACTTAATTAAATTTTTCCATCAGACCCGCATGATCATGTTAGATCTAGATCTGAATCGATAACTACCACAGATAATTTACTTGCACTTCTTACACATTAGACCCTCTCACAACCAATCCTCAATCTGACCTCGAGGCCAACAACCCTCTTGGCGTGCACATAGGACCCCCCCTCTTGGGCTAGGATTTTGCAGGCCCAATCCTTTCCCTGTGCGTATAAGACCCCTCTCGGCTAGGGTTTCGTACACTCAACCATCGAGCACATTGTCTCTACTGCACGCTAAGAACCCCTTCGGGGCTAGGGTTTTGTGAGCTCAACCCTCTTGTTGCGCTTACAGCTCTCATCGTACCCAACACTTTGATCCGAGTGGCGAGCTGGGGGGTTTGGACTGTGAAGAGAGCGTGGGACAGAAGAAGGTGCTGACAACTAGAGTTTCGTCCAATTCTAGAATAAAATTAGTGCTATTTTTCTTAGCTTTCACACTTAAGACTTATTCTCATTCTCACTTGACAATATAATTTTAAACATTTTACAATATATGTATAAATACTTCAGAGTCGAAACACAGCTCATGTCCATATTTAATTTATTGCAAAAAATCTATTTTTATATGAAATTTATTATCAATTTTTAGATACACCGTACACATTCTTTATGCACAATCTGCACAGTACTAAGGGTGGGCTCCAAAAGAGGATAAATAAGGAGAGAAGGGGTGATAAGACCTGATCGAACTCTATATACTTGCTTTAAAATATTAAATTTTGAAGGAGAGAAGAAGGAAGAAGAATGAAGATGAGATGAACTCTATATACAAACCAGGGACAGACGCAAGATTTTCACCAACGTAGGGTAAAAACTTATTGAATCGGGTTCAAGCCTAATAGATTGAAACTAATCCTAAAATTAGCAGACATTACGACTGCGAAAGAGGAAGCGATGCATATCAGCAAGATGAATTTGCCAGAAGTTAGGATAAAGAAAATTGAAAGCTGAGATAAGAGAAGAGAAAGAAAATTGTGATCGTGGGTTGCGTGATTTTTTTTTTTAGCTGCACAAATTTTAAACAAAATGTGTTGCACATGTATGACCTTTTTTTTTTCAGATCTGGATTTTTCGAATAGGACAAGAACTTAAAAACTCATATTTGTAAATTGAATTTCAGAATCCAGCCCTACCCTATAGTATGTCGCATCCGCCTTTGGTACAATCTATTCAAATTTTATAATCTTCAAATTAAAATGTAGAGGACATAAACTTTATACACTGCCTTTCCCAATCTCATTCTGAAGCAAAATAGTCTAAAGTGTTAGAAAAGAAGAAGCAGATAGGTCGGGATCTTCTAAAATAACTCAAAATTTTCGCAGAAACAGAGCTAGCTATATATCAAGCCCACAAACCCCACTGACAAGACATCAAATTTTACAGAGGGAATCTTAAAGATTACATAATTAATGCAGCTTTTACAAGCCGAAGCCTCAACTGCCTTTCTCAGAGTTGACTCTCTCCACTCCTTGTGCTGATACCTAAGTCTTAAGTGGTACAATGCCCATGATTCCTCTATATATCCAGCTGCTCTGACATGCCTTTCACATTGTATGGTATGAGATTGATCAACCTACATGGAGGCTACATCCAAGAATCAACTTTACCAGCAAGCCAGCATTTGATTGGTGATTTAATACTTGATATTCGGCAATTTGATTGATTTTTTTCTATGAGCATTCTAAGAATGTTGCCGGATCTTATACACATATTATTTCCAAATTATAAAAGCATTATATGTATTATAAATTACCGAAATTTTCTTAAATCATGATATCTGTATTATGTTTGTTTTACGAAATTTAAATCTTACCAAATTATATGAAATTATAAATCTATTATTTTATTAAAGGATTCTTGTACATTCCAGTATTTTTTAGATGCTATTCTAAAAAATTGAACTTACGTTTCTTTAAAAGAGAGACGAGCTAGGGCTCGTGCCACTGTCCTAAACTTGTTGTTCGAAATTCTAAATCTGTTACTATGATTAGTTGAATGATACAAATTTTCCTGCCATATAACTAAATTTTGGTGACATTATTTAAAATTGATTGTTTAATATCGTTCTTTTCTTTTCTTTTACATTTTTTTTTTTTTTTGTGAATTCATGTACCGAGAGGATCATAAGATAATACAAATGACAATTAATTTGCGTCCTTTACTTGAATTGACAAAAAAGAGCAAGCAGCCCACACTGTAACCAGCCTACCTTGTATAATAGATTCTGAATTCTGTCATAAATTCAGCGGGGCAATCTTTGTAGCGAATTAGTAAACTTCATATTATAAAATACTATTATTCAATAAAATGTTGGCAGCTAGTCTAGGGCTGTCAAAAAAGCTCGTAGCTCGTGGCTCGTGGCTCGCTCGTGACTCACATCTGGCTCGATCGGTAACAGCTCGTTCGATAGTGGACCGAGCTGTTAACGAGTTGGCTCGCTAACAGCTCGGGCCAAAATTAATGAGCTGAGCTAAGGCCTAGCTCGCTCGCCAGCTCGGCTAGGCATCAATTTGTGAATTTGTATGAATTTGTGTGTATTTTATACTGTCAAGCTCGGTCCAGCTCGGTCTAAAAAGGTTTGTAAAATTTATTTTCTTCTTAAAACAAGGTCCAACCAAACCCAGTGAGCCAGCTCGCGAGCTGGCTAGTCATGAGTTCGAGTTGAGATTTTAGCTCGCGAGCTGTTAACGAGCTGACTCGCTAACAGCTCGGTTCAGAATTAACGAGCTGCGCTAAGGCCCAGCTCGGCCCAAGCCAGGTCATTTACAGCCCTAGCAGCTACTGCCAATTTCCACAAAAAATAAATATTATAATGTTGGCAGCTCTGCATTTTTGCCACTGAAATATTTGTTCTATCATTATGTGCTAATAAATAATAATCCAGTTATATGAGGAAGAATTATGAGTCAATAATAGGCTAAAAATCTATAGTGGGAGGTGGTGACCTTCGCCAATATAAAGCAAGTGCATCAATGTGAGTCTGAGGTTAGTTGGGTTTTGATTGGCATGAGAGGAGGAAAAGTTATAAATGCTCTTGTTCCCTTGTCCGACTATTTCAAATATCAAAATTGGTAATAGTACTGTAATTGTTTGGTTTTTTACATGCATGGAAATTATATTCTGTGCTCATATTTTAATCACAATGATACTGTTACGAAACTGTTATATCCGTATCAGTTCTTTCCTTGTGCCATTTTGTTACTGGTATATATACTAGTTGCAAGCAGTTCTTACCTAATATAATGCCCTGGAAATAAGCTAGCTCATCTGTACCAGAACCGGGTATGATGTAATCAAAAGGGAAAAACCCAGAGGAAGAGAAGTTTATAAATTTATATGGTAAAATAGTCTGTGATGTTGTAATCCTGAGAACATGTATCTAAATTAAATGAATTTGATTTGGTGACCATGTTAGTGCGCCCACTGGCACCTGTACCCTCTTTCTTTTTTCTTTTCTTTTGATTTTAAGATGGTAGGCGAATAGCACTGGCACCTATACAATGTATACATCACTCTCACACATTTCTTCCAATGAATTTTCCTCATTTATTATAGCATGTTGATCCCATGTTCGTTCTGTAGAAGAACAAACATTTCTTTTTTCTTTTATTACTGTACTACTTGAAATATATTGATTATTCGAATGCACTTTCCTTTTTGGTTATTGAAATCCAAAAACCTCACCAAATTTATCCACTGTTCCAGATAAAATAATCCAAAGAAAAAATGCTTTAGATTGTCACTGTTAATTGGCTTAGACAGTTATAATCTCCGTTTTATGTTCATCCTTCATCCTCTCTGATCTAAACCGACAGATCGAATCACACCATTAATAACATCATCATATTTTGATGCTTATCTGGTCTTTCAACTGTTGTACATCTGACAGAATAGACATGAAAAAATAAAACCCCATATACCACCTCGAATTTAATTTAGTAATAGAGCGGTAATTTTGTTATTACTGTAGAAAATTTTGAGTGCTGATTTCCAAGTGCGTTGTAGCTCATGCGTAACGTTACACCTAAAATTTTAACTGGTAATTAAAATGAGAATTCTTGGTAGGAACTGATTGAACCGGTGCAGTAATTAATTCTACTTGCTTTACTTTGGGCTCAACTTGATTTATAGTGGGCCTACAATATATGCAGTAGTATAATAAGCCTGTAATTCCGGATGATCTAGAAAAAAAAAATAATATATTAATTCATGAGTGAGTCTATGGTACTATGCATAGTACGGAAAAAATAGTATATTAATTCAGATGATAGACGACTCTTCCACTGAGAGTTCTTGAGCATTTCCAATTAAGCCTTGTCTATTGTTAATATTACTATTGTGTCCCATTTTGATGTGTCGTACTCTGGGTTTTGTTATTAGAAGCATTTATTTTGGTTAGTCTAGATAGTTAGCTGACTGTTTTTTGAAGTAGGGAAGTATTACTAGAACTCTTGATGTTTCGTTTATTAATAAAACTGGGCCTCCGGCCCTTTTAACCAAAAAAATATTTTAGGGCTATTAAAAAATCGAGAGTTCTTGTCCCATCACGACTTCACAGCCCCTCAGAAGATATTTAAAAAAAGAAATTGAGCATGAATTGTGAATTTAGTTGTAGACGGCACCATTCTCTACTTATTACTAGTAACATAATATGCTTCTTATTCTCAATATATTAGTTGATATTAGTTTATAATTTGAAAAACACTTTTCTCTGAAGTATGTGAAGACACCATTTCATGTTCAGTTAAGATTAATATATTTTTAATAAGGATATATAATTGCAAAAGGAAAAGACAAAAGACTTAAGAGGACTTAGAGTCAACTACCCACGTGGAGCCCAAAGACCATTGCTATACAATAACAGAAATATCAGTATGAAATATCAGCATATTAAAAGCTGGATCTGTAGTCAAACACTAGTCTGAGAATACCAGAAAATAAGGCCTAAGCAGTCTAGCTAGATAATGCTCGGAGAGCAAAAAATAAAACAGATTTCTCTGAAAGTTGCGTACTGTTCATTGACCAATTTATAAGCTTGCAAGAGTTAAAAGACAGAAAAATGCAATGAACCAAGACTAGGAGTTGTATCAAACTTCTTTTCTCACACATCAGCTCCGGACGAACTTAGAAAATTTTAATTGAAAACTAAAATGTCAAATACATAATACGTAATATATATAGCTGAAATTTAAACTCGAACTTTTATAATACAAAGTGATTCTAACCATTAAATCCGAACACACATTTAGTAATTTATAAAGAATGCTGAACTATATAAAACTAAAAAAAAAATCAATTAAATTTCAATATACATATATTTTTTTAATATTATGGACAGGGGCGGAACTAGAAAATATTAATAGAGGTGGCTAAAAATTAAAATGCACAAATTGTGGCTAGTGGAAATTGAACCCATGCTCTCCACAATCAAAGCATAAACTCTTACCACTAGATTACAGGCAAACATATGATATTTATGAAGGAAGCTAGGCTATATAAATTGTTCAAAAAAAATTAAATTCAATTAAACTTTAGTATGTATAACTATAATTTTGAAATCATAGGAGTGGCTTAGCCACCTTTTGAATGACTTTAGATCTGCCCTTGATTATGGAGTTGACTTGACTTGACTATAGATCCGCTCCTACATCAGTTAATATAAATGGTAATGAAATCCATTTCCATTCAATATTACACCACGTTACTTATTAAGAGTTCAATAATTAGTTCTTGGTTTTTTTTGGTAATAGTTCTCGAGTTGATTCTTGTAAGAAAGATATGATCCTATCAGAAAGAAATAAGTACTGGCTTTCTGTTTTATTCAAAAAAAAAAGTACTAGTTGTAAGAAATGTACTGACATGTCAATTTATTTGAGCTGAATTAATATAATTTATTATTATTGGCTGGGCCCGAATTTCTGCTTTGACTTGATCTGATTTGATATATTTGATCAGGATAAGATCTGCTGAAAGGGCTCAACGAATTGGTGCATTGAACAGGCTCAACGAACTGGTGCATACTGTTATAAATATGCAACAGCAGTTTAGTTTTCTGCTGAAAGGGTTCAATGAATTGGTGCATTGAACATGCTCAACGAACTGGTGCATACTGTTATAAATATACAACAACAGTTCAGTTTTCTGTTAGCCAATTTTAGTTACTACCTTTCAGAAAAATGTGAGACCAAAAGAGAGAAATAAGTGGCTGTCAGTTCGGTACTAGTATACCGAATTACATCAGTTTGTCAACCGGTTCGTGTGGATACTAGTGGAGGTGCATTTGCTGGTACGTATATTTGATAGGAGAAAGGAGATAAGATGCTGACTGCTCTTACGACTAGACGACGAGTCTAGTGGTAAATCCTATATTAATCTTGAAATTCGTTTTATACTTGAATTCTGGTTTCAAATAGTGAACAAATTGAAGAACTGAATCGAATTGTTGCACTATAACCTATCCAAAAATCCTACACTAGTATTGGTATATGCTACTTATTTATGTGAACAATATTAGAGTTCCAAAATTTCACCCTTTTTTTTGCTCCTCTGTTTTCGTCTTTATATGTTTTACTGAGAATATTATGTTTATATACTACAATTAGTTCACAATGTGAACTCTTAAAATTGCCTACTGATTCCGACTAATAAATATCCAATAAACATAGTTACGGCGCTTAATTGTTCAAAAAGTGCCGTGCCAACTTTTCTTTATAACTTTGCTCTGAAATGCAGTCATCACATTAATTGTCATCTTAGGGCAGATCTTAGTGCATTGGAAAGGTGGCTAAGCTACCCCTATGATTTTAAAATTTAAGTTATGTATATTGAAATTTAATGAAATTTTATTTTTTTAGAACTTTCTATATAGTCTAGCCCCCCTCAATATTAGTCAAATGTTTGCTTGTAGTCTAGTAGTTAGTGCTCTACTTTGTAGTTGAGAAGTCTTGAGTTCAAATTTCACTCACCACATTTTGTATTTTGTTTTTTAGCCCCCTTTATCAAAAATTTCTACTTTGGGCCCAGCTTGATTTATAGTGGGACATATGTTGTATGCAGTGGCATTCCTCATAAAAACTGCATTTAATTAATAACATTGTTATCATGCCATGCCGATTAAATTATTTTCTTAATTTATATCCAACAGATTTAGCATGTACTTGCGACATAAATTTTCCTTTGGGAGACAAATTTGGATTCACACCTTTTTACCTTTATTTTGGCGCTAAGCTAAATATGGGACTATATCGATCATGTCCACATTCATCTTATCATGTGTAAGATCTTACATGATTGAAATACAATTAAAAAATCTATTGTGAATATGTAATTAAGTTGAAAAAAAAAATTATTATTTAAATAAATATGCACACTATCAGTCAATTGCAGTAGTCTTCTTTGTATCATGTGTCTAAAGAGCTCGAAGACAAGATAAAGGCAAGGTGGCGGATTCGCCGCTACTTTAGGGGGAAGAACCGAAGAAGTCAAGTAGAGGTGAGCTAATTTGGATTGCTTCATAAAATCCAAGCCCCAAATTAATTATAGAAAACAAAAGAAAACTATTGACCAAATGCGTAATCATCAAAGAGTATATATATATACACACACCGATGTCTGGATTGGATGAAGATGCGCATGCATGCAGTCATACACCAGCTACATTCTAACACGCAATTAAATAACTTGTTAGCATGGCATGTAATGTATGCATTTTTTAATTTATTATGATACAAATTTCACAAGGGCTGCAATTTTTAAGCGAAATGTTCTCAACTCAATATATATTATATTTTCAACAAGAACTATCTTGGAAAGCTCTCTAGGCATGCACTTTCCGACTTACGTACTCATGCAACGTAAAAATCTATTAGTAAAAAGTAACAACATTAATCTTCTTAATTTTCATAACTTAATTATGACGATGATATATGAATTGTCCAAGAAGTGTACCCCATCAATGAGCTAATCTATGAAATATCTTTAACTGTAAGTTAAGATTAATATATTTAATTACCGCGCGTAATGAGGCTGATAATAATAAGAAAAAAAATGTTCCACTTTATGTTAGGTTTTAATAGCTAAGCAAAAAAAAAAAAAAATGTTTCCATGCATGTGAGTTAAGATATATGAAAACGTAAATGAGAATTCTAACGCTCATAGACGGCTTAGTTTCATTTGATGGGGAAGGAATTGAATAAGAAGCAAAACTGCTATCAACCTGCCAAAATTCTGAAGATAACTTTAACTATTATTTATTTACTACAAATTTTAATTTTTTTACCATTAATGGCCCAGAGTTTAAATTTTTGTTTATTAAAGTTTTAAAAATAAAAATATAATTTAGAACTAGAAGTGGAAGCATTTTCTGCGCACACTCACACTCATATGTATACAGGAGCGGAAGGTAATTATGAGCAACCCCCCATTAACATTTTCAATATTTTTCACCAGATATACCTATAAATTTAATTGAAAATTTTATTTTATAAGGTTTAGTCCCCTCTATGTAGAATACAAAATTATTAAAGGGTTTCATCTAAAATGACATGCCCCTAAAAAAAATAACGCTTTGGTTTTTCAACCATGTGAGAAATGACATCCTTAACAGTATAAAATAATATAAATAATTAGAATGTTGTTGAAATATGGAAAGCTCAATAGTATAATAGGAAAAAAATAATAGTGCTAATTTGGAAGACAGTTATTAAGTACATGAAAAAAAAAAGAAAGAAAGGAAGTTATTGGAATTTTTTGAAATGGGCGGTTACCCTAAAAAAAGAAGTTATCAGAAATATAAAGGAATATGATTGAAAAACAAGAAAATCTTGTCTAAAGAGAGAAAAAATCAAAATTAAAAGTTGAAATTAAAATTTATGTGAAACCAATGATGTGATATATTTTATTGTTTAAAATTGAGCTTTGTTTCATTGATAATTATTTGGAAGCTGATGTCAATACCTGCATTGTACTTGTACCATAACTACAATAACAATTTGAGGGAGCTGTAAAACTTATAAGGCTGAATTTTTTTCCCTAAGTATTAATACTTATGAACGAAAATATTTATATCTATGAGGTGAACAATTTTTACGTAAATAATTGTCTACTCAACTAAATTTCTAAAACGTACCCGCACCATAAATGCATGTGGGGGACCACTCAGATCAGATGGGGAACAATACATGTTTTTAGAGGTGAATTTTTTTCTTTGTTCAATCTCGTTCATATTTCTGACGATCTGTAAGAAATTTTGCAAATATAAAACCACGAACGTCTTCTACGTATGTAATTTTTTCTTTCAAATGAGATTCATGATGATGTACTTTCGAGCTTGTCGTTACACAAGTATTTATATCTCATCGTGCAAGTATTTATGCCTACACTTACAAGTGTTTTTTACCTATGAAATTGGATAACATCTGAAAGTATTAATATCAAGTATTGTAAGTATTTATACCTATGCACTGAAGTATTTATATCTATGTGGTAAACTATATTTGTTAGAGAAAGATTGACGCGTGGACAATTATGGTAGGTTGAGGCAGGGATGCTGGGTCCCCATTATTTAATTTGAGAAAGGTTGATGCAGAGACTATTGGGGACTGAAAAAAAGAGTGATTATATCAAGTGACGCACACAAGTATTAATATTTTATTTTGTAAGTATCAATTTCTTATCTTGCAAGTATTTATACATATGAAGGTTGACGCGTGACGAGTGTGGAGATTGAAAAAGAGGGGACCATGTAATTAGTGAGGACCATAGTACATCATTCCTTTAATGTATAGTGCGAGTACTGTAACGTAGGGATGAAAATAATTTTTCTAATTTTTTACAAATTGTTATTCACTGTAACTTTTGATAAAGGTTAATTTTAGTATTTTATTTTCATATTAAATTATTAATATGATATTTTTCTATTCGTGATGTCATTAGATATTTAATTTTGGCATAAAAAAATTAGATTATGTCAAAAATAATTTGATAGACATGTCATTAATTTTATTGGTTTATTGGTGTTAATTACTTATTGTATTTTTATGAAATTAAAAAGTGAAGAATATATTAATTATGATCTTGTGTTATATAGATTTTATTTTTATTAAAATATTTTTTAAATATATGATGTTTAGTTGGCTAGCTCTGAATTCTAAACTCAAACTCGAGTTCCGCCAATCGCTTTTAAGTTGTAACCGGTATTTTCTGTTTTGAGTTTTAACTTTCGCATTTTAATTTAATTTGCAAGTAAAGAATGACGGACTAACATATATATATATTCATTATTTTGAGTCCTTCCTCTGTAACAAAATCATGAGATGGACCACGCAGAGACGCAGAAGACATGCACTAGTACAATTGCATGGAGAAGAATGAACCATGGGGCTGCCATGCATAGCGCCGTTCTTTGACTTGGCCTTACATAAAATGGTATTATTAGTTAATTATATATTGCAAATACGAAATGCATTATTTGCATTGCAGTCGCATAGGCCCACTTATTCTCTCCATTTTCTTTTTTTTGTCTATCATCTTTACAGCTATCAAGCAAGAAAAAAGGGGCTCCTAGATCTTGAATATGTGAACTGTGAAGTACTTCCGCATTAATTATATGCTGTTTTTCCTGCAATTATCGATCACTGCTTCTCAGTATTTTAGTATTAATTGCTTGCTTTTCTGTATTGTTTCTCGTTCCAGATCTCTTATATTGTATATTTCCTCTCTATTTTTTCTTTTCTTTTCAAGGAATATTGGCAATGAACGGCAATATATATTTGCTTAATTATAAAGGTTCACGGATCTTGTTTGGAATCCAGATATTATATCTTTTCCAGGATAAATCGCCAATCACAAATATTTTTTTATGAAGCATCAAAGTGTTCATGACTTAATTATTTATAAGAATCTATCACTATCTGCGAGAATTGTCGTGATCATCACAAATATTTCTGTCGATATATAATAGCGATATTATTAAAAATAACAATTTTTGTCGGCTTATTCTTGACAATAGTCACCTTTTACCCTTGTAAATAATAGCATATTCTTATAGTACTTGCTCTCATTCGAGCTGTAAACGAGCTGATTGAGCCGAATTGAACTAGGCAAATCTTAAACTCGGTTCGTGAATAAAACGAACCGAGTCAGATTTTAGCTTGAAGCACTGGCTCCTTGCTGCCTCTTTGAGCCGAGCTGACTCTTTAATAGATCGTTTTTTTTACAACCCTTTGCTACATATCAAACAAATTATAATCAGACCCTAAAATATCAACGGTTTAGATTAAATAAGTAAAAATTCAACATTAATTTCAGATCAGCTCGTTAACAGACCGAGCTCTTTAGCTAGCCAATCACGGACTACGTACTGAGATTTTTGCCAGACGTGACTCTCATTATTTAATTCTTGTTCTGTGGAGGAAAAGAATGTGAAAATGAGGCCAACCCTTCTCCTCTCCAGTTCTAATTAACCACCTCTCTCTCTGTTATCTCTCTCAATCTTTACTTGTTGCATGTGATAAATTTTCATTTTTGGATATAAACTTAGAAGAGCATCCAATTAATGACAATAAAAAAATAGGGAAAATTGGTTATAATTTGCTACGTACTCCAAAACTTTCAAATATAAAAAATGCCATCACGAAACTATAAATATGAAAAATGCCACTATAAACTTGGTTAATTTTTAAATTTGCCACAAATACACAATATTTATACTTTTTTTTATTAAAAATTAACTGAAAAATACAGTTTTGAGACACGTATAATGAGGGGTCTGAAGGATATATAGGGAAATACAGTACGTATCTAAAAACTGTATTTTTCGGTTAATTTTTAATAAATAAAAGTATAAAAATTATGTATTTGTGGCAAATTTAAGAATTAACTAAGTTTAGAGTGGCATTTTTCAGATTTATAGTTTTGTAATGGTATTTTTCAGATTTGAAGATTTTGGAGAGACAAACAACCAATTTTTCCTAAAATATAAGTTGTACTATTTTGCTTTGAATTGAATATATACTCCCGTACGTGTGAGCACCTATAAGTATCTTTTATAATTTGAGATACATCATAAATCCAAAAGTTGGAGGGGGGCATATGTTGAACCTTAAAGTTTAAACTGGAGAGTTCATGCCACACATGAATACTTTTTAATTAACTTAAAAGATGCTCCACAGTTCAGCACTATTAATACCTGCGGTTCATTGATCATACTCAATTACTTTGACAAACTGCAATAATAGACTTGGCTGTACAAATATCCGTAGAATCAATGACACAAAAAAATTAGGTGTTTTAATTATCAGAAACAACAAATTCATCTTTCTCTGGTGCATTTAATAGTATTTGACTGCTGACTGTTCCGTGCTTTTTCCATGCATTATTCCTTCCCCTAGGTAAAAGTAAATATATAATGGAATATAAGAGGTATATGAAAATGACCTTCTAGATAAAAGACAAGAACTTGCTGGACGCACGAGCACGACACATTGCATGTATTAATTACAGCATAATTAGCATGTTAGCTGGATAATGAAAGTTCATATATATGGTCTAATAAATTTATCACGACATTGCTAAAATCTCCTTACATTTATTTAAACTTCAGATCGAACACAGCAGTGTAACATGTATGCTACAGTGCCATACATATATAAGCATAAGATTTTTCATCCAAAAGTTAAGCAAAATTTAAATATGTTTGGGACATATATATATGTAATCCCGCCATATAATAATTAATACTCTTAACAATCACATCACTTAGTTGCTTGGTTACATCATAGGTATATAATTGTCTTCTTATTCATAAAAATTCAGAAGAAAAATGTAAATTAATTTTAAATACTAATGCAGCCGTCTTTTCATTAGCAGTATATGCTAAGTCCTTCAAAATTATTTAAGGTGACATGTTTATTTTGTGCCTTATTTATGTAGGAAATTATTTCCAAATAAAATAATTTTATGAGAAATTGGACATCTAAAATTGGAGGTGTTTAATATATTTTTTTAAAGAAAATAGCTGTCTCATGCATCTTCATTACATTCGATCTTCATTTTATGATTGGAAGTATAATTTAAATTTTCAATGTTAATGTGGAAATCAAATCTGTGTCAAACTAATGAGTTGGGCTATTTGAAATATGATTTTAAAGTTAAAAAATCTATCGATTCAGATCGCTTCAAAATAATCTCCATATTAAATTGTGTTGGATGACCAAATTTTACATTTTCTGAAAAAAAAAATTACTATTTTTTAAATTTTTTTTAAAATGGTTGTTTTTATTGTTCAGAATTTTCTGAAAAAACAGTGATTTTAAAAAATTCTAAAAAATAAATTAAAATTTTTTTAAAAAAAATGTAAAATTTGGTCTCCTAACCTATTTTATTATAGAGATCATATTGAATGGTACGGATTGACCTTTCGAAGGGTATGCATATTTTATTTATAACTGCGATGATTTATTCAGAACATCTTAGGTGATCTTAACAGCAAAGTAGTGGACATCTCCAATAGAGTTTAAGAATGGAAATTAAATGTTACATTTACAGATGAGTTTAAATAACAATAATAATAAAAAAAAAACAATGTTAAGTTTTGTGATAACAAATTTCTCTAAGCACAGATACCGCATTGATTTTCTTTCTTGTTAAGTGAAAATTATAAAACTAAATTTGCTTGATCTGGGCCTTTCTGAGTAGCAGACAGTACTTAAGTGTGAAAACAACTCTTATATGTATGATTTTGCCTTTTGTGGCTCCATCTGATTGACATGGAAATGGAATTATGACAACCAGGGTCTGCTTCATCAGTTGGAGGGGATCCAAAGTTCATTAAGCACCGGCATGGTTTTAAGTTGATTGCTATCAATGGAAATGCTAATATTCAGAGGTCCCCTACTCCATCATTAATTCAGATTCCTCAGCAGCTCAGCCGTCTGATCACTTCGCGATATATCAGCACAGATCTCGAGATCGGTCCCCCGACAATGTGTATACGTGTTAAGCAAGGAGCTATAGCTCAAAAGCGACAGGATGTGGACTTCCCACTTCCACCCTGTAGCAGTCTTAATTAATTATACGCAGATATGTTCTTCACTTCTTCTACTACAGTGACCAGTTGAAATGTGATGTTAGAATTGGTGATTTTAGGAAGCGTACAGTGTGCATGTTAGTACATGAATAGAATTTGCAAGCAAGCTAAGATATATACGTGGAAATAATTAATGTACGCCTATTAAATCAGTGGGGTTTTTTGTATTACATCATGTAAAACTTCTCCAAAGAAGTCTTAATTTTCCTTTTCACTTTTCTGTGTTTTCCTGTTTAATTGGTTTTCATTTTTCAATTACTTTAGTAGAACTTCTATATTCTAAGCTGTTACAGTACTCTTTTTTCTTTTATTTTCTTACCTCCGTAGTTTCATTTTTACCACATGCAAGAACAAATTTTCAGGGAGTATTTCATGTTAAAGAAAAAGCAATATTGCAAAAACAGTTTATCACAAAAACAACAGATAAGAAGATAAGTACAACCCGGCTACCTACTCCGTTTTCTCATAGACAAAAGACAAATCTCAGGGAAGCAAAACACCCAATATATCACATGCATAATCAAGCTTGTTTCATATTATGTAGTATTATTCTCAAACAAGCCTAAGTACCTTATATATAACATGTATCTTAATAATCTATTTGATCTACACTTGTTTCGAAGAGATCCGCCACCCCTCTTCCCTATTCAAACCACTTATCTCTCTCTAATCACACATCTAATTAAGTGTAACACTTAGTTTAGTTAACACAATCAGCCCCCCACCTACAGAAGAGATCACCCCAACAGAGAAGAAGAAAACCTTATAACTTATACTAAACCTCTACTCAGAACAAACCCGATGCATCCCCTAATTGCATGTCAACCAGACCAACACCTTGCACCATAACAGTACTTTCATCAAACAACCAATTCTCGATGACAGAAAGTGGCACTTGAGCAGGTTCCGATCCAAATTCCGACATGTCAGGTGTTGCCAGTTCTCGCTTGAAACTCGCGGAACCCTCACTGGAATCGGACTCGGTATAACCAACCAAACCTTTATTGATGCAGTAGCGGGTTGACCCGGAAGCTGACTCCTCAGACTGCTCAGCTTGTGATTTTGGTTTGTTGGTCATCCACCCTTCGAGCAACCTAGCTATGTTCTCAGTGCTGGACGCGTAAATCCCACTTGACGAAACAGCAGTCTGACTAGCCTGGCTAGTAGTTACTGGGCTAGAAAGATAACTATGTTGTGAGGGATTTGGTTGGACTGGATCTGAATCTAGAGATAAGGCTTCACGAAGGGCTTGACGTGCCATGTGGATGTCGGTTTGGAGCCGGCGCTCCCATTTACCCTTTGACATGGATTGGTTGTTACTTGAGGGCCTCTTGCTGGTGCCTTCTCCTTCTTCCCCCATTTGCAACCGCTTTAGTTTTTTCTTTAGGTGGGTGTTCCAGTAGTTTTTTATGTCATTGTCCGTTCTCTCAGGGAGATACGAGGCAATTGCAGCCCACCTACGAATAAGCCGTGCAACTGTTATTAGGTGAAATAATATATATTCCCATACAACTGATGTGAAATATCAAAGGAATTTGTTGAAAATTACTGGTGTAGTTGTTAACACTTAACAAAGCGTAGTTAACAACGTGAATTTGATTGAAAACAACTCTAATTAGTCTATGCATGCATGATATGCACACACGAGGAAATACATCATAATTAATCCAACTTGTACATTTTAAAATTTTAAAAGTTATTAATCAAATATAATATATCGCTTGAATGAAAAATATAACCAAATTAAGTATTATAAATTTTGTGCTGAAAGAAATCTTGATTTACAAACGAATTAAAAATTGAAATTTTCAATTGAAAGTACCTATTGCCAAGCAAAGCTTGGAGATGTATGATAAGCCTCTCCTCTTGATCAGTGAAATTGCCTCGCTTGATTCCTGGTCGGAGATAATTAGTCCAGCGCAGCCGACAACTCTTGCTACATCTCATCAACCCTACAAGTATTTTTTTGAGGTAGAAATGTGGGGGTCAAGCCCCTCATATTCCATTACAAGTATTTTAATTAATTAATTAATTAAATAAATAATAGGAAAGAAAATTCTGTAGCCATAGGACCCTAGCTAGGTCCTAAATTAGCTCTGAGATCGATGTACCTGGAACTTAACACAAGATGGCAACCTAAATTATAATCTAATCAATGGAACAAATATTTCCTTTTTCATCAGATCCATGAATTTATTTTATTTAACAAAAACAACAGAAAGATAAGCATCAGAGAGGGAGGGAGAAAGTACCAGTGTTGGTGGGGACAGAGCGCCAGTTACCGGGGCCATGCTCTTGGATGTAAGAGACAAGCATGAGATCTTCTTCAGGAGTCCAAGGCCCCTTCTTCACCCCCAACTTATCACAGCACGGTGGCCTCCCCATAATTCCTTCCTAAAATAATTCTCCTTTCTTTCTTTCTTTCTTTCTTTTTCCTCTCCTCTCTTTTTGATCTATACTTATAGGTGTCGCTAGCTACTAGTATATGGAGAACAGATGAGAAAGATCCCTTTCTTTCTATTCCTTTATTTCTTTATTTATAATTTAGAAAAGGAAGAGAAGTGACAAGGGTCCAAAGCAGAGGTGGGTGGGAAAGGACGAACGAAAGAAACCAAGAGAAGAGAGTCTCACAGCGCTGACCCCAGAAATCTAGAGAGAGAAAGGAGGTGGAAATGGAGAGGAAGCTAAGGTGGCTAAGGGTTGGTTTTGAAGGGAGTCAAAAGAAGACAGCAAGGCGCATTTACTACACGAGAAGAGGTTATAGCCTTTGCACAAAGTATGCTTGATTGGATCGAAGTGAACACTCTTTTAACTCACCCGCTTTATCTCTCCACCCTCTGTTGTTTCTCATGCTGCCGCGTGCATTCAATGAGGTGGCACCGCGATAAGCACTTTGGTTTTGGGGCCTCTGATGAGAGAGAGAGAGAGAGAGAGGACGACGATTGATTTTACCAGAGGGGGTGCACTGGTATTGACAGCAGCAGTGTCGCTATTTAGTTTCCAAGGTTAATTAGTAGAGAATTTAAGAGTGAGCTTTCAAGTATTAATGGGGTTTTTCGTTTTTTAGTCGGTTGCTTACTGACAGTTAATTACATGCATGCAGGGAAACCCTAAATATTGTTTTCTCCAAAAATATTAAAGCCACCAGTGTTCACCTTTTCCCTCTCGCTTCATTAATATCTCCACATCAGAAAATATTAATTAAACCTGCGTAAACCAACAAAAATAAATTTCAAACCGTATTTACTGGAGCGACTGTCTGTAACATGACTAGGTATCACACCTGCAAAATAATGTACCCATTTACCGATTATATGTATTGATCTAATTCGTTTGATATACAAATCAAAATGTAAAATGGGTTCCTGTGACACGTCCGGTAAATGAAAACAGATGACGCTTATTGACAGGATCAGTACTGGAGTCCGAAACAGGTCAAGCATTCATGTCTATTGTCTGTACCTCTTTATAATTTTATATTGCTATTTGCATAACGATACTGCTATTGGTTTTTTTTTTTTTTGAAGCTCTTGATGAGTGTTGTAAAAAACGGTATGCGGTCGTCGGACGGACGAGTACTGCCAAAGGATTAATCGGTATGCAGCCGATTAATCGGAATTATACAGACAATTTAACGTTTTTATTAAATTTATGTATATATATATATCATAATTTATTAAAAATAATTTATTTAAATCATTAAACTTATCAAATAAACTTAATTTAACTTAGTTTTATTATTATAACATGACACTACACTTATTTCTTCTTAACATAACTATTTTACATGTGTAAGTAACATATTTATTTAAGGAAAAAACTAATTTGAGAATTAAAAATTTTCAAATACTAATAACATATTATTTGAAAGAAATGAAACATTCCAACATAAGATCACTAAATTTAGTTTATGATAACAACTTAATTTCATAAATTAACACATCGTACTAATTGGAAAAATTACATAACTAAAAAAAAACATATATGGTATCTAAACAATAGAAGAATTAATCGATTTCAAAGTTAGAAGAAGAAAACATGTATAAAAAATATTGGATGTATATCCAACCACAAATCAAACTACAATAGAGAATTTATAAACCTTATTATCACAAACTATAACAGAAAAAAAAAATGTGAAAATAAATATTTACTGGAATAAACAAAAAAAACGGAAATAAATGGGAATAAATGGACAATTAAAAGGTAAAACGGTCGATTAATCATTTCATCTGCAAACAGACATCCGTTAAGTGTATTCGTAACAATTTGATCGCCGTTAATGATTAAACGGTCATTTAATCGACCTTAACAGCTGTTTTTTACAACACTGCTCTTGACAGTGGCCCTCAAGTTTATTACTGCTATTGTCATAATATTGTAATCACTTGTACGAACTGTTTTATTGCTATATATTGTGATTGGAGTAGAATTAGGGTGCTCTTGAGCCAGAGCCAGGGCATATAGCACATCGGGTTTAAATAGCAATTTGCATTCAAATTCATTAACTAATTAGGTACTAGACAAAAAAAATACTCTAACTTAAAAAAAAATTCAGTGTTCTGAATTCTTATTCATAATGCTCTAACTTCTAATTCTAATTATCAATCATAATTCAAGAAATAATTAATTTGAACTCTAATACAAATTAGAATATTAGAGGGGAGCAAATAAAATTCCAAGGGAGGCGGGGGAGTTGGTCTGGGCAAATTTAATTTTAACTGCCCTCCTCCCTCCCCTTTCGGCCCTTAATTAAGCTCATCAAAGGATTGGTAAAATTAATTCCAAAATCTATCGGAATGGCTTGAAATGACGAATCCAAATTGTTTAAACTGATTACTTCACGAGTAATGCAATTATATGTCATATATATAAAATTTTGAATTAATTGAGTATAGAGTCAATTGGTAAAAAAAAAGCTTATAAGTTAATTATAATATGTTCATTTGTTAATTTTTTTTACCGCTTGACTTTATACTAAATTAATTCGAAAATTTATAAATTTAGTATGTAAACATATCACTTGTGAAGTTGATTATTTTTAATGGTTTGGATTCATTATTCAAAGTTAATATGATATGTTTTGGAGTTAAATACACCAAAGAACTTGGTGAGCTTAAGAACACCCTAGTTCTACTATTGTGATTGTTACTGAGATATTTTATTTTGAGATCAAATTACTTGGATACTGTTATTCTCTTCCAAAAGAAACATCATCTTACGAAAAACTGATATTTTTTGTTGTGAGTTTAACATTGTTGTAGTAGTTTTTGTTATAATTCATTTTAAATAATTAATATTTTGTAACCGTTATGTATATTAGTATTGTTATTGTTATTGTACAGGAAAAGTTGGTCACCACATAAAATTGCTATATTTTTTTGTAAGTAATCCCATATGTGAAGGTTCAAATACTTTTATTTTTTAGGTTCCATCACATCTTTATTTTTTAGAACTACAATAATTTAAAATTTAAAACTTTAATATTAAAATAAAGCCACTATATATAGAGAGAGAGAAAAAAAAAACTAGGGTGTGATGTGCTCACCAAGAGGGATTGGTGAGCACATCTCCAAAAGCCTATCAGATTGACTTTGAACTGCGAATCCAAACTGTTAAAATCCATGTATTTCGTGAGTGATGCATGTACATGCAAAAATTTTAAAGTTTCGAATTCATTTAACACATGATCAGGTGGTAAAAAAAATGATGAAAAATGAAAACATAAAACAATTTAAAAAATAACTTATAAAATGTTCATTTATTTTGGCCACTTGATCATGTGCTAAAATTTTAAAATTTTTACATGTACATGCATCACTCATGAAGTACATGAATTTCAACAGTTTGGATTCGTAATTCAAAGTTAATCCGATAGTCTTTTGTAGGTGGGCTCACCAACCCCTCTTGGTGAGCACATCACACTCTAGTTTTGCTCTATATATATATATCATTTTATCTATACATACATAAAAATAACAACATATTGATTAGTATCAAGAGATTGCAAAAAAGAGAGACTAATGTGGATAATTCTAGACATTAATTTTTCAACTTATTGAGTCATATAAAATCAAGTTAAAAAAATAATAATTATTTATGTGCATGTTGAAAAAGTTATATAGATCGCATCTATCAGTTTATCGTTTTATTGTTCTCCTATTATGGGTTATAGTCAAAGTCACCAATAAATATTGAGATATGAGTTCTACAAAGTCTAGAGTCATGACTAGACTTTGTTACGGAATCCTTATGCGCATATGGTGAACGGCCCTCGCTAATCCCAGTACTGGTTGAGAGGGGGAATCTGATTCTGATTCTGATTCTGACGGTGACTATAGGTGACTTTAAAGAAGAAGACTGATGTCATATCCAGTATGGGACCGGAATGACAGTTTTGTTTAATGTGTTGAGAATGATGAATTCTGAGTTTATTGCATATGAAACATTATCTGACTATAAACCAGACCTTAATGAACGGTATAAGCCTAAACACATTAGATGAGGGTAAGTGGAGGGTACTGAGTACCGGCAGGTGTTGGTTTAGCTTGGCCACCTGCATGACAAGTTGGTGGGTCATCTGTATGTGTTACCAGACCTAATAATCTGAGTTATGCCAAATATATCTCTGTTGCGCTTCATTTGAGATTCCATGAATTGAGATTCTATTGAATATTGTGATTGAGCATTTGCATTCATTCATATATATAAATTGACCTGATAATGTCAAGTTGCGAGGATTTAATTCTGGATATGGATTGATTGCAAGTCCAGTAGCCTAATTGTGGCAAATTTGCACTGAGAGATAATATTACTATTATTTCTCACCCCCAACCCTTTGGGTAATTTTCAGGTTTATTACACGAATACAGAGATATCGTTCTGGATTGCATCTGACAGCATGACTACATATAGATGGGATTTTGGGTTGTTGAAACTGACAGGATGCGGGAGACATTTCTAAAACATAGTTTGCCGTAGTCTGTCAGTATATGGTTAATATGGAATGGTTTTATTGGTAATGCATATAAAAGATCCACTGCCTAGCGTATATGTCTTAATAAATATACGCGGCAGGCTGTTATACCCGTATTTTGGGGTGTGACAAATATAATCATGTTTATCAAACAATTTGGTTATGAACATAACTTATTTTTGCTAACCTTTCTCATCTTTTGTTGATTATTTAACTTTGTAGTTAAAATAATACTAAAACGAATCACGAATATATAGTACAAACCGGTTGCGTATGAAATAGCGTCGCCGTCGCCATCTTCTATCCGCTATGAAAAATACTAAAAAAAGTACATGTTAATAATAATGTCATATTTCTTAATACAACCAAAAAAAATTATTACAACATATAATAGATCTGTACTACAAAAAAAATGTGAGGTCTTTTCTCACGGTCGCCTATATAGAAGCCACGTACGATGACAAAAAAATGTGAGGTTCAGACTGCAATACAACAATTATATTTTCATCAATTGTAAAATTTTGCAAATTTTGAACGTTGTATAACTGGAAAATATAATTGTCCAATTAATAATTAGTTACATGTTCCTTATTATATAACTAGGTACTAATAGTATTTAACTAGTTAATATTTAAAATGAAGGTGTTTTAGAGATAAATAGTTAGTCTTAGCCACGATGGCAAATATAATTCTCTATTTTTTTTACAAGTAAATGCATCCTTTAATTATTTGCAAGATCTCATTATTTTTAATTTATAAATAAAGTTAGTCCTAGTCGATCTAGATGCAAGTACATATGTGAAAGAGGGACGCTAATTTGCCTCATAAATTTTATGTACTTTAATTCTTCACATTAATTTAATGAAAAAGATGTATTTCTATTTCTTCCATAGTTTTTGTCTCACTCCTTAAAATTCGGTTGCGTGTCTTGGTCTAAAGGTGGTTTAATTTAATCTTAAATTATCCGCTGATCCTCTTTTTGTTTTAAAAAACTGGACAATTTTAATTTGCTGTCTCTTTATTACAAAGTCATGCGCAGAAAATTATACCTAGTACGATATAAAATATTGATACGTGTTATCTGGAGTGGATAGTCTGTATGCTAGAAATGACGGTGGCTTGACTGAATCTCGTCTTATATCTGTCGATAAATCGAGATGAAGATAGTTGAATCTTGTCTTATCTCGGTCGATAAGTCGAAACGGAGATGGTGGAAGTGAGCAGACCGACTTACCAAGGGACAATAAGTCTACCTAGTAGGTAGGAAGAGGATGTGAGATATTCGATATCTCTCTTAGTTTAAGCTGGTAGCTGAAAATTCGATCCCCTCCCTCAGAAAATCTGAGTCTTTTTATACCTAGATCTTTAACCGTTCCTCCGCGGCTCAACCGGAAGACGTGGGTGAAGTTATTGATATCGTGGGTATAATTATGGAGATCGTGGGGGCAGTTATCCTGCATATAGCGGCACACGCCCTATGTCAGTTTAACCGCTTGCATTCTGGGCTCATCAAATATGGGTTTCGGCTTTAACATTTGTTGGGCTTTTCTTTTGTTCCCTGGGCTGGTCTTAAAAATAAGGTCCAAGTTCCAGTTTTTATTTAGCTCAAGTAGAAATTAGGACCTTGGTAACATGATCCTATCAAATATAAGTTTCAAAATGATGAAAAAAATTAAATTGGATGTTATGAATGTCGCACAAATGTAATTTTTAAAATATGTGTTTCCAATTTTTCTTTTCTTCATTTGTGCCAGCATATATATATGTAAGAAGAAGCTCAGGTTTCCTTTATTGTAAAACCAAGAAACATAAATTATAATTTGAAAATGCAACGGATAGAAAGTTAATTTATTGAATGACAAAAATCGGATCATCAGCCAAAAAAAAATCTAACTATTTTGCTAATTAGGTCTGATACCAACGTTGCTATAAAATCTGAAAGTATTTGCGAAAGAGTAAAAAAATAACTATTGTTGAGGGTAAGCCGACAGAAATTGTTATTTTCAAAAATATCGTCATTAATGATGGGAATATTCACGAGCATTCCAATATTGTTAAACACTTTTATCCTGGTGGATACTCACAAATATACCATAACAAACGACATATGTTCTTACTTTTTACCACCAATTAACATCTATTTTGGTGAGACTTGCACCATGTCAGTTGGGTCTGATTTCAGATCAAATTAATCAGAAAATTTAGATTGATCAGATTAACATAATTACAAAAGCTTCCCGTATAGGTACCACTTTGAATGGCAGATTCATTGCCGATGCCGAAAGACAGACAATCAGATAAATTAACAAAATGTATGTATGTATATATATATATATATAAAGAAATTTGTTACGGCGTGATGAGTCACGTGACGTCACGTCACGTGTGTCGATTACGTGACGTGATTCGCGTGTCACGTGACGTGACTGCATTCTATGAAAATTATACGTCACGTAAACCAATCACGTCACGTCACGTGTTATCACAATTACGAAGATTATAGGTACAATATGTATAATCAGGGTTGGAATTATTAATTTAGCTTAATGAATATTTATAATTTGAATTTTTAACAATATTATTTACTCATTTCAAATTTTTTTAGAATTTTTCATATATTTTTTTTTCTGAATTTTTAACAATATAAATTAAAATATAAAAAAAAAGTTTGACATGACTAATTCACATTATGTCATGTCACGTATGGTTACGTCACGTGTATTCACGTCACGGCGTGACTACGCATGACGTGACAATTCGCGTGACGTGATCATCTGCTGCTATTTTAGTCACGTCACGTGAAAAAAATAATTAATCACGTCACGTCACGTCATGTGACCAAATCACGGTGTGATTGTCACGTCACGTCACGGCGTGTCACGTTTTTCCTTCTCTATTAATATATATATAATGTTATTATCTGTCATGTCATTCCATTTTTCAAAAGTTATGTCATGGAAGAAATTCTTTACCAGAAATTGATTGCAACCATTGATACTGTTCCTGCATGTGACAATAGTTGATATGGATGTGTCGATCATCAAATTAAAAAGTTGATAACAGTAGTTCTTTTGACAGAAAAGAAGTGTGGCTTTTCAACCATTTGCAATGTAGATTGAGTCATGAATGAGAAGTTGTGCTTTAAGATAACTTGACAGCAGTTCTTTTCCTCATGTTTGGTTGTGACCTAGAGGGTGGAATAAGGAGTTTAGTTCTCGTTATTTCACTAAATGAGTATTAATTGAGTCGGACTAAGATGGAATGAGCCGATTTTTAGGCCGGCCTAAATTAAACCGTTTCACATAATGATTTAATTTTATTCAACGTCGTGGCCTAACTCTATTGATTATAATAATATATTATTTGTATATAATTAGTTATATTCTTAATTATTATTATTAGTATATAATTATTTAATTAATATCTTATATTATTAATATATCAAATAATTATTATAATAATATTATATAAATAGTATCTTTTTTATTAATAATTATTATTAATTTATAATTATATATTTAATATGTTATATTGTTAATATATTAAATAATTATTATAATAATATTATAATATATTATAGTTATTATTAATATATAATATATAATTAATTTGTTATATGTTTAATATATTAAATAATTATTATAATAATATTATAATATAGTATAGTTATCAATATATTAATATTATATAATTAATATCTTATATTATTAATATATTAACTTATTATTATTATTATAATATTATAATATATTATAGTTATTATTAATATATAATTATATAATTAATGTCTTATATTGTTAACATAAGAAATAATTATTATAATAAAATTAATATATTATAGTTATTAATAATATATTAATATTATATAATTAGTTTCTTCTTATTATTAATAGATAATTATATAATTAATATCTTATATTTTTAATATATTAAATAATTATTATAATAATTATAGTTATTATTAATACTTTAATATTATCTAATTATTAATAATTAACTAACTTAGGCTTCCAAAACTTTAGTCCACCAATTCTAACCAAACAATGAATAACTTAAGCCATGATCTAATTTTAGACCTCAACCAAACATTTATAATTTTGACCGGCCTAAGTTGGAATAATCAATTTAGGCCTCTTTAACTTTAGTCCACAATCAAACATGGAGTTTGAGATGTATGTAAATGAGACTTTACGATTATTTTCTTCACAATTCGTCTTTTTTTAATGGTTACACAGGAGTTGCTATTGTATATATATCAATATAGAAGAGACCATATATATATATATATATATATATATATATATATATATTACACTTGAGTTTTGTACTGAGGACCGCTCAGAACCGACGGATCTAAAATCAAGCCAGAGGTGTTTAATTAATTAGCCACCTCATATTTTTAAATTTTTTAATTATGTATGTTAAATTTTAATTGAATATTTTTTAAATATTTATATAGTTCAATTTTCTTCATAAAAGTGTTAAATGGATGATTGTAGTTTAATGGTTAGAATTTTACTTTGTGATTGTGAAGATTTAGGATCAAATCTAAATTGCCGCATATACATATTTTGCTGACAATTTGACTAAAGTTAATTACTTGTAATGATTTTTTTCTAATTGCTTTTCAAATTCTGATAGATAAATCAATTGACCTATAAGGATACGTTTGGATGAACTCTAGAATAGCTAGAATAGCTACTGTTTAAGAACAGTGCTATTCGGAACAGTGAAAAAGTTATTTGGATTGCATATTTGGAATAGAGTTTGGAGGGAATAGCTACTATTTAGAATAGTAAATAAGAATAGCTACTGTTTGAGAATAGTGCTATTCGGAACAGTGAAAAAGTTGTTTGGATTATATATTTGGAATAGAGTTTGGAGGGAATAGCTACTGTTTAATAATTTATGTGCAAGATTAAATATAATACAATATAATATTAATTCAAATATTAAATGTAATATAATATTATTTTAAATATTAGATTAGTATTAAATAAAATATTATATTAAAAATAATATAATATTAGTTTAAATATTAAATGTAATATATATTATTTTAAAAATTAGATTAGTATTAAATAAAATATTAGATTAGTATTAAATAAAATATTAGATTAATGTAATATAATATTAGTTTAAATATTGAATGTAATATAATATTATCTTAAATATTAGATTAGTATTAATAAAATATTAGATTAAATATAATGTAATATTAGATTAAATATAATATAATATTAGTTTAAATATTAAATGTAATATAATATTATTTTAAATATTAAATGTAATATAATATTAGATTAAATATTAATGTAATATAATATTAATTTAAAAATTAGATTAGTATTAAATAAAATATCAGATTAAATGTAATATAATATTAGTTTAAATATTAAATGTAATATAATATTATTTTAAATATTAGATTAGTATTGAATAAAATATTAGTTTAAATATAATACAATGTAATATTAATTTAATTATTAAATGTAATATAATATTATTTCAAATATTAGATTAGTATTAAATAAAATATTAGATTAAATATAATATAATATAATATTAATTTAAATATTAAAATGTAATATAATATTATTTTAAACATTATATTAGTATTAAATAAAATATTAGATTAAATATAATATATTATTAGATTAAATATAATACAATATAATATTAATTTAAATATTAAATGTAATATAATAGTAGTTTAAATATTAGATTAGTATTAATATTGAAAGCAACAAATGTTATTCCATGTTTTTATAAGAATAGCGAATAGCAATGCTATTCTAAAAACAGTAGCTATTTTTGTACATCCAAACATACCCTAATATGTGCTGAGCGTACATCATTGACATCGATACTTATGCAAGAATATATATATATATATATATATTATCAAATTAGAATTAAGTACAGCTCTTTAATTTGTAGCTAACTCATGATATCTACTGTTAACTACACGCTGATCTCATTAAACAGTTGCTAATGACATGGAATTCATAATTAGTTAGGAAGCATCTCCAGTGAAATTCACTTTTGGGCCTGTTCGGCCGACTTCCCGCGAGTTACTGTTCACGCGGGAAAAGAAAATTTCAGTTTTTTTTTTCCCGCGTGAACAGTAACTCGCAGTTCAATTCCCGTACCCATTCCCATTCCCAGTAGCCCGCCGAACAGGCCCTAAATTATCTTTCATCTATTAAAAGCTGTACGCACGGGAAAGGTACTTACCTTAATTTGTCTAGAAGGGATTAAATTAAGCATGATCAAATAAAAAAAAATGTTAAAGGGATCAGCTTCATTATGATTCTTTAATCAAGAACAAATGGACCAATGCAGCTTGTTGCCTAATTATAAGGATACATTTATATATAGGCTGTTCCCTCTGGTATTTGCTATTCAATCAAGCATTGAACAATTGGTGTTCATAAGAAGTTAAAATATTAATCTGCTAGATAATTTGGCTAAAGCTATATATATATATATATAGAGGAGGGATCCAATTACACTCTTTTTTTTGACATATCATGACATTGTTTTTTTTATAGTTTAATTTTGCGATTTCAAAATCCAAATAGTCGATCCAAACCGTTCAACATGATTGATATACTAAAATGTGCTTGGAGATCAAATTTTACATTTTTTTGAATTTTTTTACTATTTATTAAGATGGTTACAAAATCGCTGTTTTTCAATGGTCCGAAAACAACGATTTTGTAACCATCTTAATAAATAGTAAAAAAATTCAAAAAAATGTAAAATTTGATCTCCAAGCACATATTAGTATATCAATCATGTTGAACGGTTTGGATCGACTATTTGGACTTTAAAAATGGTAGGTGTCAAAATGTGTCAAAAAAAAAGGTGTAACTTGATCCCTCCTCATATATATATATATATATATATATATATGAGTAGAACTAGGGTGCTCCTAAGTTCACCCAACCTCTTGTGAATTTGACTCTAAAATATATCGAATCGACTTTAAACGATGAATCCAAACCGTTGAAACTCTTCTACCTAATGAGTGATGCGTCTACATGTGAAAATTTTAAAGTTTCGAATTAATTTAATATAAAGTCAAGTGGTCAAAAATTTAAGGTTTATAAATTAATTTTACTGCATTCATTTTTTGGACTCCTTTGACCGCTTGACTCTATATTAAATTAATTCAAAATTTTAAAATTTTCACATGTAGACGCATCACTCATTAGGTAGAAGAATTTCAACGGTTTGGATTCATCGTTTAAAGTCGATTCGATATATTTTAGAGTCAAGTTCACAAGAGATTGGGTGAACTTAGGAGCACCCTAGTTCTACTATATATATATATAGAGAGAGAGAGAGAGAGAGTTGGGCTATGGTACTCTATAGAGTAAAATGGGTTGGTACTCTACGGCACTATATTTTCATTTTAAAAATTTAAACACCCGATCCGAACCGTTGAACATGTTCTTCATATTGAAATGTGCTTGGAGACCAAATTTTACATTTTTTGGAATTTTTTTGCTATTTATTAAGCCACTTTGAAAATCGCAGATCCGATGGTCCATAAATTTTTACTTTTTTTACTGTTCAAAGTGGATCTGAGATTTTCAAAGTGGCTTAATAAATAGCAAAAAAATCCCAAAAAATGTAAAATTTGGTCTCCAAGCACATTTCAATATGAAGAACATGTTCAACAGTTCGGATCGGGTGTTTGGATTTTTAAAACGGAGATATAGCATAGAGTACAAAGCCGATTTACTCTATAGAGTACCATAGTTCATCTCTCTCTCTCTCTCTCTCTTTCTCTCTCTCTCTCTATATATATATACACTTTTTGGATAAAAAAGGCAGTAGCGCCCATTCCATTAGCATGAAATCAGAGTTAAGTTATACAAAATTGTTTTGTTCACCGAGCTTACTAAATTACCTCTACATGGCTTTAAGATGGCACAAAACACAAAAGCTCGTCTTTTGATCACCCACCAAAAAACAGTTATTATCTAGTTTCCATCCAACTTAATTATTTTAGTTAGAAAGTATATATTGTTCAAATAAAAAATTAAAATGTGTTACAAATTTTTTAGATAATGAGTTTGTCATGTTTGAGTCAATTTAAGAAAATGTTCAGCCTATTGTCAAAAAATTAATAAAGTAGAAAGTAGAATTTTAATGGTCCAATGACAAATGACCAATCAAATTTCAAATTGACTCAATTTGAAATACATCATATATTTAAATAGTTGAGAACACACTTTTCATTTATTTTATTTTTAAAGTAATTTTTTTATAATATTAAATGTATATACCTTGAAAATTAACTAGAAGTGCGCACGCTGTAATGACATTTTATTATGACAAAATGAAAAAAAAAAATCATAGTTCTCTAAATATAAGTCCTCCAATATATATCATCTTAATTTCTGCTTTTAAAAAAAAATTATTGGTAGTCCCTACGAAGTTTAAAAAAAAAAGTTACCTCTTTCTTATGATAAATTCAAATTAAAAGACATTAGCTGGAAAAAGAAAAGAAAAACTTTTAAGAGGACACGCCAAATTTGGGGTAAACAATGAATCGTCACATCCACGGGTAATATTTATTTTCACTAGCGAAGATTTTCTTTGCTTGAAATTGCTTTTACTTGGTACAAAGTTTGAAAATGAATTAATTTGCAAATGAATGGTGATAAAAGGGAAGAATTTTGCGAGAAATCTGTTTTGTAAAATGGGTGTCTGTGTCCAATATACGGACATGTACATCCCCATGATAAACCGAATTTTTTATTAATTGAAATTAAATAAAAAAATAGAGAGATTTTAAAAAAATTCGGAATATAAGTAGAACGGGTTAAATAACCCCGTCCCACTTAATCACTCGGTCTACTAACTAACGAACTAAACAACAACAACAAAAATATGGACTACTTATATATATCTAGGAAAGTATTGCACTTCTTTCAGTATACATAATACTCTTTCTTCTTTTTTTGGGGTGCCGGACGAGTCTCAGAAATTTTTTTTTGTTGTTATTTAGTTTGTTTAGTTAGTAAACCGAGTGATTAAGTGGGACAAAATTATTTAACCTGTTATTCACAACTGCGCTAGAAATCATTAAGAGGTGCCTACACATCGAAAATATAAATATTTATTACAGAAAATTGAAACTGAAATAGTAGAATTTATAAAAAAAAAATTAAGAAAATTTTGAACAATAAAAATCTAATGTTGAAAATCAATATTAATTTTAAGTAGGTTTGACTCATTCACTTTTAAATGATCAGAAGAGAATGTGCGAGTATAATAAATTAAGTAAATGAGAATAGGAATAATATGAACAATTAGAGAACTTCAAACTTAATCTTCATGATAAACTATAGATAGGTATAGAGATCTAGTAACACAAATAATAATATTTAACAACTTAATATGATGTCAGGGCATAATTAGAAATTTGATCAAGGATGGGTAAAAAGTAATTAATGGGGAGTCACTGGGGCGTGCGAAGAGCGGAGAACCACAGGATGAGAAGTTTCAGAGCAAACAGGCAAAAAACCGTAAAGGAAAATGTGGGGGTGTGGTTCATGCAAAGTCAGGATAGAAAAAAAATACACCCACTTCTGATACACTCTTTAGGGAAAGAGTGCATCAGAAGTGGGTGTACTTTTTTTAGATGAATTAGAGTTAGAACGGGTGGAGGCACGCACAGAAAGAGAAGGAATTTTGTCGGGAAAAAGAAGAGGGACAGTGAGAATTAAGTCTGGACTATATATTTTGTGGTTAGATTGTTCGAATAAATTTTAGATTGTATGCATAAGAAAAAAAAAATTCTCGAGTAGACAAAAGTCTACATATATATGAGTCTAGACTTTAATTATTTCCAACGTGGTTGCGCTCCTTAATGCTGCTTTTGAAGCACTAAAATGCTCATAAACGGCGATTAATATCTTTATTAATCTTAGATGTGAGGAGATACAATTAATAAATATGATGTAATATTGATTTATTTTATACACCTATATTTTAAAGAAAGGGTATTATATAATAATGTATGAGGCGAAACAGCTTTAGACACAATAATTTATTTTATAATATATTCATGAGGGAGCAGTAGGTTTTAAAGAAAGTAATTAATGAAGGATAAAATTTTATATATATAAAAATATTATATAATGTTGTTTAATAAAGATAGTGATGTTAATAGCATAACCCTAAATATACGATCTCACAACATCTTCAATTAATGTTTTTGACTTTGCTTCAAAGTTTTCAGAATTATGTGCGAAAATGCTCTACCTTAAATTTAGCTGGAAAGAACACTTAATAATTATGATATATTTAATTTTATTTATTTTTTGTAGTTTGATTAATTACGTCTTAGTATAGTATTATAAAAAATATAGAGATGTAGAACCGGAATATTTCATTATTAATTAATTGCTTGATTCATTGCTATTGCTAAATATCTGATCGAGAATTTAATGATATTAATTATTTCAAAATACGGATGTTAACTAACATTGATTACATTTTATGTCATCCTACTACAACACTTCGATGGTAATAAATTAAGAATAAAGAAACTAACAGTAGAGGCCCACAATTAAAAGACAAGGGATCCATAGCATGATACTCCTCAGAAAAATGGACACCTCCATTGATTTAGAAATTGAGAAGTAGTTGTCCTTAAAATTATTGGCCAAAGAAACTAAGAAAGAGAAAGTCAGACAAATTATTGGGCATCACTCTCAATTCTCAAATCATGTTACATCACTTCGCAAGTACTGAGATTAGACTTGTGCAATACCCATGATTATGTAATCATGTCCTCTATTTTTCAGGTCAATTTTTTTTTTTTTGCAGATCATGTTAATTCTATTTGATAAAAGACACCATTGATTAATTGACATGCTTCAATTGAATTGGTTTTAACTAGGCAGTTGATATCTGTCATGAACCTGATGATTGATCAAATTTAGAATATTGTCAGCACAAATCTCATGTTAGATTCTGCTGTTGAATTAATTAGAAAGAAACTATAAAGAAATAATTAGAGAAAATAAAGTAAAGTTAAATTTCTTACTCTTCAATTTAGATGAGAATAAATGTTAAAAATATTCATCCAATCCCTTTCTCTCTGAAAAAAACATACATTTTTAACTCAAAAACAAGTTGAATATTCTACTTTCTCTCCTCCCTTTTCTCCTTCCTATTATTTTTTATTTCATCTCAACTTTTTGATTAAAATTTGGAAATCAAGCCATCCAACTCTTTAATTTTCACAAAAAAATTGCATTCAGATTTCGAACTTGTGACCTCCCACACAAAAACATTATCTTTAATACTAGACCAAATACTGTATCTGAGGGGATCCAAAATGTACTATCATAGAATGCTAAAATTTAAGGAAGCGAAACTCTTGCCACCTATGGACAGGAAAATTCTGCCAACAAGGTTCATCTTTCCATCCATCCATGATCTAAACGGTGATAATTAAGATATAGAGAATATTTGTTTTTAAAAAAAAACACAATCCATACTTTATTTATGACCGTTCATGATCTGGATGGACAGATGGACCCTGATGGCAAGAGATCCGGTTCCAAGGTTTAATTGCATTGCTGCATTTAGTATCTCACTTTTGGTGCCTAAATTAAGGCCATCAAAACCTGAACCAATAAAATAAAAATAAAGCTTAAAATTAATTACAAGGTTAGCTCACCAAACAAAGTATAACTTGGTATTTGTGGGAAATGCTTGTCATGGTGAATGAACACAAGATCCTTTAAGCATTTCTTTGTCAGTCCTATCAGAAAGGTAAAAAATTGGGTGCTCTTTTCCCCCCTAATTAATCAGATTCACACCTTATGCACATGCATATAATTAATTTCTGTGTTGTCAAGCATGCATGCTTGCTCCCGTTGATGCTGTTTTTTCAGATCAATTTCCGGGACATCATGGGTCAATAATGGGCCAAGCAATGGACATGTCTAGTTATATTTCTATAGGAGAGGATATATGGGGACCCAATTTTGCTACCATTGGCGAAGGCATGGCATGTGAGAGACTGAGAGTGGAGTACTCAAGACTCAAGAGGGGTTCTCTCTAAAATTCTCAGACTTATATATTTATATCTGCCTCTATCAAAGGAGGGACACATGTCAGAAATACAGCTGGATTTGCTTATACTTCCTTGCTTTGGCCTGTAAGTTGTAACAAATGATTATAACATAGTGCAATTGTAAATGCACATTCAATTTTCCAGCGTAGCCTTGTACTTTGAAATTTCTTGTGGGGTTCAACAGGAATTGAACGACAAACATATATAGTATTGCACTATAAATCTATTTTATTATTCGCATATTATACATCTCTGAACCTAGCTACCATACAGAACTAAGCATTGGGTATGTTCGAAGCATTATCTATACTATCTACAAATAAAGAAAAAGAATTTGCAAACAATATATCACAAGTATATATGTGCTGTCCCATAAAATGCAAACAGAAAGTATCAATTGATTAATTGAGGTGATTTGGTTTCGCTTATTAAAGTTCATTATTTTGGTAATATACATCAACTAATAAGGACAGTTACCGATGAAATACCGTAAAGGCATCCTTAAAAAAAGAAATACCGTAAAGGTATGAAAGAGCATAGCTGTTCCACTTGGAAGGTAAATTTATTTTAAGTTCTTTGTTTTGTAGGCTTTATTTTAAAGTTTTGATTGGTGCAACGGGTGTGGACCGGATGATAGAACAAATTATGCTATGCTGTGTACATATTTGAAAAAAAAAAAATACTCAGTTTTTAAACTGTATATAGGGTTCACCAATAGGTGGTATTACTTCTAAACACGGGTACTATACCAATTATATAGGGACTATCAACGTCTTTCATGATTCAAGGTTCATATTAATAATGATTACACAGTATTAGATAATGAGTATATAATAATTGGACAACAACTTCTGACCTATTGGTAGTAATCAGGATTAACGCGCCGCGCCCATAAACTTAATATTGGAACTTTTTTTTGACATGTGAAAATTAAAAGGAGTAAATTTTATTTAGAATAAACAAGCCGAAGAAAAATTACACATACGGCTTTGAAAGCAGTTACCAGAATAACACAACACATGAAGTTCAGGGATTTCGCCAATTTTTTCTTTATATTGCGAAGCATGGAGAATTTAACTTGTATTTCAGTGCGTTGAGATTAGTGCTGTTTGTCCTATATAAAAGTTGGAAGTACATGATGATATGAATGAGCCTACTTTGGGTGGTGCTTCTTTCAGTAATTTTTCAAAGGCTATTCACAAAGTACCAGAGAAAGGTCTTCAACAGAGCTTTAGTCTATATTACAAATCATTACTGACATTAATTTATTTTGTAAGTTTACCGACCTTTGTTGTCATATTACTAATAAAATAAACAAATCATCTATCTGCAGTAAAAACCTCATGCAAAAACCCATATAACTCCTCAGAAACTGTTAAAGGATACTCTTCTTGTGGTAAGAGTGCCCCTGGTACTTCCACAAATTTGGTAACCCCTTTTGTACCTTTTAAGGCTTCCATCTCAGCTTTTGACCTCTTAGGAGCCCCGGTAGTAGAAACGACCAAGACAGGCACCTTCCCCTCCAAATCGGCAAACAACTGGAGGAACTCTTCACGGGTCTTGACCGGGTCAAGAAGGCCTGTCAGGAAGGCAGCTGGGACATACCGGGCCCCTTTTCTCATGGTGAGCTCATACCGGTTTTGTACGATGGCAGGTGTCACATTGTTGGGGTCAGCGTAGACATGAGACTTGTATTGGGATTGTATCGATTTTTCGTTGCTAACAAGCATGTTGTACATCATCCAACCGACAGCCGGTGCCCGCAGGGTTCCTCTTAAAAGACCATACCTGTTTATATAGTCCGATGCTAGCACTGGTCAGTAATGTTAATGAAATTGCTACCTTAATAATTTTGCTACTCAAAGTAAAGAATAAAAAATTAGTTACTGCTTGAACTCAAGGATTTTTGCAAACAAATAACATTACTTTAGTAGCTAAACATACAAGTAGTGTACAGGAACCTCATCAGTTGTGCTAAAAAATTCTTACTAATCATTTTTATGGGTTATTCAACAACTCAATGTCCATCACATACTTCTTATATTTTGAGGGCTTCTTTAGAACCTTATTTCTTTTAAAAAAACTACTTAAGCTACGACAAACATTTTCATACTCCGGTACAGAAAATTCATATATCCTTGTTATAAATCCTAAGGGACGTGGTAAGGGAGCCATACCTGGCTTCCATGCTGGAATCTCGACCAAAGACAATAGGTAAGGGACCACTCCATGTAGGTGCCACAGCCGCAATCACTGACGGCTTAACCAAACCCTTTCCAGCTGCCCGAACTGCAATTGTCGCTGCATGCCCCCCTCCACAAACTACCAATTCTCCATCTGCACAATGCAGAGATGTGCATATATTAAATGGGAATAATTAGGCAGACTAATATATTATTACCCATTAACAAACTCTAACAGTTAACTCTGCTACACAGCCTGTCCCAAACCAGGAAAAAGGAGGGTTTGTGATAGGCTTGGCAAGCTAGCGGTAAAAAAACAGCCTCTTTATGGAAATGAAACTCTCATGAATTGGGTAGTAGTAGTACTAGGATGGGTGACCTCCTAGAAAGTCACAGTGTTGCTGATTCCGGTTGGGTTTTATTTCTAACCTACCCAACTTGTTTGGGAATAAAGGCTTTGAAGAAGAAGAAGAAGAAGCAAACTCTAACAGTTATGGTGATTGAGTTTTTTGTTTCTAATAATATTTATCCGAACCAGTTCCAAAGAAAAGCATAACCAAAAAGAAAACAAAAACAAAAAAATAGAAATATGCCCTTTCAAAGTATTTTACAAAACCATGCCTGGCTAAAGCTGTTAAGGTGTCACGCTTCGTAGGAATCACTTGAATTGAATTTTTTTTTTCTCACAATTTGGATTGAGGTTTTTCGATTAATCTTTTATCAGTTTGAACCAAACAAATGTAAAAAATTTAGAAAGACACATATAACCAAGCACTTGAAAATGGTTTTCTGGAGTTAGTACAAAGTTAATCAGCCAAGGACATTCCTCAAAAGGCTGTAGTTTGACCAATTTATCAATAAAATACAAGTATATGCAAAATTATAGCCTTTTGGTTCATACCGTCATAACATAATGCAATCATCTATTACCTGAGCTCTTGACAGGACTGTCAGGGGAGTTGATGAGCTTAACCAAGAAATCCTCCATGACATCAGCATTGTAATTAAGAGAAGGCCGGTCAGAGAAACCCAACCCTGGCCAGTCAACAATAGTTGCACGGAAATTGACAGCTCCTTCTCGGCCCACTATATCTCTCGCCACAGTTCTAAATTCCTCAACGGTGCTTACATCAGAAATAGTTGGCACCATTAGAATGTTCTTCACATTTTCAGAGGATTTCTCAGTGTGTTCTTCATAGTATACATTGACTGAGTTACCGTCAAATTTCCACTGCCATTTTCCGGTCTGAATGGAAAGGTGGATGGTAATAGGGTGATTAGGGAGAAACTCGAAGTCATTTTTTTTTTATTTAAATGGAAAAAAAAAAGATATTTATTGCGCAATTAGAAAACAGTGCCTTAAAATAATTAAAGCAGACTTCTGAATTGAGTGTGACCCAATAAATTGGCAATAATTTGCACAAATAAGCTAGGAGTTGACCTCATTTCATCATTTATACCGAACAGAGTATGAAATTGGGAACAAACTAGAGCAATACTCCATTCTCCTAAACAATAGTACCAATTGAAAAAACAAGATATCCTGAGAGAACCCTGCAATCTGAATTCTCTTCATTCATGTAACGGCACTCTCAATTGTAAGCACAGTACATTATTTTCACCTAATTCCTTTACTAAACTAATTGAGATTCAAACCACGAATACATCTATAAATAAATCTACAACAATGATCACGCAGTTTTTACCTTGGACGGAGAAGAAGCTGGTTCTATCACGGGCGAGGCGACCTTAGATGTTAAATCAAGGGAAGGTGAAGAGACACACCGGATCCGAACTAAGCGGGTTCCCGTGCGCGAGAAAGAAATAACCTGGTGAGATTTCGCGGGTGCTAGAGACAGATACAAAGAAGCACAATGCGCCATTTCTGAGCTTTGGAGCGAGAAGTGGAAACTTCTTTGAGTTGTGAATTTGCTATTGGTGACTCTGCTTTTTCCATGTTGATGGTTTAGTGGCCACTTCTCAGAAAGGACGTTGATATTTTCATTGGGCCATGGGCCAATTGTTATTAAATAAAACTAGTTGATAAAGTATTTTGGGTAAATATGGGCCGATTTTATTTTTATTCAATTGTGCTCATAGTGGGTACTATGACATGGTTGCTTCAAGCCTGATTTAAGCCTACTGGCTTGTTATAGGCTCTCTTTTTTTTTTTTGAAAGAAAAAAATTTGGTGATTTTTTTTTTTTTGAATCGAAAGTTGGCAATTTAAGGGGTTAGAAATCGGTGCCAAAATTCACCTTAGCTGCATTTTATTATGAAATGACTGAAAGTACTGTATATATGGGACATCATTTCAAGGTTATAGCATAAGTTTGACGAAGCATTTTATTTTCTCCAGATATATGAAATTGTGGTGAGTAGGATTAAAATGTTGTACTCCAAACATATCTCACATCTTTATTTTTGTTTTTGAAATTCAAAAAGTCAATTTGAACTGCTTAAAATGACCTCTATATTGAAATATGCATTGATACAAAATGTTATATTTTTGGAAATATGTACAAAATTATTGTTTTATAGAAGATTAGACCATCCAAAAACAGTAATTTTATACATATCTAAATAAATAGTATAAAAATTTCATAATATATGTAAGCACATTTTAATATAAAAATCATGTTGAGCAGCTCGTATTGATAATTTAGATTTTAAAAACGAAGATAAAAATGTAAAGCTTGATTATGACATGAAAGACATTTTAGTTCTACTCAATTATGACATTTTCAAGCCAGATTCTGATACGAAATTCAATTGACATTTTCAAGATTCTGATACGAATTTTTTTCTTGAAGATTCTGATCAGAAGGCAATTTTAAGAAGTTAACCAAATACAATTTATCTACAAAATTCTAGGGCACAAAAATCCAAATATAAAGCATCATGAGATTAGAAGAAGAAGAAGAAGAAAAGTGCCTTGCGTTTTGCTCAAGTTTATTATGGCTTTTAATTTTTCTTGAATTAACCTAGTATTTTTCAATACTTTGGAGAGAAGTAATCTTATGGGCCAGAAGTCATGTCCATGCACATCATCTAGTCTGAAATTTTTAACATCTTACCAAAAATATTTGTCTCCGTTTGGAAATCCGGATCTTGCCCCCTCATAAACGGTGTGACCATATATAGTTTTATTGAATATTGTTGCTCATGTACTATTAAACTTAGTAGATGGCTCATAAGTCAAAATATACACATTCTAGAGAGCTAGGTCTTAGGGGTCCGGATCCCCTAAAATAACTCAATTTCTGTATTTTGAATTGAGACTATCTGATTCGAATTCGTGAATCGTCTTGAAATGTATGCGCTCCACTTCAGAATTCCCGATTTAAAATTCAAAAATTGAATTACTTCACTGGACCTGAATTCAAGTCTTAGGATATTGATGAATTAATTTCAATCCATATTTATTGAAAAAAAAAGAATATCATATAATAGAGAAATGAAGCCTCCAGATAAAAAAGAAATTGACTCAACATCTACAAATTTAGGAACTTTATCTGTTGGATGAAACTTCATAGTTTGAATCACTTCGCTGATAACATTTCGGTAAGTATGGATTAAGTCTCCTTAAGACTTAATCCGTTTTTTTTAACTTCCTTAGCCGCTTAATTCTGCCGAACACTAATTCCTTAATACGGATTAAGAACACCTTCTTTAGCCTCCTTTTGCCCGGATCTTAATCCCCTGCTCGGACCTTAAAACACTTATACCCCCTCCTTAAGCGCTTAATCATTCACCCACGGATTAAGATTCCTTAGCGCTCCTTAAGCTCTTAATCATTCAATCTTAATTTTTTGTTGCCGAACGGCCCATTACATCTTAGGCAGTTTACTATAATGCACATTTATTTGAGTAAAATTTAAACTATTTTGAGCTATTGTGCGTTTTAACCAAAATCAAAACATATATTAACTATTGCTTTCAACTCTCAATTATCCAAGCTCCAAAATAATATATTTCTTTCAGTTAAAATGAACACTTCATGATTATAATAAATGTATCTTTTAACTAATTTTGCATACTTAAAATTAAGTTTTTGAAAAAAAACTATCAATTATTCTTAAATTCTCCAAAATGCACTTCTTTTAAATCATAAAAATCATTTCTTTCAGCTAAATTGAACTCTTCTTTGAACCAAAATAGGCACATGATTTATTTATTTCATTTTGAGAAGTTTAACAAAGTTACAAGAAAGAAAACATTGGATTGGTGAAAACATGTGAGTAACAATAATATTTATTTTTAGTAGGGAAATGTTATTCTAACCTTTGACATAATCTCGCACAATGGAAATTCAGGATGAAATACTAATAAAAAATATTAAAATTTAATTTGAAGAAAATTTTTGAGTTAGTTTTGGGGGTGCCTATAAATAAATTTGTATTTAAATTAAAAAAAAAAATGGAACGCCTATAACTCCACTTTGACCAAAAACAGTAGTCGGTGATTCGGATGTAAGCATCGTTTTTATATGGAATAAAGAGGGGTACAATCCATATATATACTTAATTACATAAATGCGTGCACTAGAAGGGTTAATTTCCCTTTAATATTTTTAGCAAAGTTTACTGACATAAACTTGAATGTCCATATATGAAACTTTATTTCTTTATCACATAAAGCACCCTTCTTTTTAAATGAGAATTGTTATCCATACTTTGTCTAAAAAAATTATTAAACAAATACTAGATATTAAAATGAAAAAAAAATCTATAAAATTATATTAAGAAAATTGAAGATTTAATATTTTTTAAATGCTTAAACGTGAATAATGATAAACATCATAATTAGTCGCACAATAATCATACCTAGGGGCAAGACAAAAATATTACTTTAAAAGCCACATTAAATCTTAAACACATCACACAACACAACACACCCATTTTTCTTCTAAAAAAATGGAGTATAATATATGAATCATTCCATCAAAATAGATGTAAAGAAAAACAAAATTTAATTAAATTAATGGAAATACAAATAACGAGACTTAATAAGAAAGTTTGAAAACTTAATTCTCTTTATATATTATAAATTCTTAAAAAGAAATATAATAAAGAAGTTTGGAAACTTAATTATATATATATATATATATATATAGTTCGACTATGGTACTCTATAGAGTAAAACGGGTTGGTACTCTACGGCACTATATTTTCATTTTAAAAATCCAAACACCCGATCTAAACTGTTCAACATGTTCTTCATATTGAAATGTGCTTAGAGACCAAATTTTACATTTTTTGGATTTTTTTTTACTATTTATTAAGCAACTTTGAAGATCGCAGATTCACTGTGAGCAGTAAAAAATTATGGACCATCAGATCTGCGATTTTCAATATGACTTAATAAATAGTAAAAAAAAATCCAGAAAATGTAAAATTTGGTCTCCAAGCACATTTCAATATGAAGAACATGTTGAACGGTTCGGATCGGGTGTTTGGATTTTTTAAATGAAAATATAGTGCCGTAGAGTACCAACCCGTTTTACTCTATAGAGTACCATAGCCCAACTCTATATATATATATATATATATAGAGAGAGAGAGAGAGAGAGAGAGAGAAGGGATCAAGTTACAACAACATTTTTTTTTCATTTTCAAAGTCCAAATCGTCGATCCAAACCGTTCAACATGATTATCTAAATAAAATGTGCTTCCAGATCAAATTTTATATTTTTTTGAATTTTTTTACTATTTATTAAGATGGGTACAAAATTCAATGGTCTGAATTTGGCTAGTTTTTGTACCCATCTTAATAAATAGTAAAAAAATTCAAAAAAAAATATAAAATTTGATCTGGAAGCACATTTTATTTAGATAATCATGTTGAACGGTTTGGATCGACGATTTGGACTTTGAAAATGAAAAAAAAAAACGTTGTTGTAACTTGATCCCTCCTCATATATATATATATATATATATATATATATATATATATATATATCGAGTACGGCTAACGCGCTTCCGGAAGGATATCGACGATATACTTCCGGCCTCTAAAACCTATCGAATCGGCTTTAAACAACAAATCCAAACCGTTAGATGTTCAATCTATATTAAAATGTGCTTGGAGACCAAATTTTACATTTTTTGGAATTTTTTTGCTATTTATTAAACCGGTTTGAAAACCGCTGTTTTCAATGCTCCAGAAATTTAATAAAAACAGCGGTTTTCAAACCGGTTTAATAAATAGCAAAAAAATTCCAAAAAATGTAAAATTTGGTCTCCAAGCACATTTTAATATAGATTGAACATCTAACGGTTTGGATTTGTCGTTTAAAGCCGATTCGATAGGTTTTAAGAGGCCGGAAGTATATTGTCGATATACTTCCGGAAGCGCGTTAGCCGTACTCTATATATATCATAAATTATTTATATGAACAAAATGAAAAGATGGATGTGTCTTTTCCACTTCCACAAGCATGACTCATGAGGTAGCTCTACAAAAGGTAGCAATTAAACAAAACTTGTAAAATAGGTTATTACACCAAATGAGGTGGAGTTAGCTCAAGGTTTTGCATCAACAACGACAACCCCACACCTTTCTTGTTACCTTTCCACAACTGACGCCATCTTTACATTGACTAATTTCTCTAATCTTGTTTTTTGTGTCATGTATTTTGCAATGCACACATCAATGATCAATGCACGTTGCAACACACACCCCCCCCCCCCCCCCCCCCCCCCCCCCCCATTTGGGAACTAATTTGGGATCAAAATCTGCTGAAATTCGAGATAATGAATAGTAACTCTAAAATTCGAGATCCAGCTATTGAATTATTTCGAGATTCGTACACAGAAAAACTAGCAATTTTGAGATACGTGCACAGAAAAAATTGGACGGTTGGATCTCGGATTTCAGGAATTTCAGAGTTACTGTTCATAAATCTCGGATTTCAACAGATCTGAATCCACTAATTTGAGCTCCTTTCAAATTGATTAAAAAGATAACAAATTGCCTTTACAGGAAAAATAAAATAAAATATAACAAGGGTTGGTCTTTACTCTTTAGTCATTAATGATATAAATTTCTATTAGTCTTCATGCAATCCATTTTCATACTTGTTGTTACTTATTAGTGTAGAAATGAAAACTACTTAGGTAGTACATCTATCATGATTTTTCATTATTGGGCTTCATTTTTTTATTGGAACAAGTTACAAATAAGTTATTAAACATTAGAACAAGCATTTTTTTTTTTTAAATGTATCATCCTTTTTTTTAAGAAATTTGTCAATTTCATCTCAGTCAAAATAAACATCTCACACCCTAGAGGATCTATAACAAAATAATTACTATACTTGTCAAATAATACAATGATTTCTCACTTTTAAAAAAAAATGACATGTTATAAAAGAAATAATATATTACTTTTGAAAATTACACTCAATATCCATTTTGTCTTTTTGGGTTGGTTTGCTTGTGTAGTGTAAGAGTATCCCTTTTTATTATTGCAAATAAAATTTGTCCTTTGCTCCTCTATTATTATTCCTTCCCAATTGTCACTGTATGTCAATTTCATAAAGGATCTATCAATTAGCAGCGACTCTCCAGTATAGCTGCACTGGAGATCTCCATAACTGGAGTGTCCAGTTTTACATGATCTAGTAGTAATAACAAGTGTTTTAAAAAGTGGTAACAGAAATCCTACCCACTTCCACTGCAAATAAAAGCGTTTAAAAAACATGTATCTAAAAGTTCAGAGTTAAAGAAAGAAAAAAAAAAACTAAGTGGAGGTGCTTGATTAATTTTCACTAAAAGTATGTACAAGTGAGATTAAATTTTAGGTAGAATTTCACATATATTATTCAAAAACTTTGAAATTACATAATTCTACTCTCATAATTTATAATATCGTATTTATCCTTCTAACTTAAAAAATCCCTTGTTTTCATTCAATATAATTTTAAGATACATCATATACCTAGGGGGTGAAAACATGTGGATAATATTCAATCTGTATTCAATCTGTATTCGAAAATTAGATACGGATATTTGATATCCGAATATCCGTACGGATACAGCTAATATGATTTAAATTTTAATTATTTGTATTCAAATAGTAGATATATATCATATAGTTTAATATATATTATAAAAATATATTAGTCACCATTATAATTAGATAAATATTATGAACTTTGATTTTTGGATAATATTTATATATTCTTTAATATATATCCAATTTGATATGTATTTGCTTCTATATATGTCGAATATCTGATCCGTTTCCGAAAAATAAAAATGAATTCGGATATATGTGTCCCATTATCCGCTCCGTACCCGATATGTTTTCAACCCCTACATATACCTGATCATTTCTTCAGTTGAATAATAATTCAAATTAAACTTTCAATAAGTGGTTAGAAATGAAAAGGAATAGTATGATAAATGATCAAAAGCAATGAACAATGTACAGGGGATTTTCCTGGTCATCGTTTTTTATCCAATATATAGCAACACTGAAAGGTATGGGCCGTCAATTCTAGATCTAATGGTTTCAATTTGATAGACTAATTTGGATGGCAGAATCGTACTTCTTCAAATCACAAATATTATCAAATATGGACGATGATAGATTAATACTCTGCTAACTAAATAAATGTTGGTATAAATTTTCAGAATATTCGGATAGTTATAAATTAATTAAAATAAATCAAATTGAAATAGAGTTATCCGGATCGTGCGAAACACTGTCCTTAAGCGTATTCCGTCTCATCGTGCAAGATGGAACCGCAACCAAGATAATCCAGATTTGTTGCTCCTTAGGCACGCCATGGAAGTAACTAACGATAACTCCGTAATATCCAGCATGGATCATAATTTTGTTAATCGAGATAAAATGGTAAACTATTATGTGGGAGAGTAAAGAAAAGATATATTTTTCTTTTTCTTTTGAATAGAAAGATGGAGAGCATATTCATTGTATGGTTTTTCCGGAAGAGTTTTTTTTTTTAGTCAATTGAAGGGGTACTTGTATATATCTAAAAAATGAGAGAGAGTACTTAATCAAATTAAAGAATTCATAAAGAGAAATTAATGAGATATAAGGTATCTCTCTGTAACGCCCTTTGGGCTTCATGAGACTTAATTATTTTAGTATAATTCTAATAGGCAACTGATCCAAGAGAGAAAAGTAACGGAATCCAATAATTAAGAAATTGAAAATTTTCAACTAAACCCTTAAGTTAACAAATATTATAAATGATGATTTCAAGCAAATTTATAGAAGAGAGAATTTTGAATTTTTAGAACTCAAGTTCCAACAATAAACACCTTTTCGATTAACGGAAGGACATTATAAATTGAATTTCTTTTTTATAAATCATAATTAAAAAAAATTATGAAACCAACATCATTACTTTTTTTTTTACAAAAACTATAAGAACTGAAGTGTCATTTCGGTTAGTCATTTTTTTTTGGGACCGAAATGGCGTTTCAGCCCCCATATGGTTTTAAAGCTTTTCAGAAAAACAGATGTAGCCTTCGGTATTACACCCATGGACCGAGATGTCATTTCGGTCCAATGTTTTTTTTAGCCTGGGCTGAAATGGTATTTTGGTCCAAACTATTTTTTTAAGAAGGTAAGAGAGAAGAGGAGGTTGTATCAGTTGGAAAAAAAAAAAAATTATGGGACTGAAATAGTATTTCAGTCTGGTGATATTTATGGATTTTCTGTGATCACTAGTATGAAAAGTTGTGGAATCACATGGGGCCGAAATATCATTTCAGTTCCGAAAAAAAATGACGGACTGAAATGGCATTTCAGTTCTTATGGTTTTTGTAAAAAATAAAATTAATCATATTGGTTTCATAAAATTATTTTTTTAATTATGGTTTATAATTTTTTTTTAATGAATTTCAGTTTGTACTGAATTTTGATCTCACGATTTTGTATATGGAAAGCAGTATCTATTTATCTTAGCTAACTGTATTGTGTGTGGTTCTTTTAATATAAAATGATGACCAAAATCATTATCTTACCTCAGATTCACAAAGACATTGAGAGCATAATTATATAAATTTTAAGAACTTGTCTTTTGTTTAGTGACAAAAACACATGACTCTTATGTAGAAGATTATCAGTTCAAAACTCACAAAGTTGAGAAATTTTCTATATTAATACATAGAGATTTGAAATGTGTTGAATAGCTTGAATTTCAACCCATATTTCAAAAAATATAAATTTTGTCCTCCTACTTGATTAATGCTTCCGATTTTATAGGGATGTCATTTAGTCAAACTAAATTGTTTGATTTTGTTTCTATGACTACAATTCAATAATTAGTAGTTAGTACAATATCGTATATCATAATAATATAGTCATATAGATGCCCCTCTGCAAACGCATACTCATTTACTTTTTAAAGAAAAAAATGTCTAAAAGTAACTGGGAGCTATTTTAAAATGTGAGGGACTAAATACCATATATAATATTCCCTAAAAATAATTTGGAAGCAAGAAAAGATTCCTTCGATTTTTTTCCTAGTGCCATAAAAAACTTAAAAGGATCGGATATATCAATTGGTGATACCAAATCAAAGGAATCAAACTGTACCTGCCATTTTCAGGGTCTGAATCTGCTGAAATCCGAGACAAATGAACAGTGTTTCTGAAATTCCAGCAATTCAGATCCAGCCGTTGAACTGTTCCGAGATGCGTCCCTAAACTCGAATTTCAGCTGATTTAAATTCCCATTTTCAGAATATGGTCGCAGAAATGATTGATATTTAATAGGGATACAGCCAGCTAAGTAGGCAAAATAAATTCAATTTGAGTTCATAATTTCTTTGGTACATTAATAGCTCACAACATCCATCGTTGTCCCTTTTTTGCTGTCTTCTTTTTTCTCTATTTTATTGACATTCTTTCGGTTTTATTATCTGTCTTTTTATTTATAATTTCATCATCATTGTATCATGCGCGTATATTCCAGTTATATTAATAGTAATTGAGCTAATAGGAAACGAAGTGCTAAAACTGAAAGGGTATTTTTTAAAGATACCGAACAATGTGTAATATTTTAAGTTTTGAGTTGTTCAAAAATTCAGAACGAAATAATATTTGTCTTCCTAATTTCAGATAATATTGTGCCGTTAAAGAATGTGAATCCTATGAAATTTTTTGGACAATACATCCAACCATTTTTCATTGGCCTCAACAAAAGAACTTTAAGGGTCTGATCGGTTGTCTAAAGAGGAGGAAATGAGAACGGGAATGGAAATTTTTGAATGACCAAAATACGGTGCGCGTGAGCTGATTTTTGTGAAGTCTAAATGAATTTTTTTTCTCATGCACACAGTAAACAACCAAACAAGCTCTAATTCTTTCTTTACTAAATGATAAATAGACATAATTTGTGCGAATAAAATCTATTTTAAACTCCACGGACTAGTAAAATTTATTAGATGCAAAAAAGTGGTTTACATTATTTCCCATTTTTAAAATGTGATGATATATTGGAACTATAATTAATTAGATATATTTTGTCATTCCTACTTGGTTAACGTTTCTGATCTTAGGAGGATCCATTCATATATAATATATTAACATGACAATGTTGATAGTGATAAAAATAATTTGTAATTTTTAAGTTCGATATTTAAAATATGATACAATATTTATATGATATATATGAAAAATGATAAAATTGTGCAAGTTTTATCGTTTATCAAACAACATTAAACTTACAATGTTATATATTTAATGATCTTTGATGGGATATCAAAATGACGCTAAAAAAATACATAAAATTTGATACAAAATCAATTCATAAGTCCACCTATATATCTATAAAATCTTCCAATCTTTAAATATTTTTAAAACATGTCCAATTGGCCAATGAATAATTTAAACCCATTTGCAGGTGTCTATATCAATCAAACATAATAGCTTATAATAACAATTATAATAAAAAAAAAATATGTCTAAATCTGATTTAAAGAGGTTGCAACTTTAAATATGTAGTGTTCACATTAAGAGTTTTAAATTCCATCTCATACTAAAAAAAAAATATTCAGTCAAACTAGTTAATGATTGCTCTTGATGCAAATCCTTCTAAATGCTCTTAACTATAATTTTTTTGTACATTTTAAACACCAAAACTACTGTTTTCTATATTGAATTAACATCGCCATCACTCATTATTGGCAAGGAAGCGAAATTTCCTATAGCCAGTGATTAGCTCGAAACAAAATTGGTACTGTTAGAATCAACCAATTTTTCATTTGCTGAACTGTTGATTCAAAATGAATTAAACCATTTTAGTTGTTAAATAGAAAATTTTACAATTTCAATAACAACAGCACAACGACGACAGAACATACTCCAGTATCTATATAAATTAATAAATATAAAAGAATTTGGAAGGAACAAAAGGTTCCTTTGATCTTCATCTTCTCTTGTTGTGAGGCCAAAAAAGGCTTAAGATTCGAATTATTTATTATTTATCAAGTGGTGATGCAAAATCCAATTAATCAAACTGTACCTGTCATTCTGCCAAAGATAACGGGGTCTAGAGAAGAAAATTTACTGATAGATTGTCACGTCACGTCTCGGTGTGTCACGTATTTCTTTCTCTAACGGAGTTGCAAAATTTACTGATAGGGACATCCCAATTGACAACAAAGATAAATTTTGGTTCGGGAGTTTCGTGGCAACTGGCAGAGGAATTGCTAATGACCTCCATTCTCGTCCCCCTTGGTGTCTTTCTTTTTCTCGCTTTAATTTTTTTTTTTTTTGAAATTATGGATTAGAGGTCAAGCCACTCAATATATTTTCAAATCTCTATGTATAATGTAAGAGGATTTCTCCACTTTGTGAATTTCGAATCCATGACTTTTCATATGAGAGTTATGTGTTTTTGCTACTAGACCAAAAACAAGTTCTTTTTTTCACTCTTTAATTGATCTTCTTTCAGTTTACTTATTTGACTTTCTTATGTATCATTATTATCTGGAGGCTTGACCTTCATTTTTCTCTCAAAAATAATGTTTGATCATTATCATTAATTATAAAAGAGAGTACATTTCAGTTTTTTTTTTTTAATAACTGAGTTAATCAGAAAAAAAAAATGAAAAATTTAAAGGTTTACAAAAGTTAGTTAAATGAACCATCTACCTAACATATAAAGCAATAATTTCACAAGTTTCAAGATATATGTGTACGACACCAATTATTGAAATATTACGTTTCATGTGAAATGTCACAGATTCAAAATTATATATATTTGCAAAGGTTGATATTAGAAATATATACTTTCGTTATGTCTGTAAAGTATTGGTTTGCAATATGTTTTGAAAGCTTAAACATCTTATAATTGCAGTAAAAGTATTGCTTTAAAAACTCAATTACGAATTTTTTTTAACATGTTATAGTTTAAATGGAAATACTGAATTTTTTTTTTTAAAAAATTGAATAAAAGTTGGAGATCAAGTTATCTAACTATTTAATATTTATAAGAAATTTTTCTCTTCAGATTTCAAACCTGCAAAAATAAACATTTTTTTCAAAACTATAAAAAATATATTAAAAAACGATTAACCCATGAGGGTTTCTAAAAAAATACAAACTCTCTAAAATGAGGAGAGCTAGCATACGAAAATAATTAAGAGCCCTCTGATCATAGTAAATAAGAAAAGATAACAGAATAATTCTTACAAGCCCTCTGATCATACTAAATAAGTAAAAATAATAGAATTTAATGAAAGAAAGTGTTGATTTTACGACACAAATTTTTGCTTACAATTTAACACTATCTGTAATAATAGATTTAGAGATGCTTCTTACATAATTTAATTGTATATAGATATCTTTGAAATGGTTGGAATTATCTGCTTTTGAAATAATATTCTTTATTTAAGTGAATATATGATTGAATTTTATGACCAAAGAGTCCTAAATGTTAAATAATCATTCAATAAAAGTTGGAAAGCAAGACCCTCATCTATCTATCTCAAAATAAAATAAAAGGTGTTATAAAAAATTTTCACTGTATTTAGTTCATAATAGGATGAATCATGAATGCTTATGTAAGTTGTCACTGCCCTGACCCCGAATTAATTAATTTATTGTTTCGTCTGTTGCTTAGGTATGTTTGGATGCAAAATAAAAATAGCAAGAATAGCAAGAACAAGAATAATAGTTGTTTGTCTTATTAGAAACAGTCTATTTTAATAAGACAAAAAAAATTGATTCACTATTCTAACTATTTTAATCCAACCAAACACCGAATAGGCTATTCCGAATAGTCTAATTCCAAAAATAGCATATTCTTAATGGGTGCGTTTGGATGGATAAAGAATAGCTACTATTCTGAATTAGCACTATTCCGAGCTACTATTATATGTTTGGGTGTGTTTGGATTAGCGAATAGCCACTATTTGTTGTTTGTCTTTTGTGGATAGACTATTCTACTAATTCTTTAAAATGTTGAAATAGCTACTATCCTCAAACTTAGAATAGTTACTATTCTTACTCTATTCTTGATTCATCCAAACGCACCGAATGTATCTAGACTTGCAGGAGTAATGTTATATTCATAATGTATTTTTTTTTCATTTCTATTTTGCCATTTCCTTTTAATTCATAGGCTTGCAGGAGCTTATGTCATTAACAGGTAGGGGTCTGGTGACTGGTAGTGGTCTCTACCAAGTATTTCAATAAATAAAAATAAAAAATAAAAAAAAAACCAGTAGGGGCCTGGCCCGGGTGGCCGGGTGTTAGGTAAGTGGAGACTGGAGACTGTTATCAGTAAATGACCGATGACATGCCAATGGACAAATTTGAGTAGGATGAAGTAGACAGCTTAACATTTAATTACAATCGATTGTTTTCAAGTTATGTCTCCAGATGTACTTAACAATTAACAATTAATGGTGTTTGCAAGGGTTGGCTATCCATCTTGCTCTACGGACATTTATTAGTTTCAAAATTCAAATTGCCCGGTCTTAATATGGGAACTAAATCTGCTGTCATTCTGAAAAATCGCAAGGAGACTGCTTTTTTTTATCCAATTATTAATTTTTTAAATAGCACGAATCTCAAAAACAATTAATTTTTATGTACAAATTTTAAAAAAATAATAGTTAGATATGAAAAGACAGAGAATTACATTTATTTTCTTTAATATATGATGTATTAATTTGTTGCTTTCATGTGTGGGCCATAGCTGACTGTACTCAAAAGTTCAATTTGTTACTTTTTTTTTTTTTCTGGTAACAGTTATACCATAACTTGCACTGAGTCTGAGAGTGAGATTTTATGGAGAGAGGTTAGGGTGATATGCATATTCCAAAGCAGCTCTATTATGGATTCGTATATTTATTTCTAAAATTCAAACAGTTGATGTGACCCGTAAAACATGATCTGCATATGAAAATGTACTTGCAGATAAAATTTTACATTTTTTTAATATTTTTTTACTATTTTTTAAGATAGTTAAAAAATTACTTGATCTAAAATATCATGGCAATCTAAAGTAGTGATTTTCCAAAAAAAAGTAAAAAGTTATAAAAACTATAAAATTTGGTATCTTTAAACATTTTTATTTGGAAATCATATTTAACTTTTCGGATTGACGGTTTGAATTTAAAAATAAAGATATGAGTCCATAATCTAAGTCTTTAATTTATGTAATCAAACTTGTACCTAAAGTTGGGGTGATGATATTAAAACAACAATTTTTTTTATTAACACAACATTATCAATATATTTTATGATATAGACATTTTTACCCTTCATTAATTAATTCCTTTAAAAACTGATTCTCTCTTCCTCTATTATCCCATTATTTTTTCCTTAAAAGTTATATTTTATCAAAATTTGTTTCTCTGATGCTATTATATGATTTATTTCCTTAGAAGTTAGATTAATGCAATAAAGATTCTTTACTTGTTTTCATTAATTGAATATTTCAGATTTTTTTAAGAGAACTATAACAACGAATGATTATATTATATTTTTAAAATCCATCATTATTATGTATATCGATTTGTTTTATCCAACTTCACAATTTTTTTTCACAATCTACTATAAAAAAAAATTGTTTTGTCACTAAGAAGTTGATTGCTTTCATTTGCATCATTCAAAATTTGATTTTCAAGATTTTCTTCCAGTTGATTAGGAGATTGATCCATCTATTCAATTAAGAAATACAAAACATCAATAAACAATTTTAATTAAAATAGACTATAGATAATAAGTATCAAAATGAAAAAAATTATAAAGTTTAAAAATTAAAGCGAGATATGTAATAGATCCAATAGTCTTCTTTTTTTTAGATAATAAGTATCAAAATTAAAGTGACTTTATCATAATATAAAAAATTACAAAAAAAGTTAAATACATACCTTGACTTAATTTGGTTTGAGTGCAAATTAATTGATGTTTGTGCTTGAAATTTCAATTGATTGATGGTTTTCGTGAAGTTTATAGTTGTATAGTTTTATGAAAAAAAAAGAAGCAGTAAGATATAATTAGCTCAATGTAAAATAAAATAAAAATGGAAATAAAAATCTAGCAATTATAGAAATCAAATAATTTAATACATGATCAAGATATTAATTACATTAGAGAAAAATATGGTAATTAGCAAAGCATTTAAAGAGGGTCAAAATTGTCTCTACATTAAATTTTATTAAAGATGTTGTGTTAATATAAATCTCTGTGGTGTCAATATGCCTACCCCTAAAGTTGTACCATAATTTGTTAAATATGGTATTTTTAGGTTTATTGTTCATGTTAGTTATAGTATAACCACCCATATCTTAAAGCCAGTCATTGGTAGTTTGGGTTGTTGATATGTATTCAGTATTCCAAAAAAAAAAGAAGATTACATGTCCCAGCTCCAAACGGAAAAAATAAATTAATCACATTTAAAAGATGTGGACATAAAAAAATTGGCAATGATAACTACATTAAAATTATTTATGCATATTACAACTATATATAAGTATTACGACATTATCTGAGTTAGCAAGTTAGCAGGGTCTTTCTCGATTTGTACAGTAGTCAGTGTAGCGCACAATAATTAACTACTTTTAAAACTTCAATACCCACCAACTATATCTGTTATCACAGAAAATCCAGAATGCCACTCCTGCAACCTGTGGAAGAGATGAGTTTGGGTCCGATGCCCATCAGACTCAAATTGAGTTCGATGGCTTCATATCCGTCCGATCTACTTTAATATCTGTGCGATCGCTTAATATCCGTGCGGGTAAGCTTTAATATACGTGCGCACGAATTTTAAAACAGATCGGACGGTTATAGAATCCATCGGATGCAAATTAAAATCCCATGGGCATCGGACCCAAATTTAAGTCCCTGTGGAAGGCGTGTCAGGAGCACATTGGTCAGCGCAGTGCATGAAGTGCGTGTTGGCCACGCCCATGCGAAGACCGAGCCCCACCGACGCTCGACTGCGTATCCTCTGAGATATCTCAACTTTTGCGTAACTGACGTATACGGCTTATTCGGGGATAGCGCTGGTGCAGTATTATTTGTCCTTCAAAATTCTTGTAGAACGTATTTGAACGGTTGAGATTTTTTAGAAAACACTCAAAGTTTGAGATATCTAAGAGCATGTGAATATTGCCGACTGCCGACGCTCTCTCCGCTAACGACACGGATCGTTCGTGAAACAGTTTCAGCGGAATATCGAAGAACATCAGCTACAGGAGAGCAGTTTGGGTCCGATGCCATGGTACTCAAATTTGAGTACGATGGGTTTCGTAGCCGTCTGTTCCGCTTTAAGATCCGTGAGCACGGATATTTAAGCGGACACACAGATTTTAAAGCGGACCGGACAATTATGAAACCTATCACACTCAGTTTGAGTCCGATGGGCATCGGACTCAAACTGCTTTGCAGCTACAGATCCATTTTCCGATTTTTTTTTATAAACTATAATTAAAAAAAAAATCAGAAAACAATATGATTACTTTTTTTTATAAAAACCATAAGAGCCGAGTTAACAACTCGGTCCGATTTTTTTTTATCAGGAACAATTTCAGTCCCGAATTGTTTTACAGTTTTTACGCAGCCGACCACAGAAAATCCTAAAAGAAAAAACCTTCGGGCAGAGTTGCCAACTCGGTCCTGTATAAAAAAATAGTTGGATAGAGAAGAAGAATATTTATAAGCAAAATCCTAAAAAAAAAATTTGGGATCGAAATGCCAATTCGGTCCTGACTGAAAAAAAAACATTAGGCCGAGATAGTAACTCGGTCCCTCTGCGTTACACCAATGGCTACACCATTTTTCCATAAAAACTAAAAAACAAGGCAGGCCAAGTTGCCAATTCGGTCCCTGATAAAAAAAAATTCAGGCCGAGTTGCCTGCTCGGTTCTTATGATTTTTATAAAAAAAAAATAATCGTATTGTTTTCTTAAATTTTTTTAATTATGGTTTATAAAAAAAATTCCCCATTTTCGTTTCAGATTTAGATTTGCTTCATTTTCAATGATTCACATCCTCTCCAATATTGCACAAGATAATCTTTTACAATTAGTGAATTTGGACCATTCTTTTTAACTTGACACGAATCTCAAAGCCCAATAATAATGCTCCCTGTAATAGCCCGAATCCCAAAGCGATGAGATTTAATCTCAAACCGTAAAGTGAGGCCCAGTATTGGAGAGTAGTGTATTACAAACGGGCAGGGCCGGGCAGGGCAGGGCACGGGCGTCACGGGCGTCACGGGCACATGGGCACACTGGCGCGGGCACCGCGGGCATTTTTTTCAAAAAATCTGCCCTGCCCGTTTAATGCCCGTGCCCGCCGCGGGCGCGCGGGCAGGACGGGCCAGACACCGCGGGCACCGCCGGCAGGACCGGGCAAAATTTTTTTTTTTCTGTTTTTTTTATAATAAAATATAAATTAAAATTTTCTTAAATCAATTACTTTAAAAATAATATGTCAAATGAATTTAAATTGGCATGAATTTGGATTTATAATTTATTGGTTTTCAAAGAAAAAAAAACAGAAAAAAAAACAGAAAAAAAAACCGAAAAAAAACAGAAAAAAAAATAATTTGAATAGGTTAAATCAATTACTTTAAAAATTCAAATCTAATTACTTTAAAAAAATCTAACATATTCAATTACTTTAAAAAAATCTAACATATTCAAAACAATTACTTTAAAATAAGAAAATATAAGAAGTTTTATAAAATTCCATATTAAAGTCGAAGGTTCAAAACTTAATTGGAGATCTCTAATGGATATTAAAAATATTTGAATGGTTTGATCTCAACTTTATTAAAAAAAAAAAAAAACACCATATTAGAACTGCTTTTATTAAATATGATTTTCCAAGAATTCAGTAAAAGAAATATTATCATGCCTTTCATCAATAAAATATAATTATTCTAAGATACTAATGACAACATATCATGTGATGTGCTAGTAATTTAAATCAAACTTTTTTTATGTTCAAATGGTATACTTAAGTAGGATTCAAACATCACATCCTTTATCTTAATCTTCGTTTTAAATTTTTAAACATTCGATCTGAACTGCTCAATATGATCTCCATATTAAAGTGTTCTTGGAGACCAAATTTTATAAACTTTTTAAATATGATCTCCATATTAAACTTTTTTGATTGATATTAATGTTGTTAATAAAAATTTCGGCAATATTCCAATTTGAGTGTCATTGATATTTCATAAAAATGGTCATTCTATCTCTATTATTAATTTTTTTTATGTTGATGGCGGCTTCCAATTTTAAGGAATAAAATTAAATTGAAAAATTGTTGATATTGTGCAAAGCAAATTGAAAAAAATATATATTGATTTTAACATTAATAATACTTATGAAATAAAACAAGGTAACTGTGTACTAGCGGCGGAGGGATGGGTCGCAGATCGTTACACTGTGTACTAGCTCGAGGTGACCATCGTGGATCGGGCACTTCCAAAGGGTCCACGCCGGGGGCTGGCCTTCGGCTCTAGGTTCGGTATCCATACATTCAGGATGAAAGTGGTACCTGCAGCGGCTACACTGTATCATGTACTTCTTTAAGCCTGGCTTGACGCACAAGCGACAGATTCGCTCGGGATGATCATTGAGCGGTGCTCTAGGGGGAGTGCGCGGAGGGTCTAACATCTTCACATATTCAAAAAAATAAATCTAACATCTTTTATTAACCTATTAAAAATAAATCCGAAATTTAAAAAAAAAATCTAACCTATTCAAAACAAATCTAATTACTTCATATATTCAAAAAAATAAATCTAAACCCTTTTATTAACCTATTAAAAATAAATCCGAAATTTTAAAAAAAATCTAACCTATTCAAAACAAATCTAATTACTTCACATATTCAAAAAAATAAATCTAAACCCTTTTATTAACCTATTAAAAACAAATACGCAAACGCAAACACGCAAACGGAATTTTTAAAAATAAATCTAACCTATTTTTTTGAACCTATTAAAAATAAATCCGAATTTCAAAATAAAATATAACATTTTCTAAAATAAATCTAATTACTTCACATTTCAAAAAAACAAATCTAACGTATTTTTTTGAACCTATTAAAAATAAATCCGAATTTCAAAATAAATTCTGACATATTCTAAAATAAATCTAACTACTTCACATTTCAAAAAAATAAATCTAACCTAATTTTTTTAACCTATTAAAAATAAATCCGAATTTCAAAATAAAATCTAACATATTCTAAAATAAATCTAATTACTTCGCATTTCCAAAAAAACAAATCTAACCTATTTTTTTAACCTATTAAAAATAAATCCGAATTTCAAAATAAAATCTAACATATTCTAAAATAAATCTAACTACTTCACATTTCCAAAAAATAAATCTAACCTATTTTTTTAACCTATTAAAAATAAATCCGAATTTCAAAATAAAATCTAACATATTCTAAAATAAATCTAATTACTTTACATTTCCAAAAAATAAATCTAACCTCAAATATAACTACTTAACAAATTTAACAAATCTAATTACTTAACATTCAATAAATCTAACATTCAATTTAAATTCTAAATTTATCTACAAAAAAAAATCTAACATCAAATTTAATTTTTAAATTACTCTACAAAAATAAATCTAACATTCAATATTTCAATCTAACAAAATTTAATCTAGCAAAATTTAATCTAACAAAATGTAATCTAACAAAAATTAATGTTACCTTTTTAATTTCGCGGGAAAATGTTCGAGAATAACTTCATAATTCCGTTTCCGTGTTTGCGTTTGCGTATTTGTTAAACAACTATATTTTTTTTAACAATAAAATTAAAATTGGAGAATAATAAAATATTGAGATTGAGATTGAGAGAATGAGAGATGAAAATATTGAGAGAGATGTGAAAATATTGAGAGGAATGGGTGTATATTTATAGAATTTTTTTTGGAGGGATTAAAATATGAATTTCAAAAAAAAAAAAAAAAAATTGAGAGGTGGGGCAGTGGGGGTCCAGCTGGGGGGAGAAGGAGGGGGGGGGGGGGGGTGGGGGGGAATTCAAATTCAAAAAATTTGAATTTTCGGAAAAAAAAAAAGGGGCGCGGGCGCGGGAGCGGGCGCGGGCACGGGCAACGGGCACGGGGGGCCGGGCAATCACGGGCGGGGTTCCAAAAAATCGTGTCCGGCCCGTTTAACGCCCGCGCCCGCGTGCCCGCGGCTGCTCGCGGCGCGGGTGAGGGCAGGACGAGCACGGGCACGGGCAGGGCACGGGCAGGGCGCGCCCGCGGGGGCAAAATTAGAACACTATTGGAGAGTAGTTGAATCCCATTTTCGAACAGCAGAGATATTTCAATAGTAAATCCTTTGCAAAATAATCAGCTGAAAATTGGAAAATCCTTTGGAAAAATTCGGCTGAAAATTGGAAAATTGAAAAAAAAAAAAAATGGAAAATTCAGCTGAACACCAGAGATATTTTATGATGTATTACCGTTGCTATTAATTAGTTTGACTGATTAATATTTTTCTGAGCAAATCAATCTCTCTTCTCTTGTCTTGTCTTGTTTTAATTAGTGTTTACATTATTCAGCTTTAGTGTTCTTCATCAATTGTCATGGTATTCTTGTTCTCTAGCTTTCGTGTTTAGTATGATAGTTTCATATTAATTCCACCATTTGATATCAGTACGTACTCACCTTTTCTAATTTTAGTATCTATCTTATCTAGCAATATTTGTTCGCTTTAATTACTTGGAGTAAGATTTGGTTTAATTAAGATGCTTTCTTAGTCATTTAATCTAGCAATAATTTTCATCATATTTAATTTTAGTACTCACCTACAAATCCTTAGCTTAGTGTTCAGTAAAATGCTCTCATATTCATTTTACCTCTAACCTTAATTAGTTAAGAATAATGCTAGCGTGCTATCTGTAGCATAGTAACATGTCGTATTACCTCTTCAAAAACCTATTAGATATATTTTAATAGCTAATTCAAACTGATGAAATCAATCTACTACATAGGTGATATATTTATATGCTAAAATCATAATGTTTTGAATTCATTTGGTATAAAGTCAAGTGGTAAAAAAAAAAAAGAATTATAAGTTAATTTTTAATACATTTATTTTTTATTATTTTTTTACCACTTGACTTTATACTAAATAAATGTAAAAATTAGTATATTTTATATGTAAATACATCACTTGTGAAGTAGACCGGTTTCAACAATTTGAATTTCTCGTTTGAAGCCTACTTAATAGATTTTTAAAAAAATAGTGCAATATATCACTGTGCTGCAAATAGCACACCAGTCTTTTCTGTTAGTTAATATGTCTCTATATTGATTGTACCTAGTCCTAGTGTTCCCTTTGCATAGGCTTAATGTTTAACTTACCTAACATTTGCATTTATGATCTTATATATCTAGCCTTGGTGTTCTCATCATTTAATTTTAATGTTCTCGCGATGTTCCTGACAAAAATTTACTAGACGTACCAGTGCCATAATTTGCTGGAAGGCATACGGAATACTGCCAGAAGTTAAACGAGGTAAAAATGTACATTGTTCAACTTGTGTCCGGTGAAAATATAAATTTTTAAGATAAATATGAGAATTAAGCATTTCAATTTTTTGTTTAAATAAAGTTGTCACCCAACTAATTTAATTAATATTCATAAAAGATTTTCTATTCGAATTTTGAACCTGCAATCTTTCACACATATATCATTTTCTTTTTACTATACCAAATACTGATTCTCTTGATTTTTTTTTTATTTCTACCATATTTAAAAAAATAATAAACCAAAAACCATTTTTTCTGAGAGTTTCTAAATGTGTTATGTCCGCCCATCAAATATGCATACCAAATTGGGCAAGTCCGCTGTTCAAAACGACGGACACATTATTTATTTTTACAACTCTGGCACTGAGCGAACTTCTGTATATCACGTGGCATCTTCTTTTTTTTAAGGTTTGCACTTTTACATATTCAACCTTTATATTTCTAAGTTTTATAAATTAGTCCGAATACTAATAAAAATATTATAATTATTACTAGGTATTTAATCCTCTACTATTGTATCTATTAATTTATCTGACTTTTGAATATTCAAACATTTTAGAATATGGTAGAAATAAAAATTTTGGCTGATTCTCTAAGCATTCTAACTTTAAATATCTACAATAAATCTTCAATTAGATTTTATAAAAACTCTGACAAAGAACATTACCTTAATCACCACAAAAGTAACTAAAAATAATAATACTAAAAGGTAGCAATCTTGAAATATTTGTCCTCATTAATTCATAAGAACAACGATTAACAATAAAGTAATATATTTATTACCTCTCAATAAAATTGTGATTGATTCATAAAAAAAAAATGTCACAATTTATGTTTTATTTTAGAAGGAACAAACAAAAATGCACACGAATTATTGAGGAGTTAATGGCGCATAAAATCAAACTATTAGGAAATAAACTTTGATATTTTTTTATTGAATGTAAATCATAGTTAGGTCATGGGTCCCGATCGTGAAGTCGGCTCAAACCGTGTGCATAAAAGGCCTGATGGGAACATTTTGAAAATTATAAATGTTCTTGAATACCCTCATATTATTTTTATTTATCAATACTCACGATGATACGAAGAAACTCATTATTAAGGGGCATTTTAGCATAAGGTACTGTTTGACGAGCACACGTTGCTTGTGAAAAACTTATTTTAGATATAAAAATTCTTCTTTGAAATTGAAATTTTTGTTAAAAATTTAAAATCAAAGGAAAAATGAAAGTGTAGCTGCCTTTTTTTTTTCTTTTTGTTAAGAGGTTTGGTTAATTGAACTTCAATTGAGAAATATCTTTATTTTTTAAATTCACATGTCTATGTTATGAATTCATATCTTTATTTTTAAAATTCATACAGTCGACCCAATTGTTTAATTTGATCTTCATATGAAAATATATTTGAAGATTAAATTTTTTATTTTTTAAAATTGTTTTACTATTTTTAAAATATTTAGAAAATAATCTAATTTAAAGATTATGGACCATCCAATAGTAATTTTCTACCTATTTAAAAAATAGTAAAAAGATCTTTAAAAAAAATATAAAATTTGAAATGTAAGTACATTATCATTAAGATATTGTTTGGACTTTGGACCATCAGTTCAAATTGACTATTTAGACTTTAAAAACTATAAATATATATGTCATGTTTGGTTGTGGAGTAAAGTTACTCCGGATAAAATTTATTATTCCGAGCTAAGACGGATTAAAATAATCATATTTGATTAGAGTTTGACGGAGTAAGCTAACGAAAGAAAAATTATAACATGATGTTACTCTAACTACAAGATCCACAAGTAAAATAACTTAATTCGAAATAACTCAAATATTACTTCATCTTATTTCTTTAAATTTACTACTAGTTTGACTTCTTAAAAATGGAACAAAGAGTTTACTCCACAGTCAAATATAACCATAGTGCATACCGACTTCAATTTCCGTACGTGATGTACAGACTTTGTAAAGTTAATGGTACATTGTTCTCTGACAACTTTTAATCATAGCCGAACACTTAGGCATATAAAGAGTCCAGAGAGGAGGAACCTCATAAAGATTAGAAAAAGAAATCGTACACCGTGGGGAATCTAATTTTTATATATTCGAGCATCTAAAAAAATGAAGCTCGACATTTTTTTTTCCTCTAATAAAAATGAAGCTCGATCTGTAGGAAGTTTCTATATAAAAGCTTATTAACAAACAGGGCGGGCCAAAGCAGAGGGTGCTTAGTTATTATGTATGTTAAATTTTTTTTTTTTTTTTTTAGTTTTTGTATAGTTCAATCCCCTTATTAAATGTTAAATGTTAATTAATTAAAATTTTATTTTATAGTTGTGGAGATTTGATTTCAAATTGTGATTTTTCTGAATATTGTATAGTAAATATGTATCCAAGAATCCTTAAATACTCATTTTCTGTTTAATCCTTGAAATTTTTAAAATTTGGTTCTGATATTTTTTTAAAATTAATTTAAATTGATATTATCGTGATCGATACTTAAAAAACTGCATAAAACTTTGAAGAGACAAGAAAAAAGGTTCATTGGAGCAAAATAAAAAAATTATTTAGTATCCTTACTATACTTATAGAAAATTATGATTATTCATCAGGGCGAGAAAAAGGATGCAAATACAAGCTTTTCTTATTTATGATTATTTTTTTATCTTGGGATTAAATGTTCCCTTGAAGAATGCAAATTTGAGACCAATTTAGCACTAATTACGAATTCTTAGGATCAAAACAATGCTATTGAAGTTTAAAAATCAAAATGGAAAACAAGAGATGCTTGAAGAATCAATCGTTTATTAGAAATTTGCATTAAATATCTGGAAAATAAACACAAATAAGAACTACAATTTAACTAAGGCTACACTTTATAAGAAGGATGTTTGGGTTGTAACAAACATATTTTTTTTATTTTTGATATACAAGTAATGATCTTAGAGGCTACTTTTTTTAAAAGAAAAAGGAAACTATAAACCTATTCTTACAAGTTTCAAATTGTTTCATTTTTCTCTCTGTTCCCTCTACTTCTATAAAGGAATTATAGTTTGTGTGGAAACCCAGAGCCAAATATATATAACAACAATAATACAATATTGAAGACATTTTGAATTTAATCCGCTAATTTTTTACTTAATTGTGTTAACAACACAAAACACGAGTAATCAGTAACTTAAAACCAAATTTCAACATGTCATATTCCGAGAGAAAAAAAAATGACCTCATTTAGTGCGAGTTGGAGATCGCAATCAGTCCAAAACAAAATTATTGAGGAGTGAAAAAATGAAAGTCAAGACCGATTATGGGATCCTAACCAACATAAGAGAAACCCGGATTCCCTGTGGTGACTACCGAAACCACTGAAATTTTTATTAATAAGAATATAAATAAAAAAATATCGATTTTGGGAGAGATTTTGCGTAGAATTTCAAAAGTGAAAAAAACGTAATTGTTTATAACGTTCTCTGAATGTGATTGTCTATAACGGTCAGATTAGCGAAATATGATTAGCGCTAATTAACACCAGAAAAAAAAAGTCTGGCCGTTATGGACTATAACAGCCAATTACAGTGTTTTTTTTTAAGTTCAGTTCAACTCAATTCTATGATGGTATGGTCGGAAAAAATCACTGTAGCTGGCCGTGATCGTCCATGACGGCCAGATTTTTTTGTTTTTTTTAAATGCATTAATTAGCGATAATTTAATTTTGCTAATCAAGTCGTTATAGACAATCAAGTTCAGAGGACGTTATAAACAATTACGTTTTTTCCACTTTTCAAATTCTACGCAAAACCTTCCCCAAAACTGATATTTTTTATTTGTATTTGTATTAATAAAAATTTCGGATACCGTGTACTGTGGTTTTTTTTTTTTTTTTTGGCAAACTCACCAAAAGTAAAAGAAAAAAAAAAAATAAACCGTTCAAATCCCAGATCGGCATGACTCGTTACAGCATGTGATGCCCTTAATTCGCCATAGAACATTGAAGCCAATAAAAGGCGCTTACTTATCCCCAACCCAAGTTCTCAAATCTCAGATGGTTTTGCAATTTACAATTTTCCGTTTTATGGTAGCAGTGTAGCACTATAGCATTAATGGGAATTTGTCATACATGCTGTATGCTTTTACAGTTTACTTATCCGTCAATTGTCAATTAGCACAAATTGCATTAATTGGAATTTGGCATTTTAGGCCCATTAATAGTGCTGGTGGGGCCAGATCGAGCATACATCGCCAAATTATTTTCATTGTCAGATTTCCATTGGAACTCTTTCAAAATAATAATAATGCAATCTTAAATTGAAAGAGCGTAGTGTACCTAACAAAAACAAGTCTACTAAATTCGTAAAGAAATCAACAAAAGATATTTTCTTAGTTGTCCAATTAGAAATTACCTATGTTTCCTTTAATAATTTTGGGGAATTCACCTATTTTGCCAAGGAGAATTAGCGGGGTGTATGAGTGAAATAAAAATAAAATAATAAACACCCTGTATGCTTTAACATTTAATTATGATTAAATTGATATGTTATGTTCTATTGGGTTTTCCATTTGAATAAACTTACTTAGGTGGTTCTCCTTTATTATAGCCCTTTGCTCAAACCGCACCTCTTACTATCCCCATCAAAACTTTGGTGCGACCTCACATTCCTCTTTCTCTCCTTCTCACACCTTTAACACCCAAATTCACAATTCACACCTATCCTTTTAGATTCTCTCTTTTCTCTATCTCTCTCTCTCACTCTCTCTCTCTCTCTTCGCATGTTTGTCTTGTTATCTTTGTCCTCGTTTTGAGCAGAGCAGAACAGAGCAGAGCAGCTTATTGAGTGCGGTGGAGAGTCTCTGTTTCATGAAATAAATGAGCTTCAAATTATAGCTGGATATTTGAAGAATCTTACCATAGTTGGGTTCTTGGAGGATTGATACCAGTGATTGCTCTGCTATCTTTCAGGTATGGAATCATTTTTAGGTGGAACAATTTCTATTTTAATTATCAAACAGCAACCAATTTTCTCAAGCACGATTAATGTTGATGTCTCTGTTTTTCCTATGAATCTAGTAAATTACTTTGGTTTCGAGTTTATATTATTAACTTTATACTCGCTCAGTAGTGTATATTTTACCATTTGGATCATTTATTTCTTAGTTATATAATTTTTTTTGAAACCCATTTATTTCTTAGTTATAATTCCAATATTCATAGGAAATGATACCTGAGAATAATTGTCGTATTTGACTTTTGTTGTTCTTTTTTGACTTTTTCCGGTGCAACTGCACTTGCCTTGTAGTTCATAACTCTATTACTATTTGAACTTTCTTATAAACTAGAAATTGATGTTGAACTTCTGGTAAAAACAGAGAGTCACTATTCCTTGCCGTTCAAAGTTTTTAATTGAAACAATAAAAATATTAGAATAGAAGTAAAACAATAGAAAGGTTGAATTGTATATTGTTTTGTGGTCAAGCTTGGCATCAACTTCTGAAAAGTTCAACCTAGTCTCTTTCAATATATATTAAAAAACGAGTGAAATCGTGTATGTATGAGTAACATAAAGTTCCTCCGCAATAGAATAATATTGTAATATTTCATACCAAAAAAAATATTCAGTCCAATTGATTTACAAGGACAAAATCGGTATATACTTTTTTTTTTTATTCTGAGAATTGTATGTACCTTGTTTCATGCCTTTCTGTTTAAGATATCTATTTTTTTTTGTTTTAAGAATAGTAATCATATTAATTTTTAAGACCAATCATAAACTTGTTTAATTTATTTGATTAATTGTTTTCTGATTCCTGTTTTAGCCATAAATAATATATGCATCTTTTTTTTTTCTTTTTCTTGCTGACGTGCTGAATGTAACTCGATTGAGCTTGAATTTTATTTTGAGTGAATATTGACTCCTTCAATGTATTTTAGATATTGAAGACCGAGTCTTCTTGATCTGATTGGGGCATGGTGATGGAAACTGAGATGTAGAGAAAGGCTTCTTTTTTCTTTTTCCAAGAACTTCGGGGCAGTATGGATACCGTGAGCTCAAACACAAATGGGACTAACACAAGTTCAATCTCAGGCGGGTCGTTTAACGGATTGTTCTTCAAATTATTGATTTTTCTGTTAAGCTCGTCAGTTTTTTGGGTTGCTCTTTCCCTGGGAGTTTTGATACATTTCATATTCAGATATGTTTTCAGGTATAAAGCAATCTCATATTCAGATATGTTTATCAAAGGACATTTGGCCACTCTGAAAGTACCTGTGTACCAATCAGCACCAACCAGATCCCTAATTGTTAGGTCTCAGTTTGATATATATATATATATATATATCTATTTTTTTTCTTAGCCTCTTTTCTGTTGAATTGAGGTTCTGTGTATAGGTTAGTGGTTAATTTACAGATTAGGCTTGTATTGGAATAGTATATGTTAGACTGGTACCAGTATTTACATGATCTACTTTCAATCTTTAATTGCCATTTTGAAAAGCTCCTCCTAAAACATTTTTTTTTAATCTCATTAATGTTAGGCCAAAGAAGAACGAGTCAGCACCAAAATTCTATCCTGAGATAGACAATTCATGTGATAGAGATCGCTTCACAGGATTTGATTACATATGGGAGCATAATCATGAGACATTTTGGAACAATTTCGCTGTGAATTACAGTGTAAATGATCCAAAGTGTATGGACGAGTTAGGCAAAGGTAACTCTGTACACGGTGAAAAATTTGATTGTTCCGAGGATAATGAGAAATTAACTTCAAGTTTGAGCTTCAAATTCGAGCACCAAAAGTTCGAAGAATTTTGCGAGTCTAAAGGGTATCCAATCAAGGAAGAGGAATCACCTGATTTTAATGAAAAATCCATTTCACACAAGCCACCAATTTCTAATGAATCACCGACTTCAGCAAACATTCAAAAATACCAAATTGTACCCGAGAGAAATTTGAGAGGGTTTGTCCAACAACCCGAAACCATGACCATATCTATCAGAGAGAATTACACTGAACCAAAAGCTGAAAAATTATCCAGGAAAAAAGAGAAGCTAAATATCATATTAGAAGAACAGATGGTTGGTGAAATCGAAAAGCTAGAACCAATAGTTGAACCCGAACCCAAATCTGATGTCATGTCAAAACCTGAATGTGAATCTGAACTTAGAATTGAACCTGAATCTCAACCAGAGAATGAAGTCGGAATGGATCTAGAATGTGAACCTGCACAAGTCGTAAAACATGAACCAAAATCAGAATCAGAATCAGAATCTGAACCAGAACCAAAACCAGAACCAGAACCAGAACCAGAACCAGATCCAGTAGATGGTATAATAATTTATATAGATAAGAAAAGAGATCTGAGTGAAGGTTTTGGCAGAGAATCATGGAGTGAAAATAAACCGGAATACACAAACTATAAAGAAACAAATAAACCTACCGATTTGGGTACTAATATGTTATCCTCAACTGATGATGTTATAACTGAGTCCATGCGAAAGATCACAGGCAGAGGTTTTAACCCGGTAAATGAGCCTATTGAATCAGAAAAAATACCTTCTGACCCAGAGATACCCTTGGAGATACCAGTGAGGCTGAGTAATAAGCCTGCTCCTTTACCAAACAGGAGAAAATTAGTAAGGAGAAAAAGATCCATACAAAAGGAAATGATTTTGGAGAAACCAGAATTTAGTAGTAGTAGTAGTAGTCCGAGTACAGTTTCCAGTGAGAGAGGTAGACGGATGCTAACAAAGAGATATGTATCGGAGGAGTTTTCTAGTTTTGATTCAGATTCTCAATCGAGTGTAAGCGATGGGTATTCAGTCAAGGATTTAATTGTCGATTCAGACAGCGATTGGTTCTTGTCAGAAAAGGAATCTGATAGCTCCCCACACAAAAATTACAGTGTCGAGCAATCAACCAATCTTGTGAGGCATACCTCAAAACCGATGGATCGTCTCAAAGAAAATGAGAAGGGCCGAGCACAATCATTTTACGGTTCTGAAACAGATTCGAGTAATATTCCAGCACAGATTTCTTCCAATCACGATCAACCCGATGAATTTAATGCTTGGTCAGAGAATAATTCCAAACCTGAATTTGATGTGCAGAATCAAGAAGAAAAGGCAGAAACAGTAGTAAATGAAACGGACATAGACAAATTCAGAAAAACCAAGGATCTAAAGGAAACAAACATCGAAAGCAACAGATTACTGCCCACAATAGTAACAAAGGACTTGAGTAAAAACACCCAAATGGCTATTTTAAGCCAAGAGGATGAAGCAACAAGTGAGAATTTGGACAGAGAAACTGAAACGGATACTTTTAATCAATATGAAACTATGTCACCGAGAAAAGATTATGCTACTGAAAAACCAACACAAGATACTGAGAAAATCAACATAGAGCAAAGCAAGTCAACAGACAAAGGCAAGGAATATTTGGATGAAGAAGAGGAGGATGAATTGGAGTCACTTTGGGAGCATCAAGATTTGATCGAGCAGTTGAAGATGGAGATCAAGAAAGCGAGAGCGGTCGGTCTGCCCACTATTTTGGAGGAATCAGAGACACCAAAAACGACTGTTGAGGAATTAAAAACATGGCATTTCGATGAGAAATTTCTGCACGAGGATCCGATGGATGAGTTGAACAAGTTTTATAAGAGCTACCGGGAGAGGATGCGCAAGTTCGATATCTTGAACTACCAAAAGATGTATGCTGTAGGTATGTGTACTTGGATTTCTTTTTTTTAGTTTTTTGGATTTCCTTTACCCGTTTTGCCCCTTGAAAATCTAGTCTTAATTTGAATTTTTTTTTTCCTATACATTCTGAATTAGAACCAAACAAAAGTAACTTATTTCTTGGTGCGTTGCAAGTGCCCCATCCAGTACCAAGCAAAATACTGAACCTTATCTTTACTAAACTTGATCCTTTATCTGAGATATTGCAAGCTAATTGTTACCACCTTACAGAGCATCTTGTAATCCTAAAACTACTTTTTGAGAAACTCATAACCCATAATTTTCCTTCTTTCTAATCAGGTTTTCTACAACTAAAGAACCCGCTAGAATCAATGGGCTCTCAAAAACCATTAATCCCGACAATAACCTCCATCCTCTCACAAAACCTCTCCAGGCGCCGAAAATCCACTGATGACCCATCAGAGCGGTTCATAAAGGAATTACGGTGCGATCTAGAGATGGTTTATGTGGGGCAATTGTGCCTCTCTTGGGAGTTCTTGAGGTGGCAGTATGAGAAGGCTCTTGAGATGCCTGAGTCCGACCCGTACCACTCCCACCGGTACAACCAGGCAGCCGGCGAGTTCCAGCAGTTCCAGGTGTTGGTCAACAGGTTCATCGAGAATGAACCTTTTCAAGGACCAAGGTTGCCTAACTATGTGAAAACCCGTTGTGTTTTGAGAAATCTCTTGCAAGTGCCACTTATAAAAGGTAATGCTGAGTATATTGAGTGAATTCATGATTTCCTTTTCATTTCTTTTACCAGTATGTTCTAGTAACCAGCCCAAATTATTTCTCTCTTTTTTTAATTGAGTTATGAGTTGATACCTTATGCATGTGGATGAATTGAGTGCTCAAATAGCCTCACTCAGTCACAGTTAAGCAATTATGTCAATGTTTTACATCAGCAAAATCCGACTTGAACATCGATAACTATATTAAGTTAAAAAATTGTCGTTTCTGGATTTGTGCCTTTACGATATTTACTATTCAAAGGACATTATAAAAATTGACTAAAATCATGATGTTATTGCAGAGGATAATTTGAGGGAGAAACGGGAGGATGACCAAAAAGGGAATTACATCATCACAAGTGAAGAACTGGAAGATATAATGGAGGAGAGTATTCGGGTTTTCTGGGAGTTTGTTAAAGCTGACAAAAATGAAATGCCGGTAATTTTGAAGGGTTTGGTGGGTCCACAAGTTGAGCTCCAGGACCCGTCAGACTATGATTTTATGATGCACCTCCATTCTATATTACAAAAGGTATTGATTAATTCTTCCTTACGGGTTCTCAAAAGAAGGAGAAATAAAACAGCTTCTTTTGTTTCTTGCTTCAAACCTGTTTACAGAGAGGCCAGTACAATGATGCCATCCTCAGATTTTGTACCAGAAATTGTCCTCTAAAAATTTACTTATAACACATGGCCTCATCTACTTTCCCAATTCAGTACCTGTACCTGATTAATATGAAATAAAATTGAAAAAAGATGCTCTGGTTAGGTACTTAGCCAATTCTAAATTAATTACATTTGATTCCTTTTCATGGTGCAGAAGGAGAAAAAGTTGAAAGATCTTCTGAAAACGGGCAACTGCCTAGTTAAGAAGTTCAAAAAGCCAAAAGAAGATCGGTCAAATCAAGATCTCTTCTTCTCTCAAGTAGACATTAAATTGGTGTCAAGAGTGCTCAAAATGCCGAAACTCAGTAGCGAGCAACTTCAATGGTGCCATAAGAAGCTTGATAAGATATCATTTGTAGACAGAAAGATTCAGAGGGAGCCTTCCTTTTTGCTCTTCCCTTGTTGACATATTGGTTTTACTTTCTTTTTTTTTTTTTTAAACCTCTTTGGTATATAGTTAAAGGGGATGATCATGTACAATAAAGGTAGTTTATTTTAGGAATGATTAATTAAGGATTTTGGTACAGTATTACAGGTAGATATTTTTACTGCGATGTATTTGCAAGCAGCTTGCAGACATTTGAGTATATAGAAATAAGAAAACCGTTAAATTTCGTACATGTTATTATAAATTAATGCAAGGTATCCATCAATGCAGCTTAATTCATGAGGTCATTCCCCTTTTGCAAAGATTGAATGATTTCATTATACTGCCTGAGGAATATACTGATTTTGTGTAGAACTAAAGTGACACATTTTGACAGCCAAAGAAAGAAGTGCACAAATATTTAATGTAATGTGGATGATTAAACACACAAAATGAGTTTGTGCGTAGCTACCTATCTATGCCGGGCAGTAGTATTTATGCACAGATCTACTCAACTGTCATGGAGAGATGCAATGGTCGCATATATACATGAATACATGATGAATGAACATGAACTAAATAGGAATTGCGCCCACTAAACAGAGAGGCAACACCAAGCTTTCAATGTAGGATAGCCACTACAAGTTGGCAAAATTAATGCAAAATAAATTGACATATGTAGCTGAGGTATGCATGAAAAAGGACCCCAAGATAAAAAGAGGGTTTGCTATTTGCCGATTTTTTTATTAATTGAAATAAAATAAAATAAATATCGAAAAAGAGGATAGGTCTGACTTATTTTCGAAAAAATAAGTAGGACGGAATAAATTTCAACGTCCTTACGGACGGGATAAATTACCACGTCCCTGCTAATGATAATCCCGCACCAATCTAACCACTAATTAACTCAAAATCCGGAAAAAAAAAAAATCTCAGGGACGGGATGGATAATCCCTTCAGTGACCAGTGACAAAAAAAAAATAAAAAATAAAAAACTAGAAAACTTAGGTTTGATTTTGGTTAAATAAAAAAAACTTAGAAAAATTATATTTACTAAATTATGTTTCAACTATAAAAACAATTATTTATTTTTCAAATGACTAGATTAGTGGTTAGATTGGTGAGTGGTTAGATTAGTGTCATTTTTTTAATTGCACTAACTCCATTACATCAATAGTTAATTTGATGTAATGGAGTTCTCAAAAAAAAAAAAAAAATTAGGTTTTTCTAAAAAACATAATTTAGTCATTTGATGTAATGGAGTTCTCAATAAATTAAATTAAAAAAAAATGTCTATGTTATCGGACACATAGATAGTCTACCAATTAAATTCAAATTTAATGCAATTAACTATTGATTAATAATGTATCAAGATCAATGATATAGAATTTCAAGTCATTTGATATAGCTAAAACATAAATAAAATCTCATCATATTTATAGATATAATATCTAAAATATAAATCATGTCTATAATGTTAAATTTAAATATAAATTTTATTTTTAAAAATATTACTAAACTAAATCATTGATTTTTAGTTGAAAAATAAATTATTGTTTTTATAGTTGAAACATAATTCAGTAAATATAATTTTTCTAAGTTTTTTTTATTTAACCAAAATCAAATCTAAGTTTTCTGATTTTTCTTTTCTTTTTTTGGTCACTGTTCACGGACGGGATTGATAATTTCGTCCCTAAAATTATTATTTTTTTTGTCACTGTTCACAGACGGGATTATCCATCCCGTCCCTGAGAATTTTTTTTTTCGGATTTTGAGTTAATTAGTGGTTAAATTGGTGTGGGATTATCATTAGCAGGGATGTGGTAGTTTATCCCGTCCGCAGGGACGTTGAAATTTATTCCGTCCTACTTATTTTTCGAAAAAAAATCAAATCTATCCTCTTTTTCGATATTTTTTTATTTTATTTCGATTAATAAAAAAATCGGTTGCTAATTGCTGTGTGTAGTGTGGGACCATTTTGCTTCGCGCTTGCCATTGATTTTACTTCGTCATGTCTTGGTGCGCCGTTGTTTACAAATGTGAATCCTATACAACTTTAAAATCTATGCAGGATGTCAGGATCCATACCTGTTCACACTTTATCCCGCGGAGATTGGTGGATGAATAAGGCATGGGCATGAGAAATGTGGTCAAATAAAATTTTGTATTAAGTTTGCACTCAAGGTGTACAATAATAGGCCTTAAGGGCTCGAGCACATTAATACGATAAGCCCATAGCACTCTCCCGTTGTCATGTTTGGGCCCGTGCATGTCTATCTTTGTTAGTTTGTTTGACAAACAGGGCTACACAAAATGTCGATAAACTACTTACGTAAGGCATTAAAACTGAACCTAAAAAGGCCTTAAATGTGCTACAGATTGAATTCGACATCAGGCCTGTTTTAGCCCAAAAAGATAGGACTTTAGACCTTTGGATATACTGATTGAATCCTGTCCGTCTATTCTAGGTCTGCAGCGAACTAACCCTTTATAAACCTCTAGCGATCTATCTTTTAGGGTTCTTCTGGAGCCGTAACTCGTTGGAGGAGAGGAGAATAGTGAACGACGAAACAGGCGGCGCGGCGAAATGGTTCAGCGGTTGACATATCGTAAGAGGCATAGCTATGCCACCAAATCCAACCAGACCAGGGTGGTGAAAACCCCAGGTTAGATCTATCTCCTATACTTCTTTTCTATCCTCTTTTTATGTGGCATTCTATAATTCAGATCTTGTTGAGTTGGGACATTTTGGATTGTTTCTTGGCTTGTGCAATGATTATGTGGTTTATTTTGGTGGTCTAGGTGGAAAGCTGGTGTACCAGTACACGAAGAAGAGAGCTAGTGGCCCCAAATGCCCAGTGACTGGAAAGAGGATTCAAGGAGTAAGCAATTCTTCTCTTGTTGATTTTTTTTCTTGTGATTGTCTTAAACATTGGTATTCATATTTAGCCCTTGCTTGGTTTGCCATGATATAAGCTAATTAGAATTAGTTTAATTGAAATGTATTCTAGTAGTCGTTTTCATTCATTATTCAGGAAATGCACCTTTGTTTTCATTTTGATCAGCTATTTAAGCTATATTTTATTTGGAGATGATACCTAGCTATTCCATAGTGATGGTTTTACCCAATTCATAATGTTTTTCCTCCATCTGTTGTCAATTTTATTTGTGCCTTTTGCAATTGCTTGTACCACAATTTCTTGACTGTAGAATCAATAACTTAGTATTATGCTATCATAAAGATTGGTTCAGCCTCTTGTCATTTATGAAATGCATTTTGCCAAAATATACCTGAGACTTGTAACATCATTGTTCACCATCACATGGTGCCCTGTTTGTTCAAATTGCCTGTTTTATCCCATGAGAAGGTGTTTATCTTGTTAAATCATATATAATTGTCATTTAAAACAGTCCTCTAAAATAGTTTTGTTTTGATGTAGATTCCTCACTTGAGGCCCACCGAGTACAAGAGGTCAAGGTTGCCTAGAAACAGGAGAACTGTTAATCGTGCTTATGGTGGTGTCTTATCTGGAAGTGCTGTAAGAGAAAGGTAAAGTACACTTCTGTAAATTTGATAATAACCTCTGTACCTATGCAAATCTCAAATTGCTAGACAAAAACATCTTATGATAATCCTACCAGGATAATATCATGGTGTTATTTTTGCTTTCGTTTATTATTTGTCCTTTAATTTTTGGTGGGGTGGGGGTTGGAAATTGAATGGGACCAAAACATTTCTTATAACTTAGTAGTTGGCAACATATGCATTACATTAATTTGAGGATGATTTTGATTTGGCACAATTTATTCTACTCAAGTAAAATATGAATGCACATCTACTTCTTTACCTATGTTTATGCATGCATTTTGTTGTGTTTCTGGGATATGTACATTAAATGTTGCGAAAAATATGCTTATTACCTGTTGAAGGTGATAAAAATGATGGATAATATGTCAATTGAAACCTAATGTGGAAATAATATTGTAGTCAAAAGTGGAATTTATTTGTTCATTTAAACTGGTTTCTGTATACTCACAATCTCTTATATTGGAAAGTATTCAAGTCAAGTTGCACTTATTTGCATTTGCATTGTAATTCTATTCTTAACACATTCTAGATTTGTAAAAAGGTAAGTTGTCCTTTTTTACAGGATCATCAGGGCTTTCTTGGTTGAAGAGCAAAAAATTGTGAAGAAGGTTTTGAAACTTCAAAAGGCCAAGGAGAAGGTATCCAAGAGCTAAATCCATGTGGAAAATGAGAATTGAGTCTTACTTTTAGGCTCATATATTTTTGTGGTGGCTTATCCATGATTAGTGGGTTTACAAAGTGTAGCTCTTTTTATGTACGGTGAGGTAACTGTTTCATCTAGTGAGTGTTTTATCTTTTTTTCTTGTAGTGGTAATGTCCATCTCTCTAGGAGTTTTGGGGCACCTGATCCCTCTGTTGCTTTTGTCCATGTTCTCAAAACATTTTGTTTGTCTGTTATCCTTTTGACTATACTCTTATCTTCTCTTTTTGATAATACTTGGCATAATTGTTTTCGGATATTATCTTTACTTGGTTCTTAATTTTGGGGGTTCAAAATTTCATGGAGGTGTATGCACTAATAAAACAGTTAAATAAAAAGGACTAGTGGGGTTTGCAGTGTTATTTTTTCTATTGTGCTCAAACGACTGAATCGAATGACATTTACAGTAACATGTGAAGCAATATGAAAAGAGAATTGCTGATTTTAAACTGCTGCTTTTTACAATGCTGTTTGATCGTCACGTGAATTTAGTTTTTAACTTCTAATTTTAGTTATGTTGCTACTAATCTATGCACAATATTACTAAATATAGTAATTCTCTATTTATATAAAAAAAATATAACTATCAGATAATTAAATAAAATAGATCGAAGGAACATGAGATTTTTGGCACCCAGTTATTGTCCCATGTAGGGGTGAAGGGGTGAGTAAACTGTTCATAACTCGTTCACTAAAAACGCATTAATAACTCGCTCATTAAGAAACTGTCACATTTAATCCTGTTATATTTAATCTCAATTTCTTAAATTAAAATAAAAATAGAATAAATAAATAAAATCTCCTAACCTAAATTTACGCTCCAGATCAAATTTGCTGTTTGATTTTGTTAAATTTACTTGTGGACAATTTTTTGTTAAATTATGTAATGTTTAATTATATTGGATTATGATAATTTGTTAAATTTTATAAATGAAAATTAGTTTTTGAAAATCAAGTTTTTATTTCTTAGCTTGCTAATAATTTGTGACTTGCTCATTTGCTCATAACTCGCTCGTTAACAACCCGCTTCTTATCAACTCGCTCATTATCTCTCATTAACTAAATGAGCCGGGCATGAGCATACCCCAACTCGCTCATGCTTAGGGCTGTCCAAAAAGCTCGTAAGCTCGTGGCTCGCTCGCGACTCATATTGGCTCGATCGGTAACAGCTCGTTCGATAGTGGACCGAGCTGTTAACGAGCTGGCTCGCTAACAGCTCGGGCCAAAATTAACGAGCTGAGCTTTTGCCCAGCTCGGCTCGCCAGCTCGGCTAGGCATCAATTTGTGAATTTGTATGAATTTGTGTGTATTTTATACTATCAAGCTTGATCCAGCTCGGTTCAGCTCGGTCCAGTTCAGTCCAAAAATGTTTGTAAAATTTATTTTCTTCTTAAAACAAGATCCAACCAAACCCAGTGAGCCAGCTCGTGGCTCGCGAGCCAACTCGTGAGCTAGCTCATCACGAGTTTGAGCTGAGATTTTAGCTCGCGAGCTGTTAACGAGCTGGCTCGCTAATAGCTCGGTCCAGAATTAACGAGCTGAGCTTTTGCCCAGCTCGGCTCGAGCCAGCTCATTTACAGCCCTACTCATGCTCACTCATTAATCAGTCCTAGTCCCACGGCACCGTTTCTTATAACCACAGAAAACAAAAACAAAGCACAGCACAACGTTCGTCTCCATGAGAAAATTAATTAAGTTTTCTAGGCTGAAAATTTCAAGCGATGCTTGTTCTGCGTAAGCATCCATGCTGAAGCACAAACAGAGGGATCTTTGTGTCATCCAGCAGCTTCACACCAGTTATGTCTTGTTCGAAATGCTCAAAACAGCCTGAGGAAGGCAGCCATCGACCCGGGTTTCTGCCTATGGAACAAGGACCCTAATGTGGGCACATCCCGGTCGACCCATCACCCTGTCTTGTAGTATTGGGATGGCCAATTAACTCTTCGAGTACGTTTTTGCTTCCTTTTGCTTCTCGTAATGGCTTTTTAGTACCAGACCATCTAGGAGAATCATAACCTCACAATTGTTGAATGTTGGCATCCCCAACCCAATACAACAAAAGAAAATCTAGCTAGTCCCAAATTAGAACATAGGAATAGTATGTTGTTGTGAAGTGAAACAAATCATGGGAAAAATAGACGAGGAAAGAGGTCTTTTATATTCCTATTAAGAACTTGCGATTCATAGATGCATAAAAAACAAAACAAATAAAAAAGATAAAAGAATAGTATGCTTCGGCGATGTTTTCATCCAACCAACCCATTACATGAGAATTTTCGCATTCGGCAGTTCTCCACATGGAACAAAAACTGTAATTGTCAAGAATGGGATTCGAACCCATGCCCTTTCGGACCAGTACCTGAAACTGGCGCCTTAGACCAACTCGGCCATCTTGACATTATTGATAAACCTTCGAAATTATTATATACCTAATATTCTTTGGTGGCTATTTTCCTCGCTACTCAATAGCAGCAATGTTATTATTATTATTTTTTTCCTGTTTTTAGATAGAAAGACCAAAATTTAACTTTGTAGCTTTCATTCGAGTGTTCACAATGGACCTTTAATAAGTTTTGAATTAACTAACCTTTTCCAATACGTACCGGATTATTCAAGTGTCCAATTTGAAGTTTTTTTATGTTTATACTGATCAATAATAAGATTGAAATAATGATTAATTTATATCATACTTCTTATAAATTTGGAAGTTCTTTTTAGTTACAGAAAAATATTTCAATTCTAGAGCCAAAGACCGGATATTTCTAGACATATTACTCAAAAGAATCGGTGGCAATACACTCAATTTTTTAGAATTGAGAAAATTTTGTCCCTATTGTAACAAATATACGGACTCGTAGGGAAATTTTGTCTCTATTTTAACTCAAGCTATTCGGAACAGTGAAAAAGTTATTTAGATTGCATATTTGGAATAGAGTTTGGAGGGAATAGCTAATGTTTAATAATTTATGTGTAAGATTAAATATAATACAATATAATATTAATTTAAATATTAAATGTAATATAGTATTATTTTAAATATTAGATTAGTATTAAATAAAATATTATATTAAATATAATATAATATTAGTTTAAATATTAAATGTAATATAATATTATTTTGAAAATTAGATTAGTATTAAATAAAATATTAGATTAAATTTAATATAATATTATTTTAAATATTAGATTAGTATTAAATAAAATATTAGATTACTGTAATATAATATTAGTTTAAATATTGAATGTTATATAATATTATTTTAAATATTAGATTAGTATTAATAAAATATTAGATTAAATATAATATAATATTAGTTTAAATATTAAATGTAATATAATATTATTTTAAATATTAAATGTAATATAATATTAGTTTAAATATTAATGTAATATAATATTAATTTAAAAATTAGATTAGTATTAAATAAAATATTAGATTAAATGTAATATAATATTAGTTTAAATATTAAATGTAGTATAATATTATTTTAAATATTAGATTAGTATTAAATAAAATATTAGATTAAATGTAATATAATATTAGTTTAAATATTAAATGTAGTATAATATTATTTTAAATATTAGATTAGTATTAAATAAAATATTAGTTTAAATATAATACAATGTAATATTAATTTAAATATTAAAATGTAATATAATATTATTTTAAATATTATATTAGTATTAAACAAAATATTAGATTAAATATAATACAATATAATATTAATTTAAATATTAAATATAATATAATATTAGTTTAAATATTATATTAGTATTAATATTGAAAGTAACAAATGCTATTCCATATTTTTGTAAGAATAGCGAATGACAATGCTATTTTAAAAACAGCAGCTATTCCGAATAGCTCTATTTTTTATTTGGATGCACCTTGTTTCGAATAGCAATGCTATTTTAGAAACATTAGTTATTCTTGTGCATCCAAACATACCTCTAGTATTCATTCAAACTTATCCTTAGAGAGCCATTAGATTATCATCGGACGACTAGAATGAGGCAAACAATTTACCCTCCTACAAACTTTATACGCTTATGATAAAATTACCAATTCTCCTTCGCTTTAATCCTCCGTTTTTCGTCCTCCGTTTTTTGGACGAATACAGTATACTGTTAAATTCTTAGTTATTGAATATTTGTTCATCAAATATAGGGCTGTAAATAAGCTGGCTCGAGCCGAGCTGGGCAAAAGCTCAGCTCGTTAATTCTGGACCGAGCTGTTAGCGAGTCAGCTCGTTAACAGCTCGCGAGCTAAAATCTCAGCTCAAACTCGTGACGAGCTAGCTCACGAGCTGGCTCGCTGGGTTTGGTTGGACCTTGTTTTAAGAAGAAAATAAATTTTACAAGCATTTTTGGATCGAGCTGGATCGAGCTTAACAGTATAAAATACACGCAAATTCATACAAATTCACATATTGATGCCTAGCCGAGCTAGCTCGCGAGCTGACGAGCCGAGCTGGGCAAAAGCCAGCTCGGTCTACTATCGAACGAGTTGTTATCAATCGAGCTAGATGTGAGTCGCGAGCGAGCCACGAGCTACGAGCTTTTTGGACAGCCCTAATCAAATACATGGCCTTTAATATTTGAATAATAATTTCGCTCGTCCAGAAATAAATCACTCAATACAAGGCTTATCGTTTTTATCGCTCAATAAAAAAAAATACGTATTCTTCACATCAAAAAGTGCACTTCACAAAATTTAAAGAAAAAGGTAAAATTACTTGCAAAATAGTTGATCTTAGTTAAAATGAAATTAAAACTTCATAAACATATAGTTAAACAAATCTGCTCCTTCCGTTATTTCCTCTCTAAACCTCAAAAATAATTTCCATTAGCTGTAAAAAAAATGTCCCCGGTAACAACACTGAATTCATTGTCAACAAATGCTGCTCTGTACTAGATACTGGTGTATATGAAAAAAAAAAACAGAAGGGCAAATTTGTCTTTTATACTTTTAATCAGAGATTAAAGTCAATTTTACTAAGATTATTTCTATTACAGGAAACTATCAAAGTAGGGGTGCAAACGGATCGGATAATATCCGACCATATCCAGAAATTTGATATGGATATCCAATATCCAAATATCCGTACAAACATAAATACAGATATGATTTTGAATTTTAATTATCCGTATCCGAATAGTAGATATATATAATATAATTTAATATGAGGAGAGATCCAATTACACCTTTTTTTTGACACATCATGACATTATTTTTTTTATAGTTTAATTTTGCGATTTCAAAATCCAAATAGTCGATCCAAACCGTTCAACATGATTGATATACTAAAATGTGCTTGGAGATCAAATTTTACATTTTTTTGAATTTTTTTACTATTTATTAAGATGGTTACAAAATCGCTGTTTTTCAATGGTCCAAAAACAACGATTTTGTAACCATCTTAATAAATAGTAAAAAAATTCAAAAAAATGTAAACTTTGATCTCCAAGCACATTTTAGTATATCAATCATGTTGAACGGTTTGGATCGACTATTTGGACTTTCAAAATAGTTAGTGTCAAAATGTATCAAAAAAAAAGTGTAACTTGATCCCTCCTCATTTAATATATATTATGAAAATATTTATGTATATATTTACAGATATCTAATATCTGACCCATATCAGTTTGTATCCGTCTAATATCCAATCCAAATCTGTATCTGAAAAATAAAAGTGGATACGGATATGGTTTTACCACTATCCGATCCATATCCGATCCATTTGCACCCCTATATCAAAGACACTGGAGATTTTTATGACCAATATATCAAATGTTAAAGTTAATGGGAAAATATTTGATTAGTAAATGAGTCATGGCTATGCAGCTAATTTACCAAAATTTAAAAAGTGAAAATAATTCAACATGTCAAAAGTAATAGACGTGTGTAACTGCATGCTTTACAGAACAAAGATGAATGGCAGAATAAAAATAAAAAACATAAAAAAAACATAAAAGAAACGGCCTCCTATCTATTTTTCTATCCACAATTATGCTTTTTACTGTGGCAAAAAATATTATCAGCACAAAAGAACTACAGCATTAGAATGGATCTAAGTTGCTTGCAACAGCTCCTTTATGTCGTATCCTTGAAGCTGAAAACCGCAAAAACAAATTCTCATTTAGAATTATCAAGCAGTTACTAAAATGGACAAGCAACATAAAACTATTAACACAAGAACATAACCTGAAGAAATGTAAGCAATAATATAACCCCTGAATTCCAACATGCATGAATAGTAATTGGCGTGAGGAGATTACGTGTTTGAGCATATGATAAACCGAGAGCAGCTCCTATTTTGATTCAAAAACAAAAAAATATTTTATTCAAATTAAGCTATAATCTTTTATTCATTTCCCCAAATTTCTGGACAATTTACATCCAAAACTTGATCCTTGGTCAATTTGAATAGAAACTCCCTAATAAATAGCCACATTATTTTTTAAAATTTACATACAGCATCATGTATGTTGCCAAGAAATACCTAATCACTGAAATGCAACTCTCATACATGTCAGTGCTACAAATTAACTATAAGATAAAATAAATGACCCTAAATATAATCTTTAACAATGTCAGTGCTACAAATTAACTATAAGATAAAAGAAATGTAAGAATTATGCATTCAATTAATAAGTACTTCCAAATAAAACCAAAAAGCTCCTTAATTCAATGTTCTAAAGCAACTGACAAAAAGAACAAGATAAACCTACATTCTTAAGATACCATCAGCAATATAAACTGTTTCCTTGATTTAGGTTACTTTTGCATTTTCATTTTTCTTAATTCAACGAATATGAATGTTAAAGGTTTGATTAAATGGAGAAACCATAGTTCTTCTTAATTTAAGTTTCCATCTTGAGTTTACGGATAATGAGGCATTAATGCAAATCTCCTAAAAGTAAAAAAGGAAGTGCTAAACTAAAACAGGTACATTAGAGAACACATTCTCATCTAATAAAAAAAGAGAGAGAAGGTTAAAAGCATTTATACCTAGAACGAAGAGCTGGGGGAATTCACTAGGGGTAAAATGGGCAAGAGAAAATGTTGCCGCGCTTATCGCCACCGCAACCGGGGTTGGGACCCTGCATATGATATTAAAAAAATAAAAATAAACCAATTAATAAATTCTTAAGTATGAGAATTATTTCAAATTTTAAATTGCAGATAAAGTTTTTGATGCACACTTTCTATATCCAAACTATGCTGGTTCTAAGCGAAAATTGACATTTAGCAAGAACGAATGCTTCATTCTAATATTTAACGCCCACCTAAAAGGACTTTGAAATTACTCAAACTGGAAGTGATATTACCATGTAATTCAGTACTGCTGTCCCTAATATTTATAAATGTACATGCATGTTAAAAAGCAGAATGGAAGTTACCATTTTGTAAGGGAAACCATGAGAAAACCTCGAAATATAGTCTCTTCAAGAAGTGGGGCCAGAACTCCAGTGATAACTACCAAAGAAGCAGTACTGCCACAGATGCAACAACATTTAAGAAGTTATTTTTCAAGAAAATGAAACTAGCAAGATCATTTTACAGAATAATTTAACCCTCCATTACCTTGTACTTGAAGAGCCAATTAATGGTAATAAACGAGTCAGTGCATCAGTCTGCAAATTCAAAAATATAAGCACAACAAAAGGAAATTAATTAAAAATGGGCACATATATAAATATTATAATTACCATCAAGAAAGAGTTTCAATACACATATACCATCAGAAAATATGAAATAATATACTCATATTCTCTATTTGTTTCAAAAGAGGGTATTTGGTCTTAATAAAGTAACAAATAAGGGGCACATATGATGTATTCAATGTTTCCAAAGGGCAAATGAGATATCTCTATTTCAGGAGAATAGACAAGTTATGTTGCCAATTGTGGGCATAAATGACACTACTCAAATATAATTCACACCTCTCTTTGTGGAGGTTCACCATTTATCAAATTTGTACCAACTCCAACTAAAGCAATGGTAATAACTGCACCTATGAGCCAAATACCAGCCCACAAAAGCCAACCATTTTGTAGTTTGAAAGGTTCCCTCACATCTGAAATTTAGAAAAAGAAATATACTATTTAGTTAGGCTCCATTGCAAACAGCACCCAACAAATTACTATATTGCAGGAGTACCCAACGTTTATCAGATTTGCAACAGAAACCCAGCAATTTTTTGTGGTGTCAGCAGACACCAGAAAATTGTTATTACAAATGAAGTTTCACAAAATTTGAACAGACATTTCATCTTTACTCAGTCAACTCATTTTCAAACTTTGCAGTAAAGCACAAGACTGACATATAAATCTCCTGTTATTATTTTTACTAAACCTCTATTTAGGAAAAGAAGGTTTGTGTGAAGCCAGGGTAAAATTTGACAATGTTTTAAGGGAATGCCAGCATACCCCCATGAACTTGTCCATTTATTAAAAGCACCCCTTGAGTTGCACCTTGAAAGAATGTACCTTTTTTTTTAATTAATGTCAAAGTTGTGCTGTATTGCCCATACCTCAAAACAAGATGGGTCCCAATTGCAAATACCAGATGTTTTGGGTGTTATCAGAAAAAGTTGTGTGGCCTTAGATGTACTCTACAAAAAGCTCCAGGATTTGTTGTCATGCATGTCAACTGTCAAGATTAGTACAATCTTCCAGTTTTGAACACTATGGTATTTTTAAAGTATTGAGATTGTGTGATATTCTAGCCATCATATATGTAAATTTACTAAGCATATATTAGGTAAGAGATCTTGTAATAAGCATAGCCAGTGTACTCAATTGATCAATGAAAATTATTTACTGAAATTTCCTCTTCAATATCCTAAAATTCTTGTCAATGCAATCATTATATAATTTAGAAGATAAAAGGAGAAAAGGTTCTTACCATAGCGGAATATATCCTCCGAAAAAGGTCTAAAGGTGTTAGTAATGCCATACATAACGCCTAGCACAACTGCTGTCACGCTTCTGTGCAAGATTTAAAAAAATATATATATTTACAAATAAATAAACATGATAAATCCAAAATACCACAAGTACCAATTTAATGAAATTAAAAGTACAAGGATTTACTTATTACATACAATTGGCCAATAAGAAGCACTACAGCCTTCTCATCCAGTGTTGCTTCAGCACCTTGGAACCCAAAATACGGCAAGAGAGATTGCTCTACCAACCCAGTCAGAAAAAAACTGTCTAAAGACTATTTAGTACAATACCAGTTTTTACAAGTTTCCAAGAAATTAAGTAATGAAATATGAAACAAGCTGCACTCATCACTTGTTAGGTTCACAGCCACACACTGAATGTACAAATTATTATCTTTTCTTCCTTTTTTTTTTTTTTTTTTGAAACCTTCGCAGAGGCTGCGAAGTCGTGAGGGGAATCGAACTCTCGACCTTTGGGTACAACAATCCTAGGACTTTTTCCTAGCCAACTGTGCTACCTCCCCTTTTCCTTCCTTTTTGTTTCTGGGTAATTTTTATTTTCTCAGTTTTTAGTAATATAAAAAAATCAAGAATACATTGACAACCATGCAGAATGACAAACATATACTTCCCAATAAGACATGGCACAAATAACCCACAAACATGAAATACGTCATCTATACCACCTCACTTATTGTAATATATATCTAAGCCATGTCCCTTCCTAAAGAAGGAATAAAATGAAGTTATTTAGGTGCATAAGTATCTGAATAAAATTAGGAGAGGATGTGTTGGACACCATACTTCCCATGTATTATTGAGACATATACATATTTCTTACTAATCAGCAGTACATTTCTGTGACCTTTGGATGTTATGTAGGTGTTGGTGCGTAGATTTAATAATTTTCTATTAATCTTACACATGACTAGTACACAAAAATGTACATTTGGTCTTCTATCAGTGTATCAGCAACAAAAGAGAAGCATATAAGCAAAAATGCAATTGAGGTTCGTTTTTTATAACTGAAATAACTTTTGCTCAATTATGAACCATACCTTATGGCACACGCAATCATTACAAGAGAACAAGTCTGCCACCCCCAAGGCACGTCCCATCGTTGAAAAATAGGCCATTCCTCCTTCGAACTCTAAGAATATAATAAAACTCGCATAATTTTTGGTATTTGCAAAGATGTTCTCACTTTAAAGTACAAAAGAAACAACCCGACAGAATTGTTGCCTTAGAAATTACTTATTTACTTCTTAAAATAAAAAAAAATTCCTTTATATTTCCACAAATGAATATTTGCTGTAGTCATCTTCTTGTAAATAAGTTACCAGGGTATGTTTTTCAACTTTTCATAAACAAAATAAGACATACAATATTGTTCTTTGATCCAATTCAGTGCTCTTCCAAACACTAAAAACATTTTTTTAAGTCGCTAAATGGCTTGAACATCCAAAAAAGTAATAAAAGGAAATTATTGCATATAAAAAAATTACTAATATTTTATTTCATATGGAATAGGAATGGCTTAAGTCAATCTCCATATAATGCCAATGCCAAATTCCAATAGGTATTTGATTCAATTACCTCTTGGTTAAGAGTTATCCAATTATAACTAGACAACCATTTTTATAATAAAGAAAAAAGTTGTGAACGCAGCAATATTTTATACAAAAAGTACCTTCTCCGAAGAAACAGGTTCAAGCTTCTCCTTGCCATTATAAGAGCAAGTGAAGGCGTTTTTCCTCCGCCGGTCAAATTGGAATCGCAAAGGGAGGAAGAGATTATCTTTCTGTCCATTTAATAGAGAAAAAGGAGGGTAAGTCAACGACCGATTGGAGAGCGAAGTTAATTTATTGGTTCGCAAAGAAAAGGGCTTTGCGAGAGGGGAAAGTAGTGCACGCGGACAGGGAGTTGCTCCGAGGAGCAAGAGGTGAGAAGCCATTTTTGGTGCTACAATATAACTGGAGAGGAGAGATGATTTTTATCCAAATGAAAGAGGAGCTCTTTTTTGGTCTATCCGGCTGGAATAAGATTTGGTCCAATTGGATTTGGATCGGACACCATCTAAACCTCTAAAAATTATACGATTAAAATCCGAACAGTTGATCCGAACTATTTAATATAATTTTTATATTAAAATATGTTTAGATATCAAATTTTATATTTTTTTGGAAATAATAAGATTTGGTCAAAATAGCTTTGGACTAGACACCGTCCAAAGTCTCTAAAAATCATATGATTAAAGTCCGAACAGTAGATCCAAACACTTAATATGATATTCATATTAAAATGTGCTCAGGGACCAAATTTTATATTTTTTTGGAAATTTTTTACTATTTTTTTAGATACGTAAAAAATTACTATTTCTAAACGGTAAAAAAACAGTGATTTTGTACGTATCTAAAAAAATAGTAAAAAAGTTCCAAAAAAAATATAAAATTTGGTCCTTGAGCAAATTTTAACATGAAAATCATGTTGAGCGGTTCGGATCGACTGTTCGAACTTTAATAGTACGATTTTTAGAAACTTTGGACAGTGTCGAGTCCAAAGCCATTTGGACTAAACCTTATCCCCTATCCGACTTGTCAAATAAAAAAAGAGAAATAAAGCCGATTTTTTTACTAATACAAAAAAATTAGCAAATATGCTCTCGGAACGTGAAAATTTTAAATATGCCCCAACTGTCCAGTTAGGAAGCAGTTTACTCCTAGCACCAGACCGTCCCATGACTGGGCAATCCAATACCCCAACCTAACCATCCTCTCGGCGATTTGATATGAATTTTTTTATACATATTTGTTTTGTATTTTTGTTTGATTTTATTGTTTTAATTTTATGTGTATTTTGTTTTACATTTTTTTGTTAGATTATTTGTTTGATAATTTTTTTTATTTTTTGTTTGATAAATTTTGTTTTATAAATGTATTTTACAAATTTGATTTTACATAAATTTTTAAAAAATCTATAATTCTGAATATTTATTTTTATGATTTGTTTGTTAGTGTTGTGATCTAGCAATCAATCATAGGATAATTGTTTTTTAAGTTTTGTTTATATAATTGAATAATTATTTTATCACTTTGTTTCTTGAGTATTTTTTTTACTTATAGATCATTTAGGTTGAGGATTTGGAATTGTGAAACTCTATACATGAGTTAATAAATATTCTAAAATGTCCACAGTCTTGGTAATTAACAAGGAACATTAATTACCGGTATAATATTAGTATTATCATGTTATGCAGATCATATGACAAGGAGTTGTCAATCTAATCAAATAAATATCTGATGGAGATCAAGGGATTGGACGTGACCAAAATAAAAATATTTAATATGGATTATGTTTATGTCATTAATGTTTTATTTGTGTCTGAAATTCTAAGGTATGAAATGATTATTTCTCTCAAAAGGAAAATTAACGATTCAAATTTCAAGGATTAGCATTGTAGTCTGAGAATAGTTCTCAGGCACGAGAAAAAGGAATACATATTGATTACTTCTCTCCCTAACGAACTAGATAACAAAGCTAACTGAAAAAACAAAGACATGTACATTAAGCGTGTGGAGACAAGCTTGATGCACTGTATCTCTTGGTAGCGATGGTGAGTCTTGAGCTGTAGAGGTGATTTGAGACACTCATTCTACTACATCATGGGCCAGCTCAAGAAAAGATTTCAAGAGCAAGCCTGTGTTGAGAGGTACAACGTGACCAAAGATTTTATGGGATGCAAGATGGATGAGGGTACCTCCGCGAGTGCTCACATGCTCTAGATGATGAGCTATGTGGAGCAATTGGAGATGCGGCGGGGCTTTGCGGTGGCAGCGGTGGTGTATGGCGGTGGCAGGGGGTGGGCAGAGAGGGGTAGGGGCGAACTAGGGTTTATGAGCGGTTGGGTTAGAGAGAGGAGAGGCGGTCTGGTGTGGTGTGTGATTTTATAAAAAAAAAATTCATACCTAACCGCCCCGCGGCAGTTAGGTTGCAATACTGGACCACCCAGTCGTGGGGTGATCTGGTGTTGGGAGTAAACCGCTCTCTAACTGTACGGTTGGAGCATATTTAAATTTTTTCCACTTGAGGATATATTTGCTATTTTTTTTTGAAGTATTAATAAAAAAATCTGGAAATAAAGAATGCCCGTGTTTTGAAAAGAAAAAAAATTGAGAGAAGATAATTGCCGAACTCTTTTTTATTGGCATTAAAAAAATAGAATTTCTGAGTTAGTCGTGCTTTAAAAAAAAAAAAATCTGTAGGTACGTCCTTGGTGAGTGAATAAAATATACGTAGGACTTTACAGTTTGTGGACAAAGAACTTTGCAGGCGAGTGCATGTTTTGAACAACGTACTGCCATAAAATATGCAACTAAATAAAAAGTCTTGTAGATACTCTCAATTCATGAGTTATTTTTTTTTAACTCTTTACAAACTTACTGGCTTAAAATATGCAAATAAAATATGATCCTGTTTAGACAGACTTTACCCCCCAAAATAATTAACCAAGGAAAAATAGAGGTATGCAAATTTAATTTCTTTTGAGAGATGAGTAGATATAGTCTGCTGTCCCTTCTTTGAGGTGTGCAAATTTAGTCTGCATAATTGCTAAGTTCTGAACTTTTTTCAAAGTAAAACTTTGGATTTATATTTTGCTTTTAAGTTTTAAGTGCCAAGTGCCAACTACAACAAATCGGATGGTGCCCCAAGTTGAATTCGGATCCGGATGTTCGAAGTTATGTTCTGATCTTGCAATTTTAAATAAATAGGAAGTTTACATTTCTTGTCATACTTATTCTGATATCCTAGTTATAATATGCGATGCCGGATTTGAATTCAACATAATTAAAAAAAAATATTCATCTTAGCCGAACATTCAAAATAATATTTTTTTTCTTCTTTGTTTCCAAAATTTTCAATTTCTCGGATGTTATTTTTATTTTATTTATTTTATTTCGAACAAATATCTTGCTAACAGGCCAACTTTGCTGCCTAAAAAAAAAAAGGTTTCTATTCGTTGAGCGTAATCAAGCCCAATTTAAGCCTACAAGGGAAAGGCCCAAGTCAGAAACTCTCTGTATATATTACCTAAAGTAACTAAAATTTTGTGTATAGATCTGGACTGTCAGATCTGCTTCGACACGAATATTAGAGAGGAAAAATTATGATCAGACGGTTAATATATAAACTCAAACTTGAGTTACTTCAGTGACAACAGACTCCGCCTGAAAGCTCTTTTTTCTAGTCTTAGCGAGAGAGAGAAAGAGAGGGTCGGGAAGAGGTGAGAGATGGCGTCGGGGCAATGGCTGGAGGCCGTGCTGCACGAACTGAGCGGGAAAATCGAGAGCGGTCTTCAATTGGATGGCGACCTCATCTCCGGTCTCGTCTCTTTTTGCGAGCTCGCTCCTCCTTTAGACGCCGCCGATTATATCAAGGTTTGCACATACTTGTACCGTTCTACGATCTGCTACAACTAGTGGTATATCTTTTTGTTCTTCATTGAGATTAGACGGATCAGAGAAGTGTTGTGGCATCTTATATTTTACAATATTGAGATTATTTTGAGAAACTGCTGATGAGTTAGTCTGCTTCACCTTTTTGTAATTGCGCTCTACATTTTGGCACTGCAGTGATTAAATTTGTACTGTCTTAGGATCAGCATACGTAATTGTTTTCGGTTTAATTCCTTTCTCTTCTAATTATTCTTTTTGTATATTTTTTATACTTGCTAAGTGTTTTTTGGTATCATTTTGTATAAAACATAGGTACTATACTGGTTCATGTGCATGTGCCAGTACTAGGTGGGATGGTGATCTCTTGTTTATGGTTCCAAGTTCATTGATAATACTCTTCCTGTCTTCCCTCTATAATAAATATGATCTTTGGTGGAAGAAAATAACTGCTTATTTTATTTAAATAGAATATAATTGGTGAAGAGGCAGGTCATGATGTAATCCAAGGATACCTACAAAAAAGGGGCCATTTGGATCCTTCAGCTGTGATCCAAAACCCACATCCGCAAATCTATAACCCACAAATTCACACTAAACCATCTTCAAGTGGATCCAGTTCCAGTAAGAAATCCTCTATGGCACCACAAGAGGCTGCAGCACCCCCTGTCACACAACATCCTAAGAGCCAACCAGAGGTCAGAGCAAAGTCAAGTAATGCTAAAAAGAAAAAGGGAGGAAAAGCCATCTCCCTTGCTGAAGCTGCAAAGGGTTCTGTTGTATTCAAGCAAGGGAAGCCTTGTGCCTGTCAGGCCCGAAGGTATGATCATAGTCTGTTATAGATACATTACAGACTTACAGTAGTTGTATGAATATGTACCTGTTTCCCATACACACACAGAAGAGACTATGCTGTGTGAAATTTAACCTGTGTAGCATGAACGCGGACATGAGGGCCCAGCACGACATGACATGACATGATACAACATATCATTTTCATTTAATTTCTATTGGGAAATGAGTGTTAGTGTTGTGTCAGACACTGGCATTGCATGCCTCTAGAAGGGTCCATGTTACATAGACTTTGACATGCAGAAAAATATCACATATAGCCCTCTGAAACAGGAAATATCATTCAATAGCCTAGAAACATGGAACTTGTAATTCACTGACAATTTTTTGAGAAGATGATTTGTCTTCCCCTACTTCACTGAATTCAGATCCAGTGAAGTAACCCAATTTTTGGGTTTTAGATCGGGACTGTCCGATTCGAATCCGCGAGAATCCGTCCGGAAGTGGAGCGCACACATCCCGAGAGACGGATTCAAATCCCGAGGCGATCCCGAGCGACGGATTCGGATTGGACAGTCCCGATCCAAAACCCAAAAATTGGGTTACTTTAGGGGATCCGGACCCTACTTCACTGGTATGCCTTAATGTAAATTTGGAAGGAGAACACAATAATTTGATTTTTTTTTCCTTCTGAAATTAGAAGTACGGTATAGATAACATGAATCGGGCATTAAAAGGGTAAAAGGAGATATTTATCTTCTTTTTAGAATTATAAATTATTTTGATTTTTTGTAGGAGTACACTTGAAATTTTCCCAAAATACTTTTCCTAATTACCTTTTTCAGGCATGCTCTGGTGAGTAACTGCTTGTCATGTGGCAAGATTGTGTGTGAACAAGAGGGGGAAGGGCCTTGTAGCTTTTGTGGTGCTCTTGTGTTGAAAGAAGGCAGCACTTATGCTGGTCTAACTGACTTTGATGCGCCTCTTTCTAAAGAGGAAGTAGCAGCTGAAGATTATGCTAAGAGGCTAGTAGATTATGATAGAAACTCAGCTGCTAGAACCAAAGTTATAGATGATCAGAGTGATTATTATGAGATAGAAGGAAATAGCTGGTTATCAACTGAGGTACACAATCTGAATCTTTTTAAGACTTAGAGCTGAAATTTGTTGTGGAAAGTGAATGCTCGCGTTTTCTTCTCTATTTGTTAATTAGGAGAAAGAAGCTATGAAGAAAAAACAGAAGGAATTAGAAGCAGCAGCTGAAGAAAAGAGAAAAAATGTGATCGTCACGTTTGATTTGGTTGGTCGCAAGGTTAGTTTACTCACATCCTTCCCTATGAATTTAATGAATGAAATACCTCTGAAATCGAAATGGGAGACTAGGCACAGCAAGTGTTTTGCTCTAACATGTGGTGATTTATTTTTCCATTTTCTTGGCAGGTAATTGTAAACAAGGAGGAAGCTTCAGAACTAGAATCAGATTTCAGCATTTTAAGGCCACCGGGTCCAGAAGAAAGAGATATGAACCGCATACAACCAAACCCGACAGTGAAAGTACAGCCTGTGTTTATCAACCCTGGGCCGGTGAAGAAACCAACTAAAGGAAAAGAGAACAAGAAGCTTAGTAGTGGCTTGTGTCTAGAGATAACTGGACGAGTGCAGCCTGACGACAACCGGCAGCTTAAGCATTTAATGGGACGTGGGAGAAAAGATGATGACTATGGTAGTAGTAGTGTTGGTTTTGTTGAAGGCCGTGAAGGAGATGATGCTGACTGCTCTCATGATTATTACTGATCTTACTGTCTGTAAAATTATAAACGTATATTTTGCTCTCAATTTTGCACAGGAGCATTGTATCGTGCAGAAGATTTAAGGATGTTCTTGAAGCATTATAGTTTTATTTGCAAGCATTTTCATTATTAGTTTCTAAATCTAGTGAGGACCCAAAATGTGGGACTCGTATTTGTCTTATTTAGACATCATAGCTGATAACATTTCTGCATACTATAAAAGAAAATTAACAATTGTGCATAAAATAAGCTGTCACTTGGTGATTCCGGTTGTTGACGATGAATGTTGCTAGGTTTGTCAATTTTAACAGAGTTCGCTAAAAGCAGGAACTTGATTATGTCTGTTGTTTTAGAAAATTAACAATTGTCGTTTTAGAACTAGAATGATTATGTCTGTTGAATTGCAAGTTCGATCATTCTGAATTCGACCCACACAAGTGATCCTTGAGCTTAAGATATTGGAGCATCTAAACTTGAATGCACTAGAGCCAAGCGCACAGAACATGGGCCCCACATATAAGAAAACCAACAACTCTTATTAGGGACAATTTTCCATGTTCATATATCATCTCTTCAAGGGTTCAGCTATGTACAATAAATCAGCCAAAGATTGTTAGCAAACCAAAAATAGAAGACAAAAAGATGGAAGGGGAATTCTTGAATCTTTGCACTCAGCCTAGTGAGATTACAACAAGTGCAGTGCGGTCTCACTTCTCAGGCTCTGCTTAACAATTTATTTAGAGCTGTAACCATTAATTACAGCACTTAATGGAGTTAAGGTTCACCCTGAGGAGTGGTGGGAGAGTCAGGTGCAATTGTAAAATGCAAACCACTTCCTTGACCTGACTGCAGTATAAACGCCATTTCTGTAGCTGCCAGGGCTGCTGCTGCTTCCTGTCAAGTGAAACAATGCAAATGACAAACACATTTTAGGAAAAACAAATTTCACGGACAAAAATAAGTAAAAAATCTAAGGGTGCCCATGTTAAGTGTGTAAGCAATAAACAATCATAAACCAGGGTGCATTTGCTAAAGATTTGTCCATGGATCTCCATACATCAACTAACGCAACTGATGCAGAAACAATGGCCAACATATTGTTGTTAAATTATGAAATTTGGAAGATTGAAAAAATGAGAATTAAGTGGGAGCTCTGCAGTAACCCCAGAGATATAATCTTTTTTCCCAGACAGGATTTCATGTGTACTCCTGCAAAACTGCAAATTATCACATACCGCTGTAAAACATACAGAATATGACTAACAAAACATTATCAATAACCCTACTGTAACTAGCCCATCAAGCTACATTAATTTAAAAATTAATGGTTTAATACATATAGGTTGTTCCAAAATTTGAGTTAAATTTTTTTAAAAGACAATCTTACCCATAGAAACAAACATAAATATAGTTTTAGAATATAACAGCATCTTTTATATTATATTTTTCAAAACTACTAGCGTGAAGAAAAGGGGATATTTGTAACGAGGATTAATTTTGGAATAATTAAGAAAGTTAGCTCTTGTAGTCAGTAATATTGTGTGCAACATTGCAAGTTTTACAGGATATGGATTGCAATAATCGGCAAATTATATAAATTTATTGCTCAGATTCAAATTGAAGAACAAAATTTATCAAGACCATTTACATCACTCTTTGTGAAAGAGCTACAGAGGGATAGGTGGGTGTGGTTTGCTAACCTGGGTTTGCCTTCTGTGCTGAATGATGCTAATTGCCCATGCCATAATGTAAAAGGGCAGCAGAAAACCCAAAGTCCTCAGTACAAATAGCTGTTCAATTTATCCAAGACATTGTCAGTTGTACAAAAATCACCAACCAGTGAAAAATAGGAAGAAAAATAATTTAATACAGCATGCATGCTGCATTTGTGCTTACAGAGAATATTGCAGAGCCATCATCATCTTCATCATTTATGAACAAGGCAGGTTTCAACAGAAGAAGTCCCATAAACTGTTTCAATATTTTTGTCACAATTTTTAAATTCATCAGTTTTTTTTTTTCCATAACAGGTTACAAACAATGATACAATTGGAATATAACAAATATTTCAGTTCCGCACCACATATTTGCGGCAAGTTATTTATAATACAGAAAATATTGGGATCAATTAAAAATGGATTAACTTGACACAATCTTAACAATATAAAAATCAATTCTAGGTTTCAAATCTGACATTTGGAATGTGATCTATATTATATTTATATCATACACCTAAAAATTGATGGAATTTGTTGCAACCTTTTAATGTGCACCAAATGACACTCAAATGACATGAAATTTGATGCACAACTAATCTATATGACCAACAACATGTCCATAACTTGTTTCAATTAATTATTCACAATGTTTTTGGCTTGATTTGGAAAATATTATCAAGATTGTCAATTACAACCATGGTCAATGGATCCCTACCCTTACAGAAAACTTATATTGATTAGTGATTTTGCACATCTAAAAGAGACATATTCTCTATTTGGCATCTGCGTACAAAGGGAGAATTCAGGGACATAACAATTAAAAAAAATATGCCAATTAAAACAGCTTCAAGATTAATTGCAACAACTATTACTTCAAGGTAAAAGAGCTTACTATCAGAGCAGCAGTACGAAAGAAGGAAGTGGTGCCACTGTTGGCAGCATAATCCTCATAATCAGATCCAAGTAACTGGTTTTGTGATGTGGCCACTGCAAGAATCCTAGGGTCATGCAGATCGAATGGTGTGCCTGTTATGGTCCACGTGCCACTGTACAAACAATAATAACATTAGAAAAAAAAAGGTCAACATGCACTTATTTGAAAATAAGATATATACAAATTAGGAAGGAGGGAAGAAAGCAGATAAAAGTCATTATAATGAAACTAGAAAGAGAATTTGCCTTATGTCGATGGTGGTTTCATCTGGAATAATTCTAGGAGGTGCAGTGTACCCATTTCTGTATGACTGTAATTACAGAAAAGCAACTTTCAAATGCAAGCTTTTGGGTTGACATATTGTAGAAATACAAATGAGGCACCTCACCTGATGGCAAATTTCACATGTTATGTTGCCTTTTTCATTGCACCATCGCTGCACACAAGCCCTATGGGCATACTGTAACGTACAATAATGTTCAACTTTAGATCAGTCATGGAATAATGAATACAAAAATATTAACATCCCACGCATGATGAAATAAATTACATCAGGCACAAAAGAAAAGCCTAGCTAAAAGGGGAAAAAAAAAAGCCTGGGTCATGGGCCAAAACTTACTGGTGCTTTGTTAGGTAGGAGTTTATGTGTATGTTAGGTGACAATTTATGTGCTAATGTTTTCTTTTCTAATTTTGAATCATTATCTCTTTCACATTAAGTGAAACCTTAAGTTGCTAGCCCATCATTATCAACTCTTAAACCAATGTACATATACCAAACTTGTTTAAGTTAATAACATCTGCAAAAGCTAGTTCCATAACCCCATTCAGGGTAAAATAATTTTTTGACTAACACAAGAACATTCAATAATAATTAAAAAAATTAAGAAAAAAAAAACCTTGAGGCTACCACTGCATGTGCAAGGGTTATCTAGATTCTGGATTAGATCCTCATCTTGGCAAATGCGGCACTCAGCCATGGTAACAAGAGGTTGTTCTTCCTCATTAATTGCTAACTCCCTCTCTCCTCTATGTTCACTGGGCCCCAGAAAGGAAGAGGAAGCAACTCCTATTTTCTCGACATTTATAACCAGATGATCTCCCATTTTTTTTCAAGGGTCTACCAAAATTACATTAAGCTGGAAATTGTTTTACAGAAATCGGCCAAGTTCTGTGAAGAAAGTTGAGATTATCAGTTCAGGCTGATAATCCCAATTCCTGAAAGACAACAAAAGAAAATTAATTTATGTTTTAATTAGAACAGCAGTTAAAGGCTTCAATAATTAATATGGTAAAGGAGTAATTAAAGTTGCAATTTCGTTTTATTTTGAATTTTATTGAGTGAGCCCCTAATACCAAAGGAAAAATAATAATGCGTGATCTCAATTGGAAAAATTAAAACCAAGATAGACCATCACAAGGTTTCAATTGAAAAAATGCACAAGGATCCCTTGATCCACGGGTTCTTGTTTACTTTTAAAAAATAACCGACAAATTCCACACTGGCAAGAAGAAAAAGGAATAAAATTATCTGATCCATAGGTAGCTTAATCCGAATTTAATTTAAAGATCGAAAGAGAGACATGCTAAATCGGAGACATTATTCCCTTTAAACAAAGAAAAAAATGCAGAATCGTACGGATAGCGAAGACAACAGAAGGAACCCTAGGATTACCAAAAATTCTCACCTAAGATTTATAAGCTAAATTCGAATATATTTTCCATTAATGGGTCGACAATATATTCTGGGTTGACAAGAAAAAGCAAACCTAAAATAAACAAAACAGCGAAGAAATTAAGAAAAGAAAAATAAATCGGATTACCTCGAAAGAAATAGAATTCGTCCCCCTCCCTTCCTCTCTCCGCCTTGGTTTTTTTCCTCTCTAGAGACTAGAAGCACGCGGAAAGAGACCAGCATTTATATAGGATCAGAAACAATAATCCCGGACACATTTTAAATGAACCTGTTGCGTTTGTTTAAGATCAGAAAATATGATTCTGAAAGTGGGCCAGACTATGATTTTGGTAGTAGAGATGATCCCGGTGTTAGCACAAATCCGTGAGGATTGACGGCATGAAACGCTTTACAGTTGAACAGAATCAATGCTGGTTTCCTATATACATAAATCATATAACATTTTGTGTAGAGATCCTCTGTATGTATATTTGATCCAGTTAGGGTCCCATTTATCAGTTTAAAAGTTTCACAACATAGATTCAGGTATTTTGAGGGTAACAGATATCCGACCCGATGGCCATGAAGTGGGGCCCACTAAGATATGGCTGTTCGCCTGTTCCCACGTCGAAGCATGGTTTAGCTTTCGTGTAGTACTCCTGGTTTAAATTAACTTTTTGTCGTCATAACTAGGCGAGTCCAAAACCTCTGCATTAACGCACCGTCCGATCAGAATCCAGATTAATTTTGTTCACGCCTGTAACGTACAGAACTCTTTAAGATTCGTATTTTTATGTAACGAACCTATCCGATTTAAACTCAAACGGTGCATTAATGCAGAGAATTTGAATTAAGCCAGGACTCCAGGAGCAAATCCGCGGACATGATATGCGGATCCATATCCTCCCAGGTACCGTATGAGGGAATTTTTTACAATCATCTAATCTGAGTCCTTTAAATTATTGAACGGTTGAGATTAAATAAATGAAAATAAAACCTCCTCCTCACGTGTAGGTTAAGAGAACAAGACATGGAGCGACTTTCACTTTCCCGCCTGTTTCATTTTGCGGCTTCATTTTACACCCAAATTCTTTTTCTCCTCTGCCAAATTCTCTCTGTCAAACCATCGCCGCCTACTTTCATGAATCTGTCAAAACCACAATGTCACCTGAGTTCGTTCCCTAGACCAAGATAGCCCTAACATCTTCACTGTCCTCAACCAATTTCTTATATGTTTTTGAGCATGGAAGCTAATAATGGATCAGAGTGGATTCCTTGATTAGGTATGGAATTTGAATCAACAGAAGAAGGTTGGGAGTTTTGGAAAAAGTATGGGGAGAAAATAGATTTCACCAGTAGAAAGCACTATACCAATCGTAGTCACATTGATGGTAAAATTACTTCAAGGGCATTTGTATGTTCGAATGAGGGTTTTCGTAAAAAAGATAATCGAGATGATCAAACACTGCAACCTCGACAGGAGACACGTACTGGTCGTATGGTTCGATTGGGACTGAAAATAAATAGAAAATCCAACAAATATGAGGTTGGAGAGTTCATCAATGTGCATAATCACATTCTTCAACTGCCACAAGCATCTTATCTATTGCCTTGCTTGCGGAAAGTAAGTTTTGCCTAAAATCTTATAGTAAAAAGTATGTGGATATTGAATTGATAAATTGTAAATGAAAGTTGGACAACTAAATTTGTAGGTAACTGAAGTTGCAGCATGTGATATTGATTTGGCCGATGCTTCTGGAATTCGACCAAAAGCAACCTACACGCTCATGGGTCGGCAAGTTGGTGGACTTCAAAGTCTCGGCCATACTCTCCTAGATCAGAATAATTATTTGCGAAATAAGTGAAAACGTGCTCTAATTTATGGTGAAGCTGTTGGTATGAGGTACTTATGTCAACAAGTTTCAAATAATCCTTCTTTCCAACATGAAGAGCAAGTAGATGCATAAATGGTAATTGATTATGCCCAATTTGGTGATGTAGTTATATTCGATACAACCCATGGTACCAATAAGGAGCATAGATCCTTTGGTGTATTTTTGGGTTTAAATCATTTTAGGGAAAGCGTGATTTTTGGATCTGCGCTTCTATACGACCAAACGATTGAGTCTTTTAAATGGATATTCAAATCTTTTCTAAAAGCCCATAACAATAAGAAACCTAAAACTATTTTTATCGATCAAAATGCGGCAATGGGAATAGCCATTATAATGTAATGCCAGAAACAACACATGGATTGTGTACTTGGCACATTTCTGAAAATGCTACTAAGCATTTAATGTGTTATGGCATGGATATTGTAGAAGAGTTTAAGGTTTGTCTATTTAGGTTGGAAGAAGAAACTGACTTTGAAAAATCTTTTAGTGATCTTATAAACAAGGTGGGAGGGACTTGGTTACCTTTCATATACAAGTCGAAGAAAAAATGGGCATATTGTTATACCAATAATGTCTTTAGTTTGGGAATCCGAAGTATACAATTGAGTGAAAGTATGAACAATTTTTTAAAAGGTTATTTGAAGTCTTTCATAGATATGGTTCGATTTTTTGAGCAATTTGAGAGACTGGTAGCTGACAAATGGGAAAAGGAAGTTATATCGGAGTATGAATATAGAAAGAAATTACCAAGGATCAAGGTGAAGGTTCCCATTCTTCTCCAAGCAAGCAAGAGGTATATACCAAATTTTTTTGAAGTATTTCAAACTGAGTATGAATTTGCTATGGCAGCTCAAGTTGAAAGTTTAGTGTCTGACGAGTATATTGTCACAATTTCTGATATGATTAGTGTTGAAGAAGATAGTAGTAGGTGTGTGAGAGTTTTCTGGAATCAAATGGATCAGACAGTTTCTTGTAGCTGCAAAAAGTTTGAGAGATGGGGTGTGTTGTACAGTCATGCATTAAAGGTTCTCGATACAATGAATATAAAGTTATTACCGAAAAAATATGTGCTCAAGAGGTGGACCCGTGAAGTAAGGGATGGTGTGATTTATGATAGAAATGGAATGGCAGTTTCAAATCCAAAGTTAGATGACACTAGACGAAACCGAGAACTTTGCCGGAAGTTTACCAAGATATCCGTAAAAGCAGCGGGTTCTGAAGAATTGTATGCTTTTGTAGATAGTGCTTTAGACAACCTCGAGATCCAAGTTGATAAAAAGATGCTAACTGTTCCAAACTCAATTTCTGAAAATTTGGATATATCTCCAAATCTAGACCACATGGATAATCTTCCTCAAAAGAATGTAAGGCTGAAAAAAAATATGGTCAAAATAAAAAAAAAACGGCATGAGAGTTGGCTGGAGAAGCTGCCGAAGAAAAATAAAAAAACAGCAAATAATAAGCAATCTAAGTTGGAAAATATTTCTAGTAGTGTCGTGCCCACCATCTCATCAATTATGTTTAGGCAACAAATTCATCCTGCAATTTGGCTGCACAGGTGGATCATAGGGAACTATCTCATACTACTTTTACCAATATTTTGATGGTAAGCGACACTTTATGACAAACCAGCATCAAATCATACTTGTATTGTGTGCTGAATTTATATAAGAAACTAATTAATATGTTGTTTTAGAATCCTTCAAGTCAGCTCTTGACTTTACCTTCTAATATTTTTGAAGATGCAAATGTTAGTTAGGTAACAAAGATTTATTTATTTTATTAATGAAACTACACCTTATGGAATTTTTTCTTACTGCAAGTAAGTCTATGGTTTTACTTCTTGGCATAATTCATGTTTTAAGGAGAACACAAATGGATGCTGAATCGTTAGAGCTAAATTTAGTCTAGAAACTTGACAGGTCTTTTGTGTATTAGGCATAGAGCTCTTTTTTTGTATACAACTTCCAATACTATCTTTTGATATATACTAGTGGTAGTACTTTGCTAGAAATTTAGGAGCATTCTGGTCTTTTTTGCATATATACAACTACTAGGGAATGCATACATGTACCTGATCAGAAGGTGAAGTGCATACTATAATTAATACTTAATTAGACTTGAAAGAAAGACAAAAAACGTAGGGACCTAGTTACAATTTTCATATTCTTCATTTTGACAACTGAGCCTTTGCACCCTTTATGAGAATTGATCTCCAGTATTTTTTTTTATAAAAAGAACCTAAATCATAGCCAACTACATATTGACTGAGTTAAGGAATTGAACATCGAAAAATTTATAAAAGGCAATATATAAACAAATTGAAATAAGAATTATATACATCAACAACGAGTAATGTTATTGCCACAAATTGAAATAAGAATTCTATATATCAACAGCAAAATCAAACACTACATTTACATGCAATTCAAACAATAACAACAAGGTAACAAAAATTAACTATATTCAATCCTAGCTCTTTCTAGTTTATGTAACTTTCACAGCGTGTAGATTTGGCATCTCTTTTAGAGAGGGATCGAAACAACCAGAGTTCCTTCAGACAAATATCACGTACCACATCCACCTTCGCAAACACCTATCCTAGCGAAAAGGTCCCACAAGACTGTCTCGGTAATTTGCTTAAGCAGTCGATTATGCTTATGAACTTTAACATCTTGATACGGTTTTGCACTTGATAAATGGAGACATCATCAGGATATGCACTTCATTTTATCAACTAACCTGACATAAACAAATGTAACAGTTGAAATAAAAGGGCAAAATTTTAGGAGTAAACTTAATAATAATTCTTTATTAGAGAAAACACTCAAGTTTATTCATTTTTTTTTCTCACCAAATACCTATTTTACCCTTCTGCTCTCTTTCTCTTCATTATCTATCTCAATTTAATTCAAAGTTAACAAAGGAAACAATTGATTTAGGAAATAACTTTTGACACAAAAAAGGTTATGTTTCTATCTCACATCTCTCTCCTTCCCCAATAAGATATATAATTTAGTCCCCAATATATGAAAACTCCAGTTGCCTTGAAGAGTTAGGAACACTCAAATTGGACAATTCCAAGATTGTCAACTCATGTCAAGACCCAAACAGCAACGTATAATAACCAAAATTGAGGTGCTTATTACCACTTCCATGAAGAGCACACCAAATAAAAAGGAACTATTACTCGATAGGAGTTCGCACATCAAGATCGAAAAACTGTCAAATCACTTTGTCATTCTATTTCCAGTGGAACCTAAACCTTCCACTTAATGACAAATTGTTATAAAACAAAATTGCTTCATTCTAAATGAAGCAACCTTACTTAGAAGTTACTGGCAAAATCCAATCCAACCAATTATAAAAGATAAATGGAATGGATCACCAAAACTAAGTGCATCCGGGCTGTCATCAAAGCCAGATTTTGCCAATCAGGAGAAAGCTACATAATCAGAGATGGAGATCGAAACAAAATTTCTTTCTGTGGGAAGTTATTTTCTTTATTAATTGTTTTTTTGTTAACTTTAAATTAATTGAAATAGATAATGAAGACATATGATAGAAGGGTAAAATAGTTATTTGCTTAGAAAAATTTCTCTCACCTCTCAGTATAGTAATAGCTTAGCTCAAAATAGCACTCCCCTTGACAAAAAGGTCACAATTTTGAGAACGAAAATGTCACAATTTTGAGGAAAATATATTCTGTAAAATTACAAAATGGAATAACAATAACCAGTTTTGAGAACGAAAAGGTACCAATTTTGATGACCTGAATAACGGGATAAAAAATTACCGATTTAGTTCACCCGAAGAAGAGAGAAAGGGGCAGCAGTCGAGATGCAGAGAAACTTTCGACGATAACTTTTTCACTTCTTCTCTTAATAGCGGGAAAGACAAAAAGTAGAGAGGAGCGACACAAGGTGCTTGAAGGAAGCGAAAAAGCGGAGCGTGGCGGAGGAAATGAGAGACGGAGAGAGGAGTCGACAGGAGAAGAGATGAAAAGGACTATGAATTTGATTTGGGATTTGCACGTGAGGAGGAGGAGGTCTTATTTTCATTTATTTAATCTCAACCGTTCAATAGTTTAAAGGGCTCAGATTAGATAATTGTAACATATTCCCTCATACGGTACCTGGGAGGATATGGATCCCATGATATGCTGCGCAAAAAAGTTCGTAGCTCGTGGCTAGGAGTGTTCATCGGTTCGGTTCGGTTCAAACCGAAACAAACTAGGCAAATCAAAATTATAATTCGGTTTCAAAAATAGAACCGAACCGAACCGAATTAGCTTTGCAACCGAACCAAATCGAACTGAACTGAACCAAAGTTTTATTTCGGTTTGTTCGGTTCAAACCGAAATATATTAATTTTTTAATTTAAAGCAATTGTTTTGTAATAAACCGAAGTGTATTAAGAAATAAATTAGAGTATTAAGAAATAAATCGGGATATTAAGAAATAAACCAAAGTATTTAAAGCAATTGATTAATAAATAAACCGGGATATTAAGAAATAAACCAGGGCGGTCTGGACCAAATTCATAATATATAAAAGTTCGGTCGGTTCAGTTATTTCGGTTTTGAAAATTTCAAACCGAACCGAACCGAAGTTATAATTCGGTTTTAAAAAGCAAATCGAACCGAACCATTAAACCAGAAAAACAGAACCGTTTGAACTGATCTAATTTGGTTCGGTCCAAAACCGATTAAACTGGACCCAATGAACACCTCTACTTGTGGCTCGATCGTGACTCGTATCTAGTTCGCTCATTAACAACTTGTTCGTTACTGGACTGAGTTGTTAACGAGCCAGCTCGCTACTAGCTCGGCCCATAATTAACGAGTTTGAGCTGGGGCCTCGCTTGCTCACGAGCTAGCTTGGCTAGGCATCAATTTGTGAATTTGTGTGCATTTTATACTGCCAAGCTCGATCTAGGGTTTAGGGTTTAGGTTGGGGCTATATTCCTTTAATGAAACATAGACGACAACGATACAAAAACAAGGATAAAAAAACAGAGAGAAAGATATTTCAAATCACAAGCATGGCTGTCAAAAAAGGCAGTAACTCGTGGATCTCTCATGACTTGTCTTTGACTTGATCACTAACAGTCCACTCGCTAGTAAATCGAGCTGTTAGTGAGTCAGCTCGCCAGTAGCTCGGTTCAGAATTAACAAGCTGAGCTAGGACCTAGCCTGGGCCAAGGCAGCTCGACCCATTAATAAGTTAGAGGACCCTTCTCTGAGAATTAGGTTTTAGGATTTTAGCCAAAAACCACGTGCTACGTCTTTTCTCTCCAATCTAGCTTTGGTATTCTAGCTTTTGTTGCTCTAAAGCTCTCTTTACTCCTAATTTTTGTATTCCACACTCGTCTCTCCATTTTATTTGCTCACTTAGTGAGGTATGTTGATTGCAAGTATGAATATACGGAGTATAATCGTATTATTAAATTTCTAATTGTTCCAATTCACTAGTAACAACACGACAGAGGAACTCAAATTGTACACTTTTGATTAAGAACTCACAAGTAACAAGATTTTTGATTAAGAACAACACGACAGAGGAACTCAAATTGTACACTTTTGATTAAGAACTCACAAGTAACAAGATTTTTATTTTGGTTAAGAAAATATTAGAGGTGCTTGCTTAGCTCGTGAGATAGCTCAGTGCAGTCCGGGTTATCAATCACTATTAACACTGTTATCTCCATAGCAATATTTGACGAAAAACCTTTTTTATTTTTATATATAAATGCAAAAGCAACAGATAGAAATAATCGTATTGTCAAGTACATTTGAATAGTTAACTCATTGCCAATGTCGTGATTATCAATCAAGATGTATGAAATTAACCTATATGTTTGTGTTAAAAATGTATAAAATTGGAAGGTAACCATAATTAAAAATTATTAATCACCTTTCCCATTTGAATTGGATTTCATTGCTCTCCTCAATTTGTATTGAGTGATGATATTAACACAATAATAATTTATTTTGACACAACAACTTCAAATTTTTAAATTTTATAGACACTTTTGCCCTTCCATACATATAGCTTTCAACTGTTATTTTTGTTTCTGAGAGTTTATGCAATCTTCTAGTACAAAGACCATTTATTAGTTACTATATATTCTTCATTGTTAATTTTTTTATCTAATTTAAAATATCAACAACAAAAAATATAAACCATCATATCTTTGGATGTACATCAATAACAAAAACAAATTCAATATGGTTAGTTTATTCTTACTATCTTATTAAAGCATAGATAAATTCAAAATAACACCAATTGAATAACAAACTGCAATAAAAGCATAAGATTATTATTGCAATGAAGTTTTTTTTTTGTTTCAAACTAATATTGAGAGTAGTCAGGGGATGGACTCTTTTATTTATTAATTATGTTGAGATAGAAGATTAATTATTTCTAGCATAACATATTTATGTCAATCTGATGTAATTTTTATATTACCTTGTAGCATTTATGTTTAGATTATTTTTTGGAAACTATCCTTTGTTTTTCTTAATATGGTCATATATTATGTTATTATGTAATTTAATAATTTGTTCAGTCTTATTTCTAAAATTCAAGAAAAAATATTAGTTCATATCATATACAAATGATTAAGATTAATTTTAGTCCAAAATAATAAGAAATCACATAAGAAAAAGATAATAATCACATACAAATGATTATGATCAAGACTAAAGCTACTAAAAACATAAGATTCTTTCTGCCATAAATGATTGCTTGGTTAATTCTAGTGGTACAATTTTCAAATTTGAAAACAAAAATAAAACATTCCTAATAAGAAGATTTCATTAGGCGTTTAGTTATATGAAAATAAAATAAATAAGTAATGACTATTAATATAAAGAAAGTACATCTAAAAAAATATGACATTTAGAGAGTACTTAAGGAAGGACAAATTTGTCCATACAAGTAAAATATTTGAATTTATTGTGTTAATAAAAACATTAATTGTGTTAGTATCATCACCCATTTGTATTTCATATGTCATAGATAAGCAAGATCTACAAAACTACAAAATTTCTATAAATCTAGTTGACGGATTGATTCATCATATTTTAAGTCTTTCGATATTAACAACAATTAATTATAGAGCAGGTTTTTTTTTTCATATTAATTGTTAAGACAAGACTTAGTAATAGCTAGAAGGTATGATGACTTCTTAAATTATTTATATTTAGAAAGAAATCGCAGAAAATGTTACATGAATGATGTAACAGAAGATTTTACTTAAAATGAAAAATAATTGGGTCGTGTGTTTATATATATAGAGAGAGAGAGATGGACTATGGTACTCTATAGAGTAAAACGCGTTTGTACTCTACGCTATATCTCAATTTTAAAAATCCAAACACCCGATCCGAACAGTTCAACATGTTCTTCATATTGAAATGTGCTTGGAGACCAAATTTTACATTTTTTTGAATTTTTTTGCTATTTATTAAGCCACTTTGAAAATCGCAGATCCACTGTGAACAATAAAAAACAGTAAAAATTTCTGGACCATCGGATCTGCGATTTTCAAAGTGACGTAATAAATAGCAAAAAAATTCCAAAAAATGTAAAATTTGGTCTCCAAGTACATTTCAATATGAAGAACATGTTGAACGGTTATGATCGGGTGTTTGGATTTTTAAAATGAAAATATAGTGCCGTAGAGTACCATAGCCCAACTCTCTCTCTCTCTATATATATATATAGAGGAGGGATCCAATTACCACAATTTTGAGTTACCACAAAGTTACAACAATGGTTTTTTTTCATTTTCAAAGTCCAAATCGTCGATCCAAACCATTCAACATGATTATCTAAATAAAATGTGTTTCCAGATCAAATTTTACATTTTTTTTTGAATTTTTTTATTATTTATTAAGATGGGTATAAAAACTAGTAAAATTCAGACCATTGAATTTTGTACCCATCTTAATAAATAGTAAAAAAATTAAAAAAAATGTAAAATTTGATTTGGAAGTATATTTTATTTAGATAATCATGTTAAACGGTTTGGATCGACGATTTGGACTTTGAAAATGAAAAAACCGTCGTTGTAACTTGATCCCTCCTCATATATATATATATATATATATATATATATATATATATATATATATACACACACACACACACTTCTCCTCAATTAATGACAAGTTCTTCAATATTATGTTTTTAGCTAATTTTAATTTCATTTTTTTAATTAGCATTTATTTTTGATATATACTTTTTAATATGTATTTAATAATAGTGTACTCTTATCTACAACTTGATTTTAACTGATTGTCATGAATACTAATTCTAATTGAACTAATTTTTTTTGTCGACATCTAATGAACATATATATCCTGGCTTCTTCCCTGGAGAAGTGGAGAGTGTATATATATATATATATTGACTCGTATATTAAATCAGAGATCGCTTGTTATTAGCAAAATCAAGAAGCCCATATTACAACAGCATGCCCATGACCTTACAGAGTAGGAGCTGGTTGGAACACATGTCCCTAACAATCAGCCCAAAAAGAAAAAAGAAAAAGAAAAAAAAGAGAGTAATAAGGGCAGCTAATACAGCTGCTCACATATAACACACACCACACCCGGGATTAATTTTTGAGTACTTGTAATCCCACCCTTTATGATATTAATTACACACTCACACATTATCAACATCACGGCCACCTTCGGTGTAGGCCGACAATTGACTCTGCATGCGTCGTAATTTGAATGACGACAATCTCTCGGTGTTAGCTGGTGATTTCTCAGGCACTCGTATCAAGTTGTAACACCACGCGCCGGACAATGTACCAATGACCGGGCCTATGAAGTAAACCCACAATCCATGGAAGTTGTGGCTAGCCACTGCTGGGCCCAGTGTCCTTACCGGGTTCATCGACCCGCCCGATACCGGCCTGCATTACTCCATTATTCTCAGGACGTGTGAACTAACTCTATCATTGCCTAATTATTTATTTTGTTTCTATTATTTGAGTTCTATGGTTCTAGTTCAGGTTCCTTAGATGAGTTGTTGATAACAAAATTCATATTGGTCCTATTGTGCCTTAAACGAGCAGTGAGTGAATTGATTGGGTTGGACATATTTTGGGCATTTAGGGGCCATCAGTTTTAGGCCTTCGGCCCTTATATATTTAATTACAATTCAAGTATTTAGGCTTGTGTATATGTTCGAACCTGAGAAATGGGCTATTTTCTTTGCAGAAAGCATTAGCCTACTGTGAAATTAAGCTAGTTATAGTTATAATTAGCTTATATTTTTATTTTACCCTGCAAATATTGAGGTTATGCAAACTGCTGATCCAACTGCTAATCCTGCTAGTTCTCCTACCTGCACACAAACCCAATACAATATATTACACTCCGATAGAGATAAGATAAACAAAGCCAGTTATTTTATTTTTATTCTTTCTCTGTGATAAATTATGCTGATTTCGTAGTAACTCATAATTAACAAGCACAAGTGCTTACCGCTTTAGTATCAGTTGCAACGGCAGCGGTAACAAACATCATAATGAAAGTAACCATTATCTCCATGATCAGCGCCTGCCACTCTGAGCCGGAAGGAGTGGTGGTGCCGATGTTTGTTATCGGATGGAGCAGTACTTTAAGAGTGAACGATGCTAACATGGCACCGCTCACCTGAGCCGACCAGTAAAAGGGCACCTGGTACATTGAATAAAATGAAAAAAAAATTTAGAAATGTTCAAACCCAACTAAGTTACATATGCCTAATTAATTGAAGAAGTACAGGGAGTTGGCATGATAATAAAGAGCTTTTACTGATGAAAATTATTAATTGTTGTGTTGCAGTGCCAATAATAATTGAGTTTGTGGTGTAACTGGTATGAACTGTCAGGTGGTACCAGGGTAAAAAAAGGATCCACACTTCCACAGGCTATGATATTTTGACTAGAAAAGCAGAAATCAGATGCCATATTAAATATATTATCAGAGCACTTAGAAAAAGGTCTGGGACATGGAAAGTGACTTTAGTTTACGCATGATTGGGGTATCAAGACACCACCAATGGCTGGGATTGCTCTTTAGAGTTTTTTCTTTGTAAACTCAGCACACCATCAAGACACGTGGTACACGGTTTCAAAGATTGTATTTTTATCGTATCTTTTGGTCCTAGAACAAAATATTTAATGTACTTGTCTCGACTTTCCTAAATGATTTTCTGGTCCCAAACTTTATCCCCTTAATTATCAAAAACACATATATGCATGCATGCCAACTATATATATTTTATAAATTAATTAAGGAATGAAAAAGTTAAAGAGAATAAAAAGAGTCCTTTTCTTTCAGATATATTACATCCTAATATTTGAAGCAAACATCATTTAAATATAGTAGCTAGTATTTGATTAGGACTGGTTAATGATTTTAAAATCATGTATTCGGACATTTACAGCACATATATATCACCCCTAAACGAGATATTTATCCTTATTTGTTAATATTATAATTGAGTACCAAGCTCATCTTTTTGACTTTGGTGATCTTATATGATACAGTGAGCAGATATATAAATATTCACGTAAACATTTGTTTCTTTTTATGATATTTTTTTGTAATTAAAAATTAACTAGCTAGTTTGCAGATTGATGTAATATATATATATATATATATATATTTCTAATTAGCCTTGTTGTTTTTCTTAATCTATGTAGGACAAATCTAGTATTAGGGTTGCCCCCAAACATGTGCATACAAGTACATCTGCCTTTTTTAATTAGGCCATGAATAATTTGCTACTACAAATCAAGTGGATCCATATATGGGACCTGTTACTGGCTGGACCATTTATGCATGAACCAATTAAGACCGTTAGGTAAGGTTACGAACAGCCAGCAAATACATGATGCAATAACTGTGCCTCGTTAAGGTTTAACGGGAAAGAAATGCATCTGGTGAAGCAATTAGGAAACATGTACATGCATGTCAGACTACGTTTACTAATTAATAACGATTAAAAATGATAGCATTAAATGTTGCCTTTTGGAACTCTTTTTGCATGTATCGTAACCTAGATGCAAGCAATCATGAATTGCTTTGTGGAAGCTAGATTTGGAACTTTTCTCTTTTAATATACACTAATTAATAATAAATGAAACCACCAAAACAGTTGAAATGGTCTGATAGTGGGCTCATCATGATTAATTTCTACTTAATTTATATATATATATATATATATATATAATTGTCCCTAACAAAATATTTTGAGATTAATTGTCTAGAATATGAACTTGCATATATATATATATATATATCTTGTAATTGTCTAGAATATGAACTTGCATATATATATTATGCATGTATATTAGTAATTCTGGGGACCAACATGTGTGTACTAAAAATGTTCTACTACAAGACAAAGCGCTGTTAAAAAAATGATCCTTGATATTTAAGCAACTTACATTTTAACAGTGCATAAGAAGAGGTGACTAAGTCACTTTATGGAGAAATTAAAGTGAAACTTTATAACTAGCTCAGATAACAACTGAGATGATAGATATATACGAAATGGATTACAATTGCGTGGGAACAGACGCAACTGGTAATTATAATTAACTCTGTACTTGTTCATTACTTTATAATTTGTCGGTGCATGCCTTGTTAAACCATTGGAGAGGTTAAAAGAACAGACGTTAACTCCTGACATATCTGCTTAATAATTTAACCTGTCACATGACCATCATATCATTATTATGCTAAGCATGGTCATAATAACTGTGATTTGATCCAATCTCTGATATGACCATATCATTATGCACTTGATCTTGATTTAGTTTAATTATGAGTTACTACTAGATGCAATTATGTCACTTATTCCCTGCACTTTAGTTGTTCGTCAATTCCCAGGTATGTATGTATTAGCTAGTGTTACTTAAATATTATTAAGTAATTAATAAAAAAGAGCAAAGTTATTGTGCTTTATAGCATTATTATTTTTGGGTTGGTGAAATAGAGAATATTCTGCCAAATTAAGTTTTATTTTTTTCTACCTCAATCATATCTATTCTAGTGTAGTGGTAGGCAACTTCTAACTTCTAAACACCACAAAAATGGCATTTATCCTTTGGAAAAGAAAACAGTACCATGTTGTTTAGATGCTTTTATTCTACTTGTTTTAGTTAAAAGAATATACTATTTTAACGTGTAGAAACAAAAAAAGAAGAAGAAGAATTTGGAGTAGCTTGTTTTTACCACTATGCAGATGAAACAAGCATAATTTAAAACAATGCTCATGTAGTAACAAATAGCCTATGCACTTATTGAACATAGACAGACACTTATCTAGCTAGTTCATGCTGTTATATATAATAATATATATGTAGATAAATTAACAAAAACAAATGGGCAGCAAAGACTAATTAAAAAGAAAAGAAACAAAGCAGAAAAGCTAAAGGTGCTTCGGCAAGGACTAACCTGAATCCAAGGGAAATGTCTGGAAACAGCAAAGGCGAGAGTGACTGCCGGATTCATATGCGCACCTGATATGTGGCCAACGGCATATATCATCACCGTAACAATCATACCTCCTGCCATTGAGGCACCTAGCTGAGACACACGGGTTCGATCGCTATTGCTTATTGCTCCTACTCCACAAGTCACAAATATTAGCAAGAAGGTCGCAATGACCTCTGCTACCACCTGCAAAGTTCACAAATATCAAAATGAGTCATTTCTTGACATACAATCCGTCACAAAATAACTAAGCGCAATGGATGTGTCACAATTTACGCAAAGTGTAATATAATTAAGGCAAACAATGTTGTACAAAATGCATACTGAGTTTAACTAAAATATTTCCTGCTATGTAAAGTTCAGAAGAAATTCTGGCTTCTATTTTTAATATATAGAAACCGTCTCCTTCTAATTTGCTATTTCAAAAAACAAAAGTTCAGAAGAAATTGAATAAAAGTCTGTTTCTCAAAAGACCTTTTGAAAGAGGTAAGGGGGTAAGAGCTGTGTGATTGAAATGTTGTTTTCTTTTGGAGGAGCATAGGAGTTTTGAACTGTGGCCATGTCATGGATTTCATTAGAGAACCCTTGTTTTGTACTTGAGGCCATGATCTCTGCTTCTCTCTCTCTCTCTCTCTAGAACTTCCTCACTTGGTTTGTTGTGTGATGTGTGGTTGTATGATGTCTGTGGTTTCTGTGGGATGGTATTTATAGAGGAGGTGTGTCAGGATGGAGGCTCACATTTTTCCTGTATAAAAGGCTTTGGTCAACTTCTAATTTTTTTATGGAATAATGGAGGTGTCCAGTCCCTATCAGGGTATCTTCTTTGTCTCCCTCTCTCTCTAGAAGAAGTAAAATTACAGCCATCCATTTAGGAGAGAAGGCTCTCTTGGATCTGGATCAGCATGCTGTATCAATACAGCTTTAATTTGCTTTCAATCGCTAAGGTCAGGTGCCACTATTTATCTCCCAATCATTACTTTAGAGTGGGCTTTTCGAATGAACATGCATGACGACATTTAAATTTCTGGTAATGTAATTCTGTTTCTGCAAAAATTTACTGGAAGTGTGTAAGCAAATTTACTGACATAATTTTGATGCTAGAAAGATGTCTTCTTCCCTTTTTTTAAACGGAGAAGGCTTGCAAGTTTCTGTTGATTTTAATAGAGAGCTAAAAGAGTCTGAGGGGATAAATAATTGTGAATTTTCTTGTTATAAATCTCCTACAAAGTTCCTATTTATAATTAGAAAGGCTCAATATAGCCATCAGTACTATTTTCTTATTTATGGTAACGACGGTACACGTTACCGTTTTATTTCTTTCTATTTTTGGTATTAATCTAAACACTTGGATCTTAGATTAATGGTCTATGATGATGATTTTGAGATCATTCTCCAATACTCTCCCTTAAGCTAGGATTGTAAATGTCGAATAATCCTAGCTAGCTTATGATGTTCTCGAATGGTTACGGATCTAGTCCCTTAGTGAAGATATCGGCCAATTGATCCTCACTTCGAACAAAGGGTGTCTCAATTTCTTTCGCTTGCATCTTTTCTCTAATGAAATGACAATCAACTTCTATGTGTTTAGTTTGCTCATGAAACACAGGATTCGACGCAAAGTGTTGTGCTGAGTTGTTGTCGCAATACATCTTCATGGGTTGATCATACATGATACTCATATCTTTGAGTAATTGCTTGAGCCATACTAATTCACTCGTGGTGGATGCCATGGCTCAATACTCTGCTTCCGCGCTTGATATTGCCACAATATTTTGCTTCTTGCTTTTCCATATGACTAAATTTCTGTCTACAAACGTGCAAAAGCCGGTAGTAGATTTTCTATCGAAAATTTCGGCCCAGTCTGCATCAGAATAGCCACATATGTTGTTAGAATTATTGTTTTTCATCTAAATACCTTTACCGGGGTTTCCTTTTAAATACCTTAAAATTCTATTCACGGCTTCTAAGTGAGGTGTTCTAGGTGAGTGCATAAATTTATTTATTTGACTTACGGAAAAAGAAATATCCGGACGGGTTACCGTTAGGTATATTAATTTTTCTACAAGTCGTTGAAATTGATTTATATCTTCTAATGGTTCACCATCCTCAATATTTAATTTACACTTGTTGTCTATTCGTGTTGAGATCGGTTTACAACCTATTTTTCCGGTCTCTTTTAACAAGTCAATTGTGTATTTTCTTTGTGACCTAAAAAAACCCTTCTTTGAGTAAGCTACTTGTATTCCTAAAAATATTTTAGGTACCCTAAATCTTTAATGTCAAATTTCTCTTTTAATTGCATTTTGAATTTTTTGAATTTCTTTTAAGTTATTTCCAGTTACTATGATATCATCTACATATACCAATATTAGGGTGGTGTTGTTTCCATTGTGATTTGTAAATAAGGAATGGTCGGCACTACTAATTTGAAAGCCACAAGATATTAAATAAGAGCTAAGTTTGCCATACCATGCCCGTGGAGATTGCTTCAATCTGTAGATTGATTTATTTAGCCTACAAACCATGTTAGAGTGTGTTTCGAATTTATGACCGGGTGGTAATGTCATATACACCTCCTCTTCAAGTATTCCTTGAAGGAAATCATTTTTAACATCCATTTAGTAAAGATCCCAACTATTATTTACCACAATAGAAAATAAAATTCTAACGGTATTCATTTTTGCGACGGGTGCAAAAGTCTCATTATAATCCATAGGTTTGGGTGAATCATTTTGCTACTAGTCTTGCCTTATACCGTTCTATTTTGCCATCACTTTTATTCTTGGTTTTATATACCCATTTACAACCAACGGGTTTTTTGTTTTTTGGTAATAAAATAATTTTCCAAGTTTCATTTTTTTCTAAGGCATCTAGTTCTTCTTTCATGGCTTTACACCAAATTGGATTTTCAATGGCTTCTTGGTAAATTTTTTTGTTGTAATTCATTTTCAACACAAGTGAGAAATGCATGGTATTCGGATGAAATTTTGTCATATGAGATGAATTTCTCTATTGGATATTGTACCGTATAGGTTACATAATTTCTAAGTCTAATGGATGGTTGTGGTATCCTTGGTGACCTTCTAACCACTTGGTCATTTTCTACCTCAATCTCACTTTCACTTGTACCATTGTTGATTTCATGAATTTCTTCATGAGTATTTATTTCAACTTCATGATTATGAGTTGGTTCAATGTATTGATCACCTATATAAGGTAATACCATATTAAATTGGTCATTTATACATGTTTGGTCAATTATCTCATTTTTTTTTAAGTAAGGTTCATCCTCCCAAAATATGACATTTCTAGAGACGAACAATTTTTTTTATTAATTGGATCATAATATTTATAACTCTTTTTGTAATGTGAATATCCTAAAAAAATAGTTTTTTGGAATACAAAGTAAAGTTTATCTTTTCTTTTAATATGCACAAAACTTGTGCATCCAAATACTTTTATATGATCATAAGTAATTTTTGATAAAAGATTTCTAATGGACTTTTACTTTTTAAAACTAAACGTGGCAATCTATTAATTAGATGTGTTGCACAAAGTATGGCATCCGACCAATAAGTTTTTGGAACATTATTTTAAAATAATAATGAATGTGTCATTTCTAATAAGTGTCTATTTTTTCTTTCCGATACTTCGTTTTGTTTGGGAGTATTTATGCAAGTTGTTTGATGCATAATTCCTTTTTCTTTAAATAATGTTGAGAAATTTTTATTTATAAATTCCGTTATATTATCCGACCTAAATATTTTAAGTTTAGTGTTAAATTGATTTTCTATAAGGCATAGAAATTCCTTAAAACAATTAAACACTTCATCCTTGGATTGAAGTAAATATAACTAAGTGGTTCTAGAAAAATCATCAATAAATATAACAAAATATTTAAATCCATTATACGAGATAATTGGGGCTGGTCCCCATATATCGGAGTGGATCAAATCAAACATAGCTTCACTTTTGCTAGTAGAAAGGGAAAAAAGAAGCTTTGTTTGTTTTGCCAACTTACATGTTTCACAACTAATACAATTTGAATTTTTAAAATCTATAACACTATTCAAAATCTTGTCGGATGGATTGCCAAGTCTCTTATGCCATAAATCAATATTAATGGATTTCGCGGAATCACAAAGTAGTTGTTTTGATTGCAAAATATAGTGTCCATTTTCAAGAAATCCTTCACCAATCTTCTCGCCGGTTTTCCGATCCTGAAACACAATATTTTCACAAGACAAAATTGCATTACAATTTAATTCTTGTGTTAATTTATTTATAGAAATTAGGTTGATAGGAAATGTGTCTAAATATAGGACATTTTTAATTTGTCTATTATATATATTAATTTCTCCTACCCAGTTTATATAAGCTTTCATACCATTCGCAACAATCACATATTGATTATTATTGGTTGAGTTTAGATGTGACAAAAGCTGTTTATTTCCAAACATATGGTTCGTGGCACCGCTATCTAAAATAACTTGATCAAATAAATTAAATTTCTTTGAGTTACAGGCAATACCACGTGTTGGAGCATTTTTACCAAGCAACATAGAGAGTTGCTGGAGTGACATCGTCACTTGATCCTCTGACTTGCTAGATCCATGTTCTGACCCGCTAACTCAACTGTTGAATCCTTTTAATCCCATCGGACCCGCTATGGCAAAACCGGACCCATTTAACCCAGTTGGACCCAATAAGGTGTTACCAAAGTTCGGACCTGTTGAGGAATTGTTATTTGGTGGACCCATTAAACCAAAATTCAGACTTGTTGAGGAATTGGCGGACCCATTAACACATAGCCCCTTCTTTTCGCCTTCTCTCTCCCAATTTTGCCTCTCCTCTTCTCTGCCGTTGCCTCTAACTTCTCCCTTCTCCTTCGCCGTTTTAAACTTTTTCAGTTTGAGATGTGGGTAGAGAAACCAGCACCGGTCCTGATAGTGGCCCTCTTTATTGCAATTAGCGCATCTCTCGGTTGAATTTGAGCAGTTTTTATTTCTAGGGTTTTGATAGAAGTTCGGATTTTTCAAGGCAAAACCATGGGTCTTGTGTCTCTCGCCATTGCTGGCTTATAGACCACTCATGGCTAGTCTACGGCTTTCTTCCTGTTGAATCATTTAGGTGATTGAGGCATAAGGGGGAAGTTCAGTTGTGAGCAAAAGTTGAGACTTTACGGCATCGTTACTGGGGTTTAACCCTGAGAGGTAATAAAAATATCATCTTCTTCGATTCTTTTTTGAATTTGTTTCGGATCTGTTGTTGAAGGTCGATAACACCAGAGTTTGTCTTTTTTCTTTTTTAGGGCGCCGAGGTATTCGGTATTGCTCATGGTTCCTTGCTAAATTTTTTGGATCTCTTGTTTCAAGTGATAAACATGTGAGAAATTATTTTGCTGGCCAAAATGAGTTTGAACTGCATCCCACAGTTCCTTGGCTGTTTCTGTTGCCATGAACAAATCTGCGACAGCGGGTTCCATTGATCCCATGAGCCAAGTCATGACTTTATCATTTTTGGATTGCCATTGTCTGATTAGTAAATTTTCTAACTCAGTTGCCTCATTTGGTTTTTCTGGTTCGGGCTTTTTCATATCCCCTGTGATGAACTCTAGCAATTCTCTACCACTAAGAGCTCGTCTTGCTGATCGTGACCATGACAGATAATTTCTTTCATTGAGCAGAACATTTATGATTTTAGAAGAGTTGGTAGCTTCCATTCTAGCGATATGCATGTTGTTATTGGTGTTTTTCTGGTTTTTGCTGGTACCGACTAGCTTTGCTAGTTTGGGTGGCACTTATGCGTAATTCTTGAATCTATTGCTCTGATACCATGTTAATTTTAATAGAGAGCTAAAAGAGTCTGAGGGGATAAATAATTGTGAATTTTCTTGTTATAAATCTCTTATTACAAAGTTCTTATTTATAATTACAAAGGCTCAATATAGCCGTCAGTACTATTTTCCTATTTATGGTAACAACAGTACACGTTACCGTTTTATTTCTTTCTATTTTTGGTATTAATCTAAACACTTGGATCTTAGATTAATGGTATATGATGAAGATTCTGAGATCATTCTTCAATAGTTTCTTATTATATATATATATATATATAGAGAGAGAGAGAGAGAGAGAGGTTGGCTAATATACAATCGATTGTTCCTGAGCTCCCGTGCAACCAAGTCGTTTTCGGATTTTCAAAGTCCAAACGGTCGATCCAAATCGTTAGATGTGATCTCTATATTAAAATGTGCTTGGAGACCAAATTTTACATTTTTGAATTTTTTTTACTATTTATTAAGCCACTTTGAAAATCGCTGATCTAACAGTGGCTTAACCAAATAGTAAAAACAGAAGCCACCGTTGGATCAGCGATTTTCAAAGTGGCTTAATAAATAGTAAAACAATTTGAAAAAATGTAAAATTTGGTCTCCAAGTACATTTTAATATAGAGATCATATCTAACGGTTTGGATCGACCGTTTGGACTTCGAAAATCGAAAAACGACTTGGTTGCACGAGAGCTCAGGAACAATCGATTGTATATTAGCCAACCTCTATATATATATATATATATATGAGTGGGGTTAAAATGCATCATTAGTTTTGTGCACCAACCATATTTCATGTCTTTATCTTTGTTCTCGAAGTTCAACCAGTCGATCCGAACCGCTCAACATGATCTCCGTATTAAAATGTGCTTAGAGACAAAATTTTATATTTTTTGAATTTTTTTACTGTCTTTAGATAGTTACAAAATCACTGCTTCTAGACCATCCAAAACCAGTGATTTCGTACTTATCTAAAAAATAGTAAAAATTTCCAAAAATATGAAATTTGGTCTATAAACACATTTTAATATGGATATCATGTTGAGCAGTTCAGATCGACTATTTGAACTTCAAGAACAAACATAAAAAAAATGGAGTATGGTTGGGGCACAAAACCAATGGTGCATTTTAACCCCACTTATATATATATATATATATATATATATATATATATATATATATATATAGAGGTTGACTAATACCAAATCAGTTGTTCCTGAGGTCCCGTGCAACCAAGTCGGTTTTCAATTTTCGAAGTCCAAATTATCGATCCAAACCGTTAGATGTGTTCTCTATAATAAAATATACTTGGAGACCAAATTTTACATTTTTTGGAATTTTTTTACTATTTATTAAGCCACTTTGAAAAACGCTGATCCAACGGTGGCTTAACAAAACAGTAAAATTAGAAGCCACCGTTGGATCAGCGTTTTTCAAAGTGGCTTAATAAATAGTAAAAAAATTCCAAAAAATGTAAAATTTGGTCTCCAAGTACATTTTATTATAGAGAACACATCTAACGGTTTGGATCGACGATTTGGACTTCGAAAATTAAAAAACGACTTGGTTGCACGAGACTTCAGGAACAACTGATTTGATATTAGCCAACCTCTCTCTCTCTCTCTCTCTCTCTCTCTCTCTCTATATATATATATGGGCTAACTTGCTTTGAGAAATAAAGATGGTGTTTTACTTCCCGCTCGTATTTTCATTTTCAAAGTTCAAATAGTCGATTCAAACCTTCTAACGTGTTCTTCATATTAAAATGTGCTTGGATACCAAATTTTACATTTTTTGGAAATTTTTTACTATTTTTTCTGAATTTTTGAAAATCTCAACTTTTTATTAAATAAAAATAATAATAAATTCAGCAAACCAATGATTTTCAAAAATTCTGAAAAAATAGTAAAAAATTTCAAAAAAAATGTAAAATTTGGTCTCCAAGCACATTTTAATATGAAGAACACGTTGGAAGGTTCGAATCGACTATTTGAACTTTAAAAATGAAGATACAAGCGGGAAGTAAAACACCCTCTTTACTTCCCAAAGCAAGTTAGCCTATCTCTCTCTCTCTCTCTATATATATACACACACACACACACACAGAGGAGGGATCAAGTTACAACAATCGTGAGTTACAACAACGGTTTTTTCATTTTCTAAGTCCAAATCGTTCAACATGATTATCTAAATAAAATATATTTTCAGATCAAATTTTATATTTTTTTGAATTTTTTTTACTATTTATTGAGATGAGTACAAAAACTAGTCAAATTCAGACCATTGAATTTTGTACACATCTTAATAAATAGTAAAAAAATGTAAAATTTGATCTAGAAGCATATTTTATTTAGATAATCATATTGAACGGTTTGGATCGACGATTTGGAATTTGAAAATGAAAAAAACCGTTGTTGTAACTTTGTTGTAACTCAAAATTATTGTAACTCAAAATTATAGTAACTTGATCCCTCCTCATATATATATATATATATATATATATATATATATATATATATAGACACACACATATCACTATGTATTTGAAATGGTGAAAAAGAACAAGAATAATCTGACAATTATTTTATTGGATAAGCATTGACTAAATTGTGTTTAATTTGCATAGAAAATATAAAGTTGATTGGTGTCTGAAGTTTTGACCAAACTCTTCCTGTATCAGTTTAATATCAGTGACAAGAAAAAAATGATTCCAGAATCTGATATATAAGTTCTTGTCAGAAGCCTCTTGAGTAGGTATATATATTAATAGGTACATTTGAAATAAGTTGAAAAGAAATAGGTAGGGTACCTATTCTGATTGAGTTGTATTATTAATAATATATCTCTACTAATGAAAATTTCGATTATTCCTGGAAAACAGAGTACTTGCAGTATATGAAAATACGTCTATATAGACAAAGTAATTCCACATAAACAGAATAATTGTAGTATATGCTCTAACAAATATTTTCTTTTATTGAGAAAATAGACTTCACCTATTTAAATTTTACTAAACCAATAAAAAAGAGTTACCAGAGTGAGGAGAGAATATAGAAAATATCATAGAAACAAATATCATAAGTATCTAAAATTTCGGTCTGTATAATAATTATACCCGCCACAACCTTATAATTATTTTATGTATTAATTGCCATCGTGGATCAGGAATTTAAATATAATTTGTCACACATATTTTTCTTACTGCAATTAAAACAGAGAAACTGGTTCAACTGGTGAGTTTAAAATTAATGATGCAAACTAGAAATCTGAAGATCCCAGGTATTAGGTGTGAATAAATAAGCATAAACCACAATTTCAAAAGGTTAAGAAAATATAGCGCCTCATGAAAAAAAAAAAAAAGTAAATTAATGTGTTCTTCCGAGTCATATGCATGATAGTGACAAATTTAGTACTTGGAGGCTAGGTTCAAATTCATAATTTCATATAATTTGCAAATTCGTCAAAAAAAATTTAGATATATTTCGTTATTAATAATACAAATATTATTATATTCAGATATGCTTGGTGAATCTCATTACTATTGTTATAAAAAGATGAGATCATGATCAAGAACCACCGCCCCCAGAAATAATTTCCTATATGAAGTTGAAGTGCATGCTTTAATTTTTTAAATAGATTTACCGCGTCTTCTTTTTCCATGCAGGTACTGGTATATACCAGCGGTGCATGTAGTGTGCCTAAAACACGGACATGTTGGTAGGTCTATGTTAGGCCCGTCAAACTATTACATGCTTAATCAATGGTCTCTCGGTTTGGCATTCAAATTAATCAATGCTTTAAAGTGCAAAGCTATATAACAGCTGGAAATTGTGTTAGTGGAATTGCTTTAGTTTACCATATAATCAGGCGACCACACATTTTTTTTTGCCTTTTAATTGATACAACGTGGACTTCTCCACTAAACTCCCCAATTATTTCCTAAGGATGTGTTTTCTGAGTCCCATATAGTGGAGGGAAGACGGTAACAAGACAGATTTCAGAATACACCTTTTCCTTTTCTTTTTCTTTTTATATATATGTAATTTTTTTCTGACAATGACAAGACTAGATTTGATTCTACCCGTTAGTCTAATTTTTTTCATACTATTAAAGTGCAATGGACAGATAATAAAAATTCAGAGGAGATATATACTTGCTTTCGGAGAAAAAAGGAATTTCTTCATATGCAGGCACCTTATTTTGGTAGAAAATTACAATTATGCATCCTTCTCACAGTTTCACATACTTACAGCTGGTAGGTATGGATAAAAAGCAGGATCATAGGGCCTGTACATGAGACGTAGCCAATTAAGTTAGCTAACTATTTTTAAATTTTAATATTTTTTTTAATCTTTGTATGAAGGCTCAAGGTTGGTTCAATTATATATGTAATTAGTTAAAGCAGTGTTTATTTATGTAGTTTTATTATACTGTGCTGATACAAACTGAGCATTTTTTTTTCCTAAGGATTTGAGTTCCAGAAAACTCAACTAGAAGCTACAGATAAATTATTGTACAATTTGATTACTTATATCATTCATTTTTGACATATAGTTTTACATAAAGAGGATGGCAAGATGTTGACAAATCCCTGCCTTGTGAATTTCGACGCCAAGCATCTCAATCAAGATTGGCACATTTGATTTCTAACTGAGTTTGATTTGAGTTGAGGCTAAACCAGTTGAGCTTGAGCTTCCTCCGAATTTGATATCTAGAGATGAATATACACAATATTTCACAATTAATTCTTTTCCTTTTGGTGTAAATCTGCCAGAAAACTATGAAATTCGTCGCAAATCTTTAAACCAAGTATTTCCTAATATTTTACTGGTATTACACAAGATACATATTGTTATAGGTTTTCTTATTTTTATTTTTTTTATAATTTGGCACTGCTTTACTAGAGATGAAAAATGGAATTATAACTTGGTCCAAACCAGTTAGCATGCCTCAATTAATTGTTCAAAATTTGTGTCCTTCTTAGGAAAGTTCCCCTGCACTCCATTGTAAGTAAAGATACAGCTTACATGAAAAAGAAAATACAACACTAGCATCTCTGATGCCAAGTATAATTAGATAAATGTGTAACATCATCAAAATAACAATTAGTATACACCACTCTTTACCAATCTGAAAGCACGACGCAATCTTTACAGTCACACTTCTTATATTCAGTACCACGAGGCTGTATTTGACGGTGCAGTAATTTGAATAAGTGACATCTCCAACATAGGTTGAATACAAATATTAACCATAAGAATTTGGTTCTACTGTAGAATTGTACAGAGGAAAAATGAAAAAATAAATAAAGAAAAAGCATTATGTAATCAGTGACAGTAACTTTCAAGGTGTTTTCATGAACTGCAAATGCTTTCGGTTCTTAAATTCAGTGCACAGGACTGTATACGACAGTACGATTACTTGAATGCATGATGGTCTAATACAAATATCCACCACAAGAAATTGGTTCCACTATAGATATGAACAGAGGAAAAAAAATTACAAAAAAAGCAGGAAAATGCATTATTATGTTATAAGCGACAGCAACTATGAAGGAGTTTTCAAGGAACTGTAAATGTTTTCTAAAAAGGAAAAAATGAAAGGGAAATGCAAATCAATTCAAGCTGCAAGTGAATGTTATCCTATGTAGATGCTAGTTGAATCATGAATAAGACTTCCGAATTCCGACCACAAAAATGATCTGTATCTTCCTTCTGTTTATCATTCAACTTCTAGTCATTTCAGATATAGACAGAGTAAGAAAGACCTGATCACAGGAAATAGGTTATGCTTAGTAAGACTTGCCATGATTATATAATTTGCAAGAGGATGTTCTTAGCCTCAGATATATATGGTTGGTTGTTTGACATATTGCTTGGTTCTGATTTACTTCAATATATACCATGACTATATAATGATATATCTTCCTTATTTGTGTTTCATGACAGTTTTTAAAAATAAAATTGAATTCTGTTATTAGTTTTTGAGGGCTGCTAATGTCCCACAGGAACGATATGTATACTCTAAAGAAAAAGGTACTGTGCACCAGAGTTTCACCGTATCAGAAATATGCTGACAAAACAGAGCATACTACACGAAATATTCCTCAGGAGTGCAAAATTTAAATGTGATCTTAGAGTTTTTCTCAATATATTGAAAAAGAAAGAAAATAAAGATCAATGATTAAATTAGTGCGGCCATGGGATTTTGCAATGCACGGATCAACCCGTACTATGGATTCATACTTTCGTTTTTAAAGTCCAAACAGTCGATTTAAATAGTTCAATATGATCATATGGTTAAGACTGTACTTGGAGACCAATTTTTACATTTTTAGATTTTTTTACTGGTTTTTTAGATAGAAAGAAAATCAGTACTTTTGAATGGTCCAAAATATATAGATCATATGATTTTCTACCTATTTTAAAAAATAGTAATTTTTTTTAAATATATAAATTTTGGTCAAGAAGTATATTATTATATGAAGATTATTTGAACTTTAAAAGAAAGATATGAATCCATAGTACAACTTGATCTCCGCATTAAAAGTATCATAGATAGCCTCAATCAGTATTCTTCTTTTTCTCCTCTGTAAGTATATATTGTGACTTCATTATTTAATTCTTATTTAATTTATTATAAACTCTAGGTTTCGGTCATGGTTTTGCGACTGAAGATATTTTGAATGTTCAAGTTTGATTGTCTATTTATATACACTCATTATAATTAATTTAGGTTAATTGTCACTTTTGGATTAGATATATAGAATGCAATATTGTCTAAAACCGAATCTATATCACAATCAAGCCTCCAATTAATTTTGAGATCGTTAGATTTCAGTGATGAGATTGCTAATATATTGACTTTGTGTTTTTTAGCTGTAAGCAAATTTTGACAACGAATCCGGATGCTTCAATTTTCAATTTCCTATCGCATTCAAAATCTTTTCAAGGCCCGAATTGTTTGGAATTAGTGTTTAGTTTTACTGATCAATTTCGTAACAAGGTCGAAGAACATATAAGAGGATAAAGTTGAGTAATTAACTTAATTATTTATATATTATAATAATGGAGAAATAATTAATATATGCTGAAAATTAACTAACTCAGCATTATTGCGCATGATCCTGTCTGGTCCCTATATAATGCTCACACGTGGCACTAAAGTAGCTCTAATTCTGACTAGTCAATTCTCCAATTAATTAAGAATAATCTATCTATCTTATAACATTTTATTCTATGGCGACAAAGATGTCAAAAGCTAGTGTTTCTTTCACTTAAATTATACTTTCCGGCTCAATTATTTTTAAGCTTATTATTTTAGTTTTTCAGTATAAGAAACTTTTTTTTTATAAAAATAAAAAATAAGTTAGGGGCTCGACCACTTTTTATCTTAAAAAAAATGAAGAACGAAAATTGCAGGTCTAAAAAAATACATGTTAAAAATGAAAGATTAGTACATGTATAGGATGGATTAAAAATAGTGTTAAGTAAATCTGATTTAAATAACTAATTGGATTCAACTTCATTAGATAATCGAGCACTATATAAAAAATAGGAAGCTGATATCAGTACCCGCGCTACAGTACTCGCACTGTACCCGCACCATAACTTTCATAACTACCATAACAACTTGGGGGACCGCAAAAAACTCCAGGACTGAATTTTTTTTCCTAAGTATTAATATCTATACAATTTATACCTATGTACGAAAGTATTTATATCTATAAGATGAACAACTTTTACGTAAATAATTATGTCTCTATCTAAATTTCTCAAAAGTATCCACACCATAAATGCATGGTGGAGACCACTCAAACTAGATAGGGGACCATACACATTTTTAGAGGTGGGTTTTTTTTCTCCGTTCATTTTCGTCCATATTTCTGATGATCTATGAGGAATTTTGCAAATCTAAAACCACTAATGTCTTTTACGCTATTTTCTCTTTCAAATAAGATCCACGATGACGTACTTTCAAGCTCGTCGTCACACAAGTATTTATACCTACACTTGCAGTATTTTTTACATATGACACTAGATGATATCTGAAAGTATTAATATCAAGTATTTTAAGTATTTATACCTATGTGGTTAACTATTTTTGTTAGAAAAATATTGTAAGTGTTTTTTACATATGAATATATCACACTAGATAACATCTGAAAGTATTAATATCAAGTAATACAAGGATTTATATTTATACCTAACGGAGACGATTGGAGAATGTTGATGCAGAGATGCGGGGTCCCCACTACTTCATTTGAGGAAGGCTGCACAAAAAAATTCATAGTTCGTGATTCAATTCGAGTTTGATTCGAAAAAGTTCGTAAAAAATTCGATTCGAAATAGTTCGAAATTAATTCAAACCAAACTCAAACTAGACCTGGTTCTTTCGAAATAGGTTCGCAAACTATTCTAGTTCGAATCTCAAAGTAACATGAACCGTTAATTTCCACTAATGACTTATGTTCGCTGATAACTTAAAAGTTAAAACATAAGGTTGCTCAGCCATAAGTCATAACTTGTAAGTCGTAACTCTCGTTCTCAGTTATGAAACTCTAGATGACTTTCACCTCTCGCTCTCAGCAACTACGATCACTCTTCCTTGTCATAAAAAAGTTCGTAAAAGATTTGAAATTGAGTTTGTAAAAAATTCGATTCGAAATTATTCAAACCAAACCTAGTTCGAAATTAATTCAAACCAAACTCAAACTGATGTAAGTTCGATTCGATTCGATTCGTTTGCAGCCCTAATGGGGACTGAAAAAGGGAGTGATCATATCAAGTGACGCACACAAGTATTAATATCTTATTTTGTAAGTATCAATCTATTATCTTACAAGTATTTATATTTATAAAGGCTGATACTGGACAAGTGTGGAGACTGAAAAGGGAGGATCAAGTAATTAGTGGGGACCATATAACACATCATGCCTTTAATGTACAGTGCGGGTACTGTAGCAGCGGGGATGAAAATAATTATTCTAAAAAATAATGCTCTAACTTACGATTTCCAATGTTCTAACTTCTAATTCTAATTACCAATCAGAAATTTAATGAATTCATCTTAATTTTAACTCTAAATTTAACCCAGATTACAAATAAAAATTCTAGAGGGGAGGGGGGAGGGGCAAATAAAATGACAAGGACCGGACAGCAAAATTGATCTAAACCTATATATAGCAAATTTATAATTTAAAAAAAAAACGGTGAGGTTTATACGTAATTCAAATATAATATTGATATAATTCGGAATAGTTCACTTTTTAGTAATAATACAAACCTTGTATCATTTACAATATTTCATAAATAATACAAATACTAGACATTTAGTCTGAACAATTAAATTAATCTTTTTCCTGATTTGATTCATAAGTACTTAATCTAACAATATGATATTTTTTTTTTTGAGTAAAGGTTGGAGGTCAAGCCACCCAACTATTTAATACCTTTGTTATTATAACAAATGATTTCCCCCATTTGGGTTTCGAACCCATGACCTCTAGTATAGAGACCATGTGCCTTAGCCACTTCTAACAATAGGATATTGTTTAGAAACTTTACAACTAAGATGTATATATATCAAACCTGCCATGATAGGAAAAAAAAAGTAAAAACAATTGCAAGTACCTTCACTTAATCACACATTTTCAAACCTAAATCGGTCACAAGCTTACAGCAGATGAAAATTGGGTGCAAAGGAATCGAATACGGATCGAATAATGGTAACTACAATTATATTCGTATTAAATGAATACGGATACAAATAAGATGAACATACAAGAATACAAAAATTAATATAATTTTGATCCCTAAATCAAATATGGTAAACAATTTTTTTTCCATGTTTAGCTTGTTATGTCATTATATATAAAATATATGTTTATTTAACAAAAAATAATCACAAACACAACCATATTTTTAATCAAAAGAGACCAACAAAAAACATTATTCTCTCTAAACATACATGCTTCTAAAACAAACAAATACATAAAATTATATGTATTCGTATTTGTATGTGCTTTTGAAACTGAAAACCGTATTCATATACGTATCCACATAAAATATTCATATTCATCTCCAAATTCACAAATTTTATTCATATTCGCATCCGATTTTTGCAAAATTTTGAATACAAATCCACATACAGATAAATAATATCTGATATTTTGCAGCTCTATCAAAATAGTGTACATCATCACGTAACTAGTAAAAGAAATTTCAAAACTGTTGATGTAAAATGTTATATTCGGAAATACAGCACGTACGTGAATTGTTTGTAAATGCTATTAATTGTTAGAAAAGTTGGAACTTAGTCTTGATCAAAGAATCAATAAAGATACGTACACAGTTATCTATTTATCTTTTAAGAAAAAAGATAAATTAAGATGTAAGACAATTTTTATTCTATCTTTATATATTCATAAGAGATCTTTCATTTCAATTTTGAATATACAACATACAATACACACAAAAAAAAAAAAACATAATTTTAGTCACTACCTCAAATATCGGTTCTTGTAAATTTCTTTTTAATAAACAAACTTGCGAATTATGGAATTATCCATTTGTCTTGAATGAAATAAGATATAGTAAAAAGTTTCAAAAAATAACTAAAATTTGGTCTCCAAGTACAGTTTAATATGAAAATTATGTTGGATGGTTTGAATTGATTGTTAAAACTTTGAAAATAAAAACATAACGATAATTAAAACAGTCTCTTTAATTTCCAAAGCACCATGCATAACTCAAATCCAATAGTTTTTTTTTTTTGAATAAAATGGAGAGTGTCTACCGGTTTCATTTTATCGTTTTATTTGATCATAATATATGTAGTAGAAACAAATGCAACAGCATAATTCAATGTCTCAATCGATTTTATCTTTTTATTTGATCACACACACACACACACAAAAAAACATATATATATTTATATATATGTAGTATTCTTGATGTTGTAACTATATTTTGCTTAAAAAAACTTGTATTAAAACTCCATTAAAATGTGTGAATAATTTTATAACGATTCCATAGTTTAAATTTACACTTTCTGTGAGATTACTATTTCGATTTCAATAATTAATATTGGATTTAATTCTCATTAAAAAAAATTTGCTCGTTCAATTTCGGACCCAAATATATGAACTCAACATAGTGTTAAGAATGGATTTTTTTTTATTATCTAGCACCCTAGAAAATGGTTTAAAAATAAATAGCACCCGGACCACTATTTTGTCAAAAATATCACTCCTGCGGACTCAATCCGCGCACCCATCTAGACTAGGTGTGCGGATCTAGCAGGCGGACTTGGATGCGCGGATCCAGCAGGCGGACCCGTGGGTTTGCGAACTCAGTGCGCGCGCACCACTTGTTTCGTGGATCCAAAAAATGAAAATCATTTAAAATTTAGGTATGGTCCAATGGATTTAGTACGAAATTTGGTCCAGTGCCAAGATATACGCATTCGATCTGAATAATCATTCGTGTGAACCTGATCCGCAAATCTCAAAATTCTTAGCACGAATATTAATGCCGATTGGGCGATCAATATTCGGTGCTTTTCTCCTTTATCCTCTCTGCTTCTAACTTTAATTTAGATTTTAATCTGAACCGTCCAATCTTTTCTAGCACGATTATTAAAGACAAACTTTATGAGGTACATACAAACTTTATGAGCTACCAGACAAATTTTATGAGCTGAGTCAGACAGTTTGATATTAATTAAATACTAAAATGATGGGTGCGCGGATTGAGTCCGCGAACCCGAGGGTCTGCCTGCTGGATTCGTACACCCGGATCCACCTACTGGATTTGCACACTAGTTGGTGTACCTGCTCAGTCCGCGCATCTGGTACCGATGGGTCCGCGTATTGAGTCCGCGGGAGTGTCATTTTTGATAAAATTAGAGTCCGGGTGGTATTTATTTTTAAATCAATTTCTAAAATGCTACATAAAAAAAATCCGTGTTAAGAAAGAGTTGAATAGCACAAATATTAATGTGTGCTAATTTGCAAGCATTGTAATGTTTTATGCACTGATATTTGAGACATTTTTCCACCTATGACAAGCCAATGTGAAATTTTATAAACCAACCATCAGATTAGAGTGGAAAAAAACGTGTCGTTCTGTGCCGTGCCGTGATTAACGTTGTATTGTGAGCGTTCAATCGCTATCGGACTATCCAAATTGTGTGTCATAAAATCTCCACCCCGAGAGTGACAACGAGCACAGACAACCTTTTTCATCTCATGCTTTCCACATTCATCTATTTATACTCTTTTAATTTGTGGAGCATAATCTATAAGAAGCAAAAGTTTTCTTCCAAAACTTGACTTACTAGGTGATGAACATGAGTCAACTAAGTCAATGTTTATTTTGAGCGACATATGGGAAGTAAATAATTAAATATATGTATAAATTCACTACAATTACGTGTATATTTATTTGTCCAAAAGTAGTAATAATAATTAGCATGAGTTAATGACTTTTCAAAGTATCGTATTACGCTTGCATTAATTTTTACGTAAACAAACAGTACAAATTTATAGATATTAATTGGTGATTTTAATATGCAGAGGATGTGAATATTAATCAATACGGATTTAAATCAGACAGTCCAGATTTTAATTCAACATTTGAATGCAGAGGATACAAATTCATGGTAACTTCTGAACGTATTAAGATCGATCAATCGATCTGTTTCAAGGATTCAGATCATCTGTGACTGTGAGCGGATAGATCGCTACGAGACAAAACATATGTTGATGGGCACATATATATACAAGTGTTAGCAGAGGCGGAGTTAATGTTTGTTGAATGAAAGTCAATTGACTCCTATTAAGTTTAAAAAAGTTTGTATTTAAGCATAATTTTCTATATAATTTAGAGTGAAATGCTATGAACAGTATAAATTGATTGTTATTTGTAGTATATTTTTTTATATAATTGATCTCCATTCACGTTTGACTTCCATAATTTGAAAGACTGACTCTGCTCCTGAGTATTAGTGATGTGTTTATATTTCAGAGTTCTGATGAGAAAATTATTATAAAAATAAAATTATAATTTTAAATAATAGTTTGCGAAATAGGTTCATAAACTATTCTAGTTCGAATCTCAAAGTAACATGAATTGTTAATTTCCACTAATGACTTATGTTCGCTGATGACTTAAAAGTTAAAACATAAAGCCGCCCAGCCATAAGTCATAACTTGTAAGTCGTAACTCTCGCTCTCAGTTCTGAAACTCTAGATAATTTTCACCACTCGCTCTCAGCAACTACAATCACTCTTCCTTATCGTAAAAAAATTCGTAAAAGATTCGAAATTGAATTCGTAAAAAATTTGATTCGAAATTATTCAAACCAAACCTAGTTCGAAATTAATTAAATCCAAACTCAAACTGAGGTAAGTTCGATCTGATTCGATTCGTTTGCAGCCCTAGTTGTCATAGAACTATGATGCCCAATATTAACCGACATAATTTTTTTATTCACGAATCTTCAAAAAGCCTCCTAAAATTAAGTCACATTGTATCGTGAGCGTTCAATCGGTATCGGACCATCAAAATTGTGTGTCATAAAATTTCCATCCCGAGAGTGACAACGAGCAGGCCACAGACAACCTTTTTCATCTCATGCTTTCCAGATTCCTCTATTTATACTCTTTTAATTTGTGGAGCATAATCTATAAGAAGCAAAAGTTTTCTTCCAAAACAATAGTAGTAATAATAATTAGCTAGAATAGTAGTAATAATAATCTATAAGAATCAATTCGGGTGCGTTTGGATGGGCAAAGAATAGCTACTGTTCCGGATTAGCACTATTTCGAACTACTAATCTACGTTTGGGTGTGTTTCGATTAGCGAATAACCACTATTCTTTGTTTGTCTTTTGTGAAATTGTTCACTATTCTAATCCTACAAAATGTTGGAATAGATACTATTCTCAAATTAGAATAGCTACTATCCTTGCACTATTCTTGATTCATCCAAATGCACCCTTCAAGAATAACAACAGCTAAAATAGCTAGAATAATCAATTCAAGGATAACAATTGTTTGGTTTATTAGAATAGCCAAATCTACAAATTCTTAGGAATAACTTATTCTAATAAGACAAAAATAATTGATTCACTATTCTAACTATTCTAAACTAACCAAACACCGAATAGGCTATTCCGAGTAGCCTAATTCTAAAAATAACCTATTCTTGATGCATCCAAACTTACTCATGGATGATATCATCTTATTTACCTTCAGGTTCGAAGGTGAACAAATTAAATTGCTAAATTATAAAAAAAAAATTACCTCTCCGCTCCTCTCTGCTCTCTCTAAAAATTATCAATTTAAAGAAAATAACTCACAATATTAAGCTAAGTTGCATTGATTCAAAGCTTCATTCCGTGCATCTTGTGTGGAAAATACTTGGATTGATCATGGGTGTTAATATCAACCCCAAACTACACCTCATCTACCATTTAAAAAAAATCACGTTACTTTAATTTTAATTATATATTTATGTATAATTTACATCTATCATATTCATATTATGTATATTGTTATTTGTTGACAATGTCGTTGACACTCACTCACGAGTGGCGTAACATATTTTTATTATTAATTATGTGACCTGAGAGCAAAATTGTCCTACCATTATATATAGGTATGCTCCTTTTCTTAACTTCTTACATCAATTTCCATAATTACATTTCCTAGAAAAATAAAATTAAAATATGATAAAGCCTTTGATGATGTTTATGTTTGTGACAACTTTTTATATAACTTTTTTGAATTTATTGAAGGTGGTGTTTGGTGAGTGGAACTACTACCGCTCATCTATGAGCGGTCAAGTTCAAATTTTAACTTGTGCTGGAACTTTAAAAAATCAACATATGAATTCCATTTTGTGGTTTAGTGGGTGGTTTTAATGACATCTATTTTTCTTGTACTTTGGTAACTTCTACCAATCTTTCAAAAAAAAACAAAAAATGAATAAGCCACATGTACGGTGAGCAGCATCCATATAAGTGCTTTGGTTGATAGAATAGAAGCAACCATAATTTGAATTTTTCGTATAGATTTCTTTATAGGCAATATGATTGCTGACTTAATTTCTGTGATTAGACTTTCAATCAATTATTGGATGTGTTAATTTTCAAGTTCCACCATTGAAATGACATATATTAGTCCAATCTTTCTGTTTACTTCTCAATCATTTTTATTCTATGCATATCGATTCTAATTAATTTTGATTTTAGTTTTAGAATAATGAGAGAGGAAAAACAGGAGCCAAATTTTTCAAGAGTGCTAGGATAATATGCATATTACGGTTCAATCCGTGTTATGAATTATATCTCTATTTTTAAAGTTTAAACAGTCAATCTAAACCATTAAATATGATCTTCATACGAAAATTTACTCAATACTACCAAATTATATATATATATATATATATAATTTTAGTTTTGAATATATGTAGAAAATTACTTTTGAATGTTCTAGAATTTTTTTTTTCTCAAATTACAATTATTGCGGCTATAATATGTGGCCTTAAAAACTCGTGATGGAAGAGGGGCAGCCAGATCACTACCGACCAAAAAGGCAGATTGCAAAAAATGGCACTATGTATCTATGCTTTTTTTTTTGGTTCATGATTTCATATTACATATTGGATGTTGCCTACGGGCAGTGTAACAAAAATTAACAATAAAAATAAAATAATACTGCCCTTACCCCTTGGGAAAACAAGGTGCACAAGTGTACACATGGTGACAACAGTATTACACCGCCATGTTAGTAATGGTATAGAGCAACATTAATTTGCACGGTGATTTAATGATACATACTATGAGAATTAATTATATAATTTTTTTTGCGGAAAATAAAAGTCAATTTGATAGTATTATAATAGATTGGATCGACCGTTTGAACTTAATTTGAAAATTAGAAAACTAATTGGTTAAATTGCAACTTTGAAACAAACATTTTAATATTAGTCAACCTCTCTCTCTCTCTCTCTCATGTTTGTTTCCTAAGCCATGGAACAAATGTTTTAGTTTTTACATTTTCAAAGTCCAAACAGTCGATCTAAACTGTTCAACATTTAATCTATAATAGAAATGTGCTTGTAGACAAAAAATTTTATATATATATTTTTTAATTTTTTATCTTTTATTAAGGCAGTTTTAAAATTGTTATTTTCAATGATCCAAAATTTTTTAACTGTGTCTTTCTGTACAAAAAAATATAAAAACCGATTGAACTAAAATTTTTCAACGATATCACATCTAACTGTTTCAAAAATTTGTTATTTTTCAACCATATGTTTTAAAAATAACTTAATAATAGTAAAAAATTTCAAAAAATATAAAATTTGATTCTCCAAGCATTTTTTAATATAGATATCACATCTAACTGTTTCAGACCGTTTGAACTTAAAAAAAAAAAACCAATTTTTTGCACTATAACTTTTTTTTTTTTGACAAAAGTGGGTAACCCCCACCTGTTTCATTAGAAACAAGGATATTGTTCATACAATAATCAATGGATTGAAATCCATTGTAGAAACAAAAGCTATCTAATATAGAAGCTAAACAGCAAGCAAGCACAAAACATCATAAGGCTAAGAATATAGTATCTAAAGTAGCAGCTAAGTACAGCACAAAAGAGAAGGTAAGCATAGAAACTAATATAACTAGTAGTAAGCAACAGTAACTAAGAATCATTAGAAGAGCATCTGGAGCAAGCCATCACATCACCAGAGGGAGAGGTTTTGCACTATAACTTTGGAACAAATTTTTTGATATTAGCCAACCTCTCTCTCCCTCTCTCTCTATCTCTCTCTCTCCCTCCCTCTATATATATATATATATATATATGAGGAGGGTTCCAATGCCTCATCTCCTCATACCACATCCATGTCTCATATCCTATATCTTCGTTTTTAAAGCTCAAACAGTTGATCCGAACTGCTTAACATGATCTCCATGTTAAAATATGCTTGGAGAATAAATTTTACATTTTTTGGAAACTTTTTACTATTTTTTTAGATAGGTACAAAATTATTGTTTTAAGAAGATTCTGAACCATCTGATAAAGTGATTTTGTACCTATCTTAAAAAATAGTAAAAAAAATTCTAAAATATATTATTTTATTATGAAGGTCATGTTGATCAGTTTGGATCGACTGTTCGGACTTTGAAAATAAAGATAAATGATTAGGATTAAATAGGAGCATAGAAATTTGGGTGCATTTAACCCTCCTCTCTTTCTCCCTATATATATATATGAGGCTCCAAATGCACCATTTTTCTGGTGCTCCAATATACTCCACATCATTTATCTATATTTTCAAAGTCCGAACAGTCGATCCGAAGTTCCGAACCACTCAACATGATCTTTATAATAAAATATGCTTGGCGACCAAATTTTATATTTTTTAGAAATTTTTTACTATTTTTTTCATAGGTACAATATCACTTTATCAAATGGTCCATAATCTCTTTAAAACAATGATTTTTGTACCTATGAAAAAAATAGTAAAAAAATTTAAAAAAATATATAAAATTTGGTCTCCAAGCATATTTTATTATGAAGATCATGTTGAGCTGTTCGGATCGACCGTTTGAACTTTGAAAATAGAGATAAACGATGTGGAGTATATTAGAGCACATTGGAGCACCAAAAATATGGTGCATTTGGATCCTCCTCATATATATATATAGAGTAGAGCTACCATGCTTTGCAAATTAAAGTGGGAGTTTTAATTTGCGCTCATATCTCTATTTCCAAAGTTCAAATAGCCGATCCGAACCGTTAGATGTGTTCTCCATATTGAAATGTGCTTGGAGACCAAATTTTACATTTTTTGGAATTTTTTTACTATTTATTAAGCCACTTTGAAAATCGCTGATCCAACGGTTTCACTGTTCATTATGAGTCACCGTTGGATCAGCGATTTTCAAAGTGGCTTAATAAATAGTAAAAAAATTCCAAAAAATGTAAAATTTGGTCTCCAAGCACATTTCAATATGGAGAACACATCTAACGGTTCGGATCGGCTATTTGAACTTTGGAAATAGAGATATGAGCGCAAATTAAAACTCTCACTTTAATTTGCAAAGCATGGTAGCTCTACTCTATATATATATATATATATATATATATATATATATATATATATATATATATATATATATATATATATTATGTGTACACACACATAGACATAGAAATACACATACGCATATAGATACACACACACACACACACACACACACACACACAAACATACACATAAAGGCTTGGGTGTTATCCATGCTACGACCTCAAAAACCTATCGTATAAAATTCAAAGTTCGATTTAAATAGCTCATTAAATTAGTTATATAATGAACTTATAGAATATTATTTTTTACTATTTTTAGAATTTATTTTACTATTTTTTTATTATTTATGAAAGATTGCAAATAATAGCCTAAAATATTGACAATTTTCTTTATTTTTAAGTCTTTTTTTGCCATTTTTCATAAAACATAAAAAATAGTTAAAAATTTCAAAAATAGTAAAAATTGGGATCCTACAAATTGATTATATAACCAATTTATTGAGCTACTTAGTTCAAAATTTGAAATTTATTTGATAAGTTTGTGAGACCGTAGTACAGATGACTTTATGCTATCCATAGCATCCAAGCCTTACTATATATATATATATATATATATATATATGAGGAGGATTTCAATGCCTCATCTCCTCATACCTTATCCATGCCTCATATCCTATATTTTCGTTTTTAAAGTTCAAACAGTTGATCCTAACCGCTCAATATGACTCCATATTAAAATATGCTTGGAGACCAAATTTTATATTTTTTGAAAATTTTTTTTACTATTTTTTTTTAGATTTATTGAAAATTAACCTCCATTCTTTGTTGTTTAATCCGCAACCGATACTAACATTGGATTTGAGAGGAATACAAGTATACAACAAATCCAAAGCCCTGGCTGATTGACAATTCCATCTAGCGACCAAAGGGGGTGCGTATCCTCTGAGATATCTCAATTTTTGCGTGACCTACGTATCCGGTGCCTATTCGGGGGAACATAGGGGGCAGTATTATTTGAGCTATGAGATTCGTGCAGAACGTATTTGAACGATTGAGATATTCCAAAAAGTCACGCAAATTTTGAGATATCTCGGAGGAAGCGAATTCGACCAAAGGCATCTCTCCAAGTAGGTCACTTGGGCCCGTTCCCCTCCAACTGTGAACAATTTGTCCAACTAATGTCGGTAGATTTGAACCGTCCATTTTAATTGAAGGATCTTGATCCACCGAATTGTTGGAATTTGGGGTACATATATTAACAGAGGAATTTTTGCTTCATGCAGCGCACGGATTGAAGAGTCAAAACAGTGCTGCATATGACTTGTGCACTGCTTGAAGTATAAAATGCTCGGTCAAAATCTTTATCCCTTAATTTGCACAAGCTACTCGAATTTACCAAGGACTAGGATTTTATAGTAGGCTTAATTTCATAATTTGAATGAACATGCTCAAATCCAGTTGGAATTAAGAGTGATAAATTTTAGAAAAATTGCTAACTGTTGCTCATAGAAAATTTCTTATATTTTGTCACCTATTTCACTTGCAAAAACCTGAGAAAATTAAGCTGCTTATACTTAAAAAAAAAAATTATAATTGATTTTGTTTTTGGAAATTCAAATTTTCTCCGCTTAAAGTCGCCAGAAGGCTTTAAAATAATGTTTGGTCCAACATCGATCACTATTAATTTTCTTCTCTTTTGTTGAATCATGAACTGAAAGATTTCGATCGGTTGACATTTTTTTAAAATAAATTCTATCTAGTATTAATTTTCAAACTTGCATCTTTCACACAAGATACGATGTCTAATGTCGCATTAATTATTATATATAGCTATTAAGTTGTACAACCGTTTTAATAAATTTTGTATTTTTTATCTACATATTTTTCATTGTATTTCAAAATGTGAAAAATAAACAAAAAAGTCTTTCCAATTTTCTATTTTTTATTAGGTAATAAATGAATTCATTTAAGCTCCGAAAAGTAGTCAATACTATATAATTTGATTTATTAGAAATTAACATTACAACTCTTTCAGATGGATATTTATTAGTGGTCCAACAAATTCGATATGTGTCTTTCTGTTATAATGCATCTGTAATAAATTTTTTTAAGTCATTTCTTTCATTTCTAAAGTATCTGCTTGTTGTACATGTATTTATCTAAGACATATCTCGTAAACAACCGAGGTTAGGACAATGAATAAAGCAAAAGAGGCGATATATTCACTGAGAAGACATAAAACGATGATGAAACTTCAAACAGTCATAAAATGGCACTCGAGGGTTCGATTTCAGCAAATGACAATTTTTCGGAAATCTGACGAAAATACGCATGCATCAGTGCCAACGATGCCAGATTTCAAAATTCAGAATTGCCAAAAAACAAAGAGAAGAGATTCAAAACTTGAAATGAAGTTTCCGATTAAGATTTTCATTTATATTTTTCGATCTAAGTAGCTCGGTAAATTGGTTATATAATGAACTTGTAGAATACCAATTTTTACTATTTTTAGAATTTTTAGAATTTTTTTTACTATTTTTTATGATTTATGAAAGATGACACAAAATGACTTGAAAAATAAAAGAAATTTGTGAAAAATATATTTTCTCGGTACTTGGGTTGGGTTCTATACACGGTATAAGATTGAATATTTGTGTTTGTTATAAAATTGAATACTTTTCATTTCTTATTTTTAGATGAAAATATTAAGATCTTAAAAAAAATTTGAGAACATAAGTAAGATTGAACATTTTTGTTTGCTATAAAATTAAATATTTTTCATTTCTAGATTAAAATTAAACACTTTTCAATTTTCATTTTTCATTTCTAGATAAAAAAAAATGTTACTGTAGCAGACCGCCCTACGAGGGGCGGTTTGGTGTGAAGGGAAGATCACCTCTCAGTGGGACGGTTTGGTTACTTTTGAAATTAATTTGGTATATTGGTTAGTTTTGTTAATTTTTTTTATGGTTATGAAAAAAAAACTCGGGAATTTGAGCGCATCTATTGTTTGTTACCCTTAATAATAAACTTGATCGAAATAGCCTCAATTTTCTCTGCGTACTGTTAAAAATAAAATAAAAAAATAAAAAAGTGATGAACTTAATTTCTTATTCAAGTTCTGAAATACATAAGTGATATACAATAATTATTTATACTGATCTTTAATGGTGAACTTCTTTATACTTATTATAACTTTTAATGGTAACTTTTCCACTGAGTTATTGTAAAAAGTTGAACTTCTTTATACAATAACTCAGTGGGTGCTCCTATTTTTTTTTCCTTTAATTTGCCAATGATGACAATAAACTATACTGCTTTGAGACTAATCTTCTAATTATTCGAAATTCAATTTCTCAACACATACTAGGTTTGGTAACTCTATATAGATATAATGGAGTGGTTTTGGAGAAAATTTGTTATAAAAAACTCGGGAAAAAGATTAAAAAAAAAGAGAAGTTGAGAAAATAAAGTCACAAGAGCAGATTGTGTTTGTACCAATTTGGGTCTAGTGTCAAGGGTATCTTGTTCTCTAGACTGTAGCCCTTCTAGAATATATTGTAAGGTCAAGGATTTAAGGCCATTTTTTTTTATCAATTTCTTTTAGAAAAAAAAATATTCCTCTCCAAAAGAAAATGTATTGCATTATTTAGCACTTGAAGCGGTCTATTCGAAATCCTAGAATTTATTTCAATATTTTCTAAAAATTGAAAGTTTTTCAAAATATATAAAAAATAAAGCACAAATTTATAGGTACCGGACATGAACCTTCTTAAATATTTTATCAACTAAGTTTCACTACTTAAAAAATATTAACCATACACAACATATTATATATACACGAAAATGAGCTCAGTCATACATACACATGGTTATTTAAAATGCAACCGTGTACGAAAGACGCATATATTTGTACAATTATACTCCTTCATACACAATTTTTTTTCATAAAAAACTATGTATGCTTTTGCTCAGTTTCAAACATTGTTTTGTAGTAGAAACCGTATACGATTCATTTACGTCTCTCAACCAAAAATCTTATAAATAATTAATTCTTCAAAAGATCAACCTCAACCGCCTCTTCACACTTACTCCATTTAAGTCGAGTCCTTCCCTTCGTTTCTTCATTTTCTCTTCATTTCTCTTTTCTTCTCTCTGATTGGTGTAGATGGAATATTCTCTCATCTTCCGTGAGCAATCTTGATTTTCTGTCGAGGTTTAATATGATGCAGGCCATTAGTACTAACCCACTGCGCAATAAACTCTGTAATCGTGATTGACAAAATCAGTGAACAGTTGTTAAGTTTTGTTTTGTAATATAAAAATTATTCCGGGCTAGTACTTGAAGAAATGTTTATATTTTGAAACAACCGCATGCTGTTAAGAAAAAGGACCGAAGATTCAATATGGAATTAATTAGGATTTCCAAGTTAAACAAAACTTTCCTTTTCAAATCATAGAAAAACAGGTAAGAAACAACTAATGTACCGCCTTTTTACAAAATAGAAAGCTCTCTTTCAATTATCATGACATCGCCAAAAGAAAACAACATTGCAAATCCTGATTAGGGGCCTACTAAGATTCCAGTGAAAGGTCTAAAGTAGGAGTCTCAATGGTAAATTTTTGGTCATTTATCTGATCCGTACGATAAGGTAGATATGGGTAGGATTTTTTTTTATCTGTACGATAAGGTAGATATGGGTGGGATTTTTTTATTTTTAGTTAACTTATTAAGTATGGGTATGAGTAAGAATTTTTTTATTAAATAAATGGATAAGGGTATGGATAATGACTATTTCATACCCGTTACACTATAGAGTAATTATAAAATCTTAAATTATATATATTCAATTCAATTTCTAGTACAGTTAAATTTATTCTTCCAATTTAGTGTCCTAAAATGTTTTTTTCTATTCGAGCACACCACACCAAGTATATGTTTGATATATTTTTTCCTTCCCTTTTCGTTTTCTTGCCTTTTTACTCAATCGTAAGAATGAAATGTAAATTTTGTAAGAATCTGACTAATATAGTCACATTTCCACTTCAATTTTCACTGTGGTTGTGACTCAATTTTATTTTCAAATTTCAATTGCAATAAAAAATTATAATTAGTGAAAAACAATTTAAATAGTTATCTAATATAATGAGTAAAATATAATTTGTAAAACATAATGAGTTTTTGATTTTTTGTGTAAAATATTATAAAATTAAATATTATATTAGTATTATCCGTTATTTGCTCTCTACCGTTTCATTACCCGATAACATTAACGGGTAAGGGTAGAATAGGATAAAATTAATTCTTAATGGGTAAAAGTAGAGTATGGATAAAATCAATTTTAATGGGTACGAGTATGAAAATGTCTGCACCCTTTGTAAATAATTTTCTTATATCAATGAAAATGTCGGAGAGCAATTGCTCTTTGACCTTCAAAAAAAAAAAATGTCTCCACCCAATCCATATTGTACCCATTGACACCCTCCAAAACACTATTCTCTCTTTCTCTCTCTCGTTAATTATGAGAGAAAATATAGCAAGGAAGGAATGAGACTATTTATGAGTACTAGATGTATTGCACCACACGGACCACCCGTGCAAACAAGTCAACTTCTCCAAATAACGGGCAGCACTAAAATTAAACCAACACCACACAATTTAAAAGACCCACCTTTCAAAAAGGCCAATTTTACTGGTACCTACAACCTCATGATCCTTTAATTGAGCCTGCCCATTCCTCTGACTTTATAAAATGGGGGCTGTTTATTTATTCTCAGCCAGATATATTGTGTTATGGGTAGCCCCAGGCGGGCAGGCCCCAGCTGAAGAATAAATCATGCGCATCTCGTTTTTGATTGACATAACAGTTCAGAGACTTTTAAATTTTGGATCAGTAGAGGTACACTGGTACTGTAGCAATTGACCTAAAATATACGGTTGACCTCAATTCATAAGGTTGATACCTACCCCCATCTCCTCTGTTCAGAAGTGCCAAATTTGGATCTTCCATGGAATTTTTTTCTTTATTTGAGATAACTCCGCAGAAAATAGGTTTTTCTGTTTATGCCAGAAATTAGGGGGGGGGGGTGGGGGGTGGGGGGTGGGGGGTTGACCCAGGCAACGCCTTTGACAAAGTATATATCTCTGCAACAAGATTTTAGAAAAAAAAAAAAAATTATATTCAATTTCAAGGGTTGGCACCACAAATTTAAGGATGGTGTTTCTATTTATTTTTTTTTTTTTAAGTAAAAGTTGGAGGACAAGCCACCCAACTATTTAATACCTTTGTTATTACAACAAAGGATTTTCCCCATCTGGGTTCGAACCCATGACCTCTCACATAGAAATCATGTGCCTTAGCCACTAGACCAAAGACTAGTTCTCAGGATGGTGTTTCTATTTGAAGAGCTTTGGACAAAGTCTTATCCAAAAATAAGCCTAAGCTGTCTGATTGGTATTAAAATTTGTACTGATGGTTTAGACTCAGGGAGCCATTTAAAATTATTAAATTTCGTACAAATTTCGATGCAGATCGGACATTTTGGACCCAATTTTGAATAAAATTTGTCCAAAGCCTTTTTGAACATGACCCAATTCCTGCATTACACCAGAGAAAATTCTGAATAATGCATTATGTCTGAAACAAACAATTAATCCGAGCACTGTAAAATTACAATTAGAAAATAAAATGAAGTTTCTAACTAACGTTGTTCTCTGAGTATTTTTAGTTGGCACTTTATCACAGTCATTCTGGCCGACAACACAACATCATGTTCATGGTTCAACAGTGTTCCATCTGAAAACTGAGGCGATTCGTCCTTGCAATGCCCAAATAAGAGAAAATTTGCACAGTGAAAACAACAGGTAGGGGGAAATTTTATGTATACCCTTCAAGAACTTCAAAATTACGTATTTTCCCTTCTAAAACTGATTATATCATATTTATCCTTTTAAATTTTAAAAAATCACTAATTTATCTAATTTATTTTAATTTCTATTAAAAGTCATTTTAAATTTATAATGTTCTCATTTTATTATTTATTAAATAATATATATAATATGTATCAAGGTTCTAAATAGCGATTATAGCAGCATAGCTGGAAGACAAAAAAAAAAAAAGCTATTGCGAATAACGCAACTATAGCGGAAGCTATGATACATAGCGTTTTTTTTTCTTTTCAAAATGTATAGTCTATATTTCTACTAATTATCAACATGATCAATATTGAAGAATTGAGGTAACAACTAAAATGACAACTAATATATTTTTTTTGAGAGAAAAATGACATCTAATCTTACTCTATGTCTTTTTCAATCATGCAAATAAGAAGAAAAAAAAGATATACTAGGTAACATTACTTAATAGTTCATACTTCATAGTATTACAGATTATATTAGACGAAGAGCAATCAATTTTATAAATGAAATGAAGTTAGTATTGAATATTTTATATGTTATAATAATCAAAATCAGGTTTCAATGAAATGAACGGTGATAATTTTACAGGTGAATACTAGATGAAGAGCAAACAAAATGAAGAATTAAAATTTGAATATTTTTCGATATAGAATGAGATACTAAATAAAAAAATAAGAATAAAAGCACATAGTTCGGTTTAGCATACTTATTATAGCAGACCATGTAGCATCAAAAATAGGAACAGTACATAAGCCCATGTAAATCGCAAACAAAAAGCCCATGTAGCATAGCGGTAGCAATAGCGCGTAGCGGTAATAGTGGTAAACTATTACAGCTATAGTAGTCGTAGCTGAAATAATACACTTTTATCTCATAACGTAGCTTTTATGGTCCGAAAAAGCCACAGCAGAGCTATAGCTAGCTATTTAGAAAAAAATGACCAACCTTTATAAGTGGTTAGTTTTCCGAGAGCAAATGATTTTTTTTTTACTTGTGATGCCACATGGCATACAATTTCATGTTATACGTCACAACTCACAAATAAGAAAATAAACTATTTGCTCTCTCAAAATTCATGATTTTTCATATGGAATTTAATCATGTATTTTATTTTGTAGATTTTATCTCTTATTTTTGTGGTATTGTACCATGTTAATATATGGTTGACATGTTAATTGGCCAATTTTGATAATTAAATGGCATCATTGTCCAAGCAATTAAAATCCAACCTGTTAGGGTACAACAACAGGATGGATATACCTTACAGTTCAGAAAAGAGGAGAGAGCTGTCGGAGGAGAGAGAATGGTTGAAGATGTGAAATGAGCTGCTGCTCACGAAATTGAATTTATAGAAAAATAGAGACCGCAACGACAAATAATGGCCTGGATAAATCTGAAATTTCCAAAAACCAGTGGTGTTTTTTTTGAGGAGGTTTTTGAAAAGTGTACATAAAATTATTTAAAAAAAAAAAAAAGTATAGTGCGGCAACTCCACCAAAAATACCCTGTTTCCGTTGTTTACAGTAGAACAATACAAGCAATTATGTGCTGAAATTCCACCATGTCAGAATAGTATCATTGCATGATGCAAGCACCTGAGAAACAGTTGTGCCCATTCATGACGACAGATTCGATTCTACCACGGCCCTGGAACGGATGGGGGACAGGGCCATTTTTAAAGGAGGGAAAATAAAAGAGGATGGACGGGTACAAGTGAAACTGGTAAATCACTTGGTACCGCTCACTCCAGAAGATCAACGTGGGTGAAATACTGGGTGCCAGTTTTCACAGGAGTACAAAAGATTCAAAACTTCCGAAATTTAAATTTCATTTCCGTTTTTACTTTTAGGTTTTCTTTTTTCTTTTTTCTTTTTTTCGGGATCTTACATCCTTAAATCTGGCTTGTATTTTATCAGTCATCTTTGAGTCTCAACTGTTTTGAGATTTTTACTTTATATCAAACTATGGATACTCACTCTGTAACCGTAACCATTAATGAAATTGGGGCTTGACCCTAATTTTTTTCTCAAAAAAGACATAATCCTTGGTAGGTTTTGTTCGTCAAAAAGGCATGGCAATCGTTGCTCTGTTAGATCAAGAATTTTGTGGGTCATCAAATCAACGTGTGGTAAAATTCCATGTGTGATCCAAAGAATTTTGCATATGAAGATGACTCAACATGAAATAGCTTGAGCTCCTAACTTTTCCATGTTCTATGTTGTAATAATTGGATAACAAATCCGACTAGAACCAACCCGCTTAAAACTAGAGAAGGAAATATGTGACACGCCGTGACGTGACGTGACAAACACGCCATGATTTGGTCACGTGACGTGATCAATTTTTTTTTTCACGTGACGTGACGTGACGTGACCAAAATGGTGGCAGATGGTCACGTCACACGAATGGTCACGTCACGCGTAGTCACGCCGTGACCATACGTGACGTGATCACACGTGACGTGACGTGTCGTGACGTAAATTAGTCATGTCAATTTTTTTTTATATTTTAATTTAAATTGTTGAAAATTTAGAAAAAAAAAGTTATAAAAAATTATAAAATAAGTAAATAATATTGTAAAGATTATTTTTTTTAGAAAATGTTGCATCTGACATTACTTTAAAAATTCAAATTACAAACATTCATTAGACTAAACTAAAGAAAATAAAAATCAGTACTACATAAGTACCAATATCACTGAACTTACACTAAAATAAAAATCTGAATACTCTATACATATAAAAAAAGTTGGATAATCTATGTTTCATACCGTGACGTGACGTAACGTGATCACGTGACGTGACGTGACTGGTTTGCGTGACGTGACGTGACGTATATTTTCACTAGAATGTGGTCACGTCAAGCGAATGATCACGTCACGCATCACGCGAGTCACGTTACATAATCGACACACGTGACGTGACGTGACGTTCCGTGACGTAACTAGTCACGCCGTGACAAATTTCCTTCTCTACTTAAAACCCCCAGCAGGAGTTAATGGGTTGGGCACAAGTCAGCCTCTTATTTCAGATCCTCTGTTGGACCATAGAGATGTAACCCAATCTGATTTGTGACCCATTTCCGACCCGGGTTTGTCAATCTTTGGAGCATGAGATTTAGATATGTTTTTGTCAACGGTATACCAAAATCATCATTAAAAGATGAATGACTAGCACAAGCTCGATTGAAACTATAATTTGAGAGATATATAAATTTAGATCTAGCTTATATGCAATAAATGTTTGTATGTGTTTGGTGGACAGATGAGTATCGTCAAGAAATTAATTGTTATGAGGCTTAGTAATCATATCTTTGTGAATAATTTAGCATTGATATTATTTTTTAAATACATTCATTAATTAATGAAAAATAAGTTTTTACATATTTGAGAATATAATATATTTAATTTTTTTTGTATCTAAGCAACAGCAAAACAAAAATTAGTTATTTGATTTAAATAATATATTAGACTTCTTGAGAAGAGAGTATATATATCTAGTTTTTTTTTTTTATTTAGCTTTACCATATAATTAATTTTAGAAACAAATATATCATCCGGTTTGAGAGAACAAAAAATAACATCATTACTATTTTTCACAAATATTTTTGTGAAACATTTTATAAATAAAAAAATTCATGAAAAAATATAAAATTATCTTAAGAAACATATTAAACTGTCAAAGCAAGTCAAGATTCATATCATGACAAGTTGGTGTAACAAGTCGCTTTCGAAGGTCAAAGAAAGTAAATGTGCATAAGGTGACAAGTCAGAATGTGACAAGCTGCACAATATAATCTGTTGCATGATCTCCTCGAGCTACAAATAATGATTTGATAAATATGATATGATGGAAGATTCACACGAGTTATTTGAAATGTCCGATATTGAAGAGATGCTGAATCATAAAGATTACGGAAGAACATAGAATATCAAGATCATGAAGATTATACTTTACCATTTTGAGTTGTTATTTTTATTTATCTCCTAAAATATGGTAAAGTAGATATGAGGTTGAGTCCTCTAAGTCTAGATGTTGCTTGGCTGGATATCAAATTAAAAATTGAAATTACCGAGTCTAGTAAATGCTGAAAACTTGGGCACAAGAAAGATAGGCTAAACCATTATGTTGTAGATCTTGTGATTTGCAAAGAGCCATTGGCTCTCCTTTGAACTCCACTATAACTCCACTTTATAATCCTTTTGAGAGGTTTAACTTGGTCCATTGTTGCTTGTGTTTAAACTTCAATTATCTTTCCAACAATCTCATATATACTCCACCTAAATTGATCCATTGTGAGATTAGAGTGAGAGTAGTGATTGTTTGGACTTAGAGTCTGTACACTCGCCTATATCTTTGAGCCTGTGTGGTCACCTTTCTCTCTTTGAGCATTTGTCGTGTGTGTGGAGCGTAAGAGTGTTGTCTCGTACTGGTCACAATTTGTATTCATTTCTTTATTGTATAATAGAAAGGCATGCCTCTTAAGGTTGCATTGCCCCGGAGACGTAGGTCCTTCAGTGACCGAACTTCGTTACCAACTTCTGTGTCAATTTCTCTAAATCTATCTATTTACTTTACAATACTTTATTTTTTAAAAGTTATAAGTTCTTGATTTTGCCAAGAGCTTACAGTAGATAGATTACTCTAACACACAGGAATGACATACAAACTTGTCTATTTGACAGATAGTTATAAGTTATAGGGTTTAAATTTTAAACATACATATTCACCATCCCTCTAGGTGCCATTAGGGACAACAATTTTTATTTATGTCTAAAAGTATGGTAAAGTAGATCTGAGATTGAGATCACCTGAGTCTAGCCATTGCATGGCTGAAAGTCTAATTCAAAATTCAAATTACCGAGCCTAATCAATACTGAAAAATAGGCATAAGCAAAATATGCTAAACTATTATGTTATAGATCTTGTGATCTGCATAGAGCCATTGGCTCTCCTTTGAATTCTACTATAAATAGTGGTCTCTGTCATCTGCCAAAGTTTATAAGAGAATGCCCTCACAAATCTTACACTTTAGAATTCTTTGAGAGGTTTAGCCTAGTCCATTATTGCTGCTTGTACCTAAACTTCAATTATCTTTCCAACTACCTCAAATATACTTTACCTAAATTGATCCATTATGAGATTAGAGTGAAGCTAGTGATTGTCTGGACTTAGAACGTGTGTGTTCGCCTATCTTTAAGTTGTTGTGCTCACATTCTCTCTTTGAGCTTTTGTGCTCATTTGTCTATTTATGTGGACCCATGAGTGTTGTCTCGTACCGGTCACGACTTGTATTCATTTCTTCATTGGATAATAGAAATGCATGCCTATTAAATTGCTCTGTCCCGGAGACGTAGGTCCTTTAGTGGCCAAACTTCGTTATCAACTTATGTGTCAATTCTCTAACTATATATATTTACTTTACTGCACTTTATTATTTATTTAATTTACAAGTTCTTGATTCCGCCAATAACTTAAGTAGATAGATTACTTAAACACACGAACAAATTTCTAACTTGTCTATCCGACCAATAGTAACAAGTTGTTGGATTTAAATTTTTAAACAATCCCCTATTTACCCCCTCTGGGTGCCGTTACGACAACACTTCTTGTTATTTTTTCCTCTTGTACGGGGTGTGTTTCATATTCTACTGGTTGTCTTTCATGTTCTACTGGTTGTCTTTCATCATCTTATAATTATTTTTAATCTTCCATTGGTTCTCTTTTATATTTTATTAGTTTTCTTTCATGTTCTACTAGTTGTCTTTCATCTACTACTGGATGTAATTCATATTGTTCTAATTGTATTTCATTTTCTTCTATTCATTTTTTCATCTTGTAGTGGTTGTCGTTCATCTTCTACTAGTTATCTTTCATGATCTACTAGTTGTCTTTTATGTTCTACTAGTTATTTTTTCATCTTCTTCTGATTGTTTTTTCTTCCACTAGTTGTTTTTCATATTCTACTAGTTGTGTTTCATATTTTTCTAGTTATATTTTATCATTTGTTGGTGTCTTTCAAGTTTTACTAGTTGTCTTTTATCTTTTTATAGTATTTTTTCGTCTTGTATTGGTTGTCTTTCATGTTTTACTGGTTATTTTTCATCTACTGGTTGTATTTTATATTCTTCTAATTGTATTTCATCTCGTCTAGTTATCTTTTAATTTTGTACTGGTTATCTTTCACATTCTATTGGTTGTCTTTTATCTTCTTCCACCAGTTGTCTTACATCTTTTTCTAGTTGTATTCCATCTTCTTTTAGTTGTCTTTCATATTTTTATTAGTTATTTTTATCTTTTACTAATTGTGTTTCATTTTCTACTTGTTGTATTTCATATTTTACTTGTTGTCTTTAATATTATTTTAGTTATTTTTCAACTTCATATGATTGCATGTCATCTTTTCTTTTAATCTTCTTTTGATTATTTTCCTTGTTTTATTAGTTGTGTTTTATCTTTTTCTAGTTGTTTTTCATTTTCTAGTTATTTTCCATCATTTTCTAATTGTCTTAATATTCCACTGATTTTCTCAAATAATTACAGAAAAGAAGAGACCACATGAATTCTCGACTTTTTTTATCCATAACACCCACACAAAAAAAGAAATTAAATATATGCTATTGTTTCTCTAATATTTTCAGAAGTACCTAAACTGCTGAATTATTCCGTTGTTCTTACTTTCTTGATTAATTATTTGATTTTAGGTTCATAATTAATTGTTTAAATATATCGATTTTCGAAATTGTCTTCTTCCAAGACCAACAAAGGGATTGGAGGTCCACTTTTTATTATTAAATAATGAGCATCTTAGAAGCTGCGCATTTCACAAAATGTGTTTCATGTTTTTCTTTTTTTTATTTTCCACAAAAAAGTAACAAGGATAGAGCCAGCCACCCGGTGAAAGGACCTTTTTTTCTTCTATAAAATACTTTATATTAAATTTATCTTCAAATTTATGTTTATAAGGTACAAAGTCATCTTATTTATATTTTCCAGCTTTTTTCTTGAGATTTTCCACTTAACAGCTAACAATCAACCATTAACCAACCAAAGCTACCAAATACTATATATTAGACATCATTGTAAGAGAAAAATTAATGAATATCGCCATCTTTAATTGCCAAAACTGGTCCAGATCCATGCATTTGCCCCTTCCCTTCAATATTCATCCGTAGATATTATTGTGTTTTGATATTTTTGTCTTACTTTAAAAATTGATGAGAACAAAAGATGTAATATGATATAATTATCTTAATTATTACAAATTAAGTTCCTCCCGGATTTCTAAAAGATAGGAGTTATTTTATGTTGTGCTCATCGTTTTCCTTTTTGGGTAGAATCTGGGACGTCTGATTGTGATCATACGGTTCAGGAAATAACAGATAAAACTGCAACTGCTACAGGGGTCTACAGGCGCTTTTATATATTAACAATTTAACATGGTTACCAACTTAAAAAAATATACCCGCCGTGGAGTGTGAGTCCAACTCTAGTTAAAATAAATGAGATAAAAAAAAAAATATGATAAAAGATCTTTTACTCAAAAAATAATATTAAAAATCCTATAAAATATGTGCAATCAATGACCGATGACGTGATGGAAATACAACTTTTACAGTCACTAATTAAAACGACAAATTAAAAAAAAAAAAGTGTGGGAATAAAAAGTTTCTTTTAAAATTTTCTTTTATACGGTCTCTATTAAACTTTTAGTGTCCCTAGAAATTAAATGGAAGAAATGTGTGAACGTACATCACTCAGAGTTGAATACATGACAAGGGCATTTGTGCGGGTCCATTTCATGAACTATAAAACAATCAAGACCCCGATTGTTTAGATATGCCCTTTGCATAAGGTGCACAAGGAATAGTATCCACCTATTGATACATTAACATCAACATGGAAAAAAAAAATGAAGCAAAGGAAAATTATTGATGCATGGCACTATTTTCCCCCTTTTTTGCAAGGCACGAGGATGATGAAGAAATGCACCAATTTTATCTTTTGTAAATAAAGAAGAAATGTCTCATTCCTTAATAATTTCCACATTGCACAAAGACAGAGATTGAATTCGGTTCGTTCCTCGCTACTCTAGACTTACATCGCGTTTCCGCAATAAAAGCTATTTGTGCTTTTGTACAGTGGAGGTAACGGCTTAACGTGGCAACTGTCGTGCTCCCACTACCCCGACAATTCCACGACAAAATATTCATATATGGGTTGTCGATGCATTATGCCTTGTCGGCTTAGGATATTAATTGTTTTTACATTCTCTTCATTATTTCTTTTGTATATTTTCAGGTATTATGTTCCCTTGTGATTAGTTGAATTAAGCCGTTCACGGAGTATATTCTGGTTCCCGCTTGTACAAAAATCTGGAAGACTTAAAAAAAAAAAGTTTGAGATGATCCATGTTTGACCACACATGATATGTCTTCCCGTAAAATTAGGTCTTCCCTTGTCAGCAAACACCTTGCTTTGCATATGGGTGGTACAGTGAAGTATGTTATGCACACACTGCTTTCATAGACTCCGTGACAACTGACAACTGACAAATCATGATCTGATTGTACATTGTTTGGCTTGTGGTCCGGTCCAGAAAGTGTATCCCAGAATGGATAATTGTTCGTATAATTTATATACATACGAAAGAACCACCTTCCACAACAAAAATTTCTTGTTTAATGCAATGGTTAGTAGGACATTCAATTGGGCAAAAACTTGAGAGGAGATCATGCTAGCATATACAGTTATTTGCTAAATGCACTCTTTACTAATTTAGTGGCGTTGAAACAATAACTAAATTCAGTAGGGATGTTAGATAAAACCAAGGCTCTGAAATAAACTTTTTCATTATTAATACAATTGTTAGTGGTGTCAAGCCGAATAACCTTAAAAAAAAATTCTTGTTTCCATGTCATATGTAACTAAATCCAGTTACAGTTTACCTACTATACATATTTATCTTTTTTAGGTTTTGGTAATGGTAGATGTAAGAAGAATCAAGCTTAGCTTTTTAACATGGTAACACAGGCTTACAGGTCCAATCAAAGGAATTTGTCCAAGTTTCAGTACCAGTACCTATGTACCAGGTATGATGAAATGGCTCCCAAGTGTGTACAGAATCAGGCAAGACAGGTGGGACATAACAATCAACCTAGCTCAACAACTCAACTATCCGCACATGCCGAAAACCATTATTAAGTTTATAACAATCTGGTACATGATGTACAAGAGCCAACTGGCTTTTCACTGGCATCAACAAGTATGTTAATCCTGAAATCAATAGGCAACTTGGATGCAGTAAGCTTTCTTTATTGTAGAAAAATAGAATTGATTAAGACTATACTCTGCTTATCATATTCACATATGCTATAAGCACTAAATACTGTGGGATGGTAACTAGCCATATCAGCACATTTATATCCTGGACCACGTTGCACGTGATTATATTGGAAGTATTCAGATCATTTAAGAGAAAAAAAAGCATCAAGCAACAACAGCAAGAATTGAATCCCGCTAGTGGAATGAATGCTCAATGAAGCTATCACATCGTCATTCTTACATAATATTGAAAATATTTGCATTTTCAGAGTACAAGGATTCTGTGATTTCACATCCAATGCACCATCCAAATTGTTTCCTCGCACATTTTGGTTTTACATGGTATGAAGTTAAATAAGGAATTATGTGCTGTAATCAGATTTATGTCATATTTAATTTCGAGAAGGGCATATGGTTGATGGACAGGGATAGGGAAATGTTAACTGGTACAGTAACAATTAAATACTGTATGTAATTACACGTACAACACAGGCCCCAGAACTACCAATGAATACTCGTAAGCTGGAAGGTAAATTTCGAAAATGGTTATAATCAAGGCATAAATTGAAATTATTCAATAAATTATCGCTTGATCCTAGCTATGATGTATCGGCCTTTCTCCAAATCATATATTGTCTTAAACTGAGGCTTCCTACATCTCAGGATCGACCAAGCAGCAAAAATAAGCAGCATGGGAAAAAATAGGAGAGAAATAACACCTGACAAGTCATTTCTCATAAGAAAATTTATCCAATTTTGGTCTCTCGGGCTATTGTTAGATGCTTTGTGCATGAGAAATGCACCCAAAGCCCAGTCCAGTGGTACATCACCCACCTTATTTGCAAAATCCACCCTGCCAAACAATACAAAAACAAACCATCGGTATCAATACACTTGCATGATTTTACCAATTATTGTAATAAAAGGTTTTGGCCCATTTCAGGTAGGATCCACATGGCTGTCCACTGGGGGTCGAGTTGACTATAGTTCTTTATTTTATATTTTGGCATTCGGTTTTAACTTCGGATGTTTATGGGTATGCCAAGGCTAAGTTAGCCTAATTTAAGTGAAATTAAACAAGGAAATTGAACCCTTGCAGTTGGGTAATGAGGCTTAATTCAAGTTACGGTGAACCACCAATTGAGGCTATTATGTCAGCACACAAGCCTGAATAGACCCCATTTGGTTTGTAATTTGTATCACTTCAAATAGGACAAGTATATATGTGATATCAGAATATTAATGAAATAATTTGAAGTAAATAACCTTTCGTCATCCAAGGAAATTCCAAGACTATCATGCAATAAAGCTACAATGTAGGCTGAAGAGAAGCAATATAAAAGCAATTCCTTTTCATCTATTAATTGATATTTCTTCTTAATCTTTGACCAGTCTTCACTACAAAATTGCTCACCAGCCGAAATTAATTCAGTGAGAAATGATCTGCGGCCCAGCCCAAAAAACTACCCAACAAGTTTTGTTCAGACCAAAAAACAAATAAGGAAAGAGTCAAAATCACATTAAACAAAAATTGAACTAGAGAAACAACAAATATAAAAATATTGAGTACAACTAACCTTGGAAGTATGGTAGAAGTTTTCTGTTGCCAAAAATCGTCCGTGCAGCTTAGGTATAAATGCTGATCCGATGTGGCACTCAAGATATGCACATTTATCTGCATACATCAAGGCATACTTGATACCTATTTTCTACATAAAGGAATATGCATATTCAATGGCTCGTATGAGTAATACCTTTTCCTTGCTGAAGAAGGGAATATGCAGCTGATCTGCACTGAGAATAGTTCCCAATTGCATATGAGGTAGAAATTTTCAATGATTTTGTCCCTTGCAAGTATCCTTTAGGCGTGCAAGGATCTCCATATATTGCTTGCTCAATTGACTCACCAGCTACATTGAATCCAGATCTATTTATCAGTTCCCCATTATTTTTTTATTTATTTTTTGAAAACTTGGTAGTGACTACCAAGATTAATTAACAGAGTTGTTTACAACATCATCACCTAAACTATTACAAAGGCTATATTATACCAGCATTTCTAACCCTTGAGACATCAAACCCTGGTCCCAGTACAGTCCCTGTTACAATTCTATTCCCTTTCCCACAGAGCCTTTGCCACAATCTCCCATCATCTTTTGCACGGTTTGCAACTAGCCAAGGTGGTATTTTCTTGCCCCTAAAAATTACCTCATTGTGTTGCCGCCATAATGACCACAATACTGCCATAAAATTAGTGATCCAAACATGCCTCAGTGTACCCAAATTGCCACAATAGTAACTGCTGGATGCCTCCCAAGTATCCTCCACTGTGTCACCATTTATCATGAAGTTGGCAAAATGACTCCAAACTTCCATTGCATTTCGGTGGTGAAAAATTAGATGATTTGCAGCTTCCACTGCACCATCATCACACATCGCACAATAAACCTCACAATTCATGCCCCTTCTCACGAGCTAGCAATCTATACTTTAGTAACAGAAGCGAGAATATTTTAACCTTTGAAGGAGCCAGCACTTTCCATATTTCTACAAATCCCCACTTAATCTTTCCTGCTGTGATCAGTATCTTATAAACCAAACCCGCAGAATATTCCCCATTAGCTGACTAACGCCATTCAAAGCTGTCCTCCAGGTCACTCAATACCGGTATCGTACCAGTAAAAGAAGAGATAGCAGGGGAGCCATCTGACAAGGCTTCCTGTAGCGAAATGTGCTGAGAAATTGGTCTTGGCCCTCCATCTTTCATCCGCCTGAGAGGAGTTGGATCCCAACAATCGTACCAGTAAGAAATCTTTGCTCCATTTCCAATGATCCATTGAGTACACCATTGAAATAGAACTTGAAACTTAATCAGTTGGTTCCAAAAGAAGGACCCATTTACCATCCAGGTTTTAGGATCAGATTGATGAGGTCTATGTTTTCGTAGAATCTGCATAACCGAATACCACAGGCCATCGGTTTGAGTTGTGGCCTTCCACCACCATCTAAGTAAAAGACAATTATTTCTCATCTCCAAATTTGGGACCCCTAAACCTCCAAACCGCTTAGGCAAACAGACCACCTCCCAATGATTATGTCTCTAAAATACGAAGGATCCAATGCCACTGCTTGGTGGCACCTGAATAGCGCGAACTTACAATGCAAAATTCATGAATCAAATAAATCACTGAACTTAAATCTACATTATTTACCCAGACTCCATTACAATGTAATCATTGCATAGTTTGGAGAGTAAAAATAGTGCGCCTTATTTGTCCACAACAGTTGATTTTTCAAGTGGGGTAATCTTTAATGAAATGAACACAAAATGGAACTGTCGTTTATAATGATAGTAAAACATGTGGGTAATCAAATATTTACAATCTATATCAAAAGAAAATTGGTTCATATTAGAAATAAGAAGCTTACCTGAGTTTATTTTTCTCGAGCTAAGCAAGCCTTGAAGTGATTCGTATGCCACATTCTGCTTAGCCAAAACAATAGCAATATCATTAACATATTGACATGATAATTCACTATGTTGGTAGAAACTTATTCAAGGTATACCATACTCACCTGGCCAAGGTGGAGAAAGCTATGAGTGTACAGGTTGTATTTGATCTCTCCAAACTCAACCACATGTGAGAATTCTTTTGGCAATGGTTCACTGCTGACAAACGTCACCTGAAAATCAATACAGAGAATGCTTTATGGAACAATAAGAAGATAGTAGAACATAACATGGCTAAATCAAAACAATATAAAGAAGAAATGAAACCTGTGCAGAAGCCCCACCGAGTTCGACAATCCCAGTGGTATCTTTCGGGTTGCCTCCAAGAGTTCCCATCGCGTAATTAGCAACTACCCAAGCATAAATGCCCTCCTCGAACCCTGCAATATTATAATATTTTCCATCAGTCCCATGCATTGTAGTTTATCCTACATAATTAACTAACAAAAAGATAAGAGGATCAAATAGGAATGGAATGCCTGAAATCACAGTAGCCCAGTTATCCTCGAATAGAAATCCTGACAACTTCAAAACTTTTCTACAAGAATCCAAAATCCTCTCAGTAATTCCTGGATCGAGCAATCTCAACCCGGCTGTAGCCATTAGCCGGATCTCAGTCTGCCCCCACAAATCCTTCTCCACCATCCCTTCAGCAAAATCAATCAATTCAATCAATGATTTTCCTGCATTTTCTGGATTTAAAGCATAGGCCGACAGCCCCGGTACAACCTTCTTAGACCCGCTCAATCCAAAATCTACATCAACTGGCACCACCTTTGCGCCTGCTAACATTCTATACCCGATTACATGAATTCTCGATCCGGTACTACCAGCATCGATAATAATTGAATATCTCGGGCTGTTGGAATCCCCTCTCGAAAATTTGATAAGAAGATGGATAATTAGCAATAAAAAAATGGCCGAGGCGAGAAATACTAGGAGAAATGAACAGCTTCGGTGGTGGCGTTTAGAGGAAGGAGGAGAGGGCCGCGGTTTGGAGGAGTTGGTCGTCATGGCCGTCGATTCTGGAGCTTTGGTTCGGGCAATGGCTCGTCGCATCAAATTAGAGGAGTTAGATCGTAGTTTTAGATACTAATGAAATATTTTAGTTGGGGTTTTCTCCGCAAAGGCGGAGGAGAGAGGAATTCAGTCGTGGTGGTGGATTCAGGCGAGGAGGAGGTGGAGCTGCTGCTGAGTGCTGAGGCGTGTCGGACTCGGATGTGATTTTTTTATTCTTCTCACCGGCTGGATCGGTTTGATTAACTTGTTTTAGTGGGACCCAGAAGCAGTGAGCTGTTTACTTTATATTGGAGGGAGAACGTGTCCAGTCGACTTTTATTACAGCCAAGTTATATTCTAGTCGCGGCGAGCTGGGAAAATAATAAAGAAAAAGTAAAACACTTAAATCGCCTGCAGGAAAAGAAAAGAAAAAAAACATTTTTAATTTTGCATGATTTGAGTATCTCCAGCTGTTGTATATTCGTCGTGTCTCCATATTGAAGTTTAATAATTTTAAATTGAGTTATATAATAGAATCATATATGACGATGGTTATGACTTTTCATTTGCAGATATATTGGTAGTTTACGAAATTATTATGATGGACATCAAGATTCAAGAGTATCAAAAGAATGATGCGAAGGGCCTATTCAGTTCATCATAATATCATATCCATGTCCATTCTTCAATGCACGCTGAACAGGATCTAAGTATTGATTGAGAAATTTCGATTTGGCATTTTTTAATATTGAACCGAGTATTGAAAAAAGTTTTAATAGACCCGAACTGGGCCATTGGTCTGCCCATATGTAGATTCTTAACTCGGCCTGCCGAGTGTACTTACGAGTTACGAGCTGGGTTGTTAATAATATGGGCTTATATTAATATATACTCATTTCACTTTTCCAATTCAGGATCTCCTGTTGAATTTTTATAATGTTTGTTATCATTTGTATTGACAGTCAGGCCGGTAACCCTGTGTTTAATTATTTTATGGAAGAAGTTCAACAACAATATCTATTTCTATATATCTAATTTATTAAAAAAAAAAATCAAGCTTCATTTAAAAAAAAATGCAAGAAACCTAATTGAGCAAATGACCTTTACAAGTACTTATTTTATAGATAAAGCATGCAGGCGAGAGGCGACCCCATAAAAATATAAATTGTGATTTAATTATTTAGGTTACTAGCCGCAGGTATTTTGATACTTACAGCCACAGAAGATCTAGAAAGTATCTTTACAAAATCTGAGCGCGTCGGGGTGCGTTTCCCAGTTGGATATTTCGCGTAAATACTTGTATCTGTTATCAAAAAATTACTCGGTGTAATTATTATAGATTAGAACCGCTTTTCGGTATGCCTGCTGCCAATCTTTTTTTTTTTTTTTTTTTTGAAAATCCTTGTCATATCCCTACTGCACAAACATCCTGTCAATCGTAGTCAAAATTATGAATTCATATCATGCATATTCTACCGATCATAGAGTGAACTAAAATGTTTTTTAAGTTCAATAAACTTTTCGATGAGTTTTAACTCCACAGATTTCTGTGATAAGTTTCAAATAATGAATTTAAATTATTAAAATTAATGTATTTTACGAGTAATATATTTACATATTATAAATTTTTAATTGATTTAACAAGAAGTCAAGTGGTACAAAAAATTCAAAAATTAATTTTAATATATTCATATTTAATTATTTTGTTACTTTATCCTATATTAATTTGAAAATTTATAAATTTTGTATGTAAAAATATCACTCGTCAATTATATTAGTTTCAACGATTTGAATATATCGTTTGATGTCAGTCCTGTTATTAGTAAGCTTAAGAATAGCCTAGTTCTACTCAACTGGGAGTATATATATAATATATTCTATCTCTACGGTACACACTTTCAAATTAAATGTTCAAAATCTAGAGGCAGTAGTGCTGTTATTATGCATTGGCTTTTTTTTTTTAATGTTGTAATACTATTTTTTTCATAACAAATGTTGTAATAGTGTTTTTTTTTATAACCAATTATTGAATGCAATAAAAAAAATTAAGCTTGGCTTAATTACTTTTGCAAACTATAGATCGGATGGTTCAATTTTCGAAATCTATATACTGCACTGAACTTAAATATATTTACTATTCCCTTCTATTTTTCATCCCCTCTTGCACTATTTTTTTTTTTCATAATTTTACGAATTTAACTTACAATTTTCATTATAATTTTCTTTATATTTTTTTTAATATTTCAGTATGGGAACTTTTAACTTCATAGTTAGAACATTATTTATGAATTATTCTTATGTTTAATCAAAATACGTACAATGTCAAATGGATGACGCATCCAAAACATTAAGCACAAATTAAATATTAAATTTGCAACTCTCAAATTTTGTTGAATATGTATCGCTCCGTCAAATTGTAATTATATATAATGCTTTGCGTTCTGAATTAAAATACTACATATTAAATATAATTTTGTGGAAATATACAATTATATTCCTTATTTAATTTTGAAATTTCTAATTTTAAGTTACGTAAATAATAAAGCCATAATCATCATGTTACTCACTCAATTATTATTAATTATATGATATTTTGAATATTGCAAGCTCTTAAATTTCTTGCAATTTAATTTCTAAGCAGCACATTTAAATTTGACTTTTTTAAATATCTATGTTCATAAAATTGACTTTAATTAAAAGTTAGTATTTTTTTTATTATTCAAATCAATGTATTTAGACATTAAATTTGATACTCGAGGCCTTTTTAAAAATATATAAAAATTGGATTCATGTAAAATGTAATCTCGTGCTTGAAGTGCTATGCATTTAACACTGTATTTGTTTTGATATAATATTCTAAAATATACAAATTTTATTTAAATACTTCATAAATAAGCTAAATTTTATTAAAATATGAAATGATTAAAATCATCAAAATTTTATTATGAAACTTAAATATTGGAGTTTTAAACATATGCAAGAAAGTGAAGGAAAGTGAAAAAAAGGAGGGGAAAGTTGAAATTATATTACCGTTTAGTATTGTTGAAAATTTTAGAGAAAGGACATTTCGTTTCAAATTTCATAAAAGAATTCAATTTTGTTTATTTATCCCTACAAAAGACAAAATATTCCATAAATAATAGCGACAAAATCTTTCAAAAAGGTCATTATGCCAAATTCAGTATGTATGTCTCGTGCTTTTGCTCCTGAGAGGCTGAGAGTACTAGAGATCGAGTCAGATAATAACTTGTCTTTTCGACAACACATCAAAACAAAGTTATTTCCAACCTTAAAAAAAAAAAAAAAGTTAATTATTAATTAACCGCACCAATGAGGCAATGAGTGGCTTTGTGTAACTGATCCAATATATCCACGCCTCCACGCAATAACTCCCCTCTCTGCATGGCTTTAATTTCCCATGCAAAAATGGCGCGCCGCACGATTTTCCTTTATTTATCATCATTATTCCTCCCACAGTTCCGAGGTCTCTTGTATATAAACGCAACGGTTATACATCCTCCATTTGCACCTCTCTCTCTCTCTCTCTCTCTCTCTCTCTCTCTCTAATTGAAATGGATAACAAACTTTGGATGAACTATGAATTAGTACAAGAAGATCCAGAACTGAGGTATGTATTATAAATGTTTATAAATTATAACATATATGGTTTCAGTTATACAGCTTTCATTTATAATTATATATTCTTAATTAATCCATAACATGGTTTTCCTAAATAAATTTCAGTGCCATATTTTCTAGCGCGTCGCATTTTCCCCTGTTGCCTAATGATCAGTTCGAGATGTGGCAAGATAATTTCTTTGGAACTCCTCTAATGCAACAAGAAGGTTTCTGTTCAAACATTTTTTACCAAACACAAGATCCTTTACAAGGCAAGCACTTTTTTCTTTCATTAACTAAATCCAATTATATTTTATTTATTCTTCCATCATATATACTCAATTTTCTTTACTTTATCCTTAGGAGAATTTTCCATGTTGTTGGATGGCTTTAATTGGGATGACACGATCATGGAAGCAAGCATGCCAAGCGAGGAAGATATGAAAATTGTACAACAAACTAATAAAGAGGAGAGTGCAATGACAATGACCAACAAGAGGGCAAGAGAAGAGCGGGTCTTGACTTTCGAACAAGTGTCGCAATATTTCTACATGCCGATAATTCAAGCTGCCAGGGAATTAAATATTGGGTTAACATTGCTGAAGAAGAAATGCCGGGAACTCGGCATTGCGCGATGGCCACACCGAAAGATGAAAAGCATGCAGACACTCATAAAAAATGTGCAGGTAAACATAATTTTTTAAATTTTAGTTTACTTTGGATGAACCAGAGTTCTGAAAATTCTTCCACTTCAATAGATGGTACGTACTGTTTCATGCTAATTTTGTACCGCCTTTTTTCTTTTGGAAGGAGGCTTTAAAAGTCTTATTTTTGCCACTTCTTCATGAGATTTTTATCTAGTAATTATTAATCATTTGTTGTTTTCTTTATGATGTCTTGGTGTAAGTAGGAATTGGGATATATATTGAAGGAAGGATCAGTAGGAGACCTGGAGCAAGAAAAAAAGTTGATGGAGATGAGGCCATCAATTCAAATGCAAGAAAAGACCAAAAGGATTAGGCAATCTTGTTTTAAGGCAAACTATAAGAAGAGAAAGCTGGGGGCTGTAAAGGAGGAAAAATGGTAGATATATATTGCTAGATATGTCTTAATCGTATGTATGGATCATGTAGAAGTAGAGAATAGATTTGGCATATATATATATATATATATAGGTGTGTGTCTCCTTTTGTTTTTTGTTGTTGTTGTTGTGAATTTCGTTATCTTAGGGGTTAAATATGTTTGCAATAGCCTTGCTAGCTACATGGTTTTCTTCTAGATATATTTGATAATCTTGCTTCCATTTAAGTTAATGCATGAAGGGTATTTGTGTCTTCATTATCATTTTAAGTTTTGATAGATACAGTATAAATTAATTAATTAACCATATTAAGTTTTAGGGATAAGCTTCAAAAAACCAGTTTTAATTGACAATTGACAAAAAAAAAAAAATTTGGTATAATAGGGGGAATAAATTGGGGCAGAAATTAAGTCTTGCTAAATTTTGAATTATAATTTCCTATCAATTAATTAACTTGTTTTAGTTATAAGGGCTTCATAGGAAGTGATGGACTGATGGGCTTGTTTGTTGGTAGGTTTTCCTCATGCTTGGGCTTTTACTAGTATTGATGCCGAAATATGAATAAACTAATATACTCCGACTATACAATCCTAGTTTGATTTCAAAATTAGAAGGCCATATATATAGATCAAAATACTGGACAAAAATCGACAAATAAACATCAAAGTGGAAATTACTGGATGTCGGTAATCCCCTCTACCTCATATATAGCTTCCTCTATCTCATCGGAAAAAATATCACATATTGGAAAAATATTCAAAAATTAAATATCAACTTCGCACGAGAATTACAAACGAGAAAGATAATACCCATCAAGATAAATCGATGTCAATAAAAATAGCATCTCACGACAAATTAATCTACCTAGCTATAACGTTAGATTCATGGATTTTTCATTGTAGAACTAGCAATTTTAGTTAGAGATAGAAGAATGTTTTTATTTTCGTGTCTCCGGCTTCGAGCCGTTGTTTCAATTAGAAGAAAGGATATTATATGATAATTTAAAAAAAAATTGAAAGTTCTTAATTTTCCTACATTTCAATTTCCAAGCGTTATATTTTTGCACATTTAAATTTGACCCTTTTAATTAAAAGCTAGTATTTTCTTATTATTCAAATCAATGTATTTCGACATTAAATTTAATTGATACTCCAAAGGAATTAATAATTTATCAAAAAATTCTGAGACATGTAAAGTTTAATATGTTGCGCATTTAACATTGTATTTTTAATATAATGCTTCATAAATAATATTCTAAAATATAAAAATTTTATTTAAATACTTCATAAATAAACTAAATTTTATTTAAATAAGAAATGATTAAAATCAGAAAAAAGATATTATGCAATTTAAATATTGGAATTTTTTAAATATGAAAATATGCAAGAAAGTGAGGGGAAAGGAAAAAAAAAGAACTGAAGGAAAAGTTAAAATTAAATTAATGGGACTTACTTATAAGTTCGTATTGTGAAAATTTTAGAGGAATGGATTTTCAATTCGTTTCAAATTTCATCAAAGAATTGTATTTTGTAAATTTATTTATCCCTACAAAAGACAAAATATTCCATAAGTAGTAGCGACAAAATCTTTCAAAAAGGTCATTATGCCAAATCCAGTCAACAAAAGGTTTGCCTCGTGCTTTGCTCCTGAGAATCAGATAATCCCTAGTCTTTTCAATAACACATCAAAAGAAAGTTATTACCAATAACCAACCTTCAAAAAAATATTTATATATTTCAATGTCTGTAATGAATATATTAATTAATTAACCGCACCAATGAGTGGCTTCGTGTAACTCCAATCCACGCCTCCACGCAATTATTCCCCTCTCTGCATGGCTTTTATTTCCCATGCAAAAATGGCGCGCCGCACGATTTTCCTTTATTTATCATCATTCCTCCCACAGTTCCGAGGTCTCTTGTATATAAACGCAACGGTTATACATCCTCCATTTTCACCTCTCTCTCTCTCTCTCCCCCCTAGATCTCTAGCTAATTGATGAAATTGATAAAGTTTGGATGAACTATGAAGCACTACAAGAAGATCCAGAATTGAGGTATGTATTAAGTGTTTTAATTAATAACTTGTTTTATGTTATACAGCTTTCATTTATATTATTCTTAATTAATACATAACATGGTTTTCTTAAATAAATTTCAGTGCCATTTTTCCTAGCGCATCGTATTTTCCCCTGTGGCCTCATGACCAGTTGGAGATGTGGGAAAATAATTTCTATGCGACTCCTCCAATGCAAGAAGGTTTCTGTTCAAACCTTTTTTACCATACGCAAGATCCTTTACAAGGCAAGCTATATATATATATATATGCATAAACTCTTTTCTTTCATATTAACTAAATCCAAATTTCTTTCTTCCAAGTGCATATATACTCAATTTCTTTATTTTATCCTCAGGAGAATTATCCATGTTGTTAGATGGGTTTAATTGGGATGACATGATCATAAAAGAAAGCATGCCTAGTGAGGAAGATATGAAAAATGTACAACACAATACGAAAGGAGATAAGACAGTGACGGCCAACAAGAGGGCAAGAGAAGAGCGAGTCTTGACTTTCGAAGAAGTGTCACGGTATTTCTACATGCCGATAATTCAAGCTGCCAAGGAATTAAATGTTGGGTTAACACTACTGAAGAAGAAATGCCGGGAACTTGGCATTGTGCGATGGCCGCACCGCAAGATGAAAAGCATGCAGACACTCATAAAAAATGTGCAGGTAAGCATATATATAGCTTAATATTAATTTTTTAGTTTACTTTGGATTTGGATGAACCAGGGTTCTTCTGAAAATTCCTCCACTTCAATAGATGGTGCTTCATTTCGTACTCATATTTGTACCACCTTTTCTATTGTTTCTACAATGCATATTAAACTCTTATTTGGATAGGAAACTTTTGTGTCATTGTCACTTCTTCATGAGATAGTTATCTAGTAATTAATTATTTGTGATGTTCTTTTTAATTTTATGACATGGTGTAAGTAGGAGTTGCGATGGAAGGAAGGATCAGTAGGAGACATGCAGGTGAAAAGTGAAATAGAAATCCTGGAGCAAGAACAAAAATTGATGGAGATGAGGCCATCAGTTCAAATGCAAAACCAAACCAAAAGGCTTAGGCAAGCTTGTTTTAAGGCAAACTACAAGAAGAGAAAGCTGGAGGCTGTGAAGGAGGAAAACTGGTAGATATTGCTAGATATGTCTTGGTAGTATGTATGAATCATGTAGAATAGATGTTGGCATATATAAGTGTATGTCTTTTGTCTTTTGTCTTTTGTTTTTTGTTGTTGTGATTTTCGTTATCTTAGAGGCTATATATATATGTTTGCAATATCCTTATTGTTACATGGTTTCTCTAGATAAATTTGATAATCTTGTTACCATTTAAGTTAATTATGGGTGTTTGTGTCTTCATTATCATTTAATTTTTGATCGATACAGTATAAATTAATGAATTAACCATATTAAGTTTTAGGGATAAGCTTCAAATGACCAGGTTTAACAATTGACAAAAAAAAATAATGTCTGGTATAATTGGGCATAAATTGGGGCAGAAAGTCTGCTAAATTTTGAATTATAAGGGCTTCATAGGAAGGGGATGGGCCTTGTCTGTTGGTGGGCTTTCCTCATGCTTGGGCTTTCACTAGTATTTTGTAATCGGGCACATTATTTGGAAATTACAATAACATTTCACTGGGTTCAAAACTTCAAATCTCTCATGCTTTTTATGTATCATTATCCTTTTTAACGTCTAAAAAATCAATCCGAATCGCTCAACATGATATCTATACTAAAATATGTTTGGAGACCAAAATTTTATACTTTTTTTTGAATTTTTTGAATTTTTTGAATTTTGTTTTAAATATATACAAAATTACTGTTTTGGATGGTCCGGAAACAATAGTTTTTTGACCTATCTAAACAAGAATCCGACTCTGCTGCTTTTATTTCCCAAAAGCAGGAACCTGCTTTTACCATCTCAACCATTCAAATTCGTTGAGATTTGTGTATGGAAAAGTTTCTTTATCGAGATACGTGAATGGAAAATTTTGAATGGTTTGGATGGTAAAAGCAGGACCCTGCTTTTATTTAATAAAAGCAGCAGAGTCGGATCCTCTAAACAAATAGTTAAAAAAAATTCAAAAAATATAACATTTAGTCTTCAAACATATTTTATTATGGGTATCATATTGATCAGTTTGAATTGGTTCTTTGAAATATGAAAACAGAGATATAAAATGTGAGACATGAGAAACATGAGAAATTTGAGGGCTTTCACATAAATATGTTTTTGAGGGTTTTTTAAACGAAAGCCCGGCTTTAATACTTTTAAATACCACAAGAAGAAATATGCTTTACAAGTGCTATATTTAGATACAATCAGACGATTAAAATTTTTAAAAAGTGCTTTACTTGTATTTAAAAGATGAACCATAATTAGCTGTTGATATTGGCAGATTCAAATAGAATTAAGTAGGCGAGTGTCTACTTTTAGATTTGAAATTTTATTTAAATTCAGTAGTATTTTATACTTGTGTCTACTTCTAGATATAAATAAAGCTTATTTCGGAATTTAATTAACAGTCCAGTAGAAAAAATTGCGCGAAAAATAAAGTTAGTTCAGACTGATTCGCATAAAAGAAAGAAAGAAAGAGACATGGTCCGATTCGCCACTCCACTCAAAAGAATCGCTAAATTGCCCGGAGAAAAAAAGAAGTTCACTACTAGGGATCTAAATGTATATCGTGCAGTGATTAGTCATGATGTGACTTGAATCACGTATCGTGTTGTGACCATATGTGTCTTGCCGTACCGTGACCAAATTTGAAAAGATGGTCAAGGCACGTGAATAGTCATGCCGTAACCACATGTGACATGTCCAAACGTGACTGGTTACATTTGTCATGCTTGTTCATATTTAACTATTTTTTTTTCATAATTTAGATTAGTTTATTCAATATTCACCAAACAATCAAGAGCTAATTGTCCTAATTATACGTGGCTCACATGACCATGTGCCATGTTGTGACCAAATCTTTCGCGTGACGTGTCGTGCTAAATTTTTAAATATGGTTACATCACGGGACACGCGAGTTACAGTACATAACCGACACACGTGTTGTGTCGTGTCACAATAGAACTGTGTCGTACCGTGACATATCCGGGTGTGTTATGACTTTTTTAAATCTCTATCAGCTACTCTGCTCCAATTCATCAAGAAAAAAAGATTATACTCTTATTAATATTTTGTGTCTACTTCTAACCGAAATTCTTGATCCGTCCTTGATACTATTGTCTGAGGACAACAATATATATCATGTATCTAAATATAGTATAATAATAAACTCTTTGATGATGGGAAAAAAAAAAAAGAACACTAGCAACTCCAACTTTTGATAATTTTAGAAAAGCTTCTAAAAATAATATTACTGGTAATAGACTGAATCCGCTGTGAAGCAAAGTCACTGATTCTAGTTGAACTATTGGAGTAACTTTCAGAATGGATATAGACAGAGTAATATGGATTAAATTACCACCAAACTTCTGAAGGCATATTAAAACACCAAATAGTTGAAACATTCAAACTCGCATAAGATTACAGTATTTTGAGCTCGCAGAGGCAAAAATCATTCTCTTTCTAATAAACTTTAGGGAAATAACTAATGAGACAACTAATTTTTTTATATTTATGTGAATACTCACCAAGAATAAAATTTTGATTGTAAATTTGTAATGGCGCATCTTATTAACTAAGACATGATTAAGAGAAACTATTGTTAATAACTTGCTAAAATTACCACGCAAACGGTTTTTGCTCGTCATGAATTGACATGCCAACTACATTTCTTTGTGGAATTTACTGGTATATATGTTACGGCATGTTGCCATGGTGAGGTTGTTTCGAGAAGGTTTTCGGTTCCATTCACATGATGCAAATATGGGTTGGTCTAACGTGCCAGTAGCGCTTCTTTTTCTATTTAATGGTTATAGTTGGCACATAAATTCATTATAAATGAAATGAGAGTTGAGCCTGATACTGATATTAGGAGAACACTGAAACTTCTGAGGACTTGCGGGTTTCAGGGCAATGTTGGCATTGGTGAATTCGTGATTAAGCGTTTGGCAGAATCATGAAAGCGCAAGAAGTGAGAAATTGTGTTATATTAATTTTTGTTCAACTTCGAATTGGCTTGAAAATTGAAGAGATACGGATTTTAAGAGGTTACTGATGAAAAATGGGCTTCAAGATGCGCCCTATTGACACCGAAATAGATTTAAATGGTCAGGTGTATCAATTATAGTCTAAACCATTACGCACTCTCACATTTTAGCCATTTGAAAAATGTGTTTAATTGGGAGGAATAAACGAAATATCTTACCATAGAGACGAAACAGGCTTTTGCATTTTGTACGACCATGACCCCGCCAGTAAGAAGTTTAGGGGTCGCCAACTGATCATCATGGGTTGTTTGGCAACATCTCTTAATCCGCATTAGGAGACTTAAAAGAACAGATAGTCGATTGTCATAATCCATGAATAATAACTAAAGAAGCTAAAAGAAGGGATACAAGTGCCTTTAAGATTCGAATAAAAAGAGGTAATCTTAATTTGTGCTAAGAAATCAATATTCAGCAGAATTAAGTGACTAAGAAAGTCAAAAAAGTCTTTAGTTTTAAGGAGACTTATGGAAGCTTTGCCAAACAACCCCCATGAGTGCTTTCAGGTTTGCATAATCGGAGGTAATTGTTGGTGACTGAAATCATTTCCATCATTTATTATGTTTAATAAAGATACGTTTAGATCATGCAAGGATTAGTGCAAGAATACCAATTTTTAAATTAGTAGTTGCGAATAGTGTTAACCTGAGTAGTTTGGGAATAATACTAACTTTGGACTATTCAAGTTAATAAAAATGTCATTTGAATTGTACATTTGAAATAACGACAGAAGAAATGAATAAAATAATAATTAAACTAATATTATATTACATTTAATATTTAAACTAATATTATACTACATTAACATTTAAACTAATATTATTACAATTAATATTTAAACAACATTATATTATATTTAATCTAGTATTTTATTTAATACTAATCTAATATTTAAAGTAATACTACGTTATATTTAATATTTAATTTTATATTATATTATATAAAATATTTAAACTAATATTATATTATATTTAATCAAATATTTTATTTAAAACTAATATAATATTTAAATAATGTTATATTACATTTAATATTTAAACTAATATGATATTTTATTTAATACTAATCTAATATGATATGATATCATATCTATTTAATACTAATTTAAATTTAAGCTAATATTTTATTTAATACTAATCTAGTCTAATATTATATTATATTTATTTTATACTAATCAAATATTTTATTTAATAATAATTTAATATTTAAACTAACTCTAATTGAGAGGAATCAAATATTTTATAAATATCACTAACCCCAATAGTTCTATTCTTACTGAAAGAACTCTAAGATTGAGTGGAGTCTACATCTTCTGCATAAACTCACAAGAAAATCTTTTGAGATTAATGCATCTCAGTCATCTGATAAGGAACAAAGTAAATCCGTCACACGCCTATGACGCATGAGGCCCTTTAACATAGTGTGGATCTCAATCGGACAATCCAGATCTATTAACAGATGTTCCGTTAATGCAGAGAATACGAATTCAATTGGAGTGCCAACTTCTATTACTTTGTGGAAGCATACAACAATGGTTTAACAGAATAGGATAATCTATACTTAGAGGCAGAGCTAGCTAAGTGAGAATGGAATCAATTGATCTCTATTTTTTTTTCAAAATGTTTATACGTGTACACAATTTTTTATATAGTTTAAGTAAAATTATATGGATACTATAAAATTAATTCTCATTCGCAGTATGAAAATTTTATATGATTGACACTTATTCACGTTTGACTCCATAGCTAGAATGTCTTACTGTGCCCATGCCTATACTGTCAATAAAACTAAAACATAAATTGTGTACTCTCCTCAAAATACCCCATAATTCTCCATAGCAAGTATTTCTTAGACACTGAGGTGATCATACAAACAAATCATCACAATACCCAAAAACAGAGTCAAAATTCCATTGTGGTTCCCAGCAAAATTATTGAGATAAGTTTCTTGAATGTATATATATATTATTTTTTTTTTGTAAAATAGGGCAATATTTTGAGTGAAAAGACTGTACCCCAAATGGGAAAGCAAAACCGAGTCAATTTTAGCAACAGGGGACCATATATATATATGTGATCTCTTATCAGAAGAAATTTGGTGGTTCTTTAAGTAGCCATACACGTGTGGGAACATATTATGCCTCCCTTTGCTGTGACTGAGATTGAATAACCACTATTTCGACATATTTGTGGATTTATTTCAATTGAAATAGAATATGCCGCATCAAGATAGACTTGAAATTGTGCACTATTCATCTGTAATTATTAGAATAAAGAAATTGGGAGTCTTATATAGCATTGTGGATTTCCTTTTTGTTGTACTCCTTTTTTTTTAAAAGGAAACTTTTCAGGAATATTTTATGTACCTCCAAATTAATTCTTATCTCAGAACAATTTTTTTTAACTTTAAAAAAAAAAAACTGAATAAGTGTGTATTGTGTAATATATAGCTAAATAACCATTGACGTAATACTCAAATTTTGTGGGGGACAATAATTAATTATGTATTTTGAGAAGTTTGGAAAATGAATCGGGAATTCAACATGCACAGACCACCTGTCAAAATATGAAGCCGCACAATTTGTTAGCTCAGTCTGATAATGACTGGATGACATTTTAAAGCATGTACGATATTTAAAATACGTTGTCATTATTTGATTGAGCATCTGTCATTATCATTCAATTATTTGCTTCATTTGAGTAAGAACGCATTGACCTTTCATTTGTTTCATAATTAGGCACTGTCACCTGTTGATCGTTCTACTGTTTCGTATAATGGTTTGGGGTAACTCGATAATGGACTACTACTGAAACTCTAAATTAACAATTTCAGTTGCTCTTTTTTGGTAATTAATGTAATTGCTCTTTATATTAGGTAAACGGTGAAAAATTTACAAGCCCGTATTCTGCTTATTTTTTTTCCTAACGGGTTCCAAATTTGGGTCATATTCTCACATGTAATCTGTGAGCTAGCGAGGCTGATTAGCACTTAGCAGAAGCCTAATTACACCGCAACATGTATGTTTTTCTTTCCAAATTTTAGAATTATATACCGCTGCATATAGAGAATGAAATTTGTCACACCGTGACTAGTCATGTTACGGAACAGTACATCACATCACGTCACGTGTGTTGATTACGTGACATGACTTGCATGTCGCGTGACGTGATTAGTTGTGTGACGTGATCCCATTCGAGCAAAAATTACACGTCACATTACGCGAACCAATCACGTCACATCACGGTATGAAACATAGAGTATCCAATTTTTTTGTATGTATAAAGTATTAGATTTTTTTTTTAATGTTGGTTCAATGATACTGGTACTCATATAGTACTGATTTTTATTTTCTCTAGTTTAGTCTAATGAATATTTGTAATTTGAATTTTTAAATTAATGTCTGATACCCAACAACCTTTCATAAAAAAAAAAAACTTTGTAACATTTTACTTATTTTAGAATTTTTCATATTTTAATTTTTTTTCTCTAAATTTTCAACAATTTATATTAAAATAATAAAAAATTGACATGACTAATTTACGTCACGTGTGGTCATGTCACATATGGCCATGTGTGACTACACGTGACGTGATTATCCGCCACCATTTTGGTCATGTCACGTGATCAAATCACGGCGTGTTTGTCACATCACGTCACGGTGTGTCACGTATTTCCTTCTCTAGCTACATATAATCTTCGAATCTTTGCGGGTGCAGAATTAAAAATAAATAAATTGGGGGCTGAAATGTAAAATGTATAATATATTTGTGGTAACTAAGATTTAAACACAACTCTCCAAGATCACAAAATAGAGTTTTAACTCCAGATAGACTACTCACGAATTTAAAGTTATAAAATTATAAAATATATAAAATAAAACTATTAATTTGTATTATGGATGGCTTGACCACCCTTGACCTCCCTTAAATCTGCCCCTGATCATTCTTTGACACTAATTGACTGTTAGCGTGTTATGTTACCAAGCTACAAGTGCCTTTTAGAAAACAAGGATAAGGAAATATATTCTGGATACAAATCTTTAACTTCTTGTAGAAACGATATATTTTGGAGGTTTAATTGGCATTAATTTTGAGGTATGCGTGATGGATATATTAGGTTAACAGAAGATTATTTGCTGATCCAAAATATAGCTAAATTTAAATATACTATTATTTGAAGATCATGTATCAAACAGAAAATAAAATAGCATGATGTTATTTGTTCTAGATTGCTAAACTAGCAAAATATCATAAGATTAATGTTGTTGTTTTTTTGGACAGCAGGAGCGGATTCAAATTTCTATCAGGGTGAAACACTAATCGGATTTAAATCTATTAACTTATCGGATACATAATTGCAACTCAGTCTCTATAACTATGTTTATTATAAATATGTTATAAACTTATAATCATAAATCGATTGACACATTATTGAAATGTTTTTTCTAAACTAATTAAAAATTCGTTTAGCACAATTGAATTTGGGACTTTTCTTAGCCAATTAGTAAATTGAAGTCAAAACTTAGATAAAAATTTAACCGAAATATAAGTATTGAATAATAAAAAACAAAATAGTGTATCATAGATCTGAAAAAAAAAACGAAATAAAATATCGCAGATCTTTCTTATTATCTTCTTCTCTTTCATTATATTTAGGAAATAGAGTATCGCAAATCCGAAAAAAAAAAAAAAAAAAAACAGAATCGACCAAAGTTCATAAAGAATCAATTCAAGAATCTGACTAACTCGGACTAGTAGTATGCACTATATCGATTCAGAGATAGACACATTGAATAATTAGTACTTAATCAAAAAAAAAAAGAAAATTTAATCTAGAAGTAAATATTTGCCTATCTCAATTCCTCAATTCCTACATGGATCCCCCAATGGTGGACATGATTTCCTAAATTTCTCTCATTTGGAATTTTAGTGCAGTAATAGTAAATGCATGCACCTCATGAAATGTGAATTCGCATCCTCTAAGATATCTCAAACTTTGCGTGACTTTTTGGAATATCTTAATCGTTCAAATACGTTCCGCACGAATCAAAGCTCAAATAATACTGCTCCCTACATTCCCTCAAATAGGCACCAGACATGTCGGTCACGCAAAAATTGAGATATCTCAGAGGATACACACCCATGAAATGGAATCAAGATCCAGTAATTGTAACCCAATTTTTGAGTTTTAAATCGGGACCGTCCGATTCAAAATGAGCGCGCGAGATAGAGCGCCGGCTTCGAGATGGAGCACACATCCCGAAATAAATCGTGCGATATGAAACGTCGGATTCTAATTGGACGGTCTCGATCCAAAACCCAAAAAATGGGTTATATTAGGGGATCCGGACCCCGTGAAATGTCCCCATCAAATATGAACAGCTTATTTGTTCAATCCAGCGAATCAGAATGCATGGAGGCAATATAATTGCTTGACGGTACCAATCTCTCCTTTGTTACTTAGCTGCTTTTTCCCCCTCAAATTCCCGCCTCTTCGCCTGATACAAAATAAAGCCAAGGAAACATGTTCATACACACGGATTCATGGAATATGCTATATATATCCACTGTATCTTTTGTATATCATCTCTCAAATGGAGCCTATAAATACACACTTTACCCTTTGTCTTTTCAAGTAAGCAACTCAAGCGTCACACATTTAATCACCCCTAATAGAAGCAATCTCTATCAAATACGCAAAGAGAAAAAGCAAGAAATTAGTCAAGAGAGAAGAGAGAAGAGAACTGTACAATGAGGAGCGCAGCATCACTCTGCCTACCCATTCTCTTTCTACTAGCAGCAGTGTCAAGCACACAAGCCTATGACTTCTTCTACTTTGTTCTTCAGGTATATACATGTTAATTTATAAAGCTTTTTAAATGAAAATGTTTTAGTTCTCTTATATTAAATAATAGTTTATTTCTTGTTTGAATAAAATTAGTGGCCTGGATCATATTGTGACACCAAGCAGAGCTGCTGCTATCCATCGTCTGGGAAACCAGAGGCAGATTTTGGAATTCATGGACTCTGGCCGAATAATAACGACGGTTCATATCCATCGAATTGTGATTCAAGCAAACCTTTTGATGAATCTAAGGTAAAGTTTTTGTGTAAAGTGTAAATTAAGGTCATTGATCTTGTCTGAATCTTTTATTTGTAAAAGTAGAAAGACTACTATTGTAAATTTGCAATACATCCTTAATTTGGGCACTTGCATCCACTAAGAATGAAGGAGAAGAATTTTCATACCCATACCCACTAAGAATTGATCTTATCCATATTCTACTCTTATCTGTTAAAAATTTGTCTTATCCTACCCGTATCCGTTAAGATTAGTGGGTAATATTGTGCAAATAATATAAAGAGGAGGGATCAAGTTACACCTTTTTTTTTTATACATTTTGACACCTACCATTTTCAAAGTCCAAATAGTCGATCCAAACCGTTCAACATGATTGATATACTAAAATGTGCTTGGAGATCAAATTTTATATTTTTTTGAATTTTTTTACTATTTATTAAGATGGTTACAAAATCGTTGTTTTCGGACCATTGAAAAACAGCGATTTTGTAATCATCTTAATAAATAGTAAAAAAATTCAAAAAAATGTAAAATTTGATCTCCAAGCACATTTTAGTATATCAATCGTGTTGAACGGTTTGGATCGACTATTTGGATTTTGAAATCGCAAAATTAACCTATAAAAAAAACGGTGTCATGATGTGTCAAAAAAAAGAGTGTAATTGGATCCCTCCTCTAATATAAATCATACTTATAATATTATAATTTTTATTTAAGTTTTTTTTATATTTCTAAATGTCTTATTGATTGTCTGTTCCTCTCTCTTCACCAAGAACCACCAACACAATAATGTTTTCAAATTATTAGCAACTACTATTAAGTTTTTGTACGAATTACCAATTTAATTAATGAATTAATTTATTATTTACATTAATTAATTAAATAACTTACATATATATTCCTCCAAAAAAATTATCCTCTTTCTAGGTTGGAGGTCTATTGAGCAGTCTCCAATCAGAGTGGCCAACACTAGCATGCCCAAGCAACGATGGAACCAATTTTTGGGCACATGAGTGGGAGAAACATGGCACATGCGCTGAATCGGTATTTGACGAGTACCGTTATTTCAAAACTGCTCTTGATCTCAAGACCCAACTCAACCTTCTTCAGTCTCTCCAGTCTGCTGGTATTCTGCAAATTAAAGAACCTTATAACCAGTTCATTGCTTAATTAAACCCTAAGTTGTTTAGAACTAAAATGTATAACAAAAAAATTGTTAAATTTGTAGGAATTCAACCGGATGGTGGGTCCTACAGCTTAAAGAGCATTAAGAATGCGATCACAGGAAGTGTTGGTTATGCACCATATATTGAGTGCAATGGAGATAAATCTGGCAATAGCCAATTGTACCAGGTCTACTTGTGCGTCGATAGTTCGGGCTCCCAACTTATCGAGTGCCCCATTTTCCCAAGAGGTAAATGTGGTTCGCAAATTGAGTTTCCCTCCTTCTAACTTGATGGAACGATGCTGAAACTCCTGCTGAAACTCCTTAGTAGTCTGTTTTTACGAATAAAAAGAAATTATATTGTTGTCATGAATACAACAGCTTTGATTCCAAATACCTATTGTACCCTTCTATTCTCTTTCTTCATTATCTATTTCAATTAATTCAAAGTTAACAAAGGAAACAATTAATAAAGGAAAAAACTTCCCACAGAAAAACAAATATGTTTTGATCCCTCATTTCTCTCCTTATCAGATAAGATATATAATTCAGTCCCCAATAAAACGAAGTTTTTGTTCAAATTTTCTAGAATGACTCTTAGTAAATATATATGCTAATCACTTTACACCATAACAGTAAAGGATTATCTCATTTATATTAGAAACTAATACAAAGTACACAGAGAAGGGAAATTGAATTGTATTATCATTGTAATTCACCGCTCAATATTGTAAAAGCTTAGCTAAAAATAGCACTCCCCTTAAAAAATATATATATATCAAAACTTCGGAGAAAAGTAATGGTACATGTACCCGATACATGTAGCTCCCATGATGTATGCCATGTTATGCATCTCCAATTTAGGTATATTTTGGTAATCTATTGGACGCTAAATAGTTTTGGTAGGCATATATTAAGGATAGTGTATTCAAGTCTATATTTTTACAAAATCAGAGGAAAATAGAGAGGAGCGAATATGATCCCAAAAAAATCATGAATAAAACTACGCCTGATTTTTCTCTTTGCACTGACATATTATGCGTTTGCTTCAGATTTCAACCGGCTGTTGCCAACTTGCCATTTCTGACTATCATAGTCCCGCTTTGCCATCAAAAGCAAAAAGCTAAGTGTAACATCACCATGTAAAAAGCCCATGTTTCCTATTCAGTTGGGCCAAAGTTGACACCTCCTTGTAATTTTTATGGGCTGTGAGAATGAATCAAACCCATTCCAAAATAAAAAAGAGCATTGCCAGCGCATCCATAACAGTAAATGCAATTTTACACATGCATTGTATCACGAGTAGAACTAGAGTGTTTCTAAAGTTCACCAAACTTCTATGTGAACTCAACTCTTAAACTTATCAGATTGGCTTCAAACAACGAATTCAAACTGTTAAAATCCTTCTACTTTACGAGTGATGCACCTACATACGAAAATTTTAAAATTTAAAATTAATTTTGTATAGAGTCAAGTGGTCAAAAGGCTTTCAAAAATGAATGAATTAAAATTAATTTATAAACCTTCTAATTTTGACCAATAAACTTAAGTTTAAAATTTTCACATTTAGACGCATCACTCGTAAGGTAGAATGATTTCAACTGTTTGAATTCATCATTTGAAGCCAATCGGATAGATTTTAGAGTTGAGTTTCCGAAAGAGCTTGATGAACTTAAGAATACCCTAGTTCTACTCATTGTACCACTACTCGAACATAACTCTATTGGAAGCTGGTTAGAATTTTGTTCAACAGTGGATACTACACCCTCCTCAAAGTTAAGCAGTGATCATGACATGCTGGTACAACAATTTTAACTCAGGTACCGATTTGTTAGGATTTTAAAAGAGAGATTCACATTAGAGAGAGATTTACATATCAGAAGCAATGAGATTTACGTAATGTTATGCAGTAACTTCAATTAATGCTGCAGTAACTTCAACAGTTATCAAAACATAAAGATATGAATCATAGAGTTAGGCTAAATTATTATGCATAGCGCACCAGTCATACCTTAGACCTATATATCTATTGATAAAATTCAAACTGCTAAACATAATATATATATATATATATAGTATGGCTAAATTGCTACCGGTAGCACTTCGACCGAAGTGCTACTGGGGTCATATCTTAGTATTTGATGTTCAAACAGCAAATCCAAACTGTTAGATGTTCAATCTATATTAAAATGTGTTTGGAGACCAAATTTTACATTTTTTTTAAATTTTTTTACTATTTATTAAGCTGGTTTGAAAACCGCTATTTTTCAATGCTGCAGAAATTTAATAAAAACAGCGGTTTTCAAACCAGCTTAATAAATAGTAAAAAAATTCCAAAAAATGTAAAATTTGGTCTCCAAACACATTTTAATATAGATTGAACATCTAACGATTTGGATTTGCTGTTTGAACATCAAATACTAAGATATGACCCCAGTAGCACTTCGGTCGAAGTGCTGCCGGTAGCAATTTAGCCATACTCTGTATATATAGAGAGAGAGAGAGAGAGAGAGAAAGAGAGAGAGTAATATACCAGGGGTACGTTTGGATGCACTCTAGAATAGCTAGAATAGCTACTGTTTAGAATAGTAAATAAGAATAGCTACTGTTTAAGAACAGTGCTATTCAGAACAGTGAAAAAGCTGTTTGGATTGCATATTTAGAATAGGGTTTGAAGGGAATAGCTACTGTTTAATAATTTATGTGTAAGATTAAATATAATACAATATAATATTAATTCAAATATTAAATGTAATATAATATTATTTTAAATATTAGATTAGTATTAAATAAAATATTATATTAAATATAATATAATATTAGCTTAAATATTAAATATAATATAATATTAGTTTAAATATTAAATGTAATATAATATTAGTTTAAATATTAAATGTAATATAATATTATTTTAAAAATTAGATTAGTATTAAATAAAATATTAGATTAAATGTAATATAATATTATTTTAAATATTAGATTAGTATTAAATAAAATATTAGATTAATGTAAAGATAATATTATTTTAAATATTATATTAGTATTAATAAAATATTAGATTAAATATAATATAATATTAGTTTAAATATTAAATGTAATATAATATTAGTTTAAATATTAATGTAATATAATATTAATTTAAAAATTAGATTAGTATTAAATAAAATATTAGATTAAATATAATATAATATTATTTTAAATATTAAATTAGTATTGTATAAAATATTAGTTTAAATATAATACAATGTAATATTAATTTAATTATTAAATGTAATATAATATTATTTTAAATATTAGATTAGTGTTAAAAATAATATAATATAATATTAATTTAAATATTAAAATATAATATAATATTATTTTAAATATTATATTAGTATTAAATAAAATATTAGATTAAATATAATATATTATTAGATTAAATATAATACAATATAATATTAATTTAAATATTAAATGTAATATAATATTAGTTTAAATATTAGATTAGTATTAATATTGAAATTAACAAATGCTATTCCATGTTTTTGTGGGAATAGCGAATAACAGTGCTATTCTAAAAACAGTAGCTATTCCGAATAGCTCTAAAAATCATTTGGATGCATCTTGTTCCGAATAGCAATGCTATTTTAGAAACAGTAGCTATTCTTGTGCATCCAAACATACCCCAGAAGAATAGTGCTCAATTTTGTTAGATCAATCAGAGCCCTTAATTATATATGGGTAAAATTGGTATTTAAGTTTTATGATGCTCTCCGTTGAAGGCCACGTTAACCCTTCTCGTTCGTTCTTGCTTCCAACCGTAGTCTCCTCCCAACCCCAACCGCGTGCTCTCGCTCCGCTACCACCGTGAGACGTGAGATGCAACCTAGTCCTACCCAGTGTCGCCTCCCACCATGAGACGCGACCCAGTCCGCGACGCTACCACTCCACCTCTCGTTGCTCTCGACTCCCCGGCCGTGTGACGCTAGAGAATTTTCGTTGCTCTGATTTTCTGATTGCTTCCTCGTAATCGCAGCAATTTCTCTTCAATTTATCTCAGGTTGGCCTTAACTGGAGATCATTTTCGTCCCTCAACCCATATACCGTTCTTTCGTGGTAAAATTTTGATTCTTTAGTTTGATATTGGAGTATATAAAATTTTCCCTTTATGAAATAATTTCGGATCTACATGATTCTTACCTTGTATATCTGATTATTGTCCTGCTTGGCTGCTTATAAGTGCAGATTTGGTATATCAATTCAAACACACCCAGATAAAAAACTAGCTGAGTTACTACATAGTTCGAGACCAGACCAGACCAGACCAGATGTATCCAAGGATGCAAATCATAAGCCTGAGATGGCAGTTGTCATCACCGACTTTAAAACACTCTGTGGTTTTGTGACACCCGAGGTATATGTTTTGTCAGATTTTCTTTATTAATTTTTAAACCCAGTGGCATTTCTTTAAAAATCAGTCTGGTATTTTGTCGCAAAAATTGGACTTTATTGAGGCATAAATGTACAAACAAATGGTTTCGATGTAGATTTGGGTTCAATTGGTGATTAATTGCACACTGGGCCCCTCTATTTTTCTGGTACCGAGTGGTTCAGCCAGCATCAGAATTGACTCTTTAAATGACTTGGAAATACTGAGGCTAATATGACAAATACTGGTGCCGAGTGGTTCAGCCAGCATCAGAATTGACTCTTTAAATGACTTGGAAATATTGAGGCTAATATGACAAATACTGGTGCAAAGTGCAAATACTGAGGCTAATATAACAAATGTTGCTGTTGCACCATTAGCATTGTTTCAGGCCAGTGTTAACAAGAGATTCTTTGATTAGTTTGAAGAAAATAATAGATAATGAAATACAATTCAATCTACAAATTGGCTCTCACTTTTTATTTGTTCTGGTGTGTATATGTGTGATAAAATAAAATAGTAGTAATGCAAAAGTGAGCAGTCTTTTTTTCTTTAGTTGTATTCGTTCTTTTATATCTGAAAAATGTAAGCTGGATGGGAGATTATTTTTTTTATTCTTTTTCAAGATAGGATATAGGTGAATATGTAATAATCATTGTTCTTGCCAATAATTGGGCATGTAATGTTTAGGGAAAATGATGTTTCAATTCACTCTTTCATTCTAGTTATTGTTCTCACTTTCTCGGATAACCAAATTACTTGAAAAATAATTACGAATGGTATAAACTTTCACTATCTCGGATAAATTATTTGATGCACTGGAGGTGGCTACTGGTAATTTCTCTGAGGTTAATCTCCTCAGCTGTTGTGGGTTGGGACCCATTTACAAGGTAAAATTCCTTTGTATTTATACTTTGTTTAATTATTTGCTTATTAAACCTAATTTGTATTAAGTTGTAGCACTTGGGTTATGAAATTTCAGATTAAATATTAACCCTCCGATCCACACACACTTATCTGATTTTTTTTCCAATTTTTAAATATAATTTAAAGAATTTTTGGATTTATTGATAATTGATTGGTAGTGGAGGTCAACTTTTGATATACAAAATCTAGCACATGTGAAAAAAACTCACATAAGAAATTGTAGAAATGATCTCCACGGTGTCGTCAAAAATTTGTTAACAGATGTCGTATTCTTTTAACAGGTGTCGTATTTGTTGTAGTAGCGATTCGTGTCCATTGAATTTAGGTATCAATTGGAGATGCATGGTTGTTGCACTTTCCTTCAAAATTATCTACATATATTACAAAAGTTTATAAAAAACAATGGTGAATACAAATACAACTATACAAGTGTTGTTAAGCATAAAAAAATTTCGCATAGAGAATATGATATATATCACATTTAATAATTTTATTTTAATATTTAAGTTTTATTTTTTAAGTTATTAAAATTTAATAATAAAGGCAGTAATTGAAGTACAAAAAAAAAAATGAAGGCATTTGAACTCATATATTGTATTGTCATCTATCTCCTATTTCTTGCATGCGGTTAGCCAAAAAAAAACAGTAAACATCAAAGTGATCATAAACATCAAGATACATACTAGCTAAATCAGAAAATAAATATGTAACAAGCAAAAGCATAATAAACGACCAAATCCCTTAATTGCATGAAATTAAGCAAAAGCCCCATTTAAAGCACCTACAAGTACAAATACTATAAAGTAAAGCAAGTATACAAATTTGAGACACCACAAGACAATAGTGCTACTAAAAACTCATGGATAGTAAACCAGATTCAACAAGGTTATTGCTCGACACTTGAGAAGCCGCATGCCTGGTTCACATGAGCAGAGGGTTTGGTAGAATCCTTATGGCGGAATTACTGGTGAATGGAAGTTAAGGAAGCGAGCCAAAATTATGTCTTATAAATATATTCCCTATGGCTGAATCTCTTTAATGCCCGGATATCATGTGAGCCTGGAAATTATTTAAAGTGGTATTTTTCAAAAAATCCAATAATTTTTTTTTAATAAAAACACCACTAGAGAACTACACTATTAATTAATTATGCGATTTACATAAAAGGTATCATATATCAATTAGGGACGTGAATTCAAACGGCCAATTGGTTCAATTTGATTCAACTAGTTGTTACTACCACAGTTTGACTTATGCTTTGATACAGTACAAACTAATCAAAATTTCATCTGTGCCTTGTTGATCCACTACCGAATTCATTTTTGTTTTCTAATTATACTGTGATTCTTATTTTAATCCAAACAGGATGCTGGTACATAACATACCTAAGTTAATAATGCCAATTGACATAGATCAGGTGGACGGACCTCAAAATAATGGTGCTATATCTTTTAAATTAGCACACTAAAATTAGATACATCAAAATCTATCAGACAGAAATACCAATCCTCTTTATAGAAACAAAATGCCTAGGGAAAGGAAATATAACAAAAAAAAAAACTCACTGATAACCGTCACGAAGGCCTCCGAACTTTTCTCGACCCGTGCATCAGAGCAGTAGAACCTGATACAAGAGAAAATGAACAAGTCACATAAGGATACCTATTAAAACAATCTAACAAAAGTAGCATTGAGATAGTATACCCAATTCTGCACCAATTTTTTTTATAGTCAAACACCGAAATTAAGAAAAGATAATGTGCATGTTGAAAAAGAAGCTAAAACCAATTTTAAGAATTGTTTTGGAGACCTTGGATTCCATCTTTGCTTGATTCTGGCCTTGCATCTCAGAGCAACCAGCATTAACCGACACATTGCTTCCACACAAACTTCAGTTCCTTCTCCTTTGCTGCACTGAAGCCAGATATAAAATATGATCCTATAAGCTTGGAGGAAGTGAACCTGTTCAGGTTCAAGGAGCTTGTGGTTATGGCAATTTTCAAAACCAGTGACCCACCACTCGTGCATGCATCCATCAGAAACCTTGCTTATGCACAAGTACGCTTGGCACCCGCATTGTGACAATTTTCGATTGCACTGTGGCTTTAAACCTGACTGCTTGGCAGCAAGTGGTCAAAAACTTTTAGCATAGAAGTTCATTATAGTATATAATAATATAAAGACGGATCTATCGAGAATTACAATTGTCAGGAGCAAACAGTTGGTTGTTTGTGCTTATAGAGGATGAGTTGGTTCTAATTAAGGCCTGTCAGAGCTATCATGGTTGTCGCACTATTGCTGGTACAAGTCATGACTGCTATACTAGCGATGCACCCAGAAATCCAAGTCTGATTCTTGCTGCTTTTAGAATGTGTTACCAGAATGGTGCCACAGAAGATACAAGTCATTAGTTTACGCCATTCCATGCACTAATTAGACATGACTAACACCAGTGCTGATGATTCATAACAACTGACTCACTAGTTAAAATCACATTGATGTTACCATGAGATTTTCTTGAACAACTTCTATTGAGATTTTACCAGATATTTTGAACAAAACAAAGAGATTGTCTTGCAAACATACCAAAAAGCTGAAGACAACCGAGATGCCAAGTACACAGGCTCTCCTACAAAAGAACTGATAATAAAATCTGGATCAGCTTCAATTGGCTTCAAATAAAATAATAATGCGACACTTGATTATTTTTAAAAAGTTATAGTACCTAGAGAGAAACAAATAAAAGAACAGAATGTGAAGTACTAACTGGGTCAGCTTCAATTGGCTTTAAATAAAACAATTATCACCTACTTTAATTATTAGTGAGAAAGTATAAGCAAACACTCAGACAAGAGAGGGAATGCTTGACCATAGAGCTCCAGCTAAACTAACTAACCAACTGTAATTAATGCACAACTAACTATTTGTTACAATCAGTTTAATTGGTTACAGCAGCTTTGAGTCTTGGCTGTCTTCTTGTCAGTTTGTACCAGAATACGTATGGGTTTGATAGAAAGCAAATAATAAAAATCCCATCCAAATAGAAAAAAAAAACATAGTCAAAGCTTTAATTCTTGACATTATTACAAACTGTTTTACAAGGTGAATAGTGTTGGTCTGTTGAATAGTACTAAAAAACAGTATGTTGACAATAAATTATAAATGTTGTCAGATGTAACTTAAAAGCATCTTAAGTTGACCCAGAAACTGTGTGCTCATATCAGTATCTAATGTTATACTGTCACTTTTGGACACTTTAATTTGAATGCTCTAATCAACACTACAATACCAAAGTTTTCAGTATCCATATATCTCCTCTTAAAAATTAAAATAAAACAAGGCAGCATCCTCTCATCTCATATTCTTATTGGTCTGAGGTGAAAGTGCAATTTGTCTTCCCTTTTCCACTTCCAGCATATATACATTTTTAAAGGAAGCCTGTACACAATTTGACAACTCCACTTTCTGAATAGACGATTAGTGTCCGTTAACTTTTGGGTTATAAATGTTATTGAATGGCACTTAAAAACATCTTAAAATTAACGCAAAAACTGCATGCTCTTAATTAAAATCAACACTAAATATTATCTCGTTGCTCTAATTAACACTGTCAGATATATCAAAATTTACAAACCTGGTGTATCTCTATTGGTGGCATGTGTGAAGCTACTAATCCAAGGGAGTTTGTACCAGTTTAATAGCCACCTCTTCAGTAGTCTGGAGATTAGTACCTACAAGCAAAAGAACAATAAGGTGCGAGAAACTTAAAAAAATGCAGAAATTTAATTCAAAATTCTTGCATGAAAATCACATACCTAGATAGATCTCTCCAAAGGAGTCGCTACCGATCTTGCGACCGAGCCTATACTTATTTCCCACGCGAGGCTCCATCACCACAAACTAAATGATTGTTTTCACTTACAGAAAAGTAACACCTAAACTAAATACTTTTCCCACAAAAAACAGGAGCAGAAAAAGAATGAAAATAAGTTTTCTCGTCGGATCTAGAAAGATCACAAATCAAATTTAACCCAAATCAAAAGAGAGAACTGAAATCATATCGAAAGCAGAAAAGGGGTTAGGTCTAATGAAGAGCTTTTTTTTTTCCATTGGAGAGAAGGATTAGAGTTTGCTCCACGCAAAAAAACCTTCCTCGATCACCACCGCAACTCCTGGTGGCGGAACCACGGTGAGGGTTAAGAGTTTGTTCCAGCAAAGAAGAGCACGCTTCAGTGTAAATTACTGTCTTACCCTTCTGAATTTTTTTTTCCGTTAAATGTAACGGAGAGTATTTGAATGTAAAGGGATCAACTGACCGTTCGATCAGTGATAAATGAACGGCTCAAATTCATTTATATCCACAGAAGCATTTGCCATATATATATATATATATATATATGTTCGTGGAGACAAAATTTTATATTTTGCAGTTTTATTATTTTTAAAATATGTAGAAACTGAACCATTCAATATAAGTAATTTTCTACCTATCTAAAAAATAGTAAAAAAATTCTAAAACAAAATTAAAATTCAGTCACCAAATACATTTTGAATGAAAATCATATTAAACAGTTCCTATCGACCAAAAATGGTCCTTTGAAACCAGAGATGCAAAGCCATAATATAGAACGCTCTGCACCATGCATAGTACCGTAGCCTCACTCTAATTTTTTTTGTTTAGATAGCAGTTGAATCAGTTGTCACAATATGTCAAACAATTCTATTGTCGAGATAACTTGCCTTTATTCAAAAGCAGAATTTTGAAGCGAACCCAATTAAACAGCAACAAACTGAAATTAAGTACCACAGAGAAGTTCATTCTATGTAATATTAATGAAGAGCAGTCCCTGACTGATTATTCAAGCCAAAACCAAAACAACACAAAAAGCTGCTCATCATCATTAAAAAGTCAAAAACTAAAAAGAACAAAAAGCATAATGTAACCCCCCTCACAGGCCAGAAGAAGGAAAAGGCCTTACTAAAGACAAAAGTGCAAGCAATTAAAGACCATTACTCACCACTGATCTCTCTATCAAAATCTAAAGTTGACATCACTTCATAAACAGGAAGAACACTATCATCAACCTCAGACAGATGCAGGGGCGGGTTTCTGGTTTTGCACAAATGCTATCCCTTTCTCAATACTTTCCTTCAACTCAGGCTTCAGTGCTTCCAATGCCTTAGCCTCATACTCAGTGAGGCCCTGGAGGTCATCAGAAATTATCGCCTCCACGCCACTCTTCCCCAGCTTGACCCTTGATGCAAAGAAGGTGATGAGTATTTTGTGTATAGGGTTTTGACTATATTTTGTACTCAATTTTTTTTTAAATTTATAAACCTAAATACTCAAAGAATGGTCGATTGCAAGCGCACAACCTATCAATATAGTATAAAAGGTATCGATCCAAGGGAGAAAGGGAGATTTTAGTTTCAACTCTATTGATTCAAATTCAGAAATTGTTTGTTTTAAAGGTTTGTTTGAGAATGTTTTAATTTCTAAATTCCTAAAATTGGTGGGTTCAATACCCGAGGAGTTGAAGGTTTAAACAAAATTGAAAGAAGAGTAAAATAAAATTAGGGTTTTGACAAAGATTGGAGAATCTAGGGAATTTCGGTCTACAATCCCTTGTTTAATCATATTTATTTGGTTTGTTTAAATTCATGTTTGATATGACGGGGTTTCTAACCTAATATGTTAAAAAGGGTCACTTCCGTGAATTAATAACGTGCCTAAATAATTCTATTTATCTAGACCATGAAGTTCTTTGCTAGTCTATCGTCTCCTTAGATATTGGTACTTAATGATTTAGCTGGCCAAAGCAACTCATACCAATTTCTAAGTTGATTCAAGATGTCCCGACTTAGAGTTTTGGTTTTACCGGTTGAGTCTCAACCTAAATCCTAACCTTAATTCCTGTAGTTCCGGCTTAGATTAAAAGATTTGTATACTCTTAACCTAAATCCTAATGACTTTGTGATATAATTGATACTATCCTATATGATCCATTCTACCTTAAAGTCTAAAAGACCTAAAGCGGGATAACTACAATTCAAGTATAAATTATGAGATCAACAAAGAATAAATCACAGAAATTAACAATCAGATCAAACAATCATCATAAAAACAAAGTACCAAATAGAATAGAATCAAACAAGTTCATGCATTAGACCTACACCCCTAGAGAGGAAGTTAGCCTCTCATGGAGATGCAAAACTTACAAGACAAATTCATTACAAATCGGCTAAAACAAAGAGAAATTGGAAAAGAAATGATTACAACCCTTACTCCTACGAAGATCTCTTGCCTTGCTTCCTTGCTCTGAAAATTCTGCTCCTCTTCTCCTTGTCTAAGCTCTTAATCTCACTTTTTGCTCTAAGTAGATGTGGAATATGGAATTGAGTTGATAGAGTATGGATTTATCATCAATTGAGCAGAATTTTCCTTCTTTTATAGCCTAGAATACACCCTAGAAACGTGGGGAGCAGTGTCCCACACGTTCTCCATATTTAGAACCACTAACTTGGACAACCGGGCATGATCTGGCCTTCCAAAAATAGCAAAACTGCACTTTTAGTCTGACTGCGGCCCGCACCGGGGTAAATGCGGGTCGCACTGGGGGTTACTTTCCTTTTTTTAACTTCCTGCGCCTTCGGAGTGCGGCCCGCACTAGTCTCAGTACGGGTTGCATTATGCCTTTTCTGTTATTTTCTCCTATTTCCGGATTTCGTGAAATTTTGACCAAGTTCTCAGTGGCCCGCACTGGGAGTCAGTGCGGGTCGCATTCCCCTCAGTCTGGCATCTGGTTGAGCATAACCTAAAGTGCGGACCGCATTACCCTGAGTGCGGGTCGCATTCTTCCTTCTTGTTAAGTGCGGCCCGCACTGATCGCAGTGTGGGTCGCATTGGATTTGTTTCTTCAGAAATTCTTCTAAGTTCATAGTGCGGCCCGCACTGACCTCCAGTGCGGGTCGCATTCCCCTCAGTTTGCTCCTCCTCCAGCACTGAACTCCCAAATTATGACTAAGTGCTGAGTGCGGCCCGCACTGACCACAGTGCGGGTCGCATTGAGGGTTTTTTCGCCGTTTTCTGCATTTTAAAGCAAGGAAATGTAATATTTTGATTCGGGATGCAATATAAGTCTTTTATATACCAAAATACAAGATATTTAGAGCATTTTCATTGTGAAACTAAGATCGAATCATATCTAAATGTATATATATTTCACGCTTATCAGAAGGGCAGTTCGGTCAATTCTGACTGGACAAACGCACACTCATACACCTCACTGTCACCATCTAATGCACGCAGAGATGATTCAACAAATCGCGCTGCAGCATAAGCCATGGAGAGTGTAGCGGATCCTGCACCAGCCTTTGCCTCTACGACCTCAGTACCAGCATTCTGAATCCTAACTGTCAGTGCCTCTACCTCTTGATCACTGAAACCAACAAATGGCTTTGTTTTTGATAGAAGGGGTAAAATGGTAATTCCAGCATGGCCACCAACCACCGGGACATCAACATCAATCAGCCTCAGCTGTTTCTTTTTAGCAACAAAAGTGTTAGCCCTAACAACATTTAGTGTGGTAACACCAAACAACTTTTTCAGGTCATAAACGCCCTTCTGCTTCAGCACTTCAGCAGCAATAGGCACAGTAGAGTTAACAGGATTACTGATAATGTGGATAAAAGCCTCTGGGCAGTTATCAGCAACAGCCTCAACTAGGGTTTTGACTATATTTGCATTGATGTTAAACAAGTCATCACGGGTCATGCCAGGCTTCCTGGGGACACCAGCAGGGATTACTACCACATCCACGCCCTTAAGGCAATTCGCCAGCTCAGCAGGCCCGGTGAAGTCAGCCACATGTGCAGGGGTGTTGCAATGGCTCAAATCAGCCGCCACTCCTTTCACATTAGCAATATCATAGAGGTGAAGATCTGAGATGAGAGGTGACATTTTCAAAAGGAGGCCTAGGGGCTGGCCGATACCGCCACTCGCACCAAGTACAGCAACTTTTAAGGCGGATGCTTGGGGTGCAAGATGTTTTGCAGATTGCAGTTTTGGGACGGTTTTTTTGACAGGGGTGATTTGGAAGGGAGAGGAGAAGAAGGTTGAAGTGAAGTCAACAGTGAGAGAGGATGGATTTAAGCGGTTAAAGGATGAACAAGTAGTTGCAAAAGGGATTGATGAGGGTTTCGATCTGATGGTGAAACGGGATTGGGCACCGACAGAACCCATTGACATGGTAATTGTAGCTGATGCCATCTCAGTTAAGTGTTTGATAATTTGACCTGTATTATGAAAGACAATAAATAATATGTTATATGCATAGAAGGAAAAATCGGCCGATTTGAACTGGACTCGGCTGCCGGCGATCTGATTTTGGACCGAGTTCCTCGGTTTGGAATTTTTAAGTGGAAAAACAGTTCAAACTGGCCTGAGTCACACAATTTTTCACCGGTTACTCACCGTTTCTTCTAACGTGGACCTATTCTCGAAGTTTGAGACCGATTCCGCAAACCCTAGGTTGAGTTTGAAGGAGAAAAAGAATCAGAAAAAAAAATGACAAACAGGAGAGGGCACGGGAGAGAGAGAATGGGAAGCCTCATTAAAACTTTTCTTTTTACATTTTCAACCTTTAAATTTAAAATATTGTAAATCAGTCCATTTTTCCATAATTCCCTGATTTTATAGGATGTTCAAATTGTTCTCAGTTTTTCTCCACTAAAAAGCAATATAATTATACTCAAGCAATTCTCAAAAATAAAATTATTGTGTATTAAATAACATGGAAATTGCAAATTTCTTGATGCACTTGATTTTTGTTAAACAAACTCTAATCTTTAATGGCGCTAGTTTTGTATTAAATTAATCACTATATTTTATTTTGGATCTCAGTTGAGGTAATAGATTTTCAAATATTTATCTCAAAAAAAAAAAGATATTCAAATATTTTGTTTATCGTGTTTAATTTTAAATTAACTACTTTTTTTGTTCATATGTTATGAAAAATACTATTTTCTTGTTAAATATTATGTATTTTATTGAAACAAATACATTCAAACGTTCCATTAAAATACTATTCACTTGTATTATATTGTATTAGTGAATTATTTGAGTGTAATCATTTGTCTAAACATAAATTATTGACAAATCAATTTGTTCCCTAATTTTTTAGTATAAAGCAAGCTTCTGGCAAAAAAGTCCGATTTTCGGATCCGATTCTGACCCATTCATCCGATTCGGATCCACAATTAAAAGACCGATTCTGATTCCGATTCCAATTTTTCCTTCTATGGTTATATGCTATTTCCTACTGTCTAGATAGTTAAGCACTTGAGCTCTCAGTTAGTCATTCCTCAGCTTCCCTTCTTTCAGTTCTAACAATTTGATTTTTGCATTTTTAAAGGCTTTGCCTCTAAACTAATTGATCGAATTTGACCCAGCACAAAAAAGCAAACAAATGGTTTTCGGCCTTTTTCTATTGGAAAGTGATGAAATAGAATTTAAGGCTGAGTAGAATGGCATTGACAACCTTGTTTTCTCAAATTAGATAGCCCGACCTAGATAGAAATGACAGTTAATTGGTCTCTCAAGTGAAAGGAGTCCAGCGGAAAATATTAAATTTTGAACAGCAACAAAGGGCTGTTTAACTATGCATTATTGAGAAGCAAGAAACAAACAATATTATTTTTAAAAATAGTTCAGAAATAGTTGCTAAACACAATAAATAATTTAATTTGCAAGGGGGGACCAGGCACTGAGAACAAACACCTAACGTGGTCTTCCTTGAAATCGTAAAAGACTGCTTGGTTCAAACTTGAAACTAAATTTGAGGTGTTACAAGAAATTCTTCGAAACAGGACATGGTTTGGTTGGGTTAATGTTGTTAGTAAACAGCAGTCTCTATGGTTTCATTTTTGAGAAAAGGGAAAAAAAAAATTGAGATAGAAGATTTAACATGAGTATTGCTTAATATTTTCAAGCATTCATTCACACATCTGGAATTGTTTGGTTACAAAAAATGAGTGGGCATTTCATCCTCCCCTCATGCAAATACAGCCTCACATGATGAAATTTTCATTTCCAGACAAGGATGAAACTGACCAATTAAGGAACTATTGATAACAGAGGGGCATTTGATCGAACACCTTATGGGCAAGGTAGAAAAGATATAAATTGTAATTACATCCATACGGAAAATTTAGATATTGATTCTTGTATATATCAAAGATGCCATACCGATGGATTAAGCTTTATTATAAAAACTGGAGATACTAAGGGAATCAAGGGTGAAGGTGATATCCTAAACCTCTCACCTATTTTCCACTTGAACAGCCCGATCTATTGCCCTCGATTCATAATTAATTTACACTCCGAATGTCAAATTTTCAAGCGTGAATAATTAGGCATTTTAACCACTAAATCTAGAAAAAAATATATATATATACATATATAGAAATAACTCGACCACTGTAACGTTTGCGCAACAACAAGTGGCGGAGATTAGATTTGTCGTAAGGAAGCTTAAGCAAAGAAAGAGGAAAGGTTACCTGAACTCAAAGAATTCGATTTGTCGCCGCTTTCCTTTCTACAGGTGGCGGAGATTGCAAGGCAGCGCTAGAGCTCGCGAAATAAAACGGGGGTTGCAGCGAAAGTACGGCTGTGTTTAAATGACATGTGAATCTGTGATGATGTGAAGGCGTGAAGAATAATACAACATACCAATTTCTAACACAATTTGTTGAGACGATTTTACCCCTAGTGCCGTAGTGCGTCCCGTCGAATTCAATTTATCTGAAGTAACTCAAATTTTAAGTTTACATTTGGACCATTGAATCTGCTTTTTCCCGATATTAAAGGATCCCGCGAATCCTGTTTCGTACCGGATTGTCTCGAATTTTGATCGGACGGTCTGGATTTAACTAAAAAATTGATTTACTTTAGAGATCTGGAATCGCGTCCCGTCCCATTCCCGACTCCTAGTACAACAGAAAGGTCAATGCCCAAAAACAAAAAGTAAAAAAGAAACACACAAAGTCCTTTTCACTAAAAAAAAGCCGTCATTTTTATCCATGCCCACTAACCCCTACATTTCCCCAACTCTGCCCAGAAATCTGAAATTTCGTCAAAAATGCCCAAACCGGCCACTAAACCCGCGATTTCTAATTTTTATTAGAAACCGGCGGTCTAGTAGCCGGTTTCTAATAAAAATTAGAAACCGCGGGTTTAGTGGCCGGTCGCTCAAAAAAAATAATTTTATATATACGTGTGCACTGTTCCGAAATTTCCTCACAATTCATTTCATCAAATTTCACACTATCTCTCCTCACATTATCTGTTTCTCCCAGATTTCTCCTTTTCTGCCTGCTTTTGCAAGTAAGTCCCTATATATTATTTTATATTATTCAGTAGGCCAAAATAGTTGTAAATTGGTACCAATTGTTATAAGTTGTTATAAATTTATTAGAAATTGCTACCAATTTTATAAATTGTTTAGAAATTGTTTAAATTTATTAGAAATTGCTAGAAATTGGTATAAATTGTTAAAATTAATTAGAAATTGCTATAAATTGTTTAGGAATTGTTTTAATTCATTAGAAATTGGTACCAATTGTTATAAATTGTTAAAAAATTTTAGAAATTGGTATTAATTGTTAAAAATTGTTAAAATTTATTAGAAACTGTTAAAATTTATTAGAAATTGGTACCAATTGTTAGAAATTGTTAAAATTAATTAGAAATTGCTACCAATTGTTATAACTTCTTATAAATTTATTATAAATTGCTACCAATTGTTGACTATTGTTATAATTTATTAGAAATTGGTACTAGTTGTTATAAATTGCTACCGTTTATCAGAAATTGTTAAAATTTATTAGCAATTGTTATAAATTGCTACCAATTCATTAGAAATGTACCAATTTTGTTCCAATTGTTATAAATTGCTACCGTTTGTTAGAAATTGTTATAAATTGCTACCAATTGTTATAAATTGCTACCGTTTGTTAGAAATTGTTATAAATTGCTACCAATTCATTAGAAATGTTAAATTTTTTTTTATAAATTAGGTAGTTTAGTATAGTTTAGTATAGTTATAAATTAAGGTATAATTTGGGTATAAATTATGGTTTGTTATAAATTAGGATATAATTTAGTATAGGTATCGAACTTGATAAAATTTTGTATAATTTCGGATAGTTATATAACTTAGCCTAATTCGAAAATAATGAGTATAAAATAGTATAATTAGCTCATTTTAGCTCATTTTAACGCGTTTTTACACAATTTAAGTTTAGGATGGCTGGAGGTAGAGGTAGAGGACGGCCCAGACGTGCACCACAGGTTGAGGCGCCGATTGACACCACCAGTACCGAGCACTTCAGCCCTCTCTTATGGATGCCCCACCGCGAGCACAGGGTATCATTGGCTTCCGTTGAGGTATGCTAGTTTTTGTCCATATACGAAGTTTAAATTTTGTTGTATACATTATGTAATACTTTTGTTGGCTTTCAACGCAGGACGATTATCTGATGGAGGTCAATTTTTACGTCCCTCGGATGCAGTACTTCTCACAGATGGACCCATATCTCATCCGGCTGGGACTATATCAGATTGTGTCCATCCTGCGGGACACGACTCCCTCCATCAATGCATCTCTCATCGCAGGATTTGTTGAGCGATGGCGTCCCGAGACGCACACGTTCCATATGCCTTTCGGGGAGATGACTGTCACGTTGCAGGACGTGAGTGCCCTCTGGGGTTTGCCGATCAGGGGCATTCCCGTAGGCGGAGTATCTGACAGCAGAGACTTCGCCCATGACATCGATCAGTATTTGGGGGCAGATCCGACACAGCTACGGGCCGATAAGGGGAAGTCCAGTTATCACATGCAGAAGACAAAGTTGCGGCAGCACTTCAGTGCCGGTCTGACGGATGCCTCTAGTGATCTGGAGATTCGGAGGTAATAATAATAATAATAATTTATTTTTCATCTGTTAATTAACTTATGTAATTATAATACTAACCATCTTCTTTGTTTTTACAGATACACCCGGGGTTACGTGATGGACCTCTTCGGTACCGTTATGTTTCCTGATGCCAGCGGCGATGGCATCCCCATGATGTATTTGCGACTTCTGAGGGACTTTGATAACCCGCCGGCCTACAACTGGGGTGGAGCTGTGTTAGCTATGCTGTACCGTAGCCTCTGCACTGCTTGTCAGGTTAGTTATTATGTTGTTTGTTACTTAATTATTTCATCAATTAGTCAAATGAAAATACGACTTATAACCTCCGAAATACAGGTGAAGGCCAAACAGGTGTACGGGCCGGTTCTTTTGTTGCAGCATTGGTCATGGTCACGGCTACCGGTGGGCCGTCCTATGCCAAATAAGCCAGAGCCAGTTTGGGGACAGCCGCAAGATGATCAGGAGCGATGGCCGGTCTACGGCCACCGTTGGCATGGTATCCACCACTATCGGGATGAGGGGCACGGACGCACCGTAGGTATTAGGTTGGTGCGTTTACAGCTGAATAACCTGGACGAGTCGCAGGTGCAGTGGACACCATACGCAGATCTGTATGCGTCTGAGGAGTTGCCTCTTCGTTGTCTTGAGGAGCGTGACAGCTGGTGGTACCGAGGCCCGCTAGTCTGCTTCTGGATAGTGGAGCACCACTATCCAGATCGGGTACTTCGGCAGTACGGAGAGGAGCCATTGATCCCAGTGGAGCCGGCATTACCCAGGCAGGAGATCAGGAGACTGCACAAGTAAGAAATTTAATTAATTATCGATAACCTCTAAATTATCTGTTACATTTTCATTGCAACTTACATTTAATTGGCAGGATGTCGCACGCCGGCGCTATGGAAAGAAACTGGCGCCTCGAGTTACCAAATTATTACGTAGAGTCTGAGATTCCGGCTGAGCCTCAGATATATCAGATGCCTGATGAGATGACTCAGACCCCAGGATCTCATCTGCTGAGGTACAGGACTTGGTACTCCAGGGTTGGCGCGGCGTCATTATATCTGGTGGGCGATTATAGTGCATATCTCCGCCAGCCACTGCAAGAGGATCTATCAGGTCACCAGCCTACCGGACGTCGCTGGGCTCGCTGGGTAATTAATCCAACACCTTTATATTATATGTTCATTAAACGGTAATTACATAAATATGTTGACTAATATATGTTTTTTTGTTCAGATATTACTGCCGATTAAGGCCGCTGCGCATGCCATCAAGATGCTCGGGGTGAAGGGCTGGCGAAGAGTTGGATGGAGTCAGTTGAAAGATCATGGCCAACTCATTGAGGATGCCGGATCTGGTGGGCGTCTGATCAGCATGTTGCGCGACGCCGGAGAGAACATCGATTGGCGGGCAGTAGATCCCGACGAGCCAGATGCGCCAGCCGTATTCACTCGGGATATGCCATCTCCACCCCGTGTGGATGCAGAATGGGACTATTATCAGTGGGTGCTGTCTAATTCCGGCTGGACTGCCTACTATAACTCTGAGGGACGTCCAGTACAGCCACCGGTAAGTCGTATTTGTTATGAGTCGAGTTAGTTCAACTTTTGCCACTAATACAAAAATTTATATTATTATTTGATTTGCAGGGTCCAGCTAGCATGCCACCGCCGCCACCGCCGCCACCGCCATACGAGTCTGCATCTTACGACCATATGGAGGATTATGGGGTGACTATCAGTTTCGATGAGATTGAGTCCCTATCACCTTCACAGCCGGAACGATACCCTACGGCGATGGCACACGATGGCGAGGCTAGCGGGTCACAGGCCCCTTCTGACTTTGCGGAGGGACTGGCAGACTCTATCTTCTCTACACCCCCGCCTCCTCCAGCTACTACTATGGGGGATGATGATCCGTGGGAGACAGGATCACGTCTCAGGAGAGAGGCAGAGGCTGCTGCTATTGCTGCAAGTGATGCGGTCTGGACGAGGCTGGGCGACAGACATAATAGAGGACATCCAGCCCAGCGATACTCCCCTTCTCCGTTTAGATGATGATAGGTTGTTACTTTTGTTGTTACTTTTTATCATTTTATGGTTGTATTATCTATCTCTGGGTATTTATTTATATTTCCTACTCTATCGTTTGTCATTTGGATCTGTTATGTTTGTCATTTGCATATCGTTTACATTTTGAGGCGAGTTCCTACTCTATCGTTTGATACTTACATTTATTGATAAAATTGATACTTAAAAACGATTCGTAACATATAACATCAAAATTCTAAAATTGATAATTCCGAGCGAATTTGAAATTAAAAGTACATCACGATCGCAAAATAATTATTACAGACATTGCAATATTACTACTTCTCAGAACTCGTACGGAAGGTACATGGAACAAAATCAACGTCTGAGTCTGGTTCGGTCGTAGCAGACGAAGAGACAGTCTTACATGTTTTTTTTTTGTTTTGACCTCGCCGGTAACAGTCACACGAGGCGGAGAGATAGTCCTACCTGTATTTTTCTTTGGAAACATTGGTTTTATTTTGATGTAAAGGCTTTCGGCAAAATCATCTTCATCATTGGCTTGGTGTTTAGGAAACACATTCTCCCATTTATCTTTGCCAGCACCTGAATAATGTCCATAGTTGGATACCTCTGCATGTGCACTCCATAGTTCTATTTGGCCCACGAGTCACAGTGTACTGGAACTCCCTATGAATAATGTCCATGGTGCCATCAGAGCGCTTGCAGACCGGAACATATTCATCAGGAGAGGAGACTTGGTATCTTCCTTCACCCTGCGTATACGGGACCAAAGTCATCCTTGTTGCTTTCTCCCATCTTTTTCTGAGCTTTTTTTCCACCCGTTCAGACCATTGCTTATTCGCATCGGCTAGTGCCATGGCTCGGGCCCTCCTCTGTACGAACCAGGCATTGCATTTGTAAAATGTTTCCTCAACAATCGCAGCTACGGGCAGTCTCCGGCTCTTCTGGAATACATGGTTCAATGACTCCGACCCGTTTGTTGTCATGATTCCGAAACGGAAACCTCCATCACATGTCTGGAAGATCTTATCATAATTAGACGACTCGAACGGGTCATCAGGCTTTTTCTTGCCATATTTTTTCAAATAAGCATTACACCTTGGATTTAGCTGCACAACATTAGGTAGGAAAATTATTAAAGAAAAGGACGAGAAATTATTAAAGAATTATGTAAGAAAATTTATAAAATGTACTTACCATAGCGAATTCTTCGAACATCTCCTTCAATCTCCTCGGCTTCTTCTTCTTAGCTCCTCGTCTGAACCTCTGGCCGTACCACTTGTCTCCTCCACAATTACTTACCAGGTTGGCTGCAATATGCTGTGAACAGAATCTGTGCTTAAAAAGTTCTTCTGACCATCCGTATTCTGGGTTAAGAGCAGCTCTAATTCCTAAGTGTTGATCCGATAGAACACATACAAAAGTGTTAACTCCAATCACTTCGTTCCGTAGCCACTGCAAAAAAAAACCCCATGTTGGACCAGACTCCTTCTCCACAATTGCAAATGCCAGAGGCAACAACTGGTTCTCGGCGTCATATGCGCAAGCTATCAGAAGCCTCCCTTCATAACGCCCAGACATGAAACATGCATCTATACTGATCACTGGTCTCAGGTATCGAAATGCTGCAATACATGGACCAAACGCCCAGGCTACTGCAACGAAGTGTTCAACACCTTGCATAATTGCACCTGTGCTTTCTCGGATTGGACTGGTTACAAACTTGTACTTTGAGCCGGGATTCTTATCGCATATACCTATTAGTAATTTTGGCAAGAAGCTGTATGAACCCTCCCAACTCCCGAATTGTCGTGCTATTGCAAGCTCACGACCTCTCCACAATCGGTTGTATCTCGGTTCACAGTTGTTGTATTTAACCCTCACACAGTTTGCGACTGATTGGATGCTCATAGCCGGGTCCTTTTTAATAGAATCCTCAATAATATCAGCAATAATGGACGCAGTAAGCATTGCATTGTCTGTCCTTGTGTGATCAGTCCTGCATGTGTGAGGATGGTTTTGCTCTGTGATAACCCATGCATCCCCGTCACCCGTTGGTTGAGCTCTGAGTTTGAAACTGCAATCTTTATCCTTACAAACCACAACCATTCGAGTCTTGTCGCTTTTTTGCCTTTCAACCTCCTGATTCTTATCAACGTGGTACTCGTTAATCTTCTTATTCAGATCAGCTTTGTTTCTAAAATATAGCCCGGCTGCCAGGTCACTACTGTACGTGATTCGGGCACCGAAAAATCCGATATCAGCTTCTTGAAAGCCAGATGTATCATTGAAGCATTCGAACGGGTGCGTGCTGGCCCTGCCATTAAATGGGTTGATACGAACTGATCCTTCTCCACCCCCCGAAGCACCATCTTCACGTAAACCCTCCAAGTGGTCCGAATCCCATTCTCCTTCATATTCATCCGCCGTTTCCAGTGTATATTCTGGAATTTCATTCATGTTTTCAAAATCTGACCCGGCACGCTCATCTGCTGGTACTGGTAACGGTCTGGGGTGAGGTGGTGATTTTCTTAGTGGTGATTGAGGTAATGGCAATGGAATTGTGTTATGGATTGGTGGTTCAGGGGTTGGCTCGAAATATGGACCAACGGGGGTGTATGGTTCGGCATATGCAGTAACGGGGTTGTATGGGCCCATGTCTGGTGGTGAGTGTGGTTGGAAACTTGGACCAGCTGGGGTGTATGGGTCCATAACTGGTTCTGGGTGTTGTTGGAAACTTGGACCAACAGTGGTGTATTGTTCTATGACTCGTTCTTGTCCATAGTTTGGCGCCACCGAATTTTGTCCCGAACTACTCCCACTTTCGTCTTTTTTAATTCTCTTCACGTACAGTTCCATAAAAGAAAACCCCTGCTCCTTAAACTTGTTGCACAATTGACTCCAAAAAGGATCATTATCTATCGGAACTTGGATATACATTGGTCCGTTCATGGCTCGGGTTGACAGCTTTAAGTCACATCGATTCGGGTTAAAACCCACACAATCATAAATTTGAGACTTCAAGCCCGAAAGGGAGGTACCCTCTTGAACAACAAAAGAATGCGATGGCGGTTTGGAGTAATATACTCCTTGTGGACCATGTAGAAACTTTCCATTATAATGTAATGTAACAAGCAACGCCATGACCAACAAACTACATTGTCGTAAATGATAAACATCTTTCAAGTAATCCATTTTTTATTCATAATCCACTGATAAATAATAATAAAAAAAATAAAACGTTACTGTACAATGTTTACTATACAGCGTTTACTGTACAAAAATTGCTGTTCAAATGTTACTGTAGACATAATACTATACAAATTACTGTACACAAATTACTGTTGACAGAATACTGTTGAAATTACTGTTGACAGAATACTGTAGAAATTACTGTACATACGTAGTGTACAAAAATACTGCAGGTACTGTACAAAAATAATACCGGTACTGTACAAAAATACTATACTTACTGTTCAAAAAAATACTGCAGATCACTGTAGATTCGCTTCTTCGCGTCGTTCTCTTTCTCTCATCTTTTCTTCTTCTCTAAAAATGGGGCTACTATACGTTTTGAGAGAAATCGGCTAATAAATAGCTCTGGCCGAAATTAAACATGGAAACCGGCCACTAAACCCGCGGTTTCTAATTTTTATTAGAAACCGGCGGTCTAGTAGCCGGTTTCTAATAAAAATTAGAAACCGCGGGTTTAGTGGCCGGTTTGGGCATTTTTGACGAAATTTCAGATTTCTGGGCAGAGTTGGGGAAATGTAGGAGTTAGTGGGCATGGATAAAAATGACGGAAAAAAAAGCCCGCAAGTATTTTAAACTGACACCTATAGATCTATAACACGCCTCTCGAATGATCTCCCAAGCCCGAATAAATAATAATAATAATAATAATAATAATAATAATAATAATAATTTTCTGAATGAATATTTGTGAATAATCCGTTTGATATTTCTATGATGTACAATTTTTATAAACTTTTCAAATAATTTCTGCATCATTTGACATTTTTACCTAAATAATGTAAAAAAAAAAACTGCAACTATTTTATTTTTCGCTAACATTATCAACATTTTAATTTATTACCATATTATAAAAAATATATTTTAAAATTATATCCGTATTATATTTACATCATCACTTCTACTCTCCACCGAAGCTTTTCCAAATTACTATTGTGCTATATATAGAACAAAAGCATTTCAATTTTTAAATATCAGACTAAATTTTAAATTGCCCCTTTGGTTCTCAAAAAACACATTTATTTTACTTTCTTCTATTCAAATTCCGTATCATATTTTTCATTAAGAGAGAAATTAGATACAATGTCAAAAGTACAGTCTTATAGGAGATCTAAAATGTACCTAACAAAAAACCTCAACATATTATGATTAAATATTTCTTACATTAATTTATGAGGTGATAACTCGATCCGAAATTATTCTTCTTGCTAGATTTTTTAGAGTAGAGATATATTTATTACGTGCTACCTAATATCGACTAATTAAAGGTCCACCTAAAAGGTAACATCTTGTCGTTATCAATTGTGCTTTTTGCTTGTATTAAGAGAGTTGGGACTTAGGATGCCATGTCTGACTTGTCACTATTAATAAAGAAAGAAGAGACTCGAGGATGAAAATACAAACGACGAAAAAAAACAAAACACAAACAGAGAAGAATAAATATTTTTTTAAGTGAGACTATGGTACTATGCATAACATCTGAGCTATAGACTCAAATTATTTTATTTGAAAGCTCTAATAGTTAATCTCAAAATATAGTTTTCATATGAATATATATTTTTTTATAAATATTTTACTATTTTTTTAGATGGGTAGAAAATCATTTGATCTAAAAAAATAGTAACAAAAATATATATAAAATATAAAATTCAATTTACAATTATATATTTATATGGAGACCACGTTGAACAATTCGGATCAACCGTTAGAATTTTGAAAACATAAATATTGATTCATAGTAAGGACCAATTCGCTCTATGCATAATATCATAGCCTCACTCATTTTTTTAGGAGAAGCCTGTAGGCATTTTGCATTCAAGTAAAACCGACAAACTGTCAGCGCCCCCCCCCCCCCCCAAAAATTGCCCCTCCCACCCATTCTCAACCTCAACCACTTCTCGACACAACAATATCTAGGGGTGTTCATTGGGTCCAGTTTAATTGGTTTTGGACCGAATCGAATTGGATCGGTTTAAACGGTTCAGTATTTTCGGTTTAATGGTTCAGTTCAATTATGAATTTGGTCCATACCGCTCCGGTTTATTTCTTAATCAATTACTTTAAATACTTCGGTTTATTTCTTAATATCCCGGTTTATTTCTTAATACCCCAATTTATTTCTTAATATACTTTGGTTTATTACAAAACAATTGTTTTAAATAAAAAATTAATATATTTCAGTTTGAACCAAACAAACCGAAATAAAACTTTGATTCGGTTTGGTTCGGTTACAATGCTAAATCGATTCGGTTCAGTTCTATTTTTTAAACCGAATTATAACTTTGGTTTGCCTAATTCGGTTCGGTTTCAACCGAACCAAACCGATTAACACCCTTAACAATACCCATAATCTTTCTCGTCTCTACCTCCTCGAGTAGAGAAGAGGGTGAGGGAGCTGAGCATATGCGAGCACATAATTGACAAAGCTTGAAGCGCGGAGTATCTACTCTCATCTCAATTGGAGCGTGGCAGTTGTTGTACGAGATCACATCTGGTAGTGGAGAGATAGGGAATAAGAGAATAGAACAATTAGGAGAATAATGAGAATAAATAGAATAAGTGTAGATCTATAGGAACAAAATAATATGGTATTTTAGATAAATTGAAGATGATAAAGGGTAGATCTAAAATTGAATGTCATTTAATGGTTTGTAAATTTTTTTATCAATAAAATTATTAATAGACCTTACAAAAAAACAAACAAATTGTCAAAAAAATTATTTATACCATATTAATAAAAATAATAAATAAAATAACCACTTTTGTTGGAGATTATAAAAAATGCCATTTCTGTCAAATGAAATAGCAGACACAGAAGGGCATGTCCGCAATTTTATTTGGCGGACACACACACACACACATTTAAGAATTCAACTAAGTAAAGAAAAAAAAAAGTATGTCCGCCAAATAAAATAACGGACATATATATATATATATTTTTATCTCTTTACACCATGAATTCTATAGTAAAAATCTAAAAATAAAATTAAAAAAGGTGTGTCCGTCAAATGAAATGGCGGGCGTGCTCTTATGTGTCCGCCATTTCATTTGGCGGACGTGATACAAATGTTATTTTTAAGAAGAAGAAAAAAGTGGTTATTTAATTTATTTATTTTATTAATATGGTATAAATAAAAATTTCGGGACAAATTGTCTTCAGAATAGGAATAAATATTAAGAGAGCATGGAGGAAGAAAGTCTTACAATTAAAGATGGACGGATGCGGTTGTGGGATGAAATGGTTGTTTATATTAGGTTTTTATTATTGGTATGTAAGGATGTGAAATATTTGCCAAGAATGGATACAATTTTTGGGCAAAATAGGGGAACATGTATCTTCTCTTCATAGATATATTATTTTTATTTTAGCTGTCATCATGATAGGTAAATTTTGATACGTTGAATATTTTGTTGTACATGCGAATCGAAATTAAAATTTGATGCACTGAATTTTGCTTAGCCATCACCGTACGTATAAATTTCTACACATTACAAAACAATGCAAAGAAAAATCAAATTATTAAAAACAACCCCAACAACAATAATACTAATTAAAAATGTAAAAAAAAAAATTACAAACGCATCCAACACATTCAACCCAATTGATACAATTTGACTTTTACCGAGTTAAAATGTTTGAATTAGAAACGGGTTGGGACTTTGACAAAATGTTGTCTTTTTGTGTTTTAATGATGTCCTACATTCTTGTTTCAGTTTTTAAAATACGGTCACCCCAGCCACTCAATATGATTTCCATATTAAATTGTACTTGGAAACTAAATTTTATATATATTTTTTTTATAATATTATAGTTTTGGGATAGTTTAAAATCTTCTGATTTTGTACCTATCTAAAAAAAAATATAAAATTTAATCTTCAAGTACTTTTTTTATAGAGATCATGTTGAGCAGTTCATATTAACTATTTAAACTTTGAAAATAAAAATAAAGATGCGAGATATAATTAAAATACGAAAACAATGAAGCATTTTAATCATACTCATAATTAAGTAGGTTTCTATTTTTTGACAAAGTTTTATTAACGTGGCAGTTGAAATTTATATTTTTGTAGAATTCCATCATATATCTTTTGTAGAAAAATTTCCTTCCTTTCTTCTCATTGCCAATCCACAGATTCCCCGACAAACAGTATAATGTAGTTTGTACTTTAATTATGTCACACCCCGAGACAACCCGCCACGTATTGCTACGTAAGGCGTATGCACATCACATACATTATCAATAACAACATAAATAAAGTCACATTTATTTCATAAGAAAAATAGTTTAAACAAACGACCACAGCTGACATGGCTAGTAACACAAATAATGCCATGTCAGTTCAATGTATCAATTATTGAATCATGGAAGCAAAACTAAACAACATGTGGCAGCTTATCAATTTTATATCTTCCCGCTTAGTCTCACTATTGTCCTTGCTCAAATCCTTCCTCTTTGTTACCTGGAACCCACGTAAAAGTGGAACGGGTGAGAGATCGAACTTTCTCTCAGTGCGGGATTTAGTTCCTGCCCAGAGTTTATAAAACTTTTACATTATTCTCACAAATATGATAAGAAATAAAATGCATATGTATTCCCTAATGCAATGCATCTACTACTATTATATCTACTTTATCATTCTTTCATTTTCTTTCTTGTATTTTCCTTGTTTCTCCAACCGCGGAACTCCCGCCCGACGCCGGAAGAAACCACTTAATTTCCTTGTTTCTTCGACCGCGGAACTCCCACCCGACGCTGAAAGAAACCGCCAACCCAACCGCGGAACTCCCGCCTGACACTGGGAGGCTGTCGCCCTAACGGCGGAACTCCCGCCAGACGCTAGGGTTAGACCCGTGACAGGACCGCTTTCGCCTACAGTCACGTTAACGAGGGGTCCAGTCAAACACTAGACCCAATGTATACATCCCAATATGCAAGCATATTGGCCCCTGTTCTCTTTCAATATCCGTTCATTTCGCGTATATTCATTCAATCACAAAATTCATGCCATGCTCAACACATAAAATTCATGCAAGTTCCAGGGTCAAAGTATGAATCCTATCATTTCATGCAATTTATTTATGTTCTACTCAAGTCATACGAATGGTTCGAAAACAACATGCATAAATCCAACTAATGCCATAATAACAAACAATTGAATGACAATAGACAAGTAAAATAGTTTTATAAAGTCTAGGAAATCCGCACCTGTGATTTGAGTAAGTTATTGAATGTCTCTTACGTCTCTTAAATCTTCAAGCATCGAACCTAGTGAATAAACATATCTCTATTTAGAAATATTTACTTACTCTAATATCTTAAAATTTCTTAATACTTCTTATATTTATATTAACACATTTATTATTTCTAATTTTCTTACTTTCAGTTAATTTATTCACCAACTCAACATATATAGTAAACTTGAGATTATAATATAGTAATATAACTTTATCATTGAACAAATTAGTATAAACTATTTGTTGGAGTCTATTTTTAAATAAGAATTTCTTAAACTCATATTTTCTGAAATCTATCTTTTAAAACAAGATTTCTACATTTTATATTTCCAAACAAAATAGTTTCTGAGTCTAAAAAAATGTAGTGAATAATTATAGGTATTTAACTATTGACTTCAAAATTTTAGCAAGAAGATATCTCTACTTTAAACATCGCCATGTATAATAATATAGATCAAAATACCTTCTCTTTTTCTTTCCAATAAACAAAACTTTTTTGAAATTATTATAATGCTAATAATAACAATAAGTGGATTTAGACAAATTTCTACTTAAGAGTTATCAAATACAAAATATACATCAGAATCTGATTGACATGGAAATCATATCTTCATTACATGATGAAAGGATCACGTCATAATAAATTATGTGTCAAATTATATGATTAGAAGTACATATTAAATTAAAGAGAATAATTATAGATTTTGTTATAATAAAGAAATTATTATTAGGTAAAATTATTTCTGATTATATTAGAGACATACAAATTATAAATTCCTACAATCTAAGATCTATAATCTACTCTAATTAATATATAATATTTATCATGTCTGATAAAATTTGTACAACAATTATAACTAAAGTATCATGATTTTAGATTACCTTAAAGCATGAATTTTTAGACCATAGAGGAACTTCAATCAAATTTGCAAGAGTAAGACTTCTTTGGATTTTTTTTCTTGGGTCGGCTGTGAAGAAATGAGGAAGGTGAAACATAGCAGCAGGAGGGGAGAGAGAGAGATAAGTGTGATAGAATGAAAAATGAGCCTTTCCTTTATCTAGTGTTCAAAATATATATTTAGACAGTTTCTCAAGAAAATAATAATCAAGTTAAAATGGAATGTAATTAAGTGTTCAATCCAGCCATCCATGCTAGAGATGTTGTAATTTAGGTTTAATTGCTAAATTAATTAGAAATTTAGGAAGGTAGCTAGCTGCGTGGAATTAAGGAATGAGAAAAGGAATTTTCAAATTTTGTGCTCAATGAATAAATGCATATATATACTTTCCTATTTTGTTGTTAACTAGTGTATTCAAATAATGATAAATAAATCAATTCATATGCGTGAATTGTTCTTCCTTTAATTGCTGTGTAATATTGAAATGATATTAAGCCAATTAATTCCCTTAATTGAGTTGCATAAATCTTATTCAAAAATAAGAACTCTACTATATCATTACACTTTTATATATATATTAATGATCATTATATTAGTTTAGAAACATTTTTTTAAGGGACATACTAGTGTTATCAATATAAATATACTACATTACGAAAAGACACATAATCTTTATTATAAAAATACTTATGACCATAATTAATAATAGCTCAAAACATTGTTTTTTCTTTTTTGAAAGTGACAGAGCGTTACAAATTACAAACTAATTATGAACTAATTATGAAGTAGAGCGGCATTTCAATTTCTGAATTTGGATGCAAACCTGTTGGAAAAACTGTTCAAATTTTTTAGGGTAGTGATTTAAGTTGTTCATTTTTTACTTGTAATTTAGTGCTTAAAATTGCTTATTGATTGTGGTTGTGGGAGAACTTTAGAAAAACTGCTCTTAAAATTGTGTAGACTCTTGCCAAAATTAGAGAAATTAATAGAGAATATAATATGTGATTTCTCGGGGCACTATAACTTTCTTTGCATTTGAACTAAAAGTTTAGTTCTAATAATCCGCAAAATCCTTGTGGTGTTTTTGGGTTGACACAAATTCTAAATTTCTAATTTTATTTAATCATGTTTTTTTTAGTAAATTTTTTATTCAATCAGGTAAATTTTAGTTTAAAAGAAAATAAAATCATATAAAATATTCTTTAATGAAGCTGAGCTTAGGCCTTTTATCAAAAAAAAAAAACTTATCAAATTAGCATCTTCAGTAAAACAGGACGAGGAACTCAGAAAAGCCTAGAGACTGAAAGGAATGGAGCAGAAGTGCGTTATTGTCTATTAAATTTCAAATTTTTTTGTGAAAGAAATTTCGCAACAATGCTTAATTATCTCAACAATTTTAACTATATTTTCTAAAATAATTCAAATAAGTTTGAAATTTTAAGCTAATAAATTTGTAAATATATTTTTCAATATTTTTCCTAATTTTAATAATAGTGTACCATCAAATTTATGTATATGGACAATCGCTTATATGATTTTTAGTTTTTTTTATTCGAACTTGGACGCACGGAACAAAACCGGTGCATTTTTGTGGGGAATCGATATATATATATATATATATATATATATTTTTATCACCCTGTTAATATTGGGACATTCTTTTTTGTTTTTATTTTTTTGGAAAATATATTTAGGGCATCTTATATCATTCTACTTTATCGCTAGGTTCTTGCTGTAGAAATGGTAGTTTCAGCAAACAGATAGATTCGAATCCAACAGTACATGAGAAAACTTCTATTCGCCCTTCCATTAATAAATAATAACCGTCCAATCAGAACAAAGAATAAGATATTTAGGTCACATGTTCATAATTGACAATTGATTTTTGTTGGAAGGAGTTGATTGGGACATGAACGGAAGCAAACATGATGAAACAACAGACCTTCTGTTGTAAATTCTCTTGTAGGCCCCACCACATTAGGGTTGGTGGCTTGGTGCTGGGCTTACTGTATAAGAATCCAAATTCTCTGTTAAAGGACAGTCAAATATTAGCAATGTGCCGATCCTATTATATATATCACGTGTATATTTAAAAATAGATTTCAAGCTTCATATAAAATTCGACGCTTGAGATGTAATGAAGAAAACAAGGTACTTGACTCAAGCAAATTATAAACAGATGATTCAGATTAATTCCAGCCAGACCAAAGTTAATTAATATGGTTTCTATAGAAACTATAGAGGGCCTGTTTTGAGATTCGTGCAAAGTTAGAAGAACTAATCTAGACCGTCCGTTTGTAATTTGCTTGAGTCAGGTACCTGGGGTGATCCGGTGGGAGTGGAACCGCATCCTCTACTGCACTTTTAATCTGATCCGTTAATTTTTTATCGGACGGACGAAATAAGATTTTTGCACGAATTTTAAAACAAAATTAATACTGTTCCCTCCATCATCCGAGCACTCACCGGCTAAGATTAAATCTGGACTGTCCAAAAGTGCAGTATCCTGCTGCACTTTAAAATTGCAGCAGAGGATACGGATCCGGTGGGAGTAGGTAGAACGTTTTGTCTTTTTATTTTGGGAGAATTTCATGTATCCCCCTCAAAACCTTCAATATTACGTATTTCCCCCTCAAAAATTTATAATATCATATATGCCCTTCTAAATCAAAAGAAATCACATATTTACCCAAATAAAATAAAATAATAAAAATTAAAAATTAAAATTGACAAAATAATATTTATTAACATATCATGACTATTATGCCCCTCTCCTTTCTTTCTCTCCCGCTCCTGTCTCTAGCTTCAGAGAAGTTCAGCCCCAATTGCTACAAAGAGTCCTGTTCATCCTAAATTTCTTTCTTCCCGTCTTGCATATGGCATCGTCGCCCCTATCTCAGTTTGTTTCATGCCTCTCTGATATGAAATTACTTGAATCGCCCCTCTTTGTTTGCTCCACTGCACAATGTGGACTCCGTGGACTTCGTTGTCAGAGTTCCCTACCTAGATGGGAGAACATGCCTGAGTCCCCTGCTATAGAGTAAGTACTGAAATTTAGGTTTTCAGCGATTTATCTTAAGCTAATGATTTTAGTGATTTTAGCGATTTTATCTGACCTAGTAGGTAATTTTAGTGATTTTTAATTTCGATAAGTATAAGTATTCTCTAATTTCGATGAAGCACGTCGAGACCTCTATTCTCTGATAAGTACTGAAACCATGTCATGCTAGAGTTCCTGTTGTGTTGATGGTTTAGTTGAAAATTCAGAGTGCATTAGTAATGCATGATATGCATAATAATCTTCCATGAAAATTCAGACATGTATTATCTGATTTCAAGTAATGCACAATATGCATAATATTTAAATAATCTTCACATTATGCACTTGTCAGAAACTCTGAATTCTCAATTACTCCAACTAGATACCACTATGATTAAGCACTTGTCTTTTTTGAACTTTTTCTGTTCCTACTGTTCTGATATTTGAGGCTTCTGACCCTTGAAATAGGCTTAAACTTTCAAAATTGTTTTGATTAGACTACTAATGTAATTTTGTTTGTTTAATTTTTTGAAAGTGATTAAAAGTTTAAGCCACTAATTTATCTTATTGTTTTTTGTTACTCTTGGGCAAGTTTCATCCAAGTACAAATTAAACTGAAATATGGAGGTTTCTTTTGAGCAATCAAGAACTATTGTAGAAGAAGATGTAGTTTTGGCTCTCAAAAATGCATCTATGTAGATAGTTGCTCATACAACTTGAATGAACTAATTGAAGAGGTGATGAAGCATTATCTGTCATGGAGTGATCTGGTTTTCGACAAGTATGTCAAACAACAATCTTTCATTGAACTTGATTCTAATGACAACTTTAAGGTGATGCTTAACATGTATGAGGAGGAGAAACTCAAAGTCGAAGCTTATGAATACAGCAAGAAGAGTTCAATTATAGAAGTAAACTCAAAGTCGAAGTCATGTGATGCCATGTAATTAAAACCAAAATGAAAGAGATGTATAATTTTCTTGTTGTTGTAATGTGATTCTCTTTTTGTTGTGATTATAGTTGGTCATACTTAAATTTTGTATGTTTGGAATTAAAATTATCATATAGCTGTATGTTTTTGGAATAGAATGGCAAGCAATTTGAAGTTATATTTTTTTTGTTCTTCATTGAAACAACTTATGCATAGTGGAAAAGTTCTGAAATTGTCTCACAAATGAATGTAAATATTTCCTTTTGTATTTTCGAACTTGCTCAGATTGATTAATCAATACAAATCACAAAATCAAGCAGGCATGTTGTCAAAATTTTGTAAAAGTGCTAAAATATTTGGTGACTTTGTAATAACAAAAAAATATAAGGGTTATTTTGTAATTATAGCATCTTACACCTGTCAGTACCTTTGCTTTAGTTCTGAGGTCACCTCTGAACTTTTATTTCTAAAATAACCTTTTTGTTCTCTTTTCATCTTTGTTGTTGTTATAATCGCATAGATATATCTAAGTTCTTAGAAAAAATGTACCTTAATAGATGAAAAAAATATTTAGTAGGGGTATGTTTGTAAGATTGCATTATCCTTTTGTCAGAACTTCTTGGTAAGGAATCAGTTAATGAAGTGCTTAATGAAATGAGAGTGTGCAGTTTTTGACATTTATGAGCATAAGTCTTGCTTTCCTTGTGACACTATCATTTTCATTTTCAATTTATTCTTTAAAACTGTGTATCTTAACAAGACTTCAAGTAAACATTACAAAAACTAAAAAAATGCCCTATCTATTCTTAGCTCTCATTGTTATCTAATAATAAACATAGTGATATATCGGTATAAATTTCATTGTTACCAACAACTCTGAGGACATGAATTGGATCAAGATCTCAATTGAAAGGTAAAAAAGAAAGAAAGGAAATAACTGGTACCGGTACCGGTACCAGTACTGAGGACAAGTACCAATTTAGCATAGTCATTTAACGACACTCAATCGCAATGATTGCATTAAAACATCGAACATATTTGGACGAAGACATAACACACCCTAATTTCAAGAAGGAGAAATTAAGAGCTTTCTTCAAATATTTGGTCCGAACTGTCCGTGTGAATATTTTGTTTTGTTTGTTGGAATCTAGGTTGTTCATATCTTACCTTGCTTGCTTTCTACTGTCTTTGACAAAAGTAGTCCCTTGGACAACTAGTGTTTTAGAGATATGCCAAGTAAAAAGACTCCACTTTTTCTAACGGAACTTAAAAAGCGCACACACAGGGAAATGAAAGTTGGTACCGGTCCTATTATCACTTAATTTTTTTGGTGCCAGAGAAATAGAGGGAGCGCAGAGAGAGAACGGGAGAAACGAGAGAAATGAAGGAGGGGTACAATAGTCTTGTTTTATTAATTAATATGGTTTAATAAATTTGAAGTGTTAAATTTTATTATTTTATTGTTTTTGGGTAAATATGTGAGTTTTTAAGATTTGGAAGGGTAAATATGATATTATAAACTTTTGAGGGGGAAATATGTAATATTGAAGTTTTTGAGGGGTATACATGAAATTCTCCCTTTTATTTTTGTGTTGCGTGCTTGACGGGTATGTGCAATGGCGGGCTTTAATTGATATATTACGCAGTATTAAATGCATCATGACACACTAGCGACATCATATTTGGGCCTCTTGCAAGAGGTAAATGGATAGAGATTAATTCTGAGAAAAGTGAAACATATAGATTAAAAAAAAAAAAAAAAAACAGAAATCGATGAGAACTCGCGAATACAAAAAGCCGATGGATTTTTGGCAGGAAAAAAAATTAGGAGCAAGAGTAAGGGTACATTTTGTTTTGGTAGACTTTTGACATAAAAAAAAAAAAAAAAAAAAAACTATTGTGCTTATTTTAATTTTTCTTTGAAGAGAACCATTAATTGTTTGTATTACAGGAACAAGAGATTTTTTAAAAGATGGATCTATTTTGTTCTAGTTCTGAATTAAAAAATAATAATCACAATGATTGTTATTAGGAGCGAATTGAGAATTTTCGTCAAGAGGAGCAAAGAAATATCGAATCAGACTTAAACTCATTAACTTATTAGGTACTCGAGAAAAAATAATGCTTTAACTTATATATACTTTCTAATATTCTAACTTGTAATTTTTGATGCACTAACTTATAAGTCTAATTATCAATTATAATTCAAAAAAAATATTTTAATTTTAACTCTAAATTTAATCCAAATTATGAATAAAAAATTCAGAGAGACAAATTCGATCGGGAGGGATCGATAGATTTTTATTAAATCTCAAAATCCGGGAGGTACCTTGTGCGTCAGCCCCAGATTGTTATCTACGGTCACATGTGGGAATAATTTGCGACATGGAGACATGTTACTTGTATCAACCATGCAATAAAAAAAAGTCTTCGCATTATAAGAGCACGTACATTGAAGAAAATTTAATTTTCTTGACAATCCAATAAAATGAAGAAAAAAACATAATGAGATGCAGCTACTACATTGCTCTGTTATTTGATCAACGAAAAAGATGGAAATAGTGGCCTAGAAAGTTTAAAATTTTTCTGGAAGCATGATATCAACAAAATTGCAGCTTAGAATTTGTAGTAGTGAAATTTTGAGTATATACTAATTAATGTATATATTATCACAAGTTATTGCTTAACCGTACGTAGTTTTATTTTTCATCAGCATATATACTTCCAGATCATATTTTAGATCGTTTCAAAAACAGTCTTAATAAAATATTTTTAGAATAATGATTGAAGGCCAATGATGTATTGATGTACACCGCTGCATCTAAAAAAAAAGTGTCTCACAATATTTTGTAATATAATAATCAGGTTTTATGAAACATGAGGTGTATTATATTTCACAAATTGTCAGTGCCAGAAGTGACTGAAGTGTCCACATGTCTCTTTTTATGTAACAACAAAATTTGAAGTTCAGTCAGAGAATAAATGATCATCATATTATTTTACGTAAGAAGTGTGATACGTGCTGCTTAAGCTTAACACACAATATATTATATATACTTGTGAAATTATATAGCTTAGGTACACAGGTCAAGAGATTTGAAACCAATATATGCGCGGACCAATTGTAAGGTCAAAATTTACAAATCACATGTACAATTCTTATCTCTTCGATCTCTAGCTAGCTAGTTCTCTTATATAATCTCTACCACCTAAATTAAAGCTGTTGGGTTGGGTTTCAACTTTCAAGGCTATGAGACAGCTATGTAACTCTTTTTAAGTATTTTCAATGCGCCGATCCTGTAATTTTTATATCACATGTACACTTGAACAGATTGCTATATGTATTTTTCATATACAATTGCCTGAGATAATTTAATTAATACAGAAACTAATTAAGGGTCCCACAAGGCAAGAGCCAAGAGGCCAATTTACTTGAGATCCAGTTATCCAGACATCCAGTGCAATATCTGACAGACTGACAGTGCTCGACTCAGAGTAATACTCACTCAATTTACTTAATTACTCTGTAATTTTTTTTAGTTGTGTGATCGATCTGCTCCATGTGATCAGAGTCTGAGAAAAACTCGCATCATCTCAGGTATGTGTAAGGTGGGGGCCAGTATTATTTGTGGTTTGAGATTCATGCAAAATTAAAAGAACGGTCCGGATACACTAATTCTAAAAGATGCCTGTTTACGGTACCGGAGAGGATCCATGTTGAGAAATCAAATTTGTATAATATTATTTATTGTGTAACTTGGGTCATCCTACTCGAATACTCGATGATTTAAGTTACCGGGACTTCAAAATTGCAATGCGCGTTTGACCCGACCCGATATGCTTGGACCGGATGAACCTCAGTTCAAGCTTAATTATTAAACCCAATCTACCTAGTAATAGTATAACAGATCGAATCTAGTTTGAGCCCGAATAAAATAATCATCTTTTGCCCCCAGCCATGCTCTGTATTATGTCTACAAAAGACAGATGCAGTGCCTGACTTTACTGTGGCAATTACTCGATAGAGCAGAGCTATTTATTTACTTATATTGTAGATTCAATTTTCAAATGGACCAGGAATTAATTTCTACCGCATCGATCTCATAGAATTATGTATTTACCATTTTAAATTCTAATAACTCACATATTTACTCAATATAACTTAAATATACATTAAATATGTTCAAAACTCAAATTAATTATATTTTAAAGTTGTAGAAACTACGTACAGTTAATCAAGAATTAATTAAAGTTGAACTCATTTTCTTGATCTGTACCTATTTTGACAATGAATAACATCATTAAGTCGTGCTTCTTCGACCATCACGTCGTGTCCCCTGCCACATCTCATTCCAGTCCAATTGCGACGGTAGCTTTGGCCATGTCTTCTTCTACCACCCTGTGCAAGCAAACAACCACTAAGCAGGTTGTAATAATGAGTTAGGAGTCATGCGAAAGAAAATGACATAAGTTATAAAAAGTGTGCAATGGGTACATGTGAGAGCTGGTGAAGAGAAAAGTCAAAATATGAATATGGAGAATGAGTCCAGCATTAATTAATTAGTTCTGAATTAATTATATCTTTAAGAATCTTAAATATAATTAATTTGAATTTTTTTTGAGGAAAAATAAGGATCAATGTCCTTATTTACTTTATTAATGAAGGTTTCAAATTGAAACCTATTACAAGAGTTCGTTTACAATAAAAGAAATTCAACAATGTTGAATTTGTAACATTTTGCAATAAAAGAAAAAGCTTAAAATTGATAAAACATAAAACTCCTCTTGATGTTACGCTAATGTGAATATCTCCATTGCTCCTGTACCTCCATTATTAGGGATATCATGTTTTTGGTTTCATCCCTAAAAATTCTAGCACATCTTTCTCTCCAAATGATAAACATTGCAGTCAATAGAACTTCTTTGGACGTTGCACCAGTTCCTTTGCCCACCATCCACCTATGAGCTCCCTTCTCTTTCAGTCTACTCGACCAATTAAGTACAATATGATATTTGATACACTTTAGTTATATAAATAAATAAATTAGTTATTAGTTGTTGTATATTATTACTAGTTGTATCTTTACATTGATGGTACCTCTCTTCCTTCCTTCCTTCTGGCCGCACCTCTGAATGCGGACGGCACAACAAGGGCGTCTGGAGGCGCCCGATCCATGTAGTAGTATAAGTAGTAGTATAAGTAGTATAAGAAGTATAAGTAGTATAAGTGGTAGTATAAGAAGTATAAGTAGTAGATTTAGATTATTATTTTAAAAAGAGAATGCAAGGGCGATTCAACCAGCGACCAAGGGCGACGGGAAGGCGATTCCACACCGGCAACTGGGATGGCAAGGACAAAGAAGGGTGGCAATTCAACCAGCGACCAAGGGAGACAGGAAGGGGATTCCACACCGACAACTGGGATGGCAAGGACGAAGACGGGTGGCAAACGGTGCAACCACGATGGAAGAGAAGAAGTCAAATCAACAGTAACAACAACAAGAATGTCAACAGAGAAAGGCGTTTCTCTAGTAAGGAAGTGCAAGAGGCATTCATGAAGACATTCAATGCTAGAAAATGCTTCAGGTGTTTTGCAACCGACCATAGGAAAGCGCAATGTCGTGAGCCGGTAAGGTGCCTTAAATGTCATAAATTTGGCCACATTGCTAGAAATTGTGCTATAAATACTACCAAAGGTCAAAACCATCCACCTCCTGAACCAAAAATCTATCCTACAAGAACACACTTTACATATGCACAAGCAGTGAAAGGTAAGGCAAAAATGGATGCTAAGAATGAGATAGAGATAGAGGAGTTCCTGGAGGAGAGGCCAGATGAGGAGGATGTCTTCCTACCGAACTTCGTCGGGCTGAGGCCAGTTAATGCGTACCTGGACAGATCGGCATGGATCAGAGTCCATACAGGCCGTTACACTGAAACACTTGAGGAAGCCATTCCAAGAATAATGGCAACTAGGCATGGAGGTCTCAGGACACACTATAAGGTACTTGAGGCAGGAAGAAATCAATATCTTTTAGTCTTCCCTGACGAACAGCTCCTGCTGGCAGCCATTGAGGAAGGCCCATATGACATTCAAGGTTTGAGTGTCCTCTTTAGCTTAGAAACGTGGACACCTACCTCGGGCATGGTATACCAGCCACCGGGCTTTCAAACTTGGGTTAAGATTATTGGCCTACCAATACATTTACTGAATGATGAGGATATCCCCAAGGTCACAGCAAGGCTCGGGACCATTAGGCACACACTACCATATGGATTACAGTCTAGGCAGGTTGGTAGTGTAACAATGCTCATGGATACGAAAAATCCAAGACATATCCCAAGATTTCTGAGAGTACGGCAGGGAGACTTCACCAAACGAGTTAGAGTTCAGTTACTTGGGTGGAGTGGAGAACAAGGCTATTTCCCACCACCGGAACCAGGGCAAAGGCAGCCAGCTCAGCGCCAACCAGAGAGACACCAAAGACAGAACCCAAGGCATCAACCTTACAACAGAAACCAACAACAACGCCATGACAGGCGCCGACCTGCAAATTCTGGTGAAAGTAGCGAAGGCTCCAACATACCATGGGGCAGACCAGTGTCAGCCCCACAGACCAAGGTTTGGACCCCCAAACCGGTATGGAGGCCGGTAACGCAACAAGAAAGCATGAAACCGGGCACCACAAAAATGGTGTCTCTTGGTTCAGCTAAGGCAGACACACATAATATTACTTGGATGGGGACACAAAGCATCAAAGTAGTGATATGGCAAGGAGATACATTTTACGAGCTGAATGGTACCAAGATCAAATTCAAAATTTCCTCTCCGTACGAGAATATGCAGAGGGAGTTAAACTTCAGTGTATTGGTAACAAGCATAGAGCAGCACGCCTTCTCAAGTGCAGCACAGCCTGGATGTGAAGGGACAATTACAGCTCACAGCTCAGACAAGACCGTTATCTACTTGGGTTGGCATGAGACAGAAAAATTAACTCTGGAAGGCCAAAATATCCTAACTGGGATGGAGAAAGATAAAACTATTGGAGAAAATATCCTAACTGGGATGGAGAAAGATAAAACTATTGGAGAAAATACACAGGAGGGCCTTCTCCTACAAGCCCAAAACACAGATCTGAAAACACCAGATGGGCCTACTGTACAAATTGGAGAAGACATAGAATATGAGAACAACTCATGGTACGGCCCACCACCAGGCTTTGAAAACGGGCCAAGAGGCCTTCAAGAGGAAAATGAGACACAGCTCTTAGAGGGTCCACCGCCTGGCTTTGAGAATAGCCCAAACGGATTCGGTTCTCCATCTGCCAGCGCAGGAATAAACCTCTCCACCAAAAGGGGCGAACCTGGATCAAGCATAAGGAAGAGCTCTCGGCTCAAGGAGAAAAACAAAGGACAGTATATCTCTATACTGGACAAGGCGATGGCGATCAAAGGCCAAGGGACAGCAGAAAAGGGGGGCCGCAGGAAACCGGGTAGGACTCGGAATGCTCAACAAGGTAACCCGGATTATCTCAAAAATCTGGATCCACTTTCTCAGGTACAGGCAGAGCTCATCGTTTCTAATGCTGGAATAGAATGCAACAAGGAGATGGAAGAAAAAATGGAGAAACTGACCAACATCGCTCCACCAGAGACAAGCATCCCGGCAATTGTAGCGGAGACATCCGCACAGTAAAGATCATAGTCTAATTAGAAATGTGTTTTATCATAATCTATGTATCCTATATATATAAGGGATAGGGGCAAGGCCCGAATTATATATTTTGTTCACTGCCTGTTTGTTAGGCTTAGTATTAGTAGTGACAGTATGAAGGGAGTTGCTCCCTGCCTGTTTGTTAGGCTTAGTATTAGTACTGATTGTGTGGAGATACTGTATCCAAAGAGATGTAAGGTTCTGAACCGATGTTGTACCACTCCCTTCCATCAATATAAGCTTTATTTTGTTTGTTATCCTGTTGTGCATTTTACTCATAATGAATTATCACAAACAGATTAAAATTATATCTTGGAATGTAAGAGGATTAAATATGAGGCCAAAAAGACTTGCAATTAGGCAAACTGTGTTACTAGAAAGACCCAACATCTTATGTTTGCAAGAAACAAAATTAAGCAAAATGGAAAACAGATTTAAAAGAGAAATTTGTGGCAACAGCCTTGACCAAGTCCGGGTATTAGATGCAGTAGGTACCAGAGGGGGTATACTATTGGCTTGGTCATCACACATGTATGAAGAAGCACAAACAACAGTAGGCAACTTCTCCATCTCAACACTATTGAAAGATAAAAATGACAACACCAAATGTTGGATAATAGTGGTATATGGTCCCTCTACACCTAAACCAAGACAAGCCTTTTTTTCAAGAAATTACAAGTGCCAAACCTACAGATAACACACCATGGATCTTGTGTGGAGATTTCAACATTACAATGGATCCAGAAGATAGAAGCGCAGACCAAGTCAATTGGCGATTACCACTCCAATTTTCTAGACTTGCATCAACTTTGGGATTACTAAATATTGCCTTACATGGAAGGCACTACACATGGTCAAATGAGAGAGAAAATCCAGTGATGGCGCGCCTCGACAGATTTCTGATATCGACCGAATGGAATGCAAAATACCCAAACTCATCACAACAAGCATTGCCGAATACATCCTCAGATCACTGCCCAATACTATACACGGCAAGAACAGGATTTCTAAAGTCAAAATTTTTCAGATTCGAAAATCTTTGGCTCAGATTTCCAAAATTCAAAGAAATGGTAGTGCAAACATGGAACTCCATGGCCAAGGCAACAACACCAATACAGCTTCAGGGAAAATTTACAGCAACCCAGCAAGCGATCAAAGCATGGGCAAATGAAAAGGTGGGGATAATAAAGAATCAGATTCATGTATGTAGAGAATACATGGGTTGGATGGATCGGGTTAGAGAAACTCGCAACCAAACGGCTTTGGAAAAATTCATCACATGCATAATTAAAAGAAGATACACTGACCTATCAACATTGGAAGAAGATATGTGGAAGCAAAGAGCAAAAGCCAACTGGGAGCTGCAGGGTGACAAAGGTACAAATTTTTTTCATGCTATAGCTTCAAAAAATAAGAGCAGCAACACAATCCCTTTTATTAAATACAGAGGAACAATGCACTCGGGGCAAAAAGCTAAATCAGATGCTTTATTTGAGTTCTACAAAGAACTAATGGGAACAGAATCAAAACCTAGTGTACATATTAATTGGAATAACTTGTATGGAGAACACATAGATTTGCAAGAAATGGGCATGCCAATAACTAAAGAAGAAATATGTCTTGCAATTGCGCAATGGCCAAGCAACAAGAGCCCGGGCCCGGACGGGTTCACGGGAGAATTTTACAAGACATTTTCGGAGACACTGGTACCAGACATATTGGCAGTATTTACCACCTGCACTGAGGTACCCGAATCCCTACAGCCATTAAACTCCTCGTATATAGTACTTATCCCCAAAAAGGACCAACCCATCACTCCAGCAGACTATAGGCCGATCAGCCTAATTCATGCGATCCAAAGGTTATTCTCAAAAATATTAGCGAATAGGCTGCAAACCCGAATTCAAGAACTTGTTGACGTTGCGCAAACCGGATTCATCAAGAATAGACATATCACCGAAGGATTCATTTATGCTCAACAATTACTGATCCATACACGCAAGAATGCTATACCAATGGCAATCTTCAAGGCAGATATTAATAAGGCCTTCGATACAGTAAGTTGGGAATATTTGTTAAAGGTGCTACAACACTTGGGCTTTCCGACATCATGGCAAAAATGGGTAGAACATTCGGTCCTAAAAGGATCGTCACAAATCATAATTAATGGGTTGTTAGGGAAAAAGCTGATGCTCAAGCGGGGGGTTAGGCAAGGTGACCCCCTATCACCTCTACTCTTCATAATAGCCACGGATTTCATCTCCAGATGGTTTAAAAAACTGGTTCACAATGGAGCAATGAGAATGCCGATCAGAGACATGAAGGCATGCCTGCTTTACGCTGACGACGCTTTATTTTTCGTCAAGCCAGAGGTACAACAAGTGCAGATCATCAAAATAGCCTTCGTAGCGTTTGAAGCTATTTCAGGATTATCAATCAACATGCACAAATCAGAATTAGTGATAGCACAGCCATACAACCAACAACAAGCAGAAAACTAGGGACATTTCCTTTCACATATTTGGGATTGCCTCTATCAAACAAAAAGCTCAACAGGGCAGCTTTCGTGCCTTTGATACAAAGATTCAACAAAAGACTTGCAGGATGGGCGGCCAAATACTTATCAATAGCAGGTAGACTTGTTTTATTGAATGCGGTATTATCCTCTTTACCGGTATATTATATGCCGTGCCTACAACTTCCCGCTTGGACAATTAAAGAGATAGACAAGATCAGACGTAAATTTCTATGGCATGGCGTCACTCAAGAATCAAAGAAAATCAACCTTGTAGAGTGGGAACTGGTTTGCACTCCGAAGAAGTTAGGCGGCCTTGGGGTAATGGACCTGAAGATTTTTAATCAGGCAATGCTAATGAAACATTATTGGCAGTGGACAAAGCCCTATTCGAGTCTCTGTAACCCGCTCTGGGCACACATGGGCATAGATGGAAGAGCCTTACCACATGTTGATTTATTCTCCACAACGCTAAAGCAAGTCATACAATTTTGTAGAGTATCAATTCAAAGGAATCAAGTTGACAGTGCAACAATAAGCTTCTGGGAAGAGAACTGGGGCATAGGAATATTAAAAGATTGGTACCCAATACTATACACATTTGCACTTGACAACACACAGACATTGGCAGACATTAGACATCTACCGAACATAGAGCAAGCATTTCATCCAAACCTGTCAGATCAAGCCCAAGAACAGTTACAGACCCTAAACCAACGGATATCACAACCTCAACATGAAGAGGGGCCAATCTGGAAGTGGACAGGGGATGGCCAATTCTCAGTTAAAACAGCGTATTTCGTCATCAAAAACATTCCGGGGGTGACATCACACATCAACAGAATATGGACTCTTCAATCCCCACCTAGATTCAGAGTCTTCGGCTGGCTGGCCCTTCTAAATAGAATTCTGACATTGGACAATTTGATGAAAAGAGGAATCAGCATAGTTAATAGATGTAGTATGTGCAGACAGGATGCGGAGTCGGTAACACACTTATTCGGCAATTGCACGGTGACACAGGTCATACAGGACAGAGTGGCATCCCAGCTGCGTACGGTCACACCGAGTTTTAAGCAGATGATAGGCTCACGGCACACACTACGAGAACGATCAATATCACTGATAACATACTTCATAATTTGGAGAGAGAGATGCCGAAGGATATTCAGAGGAGATGACAATACAATAGAAGAGTTGCTAAATCAAATCTCAGAACAGTGCATGTATAGTCTGCACCAAGCCAGAAGGTAAAGGAGGATGGGTGCTCCTGAGTTGGACCCTACTGGCAAATGGGACTGTTACGATTTTCATTTTGCTCTCGTTTATTTACAGCTTTCAGTTTTTCTTTTGCTCTTTCTGTTTTCTAGCTTTTATTTTGCTGTTTCATGCCTTATGATCAGCCTTGCATTTTCACTTCCATCGTTAGTCTTACAAACCTTGTGTAATGGACTATTTTATCAATCAAATGGGGGCTTGACCTCTATTTTTACTCAAAAAAAAGAAGTATAAGTAGTATAAGAAGTATAAGTAGTATAAGTAGTAGTAGAAGTATACTAGGTATTTATGGGACGAGATGGAAATAAAGGAATCTACGAGCGGCTTTGAGCGACTGGTACACTATTTGAATGAGGATGAAAACCAGGAATGGTGGCTAGTACACCGAGGATGAACACTAGCCAGTAATGGTTAATAATACAGATACTAAATAAGACATTGGATTTGTAAAGTAATAAAGCTTAACATAGATCGGTTTTAACCCTTCATCGGTAATAGCTAGAGTCTCAATTTGAATTTTGAATATATTTGATATATATTTCAATTATATTGCGAAATACGTGAGTTATTATAATTTAGAATGTACATAATTATAGAATTTGGAGTGGTAAATACGTAATTTCATAATTTATGAAATTCCCCCCTAAAAAACACTCAAATTACTCTTGACAATAAACTCTGGCTGAAATTTTTAAATATACCATTAATAAAAAAAATAGATAAACCAAATAACCACAAAATTTTCAAAATTTTATTTTTGACACGGCTGAAACTTGATATTACAGATACAAATTGGGAGTCTATAATGTTAAATGACGACACACATTTTTTTTAAAGTTTGATTTGCATTGATTTTGTTCGTCCCAAAAGCTCATTTAACCAATCATGTTAAATCTTTACCATAAAATTGGGTGTTAATTCGCATTGATTTTTTACCATAAAATATTGGTCAAAAGCATCCAAACCATTTTTTTTAGAAAAAAAAAATGTACGTCTGCTATTTAACGTTGCGGACATTCAATTCATGTCTGCAACGTTGTCAAAAATGAAATTATGAGAAAATTGTGGTTATTTGCTTTATCTATTATTTTTTAATGGTTAAAATAAAATTTTCGGAAGCTCTTAGGTACTTATAGTATGATTTGATATTAATTTTTCCAGTTCAGCTCTAGATGAAATGAATTCAATTTAGGGGAAACACCAAGTCATATAACTGAACCACAACTTTATTAAAACTGAATGTCGGACATGGTAATGGTTATGGTAATAATGAAGTTCTCTGTATATCAGCTCTCTTGTAAATAGATATTTAACACATTGTTTGATAGCATGAGATTAAGAAAAATGATGGCTAAAGAGAAGAAATAATTAGGAGAAATGATTTGGCTTGGGGGTAATTGTGCCTTCGTCACCCTAACGAATAAAAATAAATTTGCCATGCATTTCTCTCTTATTTGGTTAGTTTGTTTCATTTAGTTACATTTCAATTTTAAGAACAACAAATTGTAAATTTTGAAAGGTAAAGAGAGGTTAAAGGCCGTTATAATTAACCTTCATTCATCTTTATCTACTTAATTCTAAAACTATTTAACAAAAAGAAATTAGTTTATGAACCTTTTCCATTTCTTTCTAATTCTCCGTATATCCTTTGTTAATTCGAACAAAATGTAAATGGATAAAGATCAATAATGAGAAAAGTGAAACATAAAGAAGAAGAAAAATCGATGGAATTTTGGCAGGGGAAATTCTAGGAGCAAGAGCACGGTGGAAGCTATAATTTCCGGGTTAAAAGTAAGGATTCATTTTTGTTTTGGTAGAATTTTCAACATAAAATAAAAAAAAAACCATTGTGCCTATTTTATTTTTTCTTTGAAAAGAACCATTCTTATTCGTAATTCAGGAGAAAAAGATAATTTCAAAGATGGGTAATTTATTTTATTCAGTTCTGAATTTTAGAAAAAATGATTAATAAATTAATAAATGCGATTGCTACATAAGGTCAAATGTGGGAACAATTTGCAACATGGACAATATGAAGACATGCATGTTACTTGGATCAACCATGCAATAAAATAAAACCTCCATTAGATCTGCACATCAAAGAAAATTTGTTTTTAATTGCCAATGCAATTATTTGAAGAAAATATAAGGAGGTGGTGTTAATGGAAATGATTGCCAAGAAAGTTTAAAAGTTTTCTGGAAGCATGATATCAAAAAATTCTTCTTAGAATGTATAAATGTCAACGAAATGATTACCCAATTTTATCACAAAAATAAAAAAATGTCAAATAAATGTAGAGTACCTAGGGGTATTAATGCATAATATAATCACAAATTGTTGGTTCACCTTATATGCAATTTACATCAGTTCAGGATCATATTTTAGATCATTTCAAAAACAGAGTCGTCTTAATAAAATCTTCTTAGAATTATTAATGGTTGAAGGTCAATGAAGTATTACACCGTTGCACCTCAAACAAAACTGCATGTTACAAATATTCAGTAATATAATTTATCAGGTTTCATGTAACAGGAGTCAGGAGGTATATTCTGTATCACAAATTGTCGGTGCCAGAAGTGGCCATATATATTTCTCTTTTATATATCAACAAAATTTAAAGTTCACTCACAAAATCTAAATCATCAATTCATCAGATTATTTTACGTACGAGGTAATGGCGTAATGCATACAGCTTTAACCCACAATATTTTATATTTTATAGCTTAGAGGCACATTATTTTCAAAATTTTAAAATATCAAGAGATTACGAATGAATGCACGGACCTAATTGCAATGAATATGCGTTAGTTCATTCATTGCTTCAATGCATGCAAATTTTGGCCTCAAAGTCCTATACAATATTTTACAAAATTTACAAATCATGCACAATCCTAATCTCGCCTAATCTCTACCGTATAAAGCTGTTGGGTTTTAAGTTTCAAGGCTATGAGACAATCTGTGCCACTTAAGCATTTTCAATTAGTAGATCAATCATTATATATTATTAAATTTTTATCGTGCAACTGAGTATATATTTAACTTTTAACTAACAAATATTCTCAATGCATAATTAAGTTTAATCTCATTTCATTCATGAATTGATATATAATATTATGTGACTTTTTCAGTATTCTATTTTATTTGATAGTCTCCAACATTATTTAAAAATTTACATCTTTTTGTTCCAAACATATTTTACTTTCGACCCAAAAGCTCAATAATTTGCACTTCCCATTTGACCATATAATTGGTAATTTGTGTCATTGAAAATTGAAAATTTGAATGTTTTACTTTTTCCTCATTATCCTTTAAAAAAAAAAAAAAACTTCCTTGACATTGAAACCCCTGAATAATTATTGAGGAATATAATATGTACTTGGGCAATAAATTCCGGATCTCCTGTAGCCAGTACGAACTAACAATGTATTGTTGCGAATCAGTTCCTCGTCCTTGACACATAAATGAGCTTACATTTGAGTTCTATAGACCACTAAACTCCCAGAAAATGTCGTAAATTCTTTACAAAATCTTAGAAGAAATATACAATTAAATTAAAGAACAGGGCAAAACCACATGCTGACAGGGCATCCTATCATCCCATGTGAAAACAAGCTGAGCATGATCCATGATCAGTTTATCTTATTTAAATCCATGTAGCCCCCACTAAATTCACCACTACTTTCCCGTTACCTTCTCTCTGTAATACATTAATTGTATATTTGCAATTCTCTTCAATTGATACTTTGATCCTTCCTCTCTTTCTCTCTCTCTTTCTGTGTATTCCATTTCCTCCCATTAATTTACATGGTACAATTTCCTATTGAAACACACTGAGTGGTCATTTTATTGTCTACCTATGTACCAATCCAGGGCCCCATGATACCGGACAAATAGTAGCCTAGCTAGATACGCACAAGTACAAAATTAAGAAGAGCCACGGTGTGGATGGAAGCAGAGGGAACATCCATTCTTCCAATCGGTACATATATAGATCATCTTTGCTTTTATATATACATTGTACCAATTCTTGGCTATAATGTTTTTTTTTACAGAATTATATTAATTGCTGTATTCAGGTGATCAATCCGCTTTGTTCACATCTAGCGAGTTTCATTTAAGTAGAATATGGAGAGAACTCGGCACAGCTGTAGAATGGGAAATTGCTACCAAACAGTTTCTTTACGTATGGAATCCAATCCGGTCGATTCTGATCGTGCCATTGTTACAGTTTTCGGTTGCTGTATGCGTAATCATGACCGTTATGATCTTGTTGGAGAAATTATTCGTCGGTGCAATCAGTCTAGTGGTTAAAATTTTTAAACTAAAACCAGAGAAAAGATACAATTGGGAACCCATCAAACAAGATGAAGAATTGGGGAGCTCTGTTTATCCAATGGTGCTTGTTCAGATACCAATGTACAATGAGAAAGAGGTACAGAGTACAGAATAGAAACATTTGTCAATGCCACTTTTAGAATATTGTAAAAAATTTAGGAAAGTTGCTAAATGTTTGCTGGCATTGACCTAATCTAAGCATTGATATTTGATAATGTGAATTAAATATTTCAATGTGTGAACTGTGAAGGTATATAAGCATTCTATTGGAGCAGCATGTGCGCTAGAGTGGCCATCTGACAAGTTAATAATACAAGTGTTGGATGACTCTACTGATACAGTTTGCAAGGTAATTTATTTTGTTTATCTACCAATTGTTAGTATCAAATTTCTTTGCGCCACCTTGTTGCAAGAGAAAAAAAAAAAAGTAAAATAAATTGTACAGCTTATTATCTACTCATTTTGTCAGACAAGTTCAGTGGAACCAGCCACTTTCTAATTCTATATAGTAATTCCTTCTGGCCAATCAAATAGCGTTGACCAATAATTAAAAATCAGATCCCAGACATCTAACAGCTGCTAATAAAGCTATTGATTTTTGTTATTTTTTAAATTGATTAAACAATTTGTTTTGAATTTTCTGTGGACATGAGGTACAGATTTTTTTTATTTAATAACAATATGCCTTCGAATATTTGTTAACTAATTGGCTTTCTAATAACTATATATGTTGAATTCCAACATAAATTCTAATTCTCTGTTTTTGGAATGTTTTGACCCAAAATGGGGAAAAAAATTCATTTAAAATTTTAAATACAAGACTTCTAATAAATTCAGATAAAATATTTGAAACTTAAATTATGTAATTATTTATTTTCAAAATCTTGAAATTGAATTTGAAACTTTTTAAAAATTTTATACTGGCATGATCATTTTCTCCTCTCTTATGTAATTTTGCATGTCACCTCTTAATTACCATAAATCTCATTTCCTTTTCCCTATCCGCGCTTCTATCACGGAACAAATTTTTGACAAATCCAAATTTACATGTCTTTAAGGATGAGATAAGGATTAATTAAGCTCTTTAACTAACTTTCATTGTAGATATTAAATTTTGAATCTAATTTTTTTTTGTTACAAAATCTTATCATAATTTCGCAATTCTAAATTCTCAGGATATGGTGGAGCTGGAATGTCAGAGATGGAAAAGCAAAGGTGTAAATATATTGCGTGAAGTTAGGAACAATAGAAAAGGATACAAAGCAGGGGCACTCAAAGAGGGGTTGAAGCATGATTACGTTGAAGCCTGTGAGTACATCACCATTTTCGATGCCGATTTTCAACCCGAATCTGATTTCCTTTTAAGAACTGTTCCTTTCCTCATGCAAAATCCAGAAATTGCTCTTGTCCAAACCCGTTGGAGATTCGGTATACCCTCTTCCTCTGAAAGAAACTTATAACTTGTCATTTAAAATTTAATTCCATTTATACAAACTAGATCAGATATAGTAATAAAAAAAAAAATACTCTTTCTGATCTGGAAAATTTGAAATTATTGGTCTTGAATGCATGAAGTGAATGCTGATGAATGCTTAATGACAAGGCTTCAAGAGATGTCACTCGATTACCATTTCAAGATCGAGCAGGAGGCTGGATCTTCTATGTTCGCCTTTTTTGGTTTTAATGGTAACAATCAAGATCTCACAAGCTATTATATTTTCTTAAAAAAATGAGACGCGTTGCATTCTCTTTAGATATCAGAATGCATGGCCAAAGGAACAAAAGCCCAAATTAAAACATGTCAGTAATATGAGACAACATATATTACTAACTATGTCAGTATATATTGGAAACACTTTTTTCACTATAGCAGGCGATTGAAATGTGGCTTATTTTCAGGGACTGCTGGTGTTTGGAGAAGCAAGACGATTTCAGATGCTGGTGGCTGGAAGGATCGAACGACAGTTGAAGACATGGATTTGGCAGTTCGAGCCGGCCTCAGAGGCTGGAGATTTGTTTATGTTGGTGACGTACAAGTAATGCCCTATTATATATCATTCATCCTACATTTCCTATTTCACAAGTTTACCATATTAATTGCTAATCATATGTCTCGAAAATGATATTGTTTAAAATTGGTCTTAATTATCTGATGCTAACTCCAAGTATATTATATATTCAGCATCATAACAGAAAACTAAAATTCACTGAGGCTGATTATTGTTTTGAAATTTATATTTTAATAGGTAAAAAGTGAGCTCCCAAGTACTTTCAAGGCATACCGATTTCAACAACATAGATGGTCATGTGGACCGACAAATCTCTTCAAGAAAATGGCAGTAGAAATCATACAAAATAAGGTCCAAGTCTAAAGTCATCCAATTAACTTTCCATTTTATTGATTCTTAATTTAATAAGTAGCAGATCATAAACTGAAATTATTGTTCAATCTTCTTTGTTTTGCTTATACAGAAAGTATCATTTTGGAAAAAAGTGCATCTGATATATGACTTCTTCTTTCTTGGAAAGTTTGTGGCTCATACAGTAACCTTCATTTATTATTGTGTTGTGATCCCGCTAGCCGTATTTTTTCCGGAGGTGGTTATTCCTTTTTGGGGGGTGGTTTATGTTCCAACGATCATCACGCTTTGTAAATGCATGGGCACTCCAAGGTAAAATAAATAACCACAGTTATATATCAGCATATATAAAACAAATGAGTTCAACTTATGATTCTGTTTAATTTCTTCTTTGCTGCATGTAGTTCATTTCATTTGGTGGTTATATGGGTGTTGTTTGAGAATGTAATGTCATTACACCGGCTAAAAGCGGCATTCACAGGTCTATTTGAGACTGAAAGAGTCAACGAGTGGATCGTCACTGAAAAGCTAGGAGATGCTAATAAGATCAATAAGCCAATTGTTATAGACATAATGGAAGATGATAAGTTGATAGATTCACAACTTACAGAGCCTTGTATCCCTAAACTAAAGAAATTTAAATCACGGTTATCAGACAGGTACTATGATTTGTTTCTTGATCGATCCCCTATGGTGTTCTTACCAGTCTTACACTATAGAATTGAAGTTTCTTTATTCATCCATTTTGAGTCAATTATATTAATTGTTTTATGTTAACCTGTGCCTGTTGTTTTTATTTCTAACCAGGCTATATTACTCGGAGCTGATAATGGGGGTTTTTCTATTATTTTGTGGATATTATGACATAGCTTTCTCAGAGAAAGGATACTTCCTTTACCTCATTGTTCAAGGCGCAGCATTTATGGTCGTTGGATTTGGTTATGTAGGCACTCCAACACCCAATTCTTAATTGATTTCTTGTCAATAATTGACATAATTGATAATTCCTATTCAGAATAGCTCACAGTACTTCATATTCTTTTCCATTCTTTATTTAAAAAAAAAAATGTGTAGCACTAGGAAAGCATCAGTAGTTTCATTCAGAATAGAACAAGTAATTTATTTTGTAAACAGAATTCCATGTAAAGAGCTCATTGAGGAGGCTTTTGTTATTTGTATACAACTTGGAGGGCAGGATAGTAAATGTAGCAATTGTTTATGAACTTTTTAAATTTCATCAATGAGCAACATAACTCAAACATCTAGGGACCAATATCCTCCCAGGTACCGTAGAGGATGGGTCTCAATTTACGGTTTGAGATTAAATCTCAACCAGTTTGAGATTCGGGGGAAATAGGGGGCAGTATTATTGGGCTTTGAGATTCATGCCAAGCTAAAAAGAACGGTCCGGATCTACTAATTGTAAAAGATTCCCTTTTCAGGTAATGCATTGGATGTGAATTCAACATCTAGGGGTGAAAAAGGGTCGGATATTATCCAACCGAATCCATATTCGAAAATTAGATACAGATATCTGATAATAGAATATCCGTGAGGATAGTGGTGCGGATATGGTTTTAAATTTCAATTATTTGTATCCAAATAGTAGATATATACTATATAGTTTGATATATATTATGAAAATATTTATGTATATATCTACAGATATTCAATATCTGATCTATATCTGTATCCGGAAAAAAAAAAAAAAAAAAAAAAAAAACAGATACAAATATGGTTTTATCCCTATCCGATCAGTTTTCTCCCCTACAAACATAACAACAATAGTTATGTTTAAATAGACCTTGCTAGTTTTACTAGTTTAATCTATCTTCATCCCAATATTGCGTCCTAATCTTAGTTTGTGGACAAACCATATATTTTAGTATATACACTTTTTACATTTTTATATACATTAGTCATAATTGCAGCACAATTGCAGATATCGATATGGATAATTTCCTATTTAAAAAATCTTGTAAAAATAAAAATTACCCTATATTATTGTAATTAAAATTATAATTTGTCACATTTGTATTTATAATGACTTGTAATTGAACACTTTTATGCTTGGTTAAGCCGAACGGTCCAGCCCGTATTGTTCCTGACAGGCCGGGAAAGGCCTGTCTATCAAAAAATGGGTTGTTGTATCCGGATTTGGATAAAAAAAAGAAGAAGAAGAATGTACTATTCAGGTATAATTTTAACAGTATTGTTCCATACATCTCTGCCTCAATTACGTCACTTAATGTAGCTCAAGCTTCGAGGTTTAAAAAAATATTTATTTGACCAAATTACTATGTAATATATATGAAGTATGAACAACGGACCACTAAAGAGGAAACGTGAAAACAGCTGCCACATGCGTGTTTATTAATTGTACATACTTGTATATAATCGGCAATATAAAATCAGGAATGGAACCACGTCAAATCAAGAGGGACTTGTCCTTTTAAAAATAAATTCAAAAATAAATTTTTAAGTTTGTTTTTTTTTTCATAATAAATTATAAAAGTATACAAAAAATTAAAAAATTATGCTTGATCCTAATTTTTTTTTTAAATCTAAAATAGACTTATATTTCTATGTTTCTTAGATAAATTACAAAAATATACTTAATATTCAAAATAATTATATAATTATGCCTTATTCTAAAATGATCCCATCCTACTGAAAACGTTGACTCGTCCCTGTATAAAACATCCATAAGAAATAAAACAAAATTATGGAATTAATATAAGTTTAAGCTCATAACAGGAGTTAGCATAATTTTAAAAATCAATGCATCGGTTACAAAGGACATTGATTTTGGTTTACTTCATGAGCTAAGTATTTGTCTTCTGAACTTTATTTTTCATGATCAATAATAGAAGCATCAAAACTTTCATTTTTAAACATAATAATTTATTCAAAACGAACTCTATAAAATAAAGTTCAAGACATAAATTTTTTTAATTGCCGTCAAATTACATTAATAACTTAATTTAAATTCATTATTTTTAGTAGATGTTATTATTTTTAAAAGTTAAATTCATAAATTATTGGCCATATATAGCTTTAGAAAAAAATAACAACACATAAGCCACGTGCGAATTTTAAATCAGTACCAAAGATGCAAAAGACAAAATGTGATGGAAGCCAAGAGATGAGCGATTTGTGTACTAGAAACCGAGACGTTTCCTTCGTCAACACGAGTAGAATATAATTTTTTTTTGTTTTAATTAAATATACAAGAATTGACCACAAAAAATACGCAGTCTCTATAAAGTCGCTCTCATTACACCTTTACATTAATGTGTTATGTCTTTCCTGTTTCAGCTTTTTCCTAAATTCAATTTTTCATTTTTTTTTTTTTCCCTCGTCGTATAGCTATTTTAAGTTTATTCCGGTACCCGATATCTAAGACAGGAAAGCAGTTTGGGTCCGAGGGACTCCATAACCGTCAAATCAGCTTTAAATTTCGTATGTATTGCTTTAATATCCGTGCGCATTTGCTTTAATATACGTGCACACGGAGAAAGCTACATCTCCATTTATGAAAGAAAGCTAAACATATACATAGAATTTGGAGTTTGGGAGTATTGTCTAAACTTACATACCAGTTAATTAAATAAATAAGAGCTTGACGTTCATTTTATTTCTTAAAAAAAATAATGTATAAGGAGAAAAAAATTAGAGTGCTACTATAAACTTCTATAGTAATCAGCATCTGGATGTAAAATCATAATATCTTCTATCTCTATAAAATTTAGTATTTCTTCTTTCGTCTCTTTTTATTCATTTAACCCTGTGTTTAATTATTTTTAAAAATTGATCAATTGACAAATATACTATTTTATTGTAACCACCATCTCTTCCAAATAATCTGTGATATTCTAGTAACCTCAAAGTTCTGATTTTACTGGAGAACTTTTTATTTGGTCCAAGTCTAGTGAGCTTTAGTCAATTATTTCTTTTATAAATATATATATGTTGGAGCTTATGCATCCAACATAATAGAACTCGAATCTCAGAATAATAATAGAAAATTTGTATTAAAATGCTCATACTTGTTAATTGGAACCAAGCCTGATGTTCCCGTAATTTTGCAAGATTTTGGAACCTTGATCATCCCTTTTAATATTGATTCATTTCCTCTAGTAATTTGTCGCTTCAAGCAATGTGTGGTTTCTATGCGGTATGCGGAAGGTCACCGCATACTGCATATACAGTATGCGACCACATATGTGGATTTTTATGCGGACTTATATATGCGGATTTTAAAATAAAAATTTATATATATATAAACCATTGCGGTACTATGTGGTAATATGCAGTACTATACAATAATATTCAGTATTGTGCGGCCGAATATGCGGAACCGCATATATTGACCGCATACAGATTTCTATGCGGATTGCAACCACATACCGCATTTTATTACACTGGCTTCTAGTATTAGCATACCACTTGTACGAGTATTAGTACTGTAAGGTGAATCACAACTACCATACAGTACATATACCTACTTTTTTTTGTAAGAAGAAGAAATGTAGATGTTCAATCTTTAGATTCTATAATAAAAAGGACAACAATGGTGAATTTTTTTTATAAAAACTAGAAAAATACAATTTAGAGAACCAACTTAATTAATTTTTTTTTTTACAAAAACTATAATTAAGTACAAATAGGCTATTTGGTACCTCTCATCTACGTTTAAGTGGTACCAAATAGCCTATTCGGTACCATTCAATTTTACCCTTTACTTGGCAAGAACGATGAAAAAATTATAAAACTAGGAGGTACCAAACAGGCTATTCGGTACCGCTTGAACGTAAATAAGATGTACCGAATAGTCTATTCAGTACTTATGGTATTTGTAAAAAAAAAAAATTAATCAATCAAATTGTTCCCTAAATTTACTTTTAATAATTATTGTTTTTAAAAAAAATTTATCACTGGTGCCAATAAGGAGGTATGTGTTGTATTTATTTCTTCTGAAATCCGGGTTCTTATTCTGACAACGCTCAAGTACTTTCTCGAGTTCTTTAATGGACGGTGGACCAAATAAAACATTCTTTAGCAAAATCAGAACTTTGAGAATATTCGAATGACACTTGTTATTTTGAAGAGATTAATGTTAAAATTAAAGGGTATATGTATCAATTTAATTTTTAAAATAATTAAATAGAAAGTTAAATGAAAAAAAAGGAAAGAAAAAAATATCAAGTTTTTATAGGGATATAGAATATGAGTGAGTCTATGGTACTATGCATATTACCGGTTGGTCCGTAATACGGATCAATATTTTTGTTTTTAAAATTTTAACAGTTGATCCGAACTGTTCGACATGATCCCCATATAAATATGTATCTGCAGACCCAGTTTTATATTTTTTTGAATTTTTTTATTATTTTTTAATACAGGTAGAAAATTACTTAATATGAAAAGTCAGGGCCATTCAAAATCAGTGATTTTCTATTTATTTTTAAAAATAGTAAAAAAATTCTAAAAAATATAAAATTCAGTCTACAAGTACATATTCATATGAAAATTATGTTGAACGGTTCAAATCGACTATTAGGATTTTATAAACGGAAATACTAATCCGTATTACAGACCAAATCGTGCTATGCATAGTACCATAGACTCACTCATAGAATATTATGATTTGTGCATAAAAACATTAATTATTTTAGAAGTTTATATGGACTCACTATAAATTTTCTACGAACTTTTTGGAGTTTTGTATTTCTTGAATTCATTACTTGAACACTTTTGAATACATATGTTCAGGTTTTGGACATAATCATCTTGGTGGCGTTTGGTTGTGAACTAAAACTAATGAGATTAATTTGGTTATTTTAACTTAGTTGGACCTAAATTATTCATGTTTGATTGATGTCTAAAGCTATACTTGAACTTATCTTATTCCTTGTTTGCTAAGAATTTGATGGCTTAAGTCATGATTTTGATATTACAAATTATTTTGTCTTACAAAATTTTTAATATCAATAATAAAACTATTATTTGTATTTTTTTTTTTTCATTTTGATTGAAAAAAATTGTACAAAAAATAAGTTATGTACAAATTTTATATATCTTAGATATGCACATTGTATTTAGTGAATCTTGTTTAATTAAACTTATATGTATATCAAGTTTTTTGTCAAAAATATGTTGGGTTGTTCAATAAAACATTTATTTATTTGTTATACAATTCCAAAAAATATTTTATTTAATTATTTTCTAGTTTTTATATTTTATTAATTTAGAAAATTATGCTATTTATTGAAAAAAAAAATGGTTGATTATATAATTGATATAGCTATATGTTCCTTGTGCTTAAAACGAAACAAAATTAATTGCTTGTTTTACATTTCTTAAAAAGTGATTAAAAATAATAAAAATAGTCAACAGTTAAGCCTCATACTCTAACAAAATTAAAACAAAAGGTAATATTCCCCCAAGCTTTCAACTGTCATTAACAGCAGTGGTCCCCTCACACGGTTCACCACTTGAAAAGTATCTGTAAACTTCTTATCATAATTCTGAAAACTTCAATACTCAATTGTGTAAACTCATTCTGCAAAAAACTAGTAACTTTTTTATATTATAGTGCCCCCCCCCCCCTCCCAATAAACCCTCTAGTTTAACCGCTTTGAGTAAGACCACTTGGACCACTTGCTACTTTGACCAGGACTATTGGAACTGCTTGCAAAAGTTCTCTAACGACTTTTCAAAACTAAAAACTAACACAGGACCACTTTATACCCTGTAAACCATTTCTTTTAATTCTGTAAATCGTTTCTTTGAATCATGTAAACATAACAAACATTAATTTTACATAGTTATGTGAAAAAATTTACATAATTCATAAAATTGAAAGAAATATCTGCATGCATAATTAAAATTTTGAAAAAATTTAAAATTTGAATTTTTTTTTTACCGATTTACAGTATTCAACAAAACTGTTTACAAAGTTATGTGATAAGATTTACATAATTAGAAATAACATCTAGATACATATTTGAAAAAAATTGGGAACTTTTTTTTGAAAAAAAAAATTACTTGTATCTATTTACAAAATTTTAAAGTGGTACTTGTTAGTTATTAGTTTTGAAAAGTTGTTAGAGATTTTCTAGATGCAATCCCAATTGCTCTGGTCAAAGATCTACAAGTGGGCCTGGTCAAAACAATTAAAACTGTTAAACTGGAAATTAAACTATTGGGGACCACATGGTAATGAAAACTTGTTATGCTTGCAGAATTTCATTGGATTGGTTTACATTATTAGTATTGAAGTTTACAAAATACTGTGAAGAATTTTACAGACGCTTTTTAGTTGAATTTAGAAATAATCTGGTGAGAATTGATGTCCGGAGACTGTTAGTAGCTTCTTAAAATTAAATAACCTTGAGCGCTGAGTTAGTATAGATCAATTTAGAGAGTTTAAAGATCAGCTTATACTCAATTTATACTAATCTAAAGGTCGACTAAAAATTCAAGGTCCTTCAGCATTTATTTTACTTTATTTTGACACAGACATTTGTTGTGTTTTATGTGTTCACATTGGTGTATAGACAATTAAATAATAGTAGGTGTCTAAAGAGGTCGAGCTTGACCAAATTTCGTTTATATTGTCAATTTATTTTACAACAATAGGATTATAATATTTTCAATTCATAACTAATTAATTATAAATTGAAAATCATCCAATTTGTTGTGAATTTTCGGATTCCATATAATTAAACTGATACAAAAAAACGTAAGAGCACAATCCGTTATAAACATATATATGATTTAAAAAACAAGTAACACGATAACATGTCCCCGATTATATTACCATTATAATCTCCACAAAATTTTGAGTTTGAATTTTAATCCAACATTTCAATACGTAGAAAAAATTATTTACGACTTTTCGAGTCAGATTGAGCGAATCAGTTGAATTTGTTGGGTCTATAGGTTACACTTTTTTGTAATGGTCCTCAGAATATACTTTAAATTAGAGAACTAATTAACCAAATATTTAATGTAACAAGCAGCTAATTAAATGTAAAATATTGAAAGTACATTATAGATCAGTAACCGTCGTTTGCAATCTCTTTCAGCACGAAAATGACCTTCTACATTCATTATTGTACCATGCATCCAACTATTTAGCAACCGCATGAGATTAAATACATCCATAATTTTCATTGAACACATGCAAGAAGCCACCAAAAATTATAAGAGCCAATTAATAATTGAACTTAAGAAGAACCTGTCTCAGACTCTCAGTCAGTCAGTCTCACCAATGGCATGTATTAGGTAAGATCTGTAATTTTTGTGTGGAACTGGTAAGCATTGGATGTGTGGGTGTGGGTGTGGGTGTGGGTGTGGGTGTGGGGTAGCCCGACGAGACAATCTCTCCAACATGCAGCACATAATTTGTCTGGTTAAAGTCCAACCCTTTTATTATGGAAAAAGCCCCATTCATTTTTTTTTTAGTTTTTTATTTTTCCTCCTTTCATATATATACCAAAAAATATATATAAATTTGCGCGTGCAAGTATGCAACTAACATATCACACCAAACCTAGTACAATGTAATAATTATCTTATTAATTAAAGTACCCGAAATTAATGGAATACTAAATTGTTTATCAATTCTTTATGGAGATGGCATTTGGCATTAATTAAACAGGGATCCGCATCTGCTGCGATTCTTCGCTCATGAACAGTGACCTGCGATTCCTGCTTTTCTAAATCCAACTGTTGAATTGTTTCGAGATTCGTGTAAGGAAAAATCAGCTGCTTTGAGATACGTGCACGGAATTATTGGACAGTCAGATTTGGAAAAGCAGGAATTTTAGAGTTACTATTCACCTTTTTCAGATCGTAGCGGATGTGAATCCAATTAAACAGTAGTCCATCCATTTCATAATGTAATCAGTGTTTATACCGGTTAATTTTCTCAATCCATCTTTTTTTTTTTTTTTTTTTTTTTTTTTTGCTGTTTAGATTTTAGAGAGCGAAGGGGAATCTAAACAGAGTAAATAAATGTTGTGTTAATTTTGTTTTAACTTGGCACAAATCTTAAAACGGACTCCCTATATCTACATTAGCACCGAATTTCAATCACTCAGCTGAGAGTTCATTGTACTCAATCAAGTACCTGGGAGGATACAGATTCGAAGAGATGGGGGGTGGGGGAGTAAAAAACATAGTCAATAAGTTAATGTTGTGTTAATTTTGTGTGTATAATTTATTACAAGCACATATAGTCTATTTATGGGCTTAACTACTTTATTTAATGAAATATTTTCTACCCAGAACCTGACAATCATAGACTTGCAAGTATCTTTTATTTAAGATCTATAATAATAACACAAATTTAGGATGTAAGAAGTCAATTACAAAAAAAATAATAATCAGATGATCATCCACGATAACTTAAGAACAAACAATTCAAAAAAAAAAAAAAAAAGCTATAGATCTATAATTTCGGTGAAAATTATCATCAAACTATAACTTAAAACTATACAATAAATTAAATGACTAACAGCAACATGCAGTACAACCAACTGTACAAGAAAATGTACTACACCGCCATTTGGAGCTGGCTACAATCAAGGGATGGTTTTGTTTTGTTTCTTTCGTTTTTTCTTTATGAGTTTCATATGCAAATTTTGTTTTATGGGATCGTCTAATATTGACAATAAATTACAAACAGGATGGTTTTGTGGTCCATACGGTGTTAGCTGACCCATGGCTAGCTGTTCTCTAAACCTGATTCGAGCTACATGAGCTAGCATGTCTATATATGCCAGGAACACGTTTCAAGTTGGTTCTGTTCTTTTGATTTTTTTTTTTTTTTTTTTTTTTTTTTTAATGCAGGAATCTCATCGCTTTCAATACGGTTCATTACATGCAATTCACGAGTAGATTTTTTTGCGTTGCTAGGCTGCTAGTGCTAGCTACCTTTCGGAGCAATTTTATTGAGAATATGGGTATTAATTTTGGGGAGTGACTAATAGTCCCCCCATTCTATCCCCTAAATGTCCTCCTAACTAACTTATCTATAAATCTAACTAACTTATCCGTAAAGTATAATGGGAACCACTAACTAACTTGGATAAACAATAACTACTTTGGAGACCACTAAAATTTGAAAAAATTTACAACTAGCATGAACATGTATGAAAACTTATGCACACAAGTATTCTTAGATAATATATCAAGTATTCATACCTAAGACATCAAGTATTTAAACAAAAAATTGGACATCAACTTTCTTTTCTCTCTAGTCACACACCCATCCTTTACACATTTTTAGAAGTGGGTTTTTTTTTTCCGTTTAATCTCGTCAATGTTTCTAACAATCTATGAGGAATTTTGTAAATCTAAAACCACGAACATTTTCTACGTAATTTTCTCTTTCAAATGAGATCCATGATGAAGTACTTTCGGGTTCTTTATTGTTCAAGTACTCATACCTCGACATACAAGTATTCATACTAAATTTAGAAAGTATTCATACTAAAAATATATAAAGTACTCATTCTATAACTTTGAATGTATCATTATTAGTAAATATACAAACTACAAAGTATTCATACTAAAACATATAAATATTCACACTAAAACATTACATGTATACATATACTTATCAGCAAATATTCAACATATAACATATTCAAACTACAAAGTTACTATAAAATATTCAAACTACAAAGTATTCATACTAAAACATATAAAATATTCATACTGGAACATTAAAATATTCATACTTACGCATTGAAGTGTGAATTTTTATGTTGTAAAATATTCCTGAGAAATTCCTAAATGATTTACACCTCGTCAAGCAAGTATTTACATCTCGTAATGCAAGTATTCATACCTAAAATACAAAATATATTTCTAAAAAAACTGTGCACAAGTACGAATGCCTATGCATGCAATTATTAATATATAAGATATCAAGTATTCATAACTAAGATATCAAGTATTTTTAATAAAAATATTAACATCAAGTATTCATACTTATACATTGAAGTGTGAATTGTTATGTTGTAAAATAACTTTAATTAGTTAATTTGTTTGATGCTTGAACATATTGATATATACTAAGGAAAGTATTCATACTTATACGATGCACAAGTACGAATGCATATGCACGCAAGTATTAATATATAATATATCAAGTATTCATACTTAAGATATCAAGTATTTATAATAAAAATATTAACATCAAGTATTCATACCTAAACATTGAAGTTTTAGTAAAAATATTAATATCTAAAATTTTAAGTATTCATACTTACGCATTGAAGTGTGAATTGTTATGGTGATAAATCAGTTAATCTATTTGGTGCTTAAATGTATTGATAGGTACTGGAGAAAGTATTCATACCTATAACTAAAGTATGAATGTACTTGATGCTTGAAGTATGAATTGAAAATATTATAGTCCAGCAATTATACAGATCAAAATTTTCTTGAGATTCATGTGAATCAATTCAGCATTCTCTGCATGAACGCACCGTTTGTGTTTAGATACAGACCATCCGATCATAATCCGGACTACTCAGGTAATGCATGAGATCTTTAATATCTGTGCAAATATAATGTAAGTATTCACACTATAAGATTGAAAGTATTCACACTACAAGGTATGAATACTTGCTCGACGAGGTATGAATACTTGCATGTCGAGGTATGAGTACTTGAACGACGAAGAACCCGAAAGTACTTCATCATGGATCTCATTTGAAAGAGAAAATTACGTAGAAAATATTCGTGATTTTAGATTTGCAAAATTCCTCACAGATCGTTAGAAATATTGATTAGATTAAACGGAGAAAAAAAAACCACTTCTAAAAACATGTAAAAGATGGGTGTGTGACTATGGAAAAAAGAAAGTTTATGTCCAGTTTTTTGTTTAAATACTTAATATCTTAGGTATGAATACTTGATATATTATATAGGAATACTTGCGCGCATAAGTGTTCATACATGTGCACACCAATTGAATTTTTTTCAAATTTAAGTGGTCCCTCAAGTAATTAATGTTTCTCCTAGTTAGTTAGTGGTCCCCATTGTACATTTTTATGGATAAGTTAGTTAGGGGGACATTTAGGGGACTAAATGGAGGGGGACAAAATCTTTACTCTTAATTTTGTCCTACTCATTTTTAGAATTTGGTATCAAATTTAGATTTGACAGAGATAGAAAGGCCTGACACTGGAGCAACAGCATGGGTTAATTTGGACAATATATAATCAATCATTGATGATTGTTCCTAATCTGGTGTGGTGTGATATTTTGAGCTCTGTGAAACTTAATTAGTTTGTTGATGATCTCTGTTATTTTTTGGTATTTTGTTGTTTTAGATGACATTTGTGATAAAGGAATTGTAATTTTTAGTTTCATTAGGGTCTACTTGTAAAACTGGAAGTTTGTACTTGGTACATAAATCTGCTTTTGATTTATGATTTCAATAGAAATCGGTGGATCCTCACTTTTTCAAAAAGAGCACTAATTTTGTCACGCTAAGTTATTTTGTATTTTTGTTCTTAAAATGTTAGCTTGATATAAATTAAATTTTATATGATTAACACTAGTCAAAAAATTTATATAAAATTTTACGTTTAAAATTTGTTAGTCGATATATTAAGATTAATTTTCATGTAGCGGTGGTGTGATGGACTGATGAACAAATTCGAGATGAATATTTTTTTTTCTCACAAGTCTGATCCACATTATAGATATTTATTAATTATCATAATACATATTTATTTTTTTTCCACCCATTTCTTTGAAAAAAAAACAGAGAGAGAAACATGTATGATCAACATACATTTCTTTTTCATCAAATATGTTCGGCAAAAAGGAAACTAAACTTTTTAGACCGAATTTTTTATTAATATAAAAAAAAATTCAAATTTTACAAATCAACAACTATTTTGAAGTTTTTTTTTTTTTTCAAATTTGAAGTTATTTCCAAATCTGTCCGATCCGGAGAATTTTTTCCGAATCGAGCGCCTCTTTCCGGAAAATAATTCTCTTGATTCAAAAGTTCTCTTTCTGGATAATTATTCTCCGAATTTGAGGTTCCGGAGAATTATTCTCCGGATTTGAGTTTTTTTAATTCAATAGAATATGTTATGATTTATTTATTTTTTGTATTGAAATATTATAAATATTTTTATAGTTCTTTATGGAATACTATATAATTAGATTATTAGAAATACTATGACAAATAATTCAGATCAATTTTTTTCAGACTGAATTTTTTTGCGACTGTAAGAAAAATTATAATATTTATTTGTGTGTTAATGGACAAAAAATAAAAATGTTTTCGATCTGAGTTATTGATCCCGGTTCAAAAAATACTTCTAAATAAATAAAGAAAATATCATGGTCCTTCTATTTTAAAAAAAAAACCATTCTAATTTGACAAAATGTCAGAGCGGAATGATTTAAGATCAATTTTTTTTTCAAAATAGATGTAGTATCTTAGAATTTGAATGTACTAAAGGATCACAATTTTTTTTATTTATTCAAAAGTGACTTTTGAATCAGGATCAATAACTTAGATCCAAAATATATTACTTTTTTTTTCCAATAATACACCAAGAAATATTTTTATTTTTCTTATAGTCGCAAAGAATCCAGCTTTAAAAATATTAATTCTAATTATTTGTCACAGTGTTTCTAATAAATTCAATTATATATTATTCCATCTATTTTTAAAAAAAATATAAAAAATTTTTAATAAAAAATAAATAAATCATAACAGTTTCTATTTAATTAAAAATCCAAATCTAGGAAGAACTTTTGGATCCAGATTTTTTTTTTCCAAAAAGAGACGCTGGATCCGGAATAAAATTCTCTAAATCGGACATATATGAACATAACTTCAAAATGACTATAAATTTGGATACCGAGTATTTATATATCCCTAAAACTAATAAAAAAGACTCATCCATCTAAAAAAAAGAATGATTGTTTCTTTTAATGGGTCTTTTCCTTTTCTTTTTTTGATACTTTCTTTATTTTCATATGAGTTATTGATACCGGATTAGTTCTTCTTATTAATTCCTTTCGTTCTTATTTTTGCTGAATATCTCGCTTGTTTTAACCTTAGTTCATATGTCAAGTACAGTCAATTTACATTTTTGGTATGGTATGGTCTCTACCGGTACACCTTGTGCCAACATAAATTTTGCTCGCCCACAGTTTGCTATCAGCATACTTGCTGGACTGATTTATTTCCATTGTCGTAGATGAAGAATCGAACATCAGATTTGGTGGAGACAGTCTACGTTACTTCCTTTAATTGAGACAATCTAAGAGAGAGAAAATCCACATTAATTGAGTCTCTCGAAGAGAGAAGGTATTGGAAGGGCAAAATAAGTATTAAGAGAAAAAAAAATTCTCTCAACGCTAGATATATATTACAATTCTTGCGCGTGTAGAGGAAGAGGACTCCGCTATAAAATAAATAAGAAAAATTAATGGGAGTTTTGTTAGCTCCACATGTGTTGCTATCCTTAAATTATTTAGAATAATTATGTTAGCTCCGCATGGATGAAGACTGAGGAGGCTGTCATCTTGACCCTGACCTGAATCGCCTTAAATGAAAAACATCATCATTAACTGAGGGGTACATTTGTAATCATCCAAATCAAACCAACTTAGACAGAACATGCTATTTCCTAGTAATATATAAATATTTCCCAACTCGGCACTGATCAGTGAATTACCATCTCAATTTCTCACTTTGTACAGTTGCCTTATAATTCTCTGGGAGTCCGGCTAAGTTGCTGCCGGCAGCATTTCGGCCAAGTGCTACCGGGGCCATATTTTAGTATCTGATGTTCAAACAACAAATCCAAACCGTTAGATGTTTAATCTATATTAAAATGTGCTTGGAGACCAAATTTTACATTTTTTGGAATTTTTTTGCTATTTATTAAGCTGGTTTGAAAACCGCTGTTTTTATTGAATTTCTGGAGCATTGAAAACGGCGTTTTTCAAACCAGCTTAATAAATAGCAAAAAAATTCCAAAAAATATAAAATTTGGTCTCCAAGCACATTTTAATATAGATTGAACATCTAACGGTTTGAATTTATTGTTTGAACATCAGATACTAAGATATGACCCCGGTAGCACTTCGGTCGAAGTGCTACCGGAAGCAATTTAGCCACACTCATTCTCTGGATCCCCTTTCACTTTCCATATCACATTATCACCCCCCCCCCCCCCCCCCCCCCCCCCCCCCCCCCTAAAAAACAGTTCACATGCTTCCCCCATTGACACGCTAATTGACCCAAGCTCGAGAAATCGGACTCTTAGCTTTGGTTGTCCTTTTCTGGATCTCTCTCCACACATCTCTGGCCCCATTAAATAATTGATACCCCAATGAACTATAACTGACCATATAGGGGTCTTCACCTATCACCTATCGCCAACAAAGAGAGAACATAAAAACAGAGAAAACTAAGTAGAAAAGGTTGTTGCCAGTTGCAACATATATCGATCTCTTCTCAGTTGCTGTGTGGATGGAAGCTGATGGAACAACCAATGTGTTGATTGGTACGGTACATCACATCCCATTTCCAAAAATCATTCCTTTATACACACTCGAGCATGCACAAAGCGCTCATGCATGTAATTGCCTCATTGCGCTCATGTATTTCAGGTGTTCAATATATAAGAAGACTATGGAGAGAAATTGGCACAACCATACAATGGGAGAATGTTTCGAAACCGCTGGTACGCAGCTGGAATCTGCTTGTCTCCTATTTCATGGTGCCATTGTTGCGGTTTGTGCTTGTCATATGTCTTGCCTTGACTGTGATGATCTTGATAGAGAAATTATTCGTCGGAGCAGTTAGCCTAATAGTGAGAATTTTCAAGATAAAACCAGAGAAGAGATACAAATGGGAACCCATTAAACAAGACGAAGAAATGGGGACCTCGGTTTATCCAATGGTGCTCGTACAGATACCCATGTACAATGAGAAAGAGGTACAAAGTTTAATTACCATTGCCAATGATAATTATCTTAGACTTAGAATGCAAAATTAATTGTAAAATTTTGATTGGTTTGTTTTTGGTCTAAGCTTTGGTATGTGTGCGAAGGTATATAAGCTTTCTATAGGAGCAGCATGTGGATTGGAATGGCCGTCAGACCGGGTAATAATACAAGTATTGGATGATTCCACTGATCTTCTTGTCAAGGTAATATTATTAATTTGTTTATTTTGGATTATAACATTTATATTTGTACCACGAAAATTTCAAAGTAATAAAATGGGGGAAATAAATCTGCTGCGATTCTCTAGAATCGCAGATCCTGTTTTTCCACATCAAACCATTTATTTTTTGAAATGCACGAATTTCAAAGCACTTATTTTTTATGCACGAATCTCGAAACAAATGAATGTTTTGATTTGGGCAAGCAGTGACCCTGCGATTACAAAGAATCGCAGCAGATTTGTTTCCACAAATGGGGGGGTCGCCTTTTCTTCCTTTTATTTGGGTTAATTGACGATGACATAATTTTCTTTTTTAACAGAAATAATTGATTACTAAGAACATAAAAATATTCCCTCTGACAAAAACTTTTGTACAGTATTTATGCACGTGACTTTGTCATGGAAAGGGTCCCATCAGTTGTACGGTTGGACCCACCATAATTGGAGAGACCGGAATTAAGGCAGAATTGTGGTCACATAAAGCACAACTGCCTTCGTGATAGAACAACTCCTGTTCATAGAATCATATATAGATTCCTAGTTATCTAGGAGTGGACAGTTACATTGTCAAGAGATCAAATTCGGTCTGATATTTGATCATAATCGTTCAATATGTATTAAGATTTGTGTATACTTAATCCACACTAATACAACTCCGATTAGACATCAGATCGAAAGTCGGTATGACGTGCATTTCATTTCCATTTATAGATTCATAGTTATTTAAGAGGGACGGTTCAATGGACATCAAATCAAAGTCGGTATGATGTTAGATTAGAATCGTTCAATTCGTATTAAAATTTGTATTCATGTGATTCACACTAAATTTGGAGTTGTCTGCATGAATTTTAATGTAGAACGTACCATTTTAATCAAATCTCAAATTGAATTCGGTTCGATGTTTATCGGACCGCCCTGATTTCAGTTATCTATAAGAAAAGAAAACCCCAACAAATTAATATCGAGGTGAAGTGTTGAATACTGCAAATAAAAGAGGGTTATGAGAAATAAATAAATAATTGTTCCCAGTTATGCCTGCCGTACCAGATCAAATACTAATCCGTTATAATTAATATTCACATGGCCAACGGTCCAGAGCAAAATCGCCTCGTGAGGGAAAGCATTAAATCTCTCTAATAGTCAAATCTCAATCTTTTCAGATTTCTAGTACAGTTGTATCTAGGTGTCAATGGGCCCTGTAATTTAATGTCATTACCTTCTTCTACAGCTATGTAGTTCGTAGTCCATTCAATTTCAATATAAATCTACCTAGATATCGCATATTATTGTTTTATTTTAGCTTGCTTTTGCTGACCGCAGTTAAAACGAAAAAAATAATAATAATAATAAACTTTCTTAGCTTTTCAGAACATTGTAATTTATTAGAAACTCAAAATGTTTGCAATTAATTAATTTGACAATCTCCATAATCATTAAAATATGCTGCTTTTTTCGATCTAACAAGTAAAGAATATTCTACACTTTATACATATAATATACATAAAAGTATTAATACAATTTTATATAAATTTCATTATTTATCAAATGACTTAAATTTACAACAATCTATATTGAACGATTTAATAAAACAGCACAAGATGTTTAAATTGTATGAAAAATTTGATACTCAACCTATCTATATGAAAAATGACATGTTAATATTTTATTTTCCTTTTTACACATTTTGTAATATAATTTGAGAAATAAGTTGTTTAAGAAATCCCATTCATCATAAAAGCAAAACATAATATAATATAGTGAAGAAAGAGTCATTGAGTGAGGCTACAATACCATTCATAATGCAGATTAGCCCGTACTACAAATTAATATTTGTATATTTCAAATTCTAAATAATCGATCTGAACTGTTCATAAAAAGTAAACTTTTTTTCGGAATAAGCTTCACAAGCTAATTTAAATTCTCCATTATATTCGTTGACTTCTTCAATTGACCATAAAATAATTAGTGTCTCCAATGCTCCTATGAAAATAATTTAAAGTTTCTTTCACAAAAAAGGAAAAAAAAGAAAAGAATTCACTAATAGATAATTATATATTTTATAGGATTTGGTGGAGTTGGAATGCCAACGGTGGAAGAGCAAAGGTGTAAATATAAAATATGAAGTCAGAAACAACAGAAAAGGGTACAAAGCAGGGGCTCTTAAAGAAGGAATGAAGCATGACTATGTGCAAGATTGTGAATACATTGCGATGTTTGATGCTGATTTTCAACCCGAATCCGATTTCCTCCTGAGAACGGTGCCTTTCCTAATGCATAACCCTGACATTGCACTTGTTCAAAGTCGTTGGAGATTCGGTACATATCATTCTGCTGATACAAGTACAGATATGAACTGATATGATCAAAGATACTAAATGATTTATCTTACATGTAGTGAATGCCGACGAATGCCTGATGACTAGACTTCAAGAGATGTCGCTTGATTACCATTTCAAGGTCGAGCAAGAGTCCGGCTCTACCATGTTTGCATTTTTCGGTTTTAACGGTAACAAACGGAACCCTTTGTAAATTATATTAGTGGATGATCATGACATTGCACAAATCAACCACCACTACTGACAATCATGAGATGCTCGGCATATTTAATTTCATGCACGTAATGTGTTTGGTGAAATTCTCCAATGAAAGTGTTCTTGATGTATTAGGATGACATGACCATTAAAACTTGCACATGCTAGGTACTAAATTTTTTTTTGTGGCAACCTCCCTCTTATTATAACAAACGCAATGTGTTTATGTTTCTCAGGGACTGCAGGTGTCTGGAGAATTGCTGCAATTGCAGATGCCGGCGGGTGGCAGGATCGCACGACAGTTGAAGACATGGATTTGGCGGTTCGAGCCACCCTCAAAGGCTGGAAGTTTTTATATATCGGTGATGTACAAGTATTGCCCTTCTTCCTTTATATATGCTTATCAATAATGAATGAACAAATTGTCAACATTTGGTAGAGAACATAGCTGGATTAATTGACTCCTGTTAGTGTTTGAGATTATTCTAATTGACCCTTTCATTTATTCGCAACCAGATAGAGACTAATTTCTTGAGGACTTGATTGTGTGCTGTAATAGGTTAAAAGTGAACTACCAAGTACTTTCAAGGCATTTCGATTTCAACAGCATAGATGGTCGTGTGGTCCGGCCAATCTCTTCAAGAAAATGGCAATTGAAATTATGCAAAACAATGTAAGCCGCTTGTTGTTTTGCTTGTATTTAATTAGCAAACTAATACAGTAGTTAAAGAATGTGTATTTACCTTGACCTTTTTTTTTCTTTCCATTATCAGAAAGTATCGTTTGGGAAAAAGGTGCATATCGTATACGACTTCTTTTTTATTGGAAAGATTGTGGCTCATACTGTAACCTTCATTTATTACTGCACTGTGATCCCGCTATCGGTTTTCTTCCCTGAGGTGGATATTCCTTACTGGGGGGTTGTTTATGTTCCCACAATCATCACCTTATGTAAATCCGTCGGCACACCAAGGTAACACAACAGATATAACTTTGTACAGTTTTTTTTTTTAAAAATAAAATAAAATAAGTGGGACTATTTCTCCATCTTTCATTTCCTTTGTTTCAGTTCGTTTCATCTCGTGTTTATCTGGATACTTTTTGAGAATGTAATGTCACTGCACCGGCTAAAGGCGGCATTGACGGGTTTATTTGAGGCTGGAAGAGTCAATGAGTGGGTTGTCACTGAAAAGCTAGGAGATGCTCACAAGACTAAGCCTGTTGTTATAGACATAAGTGAAGCTAATAAGTTGCTCGATTCACATCTTACTGATAAATCGGTTGATTCACAGCTTACAAAGCCTTGCATCCCTAAACTAATAAAGAAGAAGACAGCGGGAATCTCGGACAGGTACCCCTAAACCTCCAATGCCTTTTCTATTTACCAGTATCAGACAATTTGAACCTATATTTGAGTTAAAATGTTAGAAATTATTTTATTTATCTGATCATTGGTTTTGGTTTCAGGTGCTTTTATTGTTTTGTACCTTACATTCTTACTATTTATTATTGTTTTGTTATCAGATTCTATTACTCCGAACTGGGTATTGGAGCTTTTATGTTCTTTTGTGGATACTATGATGCAGCGATCTCTAAGAAAGGATACTTCCTTTACCTCTTCGTTCAAGGCATCGCATTTTTTGTTGCTGGTTTTGGTTACATTGGCATTCAAACTCCTAATTCTTGATTGATTTCCATGTCCATTGTCGACATGATTGCTTATTAATTTGTAGCTTAATTCAGTAAGAGCTTCTGATTCTTTTCTGTAAAAAGAATTTGAATAAACAGATTTTTGCAAAGACTTGAAATTTTTTTAGTTTGTTATTAAAAGCCAGGATAGAGACCCTCACGTAACATTTTTTTTTTTTTAATATCCTTTTCCAACCTGTATGTAATTACAAAATGAGTTATATTTGATGAAAGCAAACATATTGATGATACAATTAATTATAACACTTTTGCAAGTTGAAGTATATATAATCAAATACAATTTGATGAAAGACAATAATATTTCAGAATTCTTGTTTATTACATTAATTCTCTCTGGATTACAATCACTCAGATTTTAATCGGTAACTCTGTTTACATCTCGGTTCATTTATAGGGATAGATTTATTATCGACACTCTGCTCCAGCTCTTAATATTGCTACGACATTTTGCTTATGATGTCTGATTATAATTCGGGTCAATATGATCGATTCAAGTCGCTTAATCTTGCTGACAGCATCGTGTTACAGCGCAGTCAGAACTTTAATTAAACATCATTTAGAAGCTTAAGTCTCCATTAAATTTAAGAGATTGCTGAATTGCTAGCGATAATTACTCACCACTCACCAGTATCATCCAACACGACAAAATGAGCGAAAAAACCATTTGCTCTGTCACGTCGTATAATAAATAGATAAAAACAACATATTTTTGTCTTGATTAAATAGCAATGTTTGTACTTTTGTACTCTTTCTTTTATGTCAATTTGGGCTGAGAACTTCAACTAATTAAATTTCAATTGATTAATCAGATCCGATCAGAAGCAGTAACCATTAATAAAAGCCTGCATCTCAATAAGCCCAAGATTCTTGTTAATCTCACGTTTCTCTATATTTTTTATACCAATTATTAGTTGAATTTTATATTATTATCCGGACAGAAAATTTTAACAAGTAAGAGAATTAGTCTTTATGGTTTGAAAAGTTAAATTTTATATGTTTATATTATATTTTAGTAACATTTTAAAATTGAGACATCACGGGGATTGAGACACCTATGCCCCGACACGGGGATTGAGACATCAAGGCATCTGTTTTACACATGTACGTACGCAGCGGGGTTTTGGAGAAGCCTACTGTTCAGATTGGGCATGACGTTCCCATCCAACCACCCCCGTTCGGCTAGAGACCTATGGTACCAACTCAGAAAGGGACTCGACAAACGGGGTACACAACTTTGGGACACCGTCTGGGTGTCGGGGTGTTGGGCCTTATGGAGAGAAAGGAATAGGAGACTTTTCACTAATAAGAGCAAGTCCGTAATGGACCTGGTGGGGACAACTGTGGCAGAAATCGTGAGCTGGCGCAGGACTCTGGCAAGTGAGTGACGATACGTGCCGCAGATAGAGGGCGCTCTAGCAATTAGTTTAGTTGTGTTGTAAATATTTCTTTTCGATAACCTTTGTAAAAAAATTTTCTTAATATCAATGGAAATGTTGGAGAGCAATTGCTCCCTGACCTTCAAAAAAAAAAACATTTTAAAATTGACATATTTTATTATTGAAGTATTTGTTTAATTAAAATGACAAATATGTTTCGTTCTAAATATATATATTTTGTTGAATATTTTTTTTTATCAAAACAAAACGACAAAATGATACGAAAAAACCATGTGCTCTGTAAATTTCAATTGCTTACGTACTGAGATCGGATCAGAAACATTAATTATGGATGTAAGTATGAGCTTGCATTAAATTAGGCCAATGATTCGGGTCATCTCACGTTTGTCTAAATTTTTTACCCCAATTATTATTTTAATTTTGTTTTGTTCATAGTGTCAGAAAATTTCATCTTACTATAGTTATTAACTTATTATTTTTTACTCGGAGGCAGATTTAAGAAGAAGCAAGAGACTTAGGTTATAACTTTTATATGTAACCTTTTATTATTTTTTAATAAAAAAATATAATTTTGACTATGGTAGTTCACCTTTAAAAAAAAGAGTATGCTAGTTAAATATTTATTCTAGTACAAAATTACAAGAATCTAGTTCGCATTTCTAAATATAAGTTTAACAATTATTACTTAAGAATTAATATATTAATTTATTAGTGATTGAAATATATCGTTAATAATTGATACTTAATTAAAAAAAGGTAATATTGTTTTATTCACACAGCTGTTGAGTTTTAATTTGGCTTGCTTCCTGGTAAATCACTTGTCATAAAATAAACGGCGCAATTGAGATTTATTATAAGCTATAGCAGTAATGAAGAATCAATAATCTCATTTGTATTTGCTACATTTTTGTAAATCTTATGTATTAATTTTGGGAAATTTTATTTTTAATCCAACATACAAACTAATTTTTATGCAATTATATATCGTTTATTATAGCACAGACCCGGAGGCAAAATTAGAAAATGACGCAGAAAATATCTAACATTTTAGAATGCAACACAAATTTACAAATATTTCTAACTACGTACATAATATATAAAAACCATGTTTAAAAAAAAATAGAAATGGACAAGTGCCTTCCCTACCCTCACTTCTGGCACTGTCCATTTCAGAATATATTGTACCTTTATTTTATTTTATGAGAAGTGACAAATTTTGAGTCAGTTCAAGGATTCACTTGAACTGATCAGAGACATGCCATGCCATAAATTTTATAGGATGGGGAATATTTTTTTTTTAATGGACTATATATACAACTAGTGTGACTCACAAGTAACAACTCGCTGCCAATTGATTTCCTACCTGAAACAATCCAAACTAGATTGAACTTAAAACATTGGGGGAATTTCACGTATACCCCTAAAAAACTTTAAAATTACGTATTTTCCCCTCTAAACATCAAATTACATATTTCTTCCTCCAAACTTTCAAAACTCAGAGATTTATCCATTGTATTATCTTTCATACTAAAACTCATTTTAAATTTATAAAATACCAATATTATCCTTTATTAAAATCATAAAAAATAAGAAAAATATTGGTCATATAAGATACCCATTATCACCTTTTGCTCTTTATAAATATCCATTTTATCCTCGAAAATCGGATACCTATAATACCTTTTTTTCTTTATAAAATACTCATTTTAACCTCAAAAATCGATTTAATATAAGACTGACATTATTCTTAAACAAACCACAAAATTTATTCTTTGATGAAGTGTAAAATGGATATTTTATGAATTTAAAATGACTTTTTAATATAAAATATAATAAAATAGGTAAATCTATGAGTTTTGAAAGTATAGAAAGAGAAATACATAATTTCAAAGTTTTTTGAGAGGTACATAAAATTCCCCTTAAAACTTTCAACTTGTAATTCAAGTTCAATTGACCTAGGCAGTCAAATTTTACCTAGGTCCGACTAACCGTGACTTGATTTATTTAAAAATTCAAAATTGGTTTCATCATAACTCCGCAGTTATAGTGTGTTAATTTAGACACGAATACTAGTAGTATTATGATAATGGGTGACTTTAGAAATAGAGTGATATTTAAACTATGTGAATTAATTATATAATTTTTATTTTACGGAAAATCAATATCAACTTTACAATACTATATCATTTTACTCTAATTTATATAGAAAATCGTACATAAATACAAAATAAAAACAAAAAATAGGGGTCAATTACAATAGACCCTATTCCTTCTACTCAAATATGTCTCTGGTGGCTCCCTAAGGAGTTTCTAGATTGCATCTCTTTAAAACGAGAATAAACCTTTGATCTAATGACATAATATATTATGTGTGAAAAGATACAAATTCGAAACTTGAATGAAAAATTCATTGTAAATATTAATATAATTAGTTAAATTGACCTAACTTTATAAAAATGCCACCCTTAACTAGATTCATACTAGAGGTACTACTTTTACTATATTACATGACCCCAATCCGATATAGAACCGGATCTAATTAATTTAGATAGAATATATTTTAAAAAATATAACCAGTTAAATTATGAATACAGTTAATACTTAATTATCTTATCTCAATCCGAATCGGAACCGATATTGTAATGGATAGATTATGAGTTTGATTTAATTATCTGACCCATAAATGAACCCGACCCAGTATCCATATAAATATCCGATACAATGCCAATACAATTCTTTATAATTAATTAATATAAAAAATATAGATTAATAACTATGAAAATGCAACCGCCTAGCATTTTTTAGAAAAAAAATATTTATTTTAGTAAGCTGTATCATGGAGATATCGAAAGTTTTCTTCTTTTACTATTTGACATGCAAAATAAAAAAATAGGGACTACGAAAAAGTTTGGACAGAAAAGATAGAATTTGATCGGTTTTTCTAAACTAGTCAAGTGCCAGCCACGCGTTGCTGTGGAAATTAAAAATATATTTTAATCATTTTCTTTAAATATGGTGTTTGTACTGTAATGGATTTATTGTTAAATTTAATTCTTTTAATGTGAAATTTGTACTATTATAGGTGCTTTGTTAATTATATGTTTGATATTTTTCTCAATTCTCTTAACCGTGACACAAAATCACGACAATGAGAGAAGTGAGAAAATTTAATTATTTTATTATGAAATTTATACTATTATAGGTGTTTTTATTTATTTTCCATTTGTAATTTGTACCTTTTGTTTCATTTAATACAATATAGGTAGTTTCTTCGCCTACCTATTAAAAAAAATTAAAACAACATTGTTTCCCACACAAGTTGAATTTTAAAATTTTACCCAAAAAATACAGAACATTATTAATTCACCAAAAAAAAAACAGTTTTGCAGATAAAAGATGCAACCAAATGCTTTCTTAGGAAAATTCTTTATAATCCAAAAAATTGCATAAACAATTAAAAGAAAATCTACAAGTATGAACAATAGAAATAATTATGGCACTACCTATAAGAAGAAAAGAAATATAATCTTGCACAGCCTCTCTAAAGAGCACCACCTCCCAATTATTCATTTGAAAAATCAGGCTCTAAAGCTTCATATCCCCAGTCCTCTATAAACCCAGAATTTACCACCATGAAATGAAAAGGCAACAACATAAAATAAATATTGAGCACATTCAAGAATAAGTTTGTTGTTTGCAAATAACACTGGTCATGAAAGTAGGAGAAAAGTTGTGAGTTTTTATGAGGAAATATGTCAATTTTTATAAGAAAATTGCTTTTCCACTCACAAATTTGAAAGTTGTTGACTTCATGTAATTTGGCAACTTAAAGAATATAAGGTGTAGGTGTAAAAAGAGATTTATTACGTGGTAAAACAATGTTGGATGTTATTAGCCAAAACCCTTCTGTAAATCCTAACTTGCACTGCATTGCATAAATAAAATATTAAGATAAGAAATATTCTTTTTTTGAAATCTTCGCAGAAGCTGCGAAGTCGTGAGGGGGAATCGAACTCTCGACCTCTGGGTACAACAATCCTAGAACTTTTTCCTAGCCAATTGTGCTACCTCCCCTTTCAAGATAAGAAATATTCAAGGATGTCATAGTAAAAGTGCAAAAGGAAAAAAAAATTAACAATCAGATTTGTGATATGAAAATTTCAAATGACTTTTCAACGTATCATGAGCTAATAACTTACAACAATGTTGACTATTGAGTATGAGTGAGGCTACGGTACTATGCATAGCATATTCAGTTGATCCGAATTGCTCAACATAATCTTTATATGAATTGTTTGTCTAGGATATTGCAGTGCCTCAAACAGGAGGCAAATTATTTGTCTAAGAATTGTTCTCTAAAAGATTATTTTTAAGGTAATGACATTCGCCTGTATTAAATTGAACGAGCAATTCACTTATTCAATTAATGCATCTCTCATGGGTACCATGAGGTCATTTAATTGGACATATTTAGTGAAGAATCTTTAATGTGAGATTGTGCATTGTTATGTAGTTACATGTCATTCTAACATAAAACAAATAGAATTTGCTCTTATTGTAAGATATATGTACGCAATAACTTCCATTTGGTATAATCATTCCTTGCATTCCTTGGTTAATTAATGAAAGTACCTATTTAATTAATAGCATCATTTGCCAATCTTTAAGACTTTCATCGAGTGCAAAATCTGTTTCATTTGAATTTCAATTCTCAGTACAGCTCATGCCTATTTCTAATTTCCTCTAACAATTTCACCCCTTAGCCTAAGGCAAGAGGCCAAGCAATCTACACTTAGCTTTTTAATACAGTTGCCCAAAGCCCCCAAGACCCATGGATCAGAAACATGATATTGTATATGTGAGGAATAAAGACGAAATTAGAAGCACAAATTGTGACAAAATAATAGAAAGCTCGCCTGAACTGCACGCACAGGTCCAAAGCGCCTGTGATGTGCATATATTTAGAAGATTGTTCAGAGGTGTAAAAATTGTAGCAGTGCTGTATCACGAAACCAGAGAGTCAGGATTGTTTTACTGTTGCTAAGCTATAGCAGTATTGTAGTGTCTGGAAAGATCCATTTGATTAATACACTTTAGTTGAACAAAGAAAAGGTTCAGGGATATAATTGAACAATGCAATGGTTTAAGCTAAACTGAATCAAAAGAATGTTCAGAGGTCTGATAGTTTAGGTGGTAAATTAAACAAAGTGAAACAGTTAAGAAGTCAATACCAGACTTTCCTCTAAAAGGTAGATCTAAATTCAGAAATCTTTAAAATATGTCACACTTGGATTAGAATTATATAAATGTTCAGACCAAGTATTGGTGTAGGAGTTATCCACTCGCATAATTTAGTTGTAATGTCAGAAGAAAATAACATGAATAATTGCCTAAAAGATAAAAGACAAATTATTTAAACTGCAAATATTTAACAAACAAAAATAGTACTATATAGAATTTTAACAAAGAAATTGAAGGAATAGTGGCCATTTCAAATTAAGTGCTGATTGATTTAGAGAGTGCCAGTCAGACTTGGTAACTGATTGCATGTCAGACCAAGCTGAATCTTTTCTTGTTTCTAGGTTGAAGCTACCAACAACATAGTGCAGTTAGAAGTGAGTAAGCAAGAGAGAGTCCTTGGTAGCCACTACCAAGTTTTTCAAGAGAGAAAGATTATAGATTTTCCTATACCAACCTGGAGAGTGAGAAGAAGTGTAAGAGTGAGGCTATGGTACTATGCATAGCGCATATTGGCCTATGCTATGGACTCAAATATTCAGTTTAAAAATCCTAACGATTGATCCGAACCATTCAACATAGTCTCTATATGAATATGTATTTGTAAACTAAATTTTACATTTTTTTTAGATGGGTAGAAAATAACTTTATCTGAATATTATGGACCATCCAAAAATAGTGATTTTCTACCCATTTAAAAAAATAGTAAAAATAAATCTAAAAAATTTAAAAGTTAGTTTCCAAGTACATATTCATATGGAGACCATGTTTTATGGTTTGGATTGACTGTTAGAATTTTAAAACAAAAAATGTCTATGCATAGTACCATAGCCTCACTCAGAGTGTAATCACTTGATCTCTCCTGTACTTGAAAAAATAAATAGTCCATTTCAAAAGCCTTATACTTGCATGCATGAATGAATGATGTACAAGCCCAACAAGAAAGAAATAAATCCTGCTTTCATTCAATTCATTGTTTGATTGATACAAACTAAGAACAAATGATGGACAACAATTATTCGAGTACCTTAGACATCTTCAATATTTTTTCCTATCATTTCCTCACTTCTTCAACCTGTCCAAGAGCAATAAAATGTCAAAATGGAAACTTTGGTACCTTTTCTCTTAGAAGGAGATAGTATAGCGTCACTTCTAGTAATAAAAAAAAAAAAATCAAATAAAATATCCCTTATTCTTGTGATTCTCCATGAAACTCACGAGTAAAAATAACCTTTTTCTTATGCGAGGTCTGACAAAGAGCTAGGCTTGTATTTCTCAACCCATGGCTCCTTTGCATGACATAAAGACCCTGTTTCCAGTAAAATAGTTGTCAATAAGAGTAAGCCAATAATAATTTGAATACTAAAAAAATTTATAAAATTAAATTTACATAGTTATAGAGTGCCCTTTTATCTTGTTTTCAGATTATCTGTGATAATAACAAAACTTGCCAGGATCTAACAAATGTACATATATTTCTCACAATATTAGTAATTAGCATTTGTTACTGTCTAGTTAAATGATACTTGAGCACAAATGATATTAGAAAATACATATGAGTAAGTGTGTTTAGCATATTACATAAAAACAATACAATGATCATATCACCAGACATGCTGAGTTTATAAAAAAGGCAATCAGAAAAAAAAAAATACTCTTAAGTAAGAGCATATCATATTCAGCCTTCATATTCTTGAATAAAGCAGAAAAATATTCAATTAAGTTTTATCATGCTTTGTCTGAAACACTTTTCAATTCTGAGGAAGCTATTGTACACTTATACATAATATATTGTTCAATGTTTCAATATTTTGAGAGCTATTAATAAGTCATATCGATTAAGCATATAACCAACCTATTCAACACAGAAATTCACTGAAATGAAAACAATAATTCATCAGTAAAACAGTAGCTGCCTAAGTACTGAAATGAACACCTTTAATAGCATTTTGGAATATTTGATCCAATCCCAGAGTCCATTGAGCTGTTTGATCAAGTGCATCACAGTAAAATAAATCTCCAAGGACCAACCAGCCACAAATCACAATTTCTGGTCTATCTTATCAGCAAAAAAAAAATAACACTATACCAGTAAATCCAACAGAGACAAAAATCCAAGAGCCGTGAGGTCTCAAATACACCGAAGTCCCACTGTAGTCTCCATAATCTAACAAGGGGAAAACCCGACAAAGCACCACGACCGGCCCACAAAGGCATTCATCGCAAAGAATCAGAACCACTACACACGGCTGAGATGCTGAGAGATACGCTAGACGGACACAAGAATTTCCAACCACTACACACGGCTGACTGGAGATCGTACAATCAGTTGATGGACATGGAATTTCTACTCACCGCATGAGAAAACTATGTCTGTGTTTACACACCCAGAGAAGAAAATCAGAAGGCCCACCTATTGGCTAACCGGGCGCGAATCAAACAATTCGCCTACTCTGGATGCACATATCCAATCTTCCAAGACATAGGGTAATTAGGGGTTACTTTAGCTTAAGCTAGCATGTCGATTCCTTGTTGATTTTACTTCTCTGTTTTCAACTATGAATCAATGTAATAGCTCAACTTGTAAACCCTTGAGATATAAATGAATTGCCCACGGGCTTTTAACCAAAAAAAAAAAAAGAACCACTGTTGTCGCCAAAACCCTAGTTCTAAAATGGAACCCAAAAAATGCATCAATTGCAAGAAAGAAGACCTGTTTCGAGTTACATAAAGGGGATCTGGACGTTGTGTGTATGTGTGTGTGTGGATAGAGAGAAACACAAAATAAAAACATAAAATTGACTACACCCAAGAAATATGAATTGAGGTGCTACATACCAGTTCAAATGTTAATGAAATCCGAATAGATCGACCCTTGTGCTTGCCTCTCCATCTTGTTCCTCCCATCAATACTTCATTCTTCCAAATTCTTCCAAAACTGTATTTTTTAAATAAATTAAAAAATTATATCATTCCTAGACTACAATTAAACATAAATTTAATGAAATTATCGAAAAAACAAACTGTAGCAGAGGTCCCAGAACAAAGATACCAATTTGAAGGATAGTAGTGTTCATAAGATTTGAAGGACAGTAGTGTCCCATAGACAACAATTCACAGGACCACAATTGACCACTAATACCTGAGTTCAAAATAACAGAAAAAAAACAGATGCTGAAAGCTGAAAGCAAAGAAAAACTAAATTTATTCGGGCAAAATTACTTAGTAACTTGAAGAGCTTCTTAATATGTTGAATGAGCTGATTAGCTGTCAATGCTCCCTCCTCTTAATATATTATAAGAAACAAATACGAGCAAAATTAAGTAATTGTTGCATTTATCAATGTATTCAATTCCAATTTTTATTTTTTGTCTTTCCTTTGGGATCGATTAGCATTTCAATTTTTGTTTCATCAAAAGTAGCAGTAAGCCTAATATCAAATCGCAGCCATAAATATAATAATATATAAGAAAAAAAGGGATTAACTTACTTGATCTTTTGGAGGCAGCACAGTAAATAATTTGTTTTCACCGCACGATTACTTAGCATGACAGGGCAATGAAAGTTGGGAAACAACCACCAAGCATATCGCGTGTTATTGGATCATTTTCCCCATTCACCTCCGCTCCTTTCCATATCCGCTAATCGGACCAAATCACATATTGCGGTGTGTCGTAGATTGAGTTGAACGGATCTGACCTAGGTAGAAGGGGCGAAAGAAGAGAGGCGGTGAGGCCTAAAGGAGCAGAGGCGGAGAGGAGAGACGTCGTCGTGATGGTCGCCGCAGCAATTGGCTTGAAAAGGAAGACAGTGAGAGAGAGAGCTCTCTTGAAGAGATACTGTGAGAGAGAGAGTGTCTTAGAAAGTGGGAGAGAGTACTTCGGGAAGACGTGGGGAATGAGAAAAGAAAAGGCAGAGAGAGAGTCGGTCTGGGAAAGGAAACAAAATGCATTGGGAGAGAGCACGCGTGGTAATGGTAAATGGTCTAATGGAGTTGGGAACGCACGCTATCAGAGAAATTTTTTGAAAAAGATGTGGCAGAAATCAATGACTGAATGTACGTGTTGTATTGAAATGGGTAGGGTATTAATTAATTTTATGCTTCTACGCGTAATATTACATGAAAACAGATACATACAATCAGACAGTGATTAATGGCTGACATTAATTGAACGGGAGGCTGAGATTTTCTCTGGGAAGATAGTGTCCTCGTCCCTCTAAAATTTTAGGTGGTTTTCTTAGGAGTACTGATAGTACGGAATATTGGAAACTAGCTTTTAGTATAGTGAAAAAGGCAATGTTCTCCGTATGAGAGATTGCAGATTTAAAATTTGAAAGGGACAACTCTTTGTGGATATTAAATAATTAGATGGTTTGACCTCCAATATTTATTAAAAAAAAGTATGGGATATTTGGTTCTACAATGTGTGGTTGGAAAACAAGGATCTATTTGTTAAGAAAGTGTAGAATATTCCGTGTCCGCTATGAATTCAGATTGGATCCAATAATTCACAAACAAGTTATGATTCCTATCTACTCGGAACTAAAATACTAGATCTAAAATGTCTACTATTAGATATAGTAGCCAGATCTAAACCTAATCATTGATCAAAATTATAATCCGGAAGTCATATATGAGATCCGAAACTAATATCGATACGAAGTCGGCGATCTTAAATATTGTGCTTCAAACTTGAACGATTCAGAAGTCCGTATCAATTCAAGCTTAATGATAAAAATTCTTTTTTTTTTTTTAAATATGTGTTAGGGGCAGTGTTGTTAAATGCGGCCGCATGGACCGCATATGCCGCCGCATATGCGTTTGCAGTCGAAAACCGCATGAAAATTTTCATGCAGTCTCAGATATGCGGTTTTGCATATGCGGCCGCATATTGGGCCGCATATTTCCGCATATTTCCGCATATTTCCGCATATTGGTCTGCATATGTGCGATTGAGCTGCATATGTCCGCATATTGGTCCGTATATGTGCGAATTTATTGTTTGAATGATTTTAATGGGAATATATTGCATGTTTTGAGTGGAAATAAATTAATATATAGTTTAAAATCCGCATATATAAGTCCGCATGAAATTCCGCATATGCGGCCGCATACCGCATATGTGGTATGCAGTGGCCTTCCGCATGCATGAACAAAACCGCATTTTACAACATTGGTTAGGGGTCAAGTCACCCAACACATTTTAAACTCTTATATATTAATATAGAGAATTTCCCCACTTTGTGGATTTTGAACACATGACCTCTCACATGAGAACCATGTGTTTTTGTCACTAGACCAAAGACAAATTCTCAAATGATAAAAATTCTTAATGCCATAATGGGTCTTTCAACTTTAACAAACCGAATTAAATGCAGAGAGCCAGAGAGTATAATGGCATTTTCATAAAACAACATTCCATTTAGGCCATGAAATCCCATTACCTGGTCTTATTCCTATCACTGATCCGCATCTGCTGCGATTCTTCGCTCATGAACAGTGTCCTGCGATTCCTGCTTTTTCAAATCCAACTGTTGAATTGTTTTGAGATTTGTGCAAGGAAAAATCAGCTGCTTTGAGATAAGTGCAAGGAATTATTGGACGGTCAGATTTGAAAAAGCAGGAATTTTAGAGTTACTGTTTATCTTTTTTGGATCGCAGCAGATTTGAGTCCATCACTGAGGGACCAATAAGTACAATACTGATTCAAGGTTAGGACTTAGGAGTTCCAGCGGACAATAATTAAAAATTATCCCTACATTTAGGTGCTAGTATTATTTTTACCTTAAATCAAACCAAATGCGTAAAAACCCATGTGCGGCTCACATGGGAGTCAAGATTTTGACAGAGTAGTTTTCAAATCATGCAGCGCACTGACTATATAACTTGTGTACTGCATGAATAAAAAACTGCTCTGTCAAACTGTTACCCCTCACATGATCAAAACCAAAACTCTTCCCTTTTTATAATAATTGAGGAAATAAATCTCTTCTCCTTCTTCACCGCAGTACATTATCTTCTCTATATCTGTCAAAATTATTTGACACCAAAAAGTAACAGTCATGCCAATTGCCAAGTAAGAGTAAACATTTCAGAGCAACAACCCATTCATTGGTACATCATGAAATGTCAATAGAGAGAGAGAGAGAGAGATAAATAGAGAGGGAGAGAAAGGGAACGATGACTTGGTGCTAACAGACCAATTCCTCCCCCCCTTCTCTCTCTCTCTGATTGACTTCAATTCCGGTCCCTCTTCACTTCCCATTTCCCATTGCCTCCTGCTCTTACACAACAAGAGTGCCTCTTTTGGCGCCTTAAATCGCAACCCCACAATGCATGGTATCATAAATGCCAGATTTCAATTTTCAAAGAAAACAGAGCACTCTGTTCTGTGTAATAAATCAAACTGATCCAGACTTATCTCTCTATAAATGCAGAGGAAATCTCCAAATTTCGATCAATATGGGTGGGACGGGTTTACCAAATGGCGGCTTCATACGAAGGATTACTTCAATCGATACAGATAGCCAATGCATGGTACATGGTCAGATCGTTCATACTGGTACCGATCGTCAACCTCGCAGTTGTGTTGTGCCTCATTATGTCTTTTATGGTGTTATTTGAGAAAACCACCATGGGCCTGATAAGCTTGTATGCTAAGGTATTTCGTCGGAGGCCATATCGGGTTTACAAGTGTGACCCGATAGTGCCTGATGAGGAATCCGGATCCGCTGCTTTTCCCATGGTGCTTGTTCAAATTCCCATGTACAATGAGAAAGAGGTACACCAATTTTTTTTTTTTTTTTTAATTTCTCCTTCTTTCAGGTTTAGATCGTGATTTCTCATTGGTCAAAATGAGCAATGCTATGAGCACCAGTAAGAACTATATATACTGGTTTCCACATAGATAATGGGCCTGACACTTAGTCTAAATTAAGTAGCTTATTTTGTATTTTAATTGATAGGAATTAGTTGTATTTGTCATAATGTCAAGGTATGTAAGAAGTAATTTGAAGTGATGATATTGATAGGTGTACCGACTATCGATTGGAGCAGCATGTAATCTGGAGTGGCCTAGTGACCGGATTCTAATCCAGGTGCTTGATGATTCTACTGATCCCATTGTTAAGGTGAGATGCATTCACTACTTTTCTTTTATTCGATTGTAGAATAAAAAAAACAAGATAATAAATCAAGCAATAGTCAGAAGTGGTAACATAAATTATTATATTCTCTTGTCCGAAATTTGACATTTCTGGAGAAATCAAATCTGCTGCGATCCCTTCACATATGAAAAGTACCCAAATTTTTTTTCTTTTTTCAAATCCAACTGTTGAATCGTTTTGAGATTTATGCACAGAAAAATTAGCTTTTTTGAGATACGTGCACGGAAAATATTGGATGGTTGGATTTGAAAAAACAGATATTTTAGAGTAATGTTCACATGTGAAGAATCGCGGAGAGGCAGGTAAGGTTATAGAAAAAAATTCCAACACAACAAATTAAAATTGTTTATATAAAACTCACAATTTTGCTTGGACCATATAAAGCAGGAGTGTTTTTTACCATTTTAAGAAAATATTTGTTGGGATACTACTGAGTACAAACTAATTAGGTTTAGTTGTAAACTGCATTTCATCAAGACTGGATTTTGTTCTTTTCTCGTGATAATGAATTTTTCTGGAGTTAATAGATTTGATTAAATCATCCTGCCAGCTAAATTCTTTATATGGATGCTTGAATTTTCCACAAATTTTGTTAAATGGATACTCTTTTGGCACCAAAAAGATTTTTTTGTTTACTGAAATTAAATTCGTTTAGACGATTTTGTCCCTATTAATTAATTATTGAGAAATAAAAAAGAAACAAATTTAGAGTTGACAAGTACATTTACATCATACATATTATCTTTCTTATAAATAACCCACATAGCTAGAAGTATCAATAGATTTGACAAAAATTATAAAATTTATGACTCGTGATGTTTTGGATCGGATGCTGAATAAAACGATCTTCATCCGATAAAATTTGTTCAATAGTTTGGCAATATTTTTTAAAAAAATTAAAATATCAAAATATAATTTAATTTGATGAATTTAACAACATTAGTGGATATTATATAGGATAATAAAAACTCTTAACTTACGACTAATTAGTTTGACCTTTATAATAATTATTTACAAAAAATTACGAACTTAGTGCAGTAGTGGTACGAATTCTCGTCTCTATTTCAATAAAATACATTTTAATTTTTAAAAATAGTATATGAAAGATGACTATATATTAAAACATTATGTTTTCCACTTATTTTTATGGTATTGTGCAGATATAAACCCCAAGCAAAAGCAACAATCTCGTTAAAAAGTCTATTGTCTTTTGTGTGGAATATTTAATTGGATTATAAATAGTACCCCCAAGTCCTCACCACAAATATTTTCTTTTATCACTATATTTTGGAAATGTATATTATGAAATAATCAAATGTTAATTATATAATAACTTAGTGTGTATTTTACGACAGATTTAGACAACAAGTGCGGAAGTTCAAAATAACAATTATTTATTGGATCCAGATAACTGTCCCCGCACTCTCATCCCCCCTCTATCCCCGCACTAAAAGACAAAAAAGTCCGCACTAAAAGACAAAAAGTCTGGTTCTGCGTAGTATTTAACATTTATCTATAGTGTATTTACAGTGCATCGAACAAGTATTTAACTCTATTTATTGGAGTATTAACTGTCTGTCCAACAGCGAAACAATATCTATCCCCACAAAAAATTAACATATTTGTCACCGCATCCCCGCACTAAAAGACAAAAAAAAAGGTTCCGACATTTGATGGTTTAAATTTCCTGCAGTATTTAACTTGAATCTTTAGTGTATTAATAGTGCATCGAAGAAGTATTTAACTCTATTCATTGGAGTATTTAACCGTCCGCGTCCAACAGCGACACAATCTTTGTCCGCAAAAAATGACAAAGTAATTTGGTATCGCCCCGCACATCAGTATTTTACTTTAGGAATGTTAGTATTTAACGATATGAACATTAGTATTTATCTTTAAAGTCAAAAGTATTAATCTCTAAAATTATAAATAAGTTGTAGGAATTCTATTTAGCATTCTATATATTAGTATTTAACTTTATACACATCAGTATTTAACTTAAGGAATGCTAGTATTTAACTTTATGAACGTGAGTATTTAACATTATGAAAGTTAGTATTTATCTGATGAAATGACAAAAGAAAAAATATAATATTTATTCAGATTAAGGAAAGAGATCAGTTTTAATTAAGGTAGATAATTAATGTGGGGAATGATGCTAATTATGGTAATTAATTAATATGGAGAAAGTGCATAGATGGAAATGGAATGTGGGAAGGATGTTAATTAAGGTAGTTAATTAATATGTGGAGGGTGTGGGAATAGTGGGGGGATGGAAATAATTATTCTTATTTATTATGCAATTGACAAGCATGCCTTCTAAATAACTAAGTGTGAATTTTGCAAAATCTGATGTACATTTGAAACGGTTTGAAAAAAAATAAGTTTGTAAGTTAAAAATAATTGCTGATATATATTAAAACGTATTTTGACAAATAAAAACGAATTAGATCTAAAATAGATGGTTGTGCATTATTTAATGACCAAATTAAATGTGCATAAAGTCAAAATTCGTGTCAACCGTCACCAATTATGCGAAAAATAAAAGAAATAAGTCATATTAATTATGTAACAACCAAGTGCGCATTACGTACAATATATAATCAAAGAGATGTGCGAAAAAATCAGGGAGAATGTAGGACGTGACCTACCTAATTTAATAATAATTATTAATTTTCATAATATTTAGGGGCCACTTGCCACGTAGAGTGAACGTTTCTCATTGTTAATTTATACTTATTCATAATATCTTAATATTTTTTACCCTAACCTAGCTCCATACATAACGGGCATTTCATTTCACCTTCCGAAAATATAAAACAGATGAATAGAAAAAAAAAAAAAATTTCTTCTAATTTTTAACCATGTCTTTTTATTTCATACTTATATTATATGTCATGTTCATGTCCTGAGTATAGTCAGATCGCATCGAAGCTATTTACCATTTCCAGCTGGATTTGCACATGCTGCTTTCCCCTCTGGTTCAAGTGGACCCACCAATCGATCCTAAAATTAATTAATTAATTAATTAATTAAATAAATAAAAAAAGGTGAACCAACCAATGGGCATTAAATATTTCACGTTTGAAACAGTTCCTATGTTTGTTCCCGATCAATAAAAAAATCCCCAAAATGTGCATGGTTTTGAAGAAACTAGAAAAATATACCGTCGGCGTGGTCGCATACTCGCATCATGGCATGGCATTATGGCATTATGGCAATCATTTGGTGGTATCCTATTTAGACCACAAAAGATCAATGATTGACCAGGTGTGGATTATGTGTGGTCTACCTGTTTTATTTATTTATTTATAATGTTTTCAGGTGAAATCAAGGATTTATTAAACACCCAAATTGACTATGAGAGAGTATATATTAATAAATTTTGTGCGTTATGATTTTCAATTTGCATATTTTTACGCTTTCGAACTGATCCATCAGATTCTTCATTAAAAAAAATTGCAAATTGTCATTTTTTCCATCTTCAAATCCAAAGTCACTAAGACCAAATAATACCAAGTCCAGAAATAACCATTTCCTACATTGGGCCTAAGTCCAATTCAAACAGAGGTAATAGTCTTAACACAATAGCATTAAATGATTGGGCCTGACCCTTTATTTTTTCTGGGCTAAATGATAGATCAAGTTTTGGGCTTTCCTTTATTTGATTCTCATCTTAACCGACTTGCACATGTAAAAAAAAAATCACTAGTTTTTAATCTTGTAGGATCTGGTGAAAACAGAATGCACAATGTGGTTAAACAAGGGGAAGAACATAAGATACGAGACGAGGAGCAACCGGAATGGATACAAAGCTGGTGCTCTTAAAGAAGGGATGAAGCACCCATATGTCAGTGAGTGTGAGTTCATTGCCATGTTTGATGCGGATTTTCAACCTGAACCCGACTATCTTACCAGAACTGTACCATTCCTCTTTCACAACCCCGATATCGCACTTGTTCAGGCTCGATGGTTGTTCGGTGAGTACTAAGTTATTTACACAATTTTGGAGAATTTATTTTTCACTTGCATTTTTGGCAAAATAATTGACACCTGTGCAACCACAGTAAATGCAAATGAGTGCATAATGACAAGGGTACAAGAGATGTCCATGGATTACCACTTTAAGGTTGAACAGGAATCTGGCTCCACATCATGCGCATTCTTTGGATACAATGGTACATCTTAATTCTATTCAAGTTCTTTAGCTACAAAAATGCAAAAAAATTAAGTACCTGGGCATATATGTTAGGTTCCAATTTTTAAATTTGAGATCAATATTGTGTGAAGGTACTGCTGGAGTATGGAGAATAAGCGCAATTAGTGACGCTGGTGGTTGGGCAGATAGAACAACAGTTGAAGACATGGATTTGGCAGTCAGAGCAGGACTTAGGGGTTGGAAGTTTGTATATCTTGGTAACACTAAGGTATAATTTTCCTTAATTTATTATCATTTTTATCAGAGTTGTCATTAAATTTATAAAGCTTTTTCTGAAAAGTTTGGAAGATCATAACACTAGTAGACTCCTCAAACAGTGAGAATCAAGAAAGTATGGAAGATTTCATGACTTCAAATTTCAACAAGAGAAAAATGTCAACATAATCAGGGAGTACCTGTCTTGAATTAACATTTAGATGTTAACTAATTTTCAGGTAAAAAGTGAATTGCCAAGCACCTTCAAAGCATACCGGTACCAACAACATCGCTGGTCTTGCGGCCCCGCAAATCTTTTCCGGAAAATGTTTTGGGATATTGTATTAGCCAAGGTTAGTGTATAATGAACTTCTAATATATATACTCTTATGGACCTTTGATGCAGTAGGACCAGTACTAAATAATGACATCCATTTTTTAAAAACAAATGCAGAAAGTGTCGATGTACAAAAAGTTCTACGTGATTTATCATTTCTTCATCGCACGAAGAATAGTATCTCACCTCGTCACATTCGCCTTCTACTGTGTGGTGATACCGTTTTCAGTATTTTTTGCGGAAATCAGAATACCAATATGGGGCATTGTGTACGTCCCTACAGCGATTACATTGATGAATGCAGTTGGAAAACCAAGGTTCGAAACACTGAACTTTACTGTTTTGCAGAGAAATTTTCCCTTTTGTTATTTCTTCTGACTTAAGTTTACATATCTTGTATTATGTTGTAGGTCCTTTCATTTGATAATTTTCTGGGTCTTATTTGAAAATGTGATGTCCTTGCATCGGTGCAAGGCAGTGTTTATAGGTCTTTTTGAAGCAGGGAGGGTTAATGAATGGATTGTTACTGAGAAATTAGGCGACATGTTAAAGGGAAACCCTAGTATTGGCATTGCCAAGAAGCTCAATTTCAATATCTGGAAAAAGTAATGCACTCTTTCTGTTCTCTCTAGCTACTTTGTCTATTGTTCATCCCCCATTACTTTACTTACCAAAGAGAATATATATATTTTCATTAAACACTTTCTGTTCTCTCTAGGTTTAATGTATTGGAGCTGATGGTTGGATTGTATCTCTTGGTATGTGCATGGTATGACTTCATGCATAACAGTGACTTCTATTTTGTTTATTTCGTCCCTCAATCGATTGCTTTCTTCATTTTGGGTTTCGGATATGTTGGTACAATTATCCCAACTGACAAGTAGAACTGTAGAAGATATTGTTAGCACAAGTACTAAGATGTTGAGATTGTCTCATTGATTCTTTGTAATTTTTTAAATCCATTTTTACCAAAAATTAATGAAAAAAGAGAGAATTGGTAGGTTTATGCACAAAATAGAAGAGCAGGCCAAATTACAAGGTGCTTATTTGGACCTGTGGTGGAATAAAAGAGTTGAATGATACTGAAACGCAAAAACAATGACAGAAAGGGAAGTAGAGAGATAGATACTAATCAGATGCTGCAAGCCAGAGAAGTGATATCTGTCAATCTGTTTTTCTTTGTAGTTAATTTTTAGATAATTTAGGTGAGTCATGGAGATAGCTAGTAATAAATTGCTGGGGGGCCATTCTTGTTTCATTTCTTTCCATGTTGTAATTAGATAGCATTCTTTAATATGTCAGATATTACTTTTATTTTATGTCATATAATGGGTAAACAGGGATTCTGCTTTTATAAATTACTTCATGTACAGTACTGTCCAATAACACAAAAGTTTCTTTGCAATTAGTACTGATTCTAAAGTACCTAACTAGAAAAGGCAAACTCAATTGGAAAATGGAAAAAATATGATAATGGAAGGACGGCACTTGCGACATGGAAGAAACAACAGATCAGAAATCAAGTAAAAATACATAAAAGATAACTAGAAAAATGTGAGTGTATGCCAAGCAAAAATAAACTTTGAAAAATGTGAATTTTCTTAAAATATAAACTGATTAGACAGAATAAATAAAATGTGCAACAAAAAAAATTAATTGATTGCCTAAGTCAATTAAATTTTCGATTAATTACTTTTGAAAAAAAGTGGCAAGGCTAGGGGTGTCAACGGGCACGATACGGGTCAGCTGGAGGCATTTTCATACCTGTACCCGTTATGTGAAAAAGAAAAAATCTTTACCCATACTCATCTTTTCGAATACTGTACAGGTCGGGTAAATGGATAAAAAAATACCATTGACATTTCGATTTATGCTTTTGATAAAATATTTTTTAAAACAAGAAAAAATAATAATGAATACAACTAATTTGTATTATGAAAATTTATAAAATACAAAATTTTATTGATATTTGTAGAAATATATATATGACATAAAAGTAAAATGATGGCACTTTGAAATGTGCTTGGAGACCATATTACTTTTAGATACAATATGGAGAATTGTGGAGATCATGATACATATGGAGAAATATGGAAATTATTATACAATATGGAGAAATGTGGAGACTAGGGCTGTCAAAAAAGCTCGTAGCTCGTGGCTCGTTCATGTCTCACGTCTGGCTCAATCGGTAACAGCTCGTTCGATAGTGGACCGAGCTGTTAACGAGCTGGCTCGTTAACAGCTCGGGCCAAAATTAACGAGCTGAGCTAAGGCCTTAGCTCGCTCGCCAGCTCACGAGCTAGCTCGGCTAGGCATCAATTTGTGAATTTGTATGAATTTGTGTGTATTTTATACTATCAAGCTTGGTCCAACTCGGCTCAGATCGGTCCAAAAAGGTTTGTAAAATTTATTTTCTTCTTAAAACAAGGTCCAACCAAACCTAGTGAGCCAGCTCGTGGCTCGTGAGCTGGCTCGTCACGAGTTTGAGCTGAGATTTTAGCTCGCGAGCTGTTAACGAACTGGCTCACTAACAGCTCGGTCCGAGTCAGCTCATTTACAGCCCTAGTGGAGACCACACTCAACATGATATCTATATTGAAATGTACTTGGAGACCAAATTTTACATTTTTAGAAAAAAAAAATTACTATTTATTAAGCCACTTTGAAAATCGCTTATCCAGAAATTTTTACTGTTTTTACTATTCACAGTAGATCAACGATTTGCAAAGTGTCTTGATAAACAGTAAAAAATATCCAAAAAATGTAAAATTTGGTCTCCAAGCACATTTCAATATGGAGAATATGCTGAGCGGTTTGGATCGGCTATTTAAAGTTTGAAAATGAAGATATAGCGTAGAGTACAAACGTGTTTTACTCGTCTCACCCTAGTCAACCTCTCTCTCTCTCTCTCTCTATATATATATATATAGTAAGGCTATTGTGCATTACGAATTAAAGAGGGTGTTTTAATTCGAGCTCATATTGCTATTTCCAAAGTTCAAATAGCTGATTCGAACCGCTCAACATGTTCTCCATATTGAAATGTGCTTGGAGACCAAATTTTACATTTTTTGGAATTTTTTTACTATTTATTAAGCCACTTTGAAAACTGCTGATTCAACGGTTTCACTGTTTGGTTGAGTCACCGTTGGATCAGTGATTTTCAAAGTGGCTTAATAAATAGTAAAAAAATTCCAAAAAATGTAAAATTTGGTTTCCAAGCACATTTCAATATAGAGAACATGTTGAGCGGTTCGGATCGGTTATTTGAACTTTGAAAATAGTGATATGAGCGCGAATTAAAACACCTCCTTTAATTCGCAATGCACAATAGCCTTACTATATATATATATAGATATATATATATATATATATATATATATATATATATATATATATATATATATATATATATATATAGTTTTATTTTTTAAAATTATCTTATACAAAAGCGGATAAGATAATGGAAAAAAATCATTACCTGTATCTGATGAATTAATGAAAAACTATTTTACTGTTAGACAGGTAAAAGGTTGTCATTGACACCACTAGGCAAGGCCGCCGATTTCTAATTGCATTGGCACCACATAAAGTGTTTGGATAATTTTTTAAGTTAATGATCAGTGAGGACACGTTTTCATATTGAGCAAACAAACAAGATAATAAAAATGAGTTTCAAGTCAAAATTCTGGCTTATATTACAATTGGAAAATTACTAAGATAATTTTCAAGTAAAAAAAAATAATATCCAAACATGGTGCAACTGATGCTATGAATATTATGACTACATTTTTGTATATCATCCGAATATAGTAAACAAAAAAAATAAATAAATAAAGAAGCCGCTATTCCTCCAATAGCTGAGTGGAGCACACAATACAATTATTAGAGAGCACCTACTACAGCTCTTGACGTCGTGTTTTAGTTTTCTTTTACTTGATTGTATCATTTTCTTTTCCGAACCATATCCACCAAAATATTACTTTGACTTTAACCCAATTTGCTGAAAATGGAGTTCTGAGGACCACCACTTTAAATACCATTCTGTATACCTTCTCAAGAATTCTTTTAGTAGAATGACTGAAATTAATTCAATAAATATACACGACAACTAATTGCTAACGGGTAAAAATATTCATGTTAATTTTTTTTAGTTGTAAATTAATATTGTCTTTTTAAGTCACCAATAATAAGAGTATTTCAACTAATTTGTTGTGTGAAAAAAGTAGTTGAAGATAAATGGTGTCCTTCATTGTCAAACTTATTAATCACAAATAATAACTTATTATTTTAAAATCTAGTTCATACACATAATGTACATGAAAAATAATAAAATGTGTTGGATGTTTCACCGTGCATTAAATCAAGTGAAATTTTCAAGAATCCATATTTAACCGCATTCAATAGAAATATATATATATATAAAGAGAGAGAGAGAGATGGACTTGGCTAAACCATGGTGTAAAATGCGTTTGTACTCCACGTCATATCTTCATTTCTAAAGTTCAAATAGTCGATCCGCACCGCTCCAAATGTTTTCCATATTGAAATGCACTTGGAGACCAAATTTTATATTTTTTTGAATTTTTTTACTATTTATTAAGCCACTTTGAAATCGTTGATCCACTATGAACAGTAAAAATTTCGGGGCCATCAGATCAGCGATTTTCAAAGTGGCTTAATAAATAGTAAAAAAATTCTAAAAAATGTAAGATTTGGTCTCCAAGCATATTTCAATATGGAAAATATTTTGAGCTGTTCGGGTCGGCTATTTGAATTTTCAAAATAGAGATATTGTGCCATGGCTCACCAAACACATTTACATCATGGCTTAGCCAAGTCCATATATATATATATATATATATATATATATATATATATTTTTTTTTTTTGACAAAAGACAAAGACTACCCATTCCATTAACAGAAAATAATATGATATTTAGGTTATATGGAAATTGATAATCAATCTAAGAAGAAAAATAAAATGTCTATATTTTTTTATATCGTTTACTTTTGTTTTTTACGTATAATTTGAAAAAACATTGGGAGGATTGTCCCACTGGCCACTAACCAATGTATTTATGTATTTAAATTTTTCTGTCTTTTCACTAACAATTAATCTAGAAAATGGAAGTTCAAATCTCAAATTACACTCAGGTATTGAGACAGTGACAAAGAGGAATAATTAGCTAATTCTTGCATATTTTTCTTTTTTCTTTTATAAATTGTTTCCCATCCTTAAGTAATTTACCTTACCATATCTGAGAAACTATATTTCCTTCTACATAACTAATATGAAACAAAAAATTAATCTAAATTTAGTAAAAAGTAAAAACAAATCAAATAAGGTAAAATCAAAATTGCAGAAGGACTTTAGGATGAAATTCTAGATTGAGTTAGGCCGACTACAATTTAACTTTTCAAATTGACTAAATTCCCCAACTTTTGTAAAAGTAAAAACAAATTTCAACCATCCATTACTAGCTAGAACTGTGCTTATTAAATTAATGAATCAATTCAGCTCTCTGTTTATACACTGTTTCATATAAATTTAGACCGTACGTACATTTCATATCAAATTATATGAGATGTAAACTGAAATTATTGGATTCTGATATGGTTGAGGTATTAACTGTACATTTCAGATTAATTTTGTTTTTTCGGTTAAAAATCGACCGTCCAAACTCGCTCACAATATCAATTCATTGAATCTGGCAGAATGACGATGGAAGTGGTGGTCTTCATCTTAGCTATATGGAGAAAGATATGAGATCAGACTCAACTGAACCGTACTTGTTGCAAAATAGCAAAATTGCTAATGGTGGAAATAATTAGGTAGATGTTTCCTATCCTTTTGACTTTTTGAGTGAGCGATATTGATCAAATATAAAAGGTCCTCCTTTATTTGGTTTGTGTATAAATTGATTGAGGTATGGCAAGTACAACAAAAGGAAATTGTGAGTTTGGAGAAATGAAGAGAACCTCCTCCCTCCACCTAGTAGTGATTGCATTGTCTTTGTCTCTCCTCCTAGTTATCTCCAATGCTGTTCCATCTTCAAGTAATAACCAACATATCAAGCTCCCTCCAAAAATCTAAACAGTTTCATTTGTTTCCCCTCTGTTTATGCACTAACATAAGTGTATGAATCTAATTTCATATAACAGGGTCCAAAGGGCTACTCCAAGAAAAAGGAATTTCATCCATCTCTGACACTCCAAAGGTATATATATTAATTACCACCTGAAGCATACTAAAACTGGTAGATTGTTATGAAAGAAATTCACCCAAGAAATTATTTTGCATTTTGCATCATACGCTTCTACTGAAAAGTGATTGTAGTCATTACAAGAAACCTGAAACCAAGTGATTTGTTCATTCCATTTTATAAGCAACCTCTTTGGAAGTCTTCAGTTGGCCACGGTTCATGCTTGCAGAAACATTTTTCTTAACATCACTAAAATCAATTTCAGAAAAGTTTACTTGAATCACAGATTACATTATGTCTTGAGTTTTCATAATTGGAAGCCACCTAGTAAAAAGAAATTAGCTTTGTTTATGTAAATGCAGGCAATAATAGATGATACTTCAATAGAGGAACTGGTAACTAAAGGAAGGATGGATATAGAGATAAATGACTATCCACCATCCGGAGCCAATAATCGGCACAAGCCACCGGGAAATTTTTAATTTCTGACCAAGGGGATATATAATTTTTTATTTGAGTTATATGTTTGACATATGGGCAGTAAAGGAATTAATTAACTACAGAGAATGATGATTGATGACTGTGAAAATTATATAAGATTGACCTCAATAAAAGTGGATATTTTTCCGCTGTCTATCCTAGGTTTTCAAGAGAAACTCGGCGATATATCCTGGTCAAAAATGTTAGCAACCAGTGCCGCTACATGTAATTAGGAAACAAGAATTTGAATCAGGCATATCTTAACTTGTTCTCAGAAAGCTAAAGATAGACCGAAGAAAGTTTCCATCAGGCTACTCATTAGTTGCTGTCGGATCTCTATTGTGCTTGATGCATTAAACAAATGTATTATGTTATAGGGTATAAAGGTAACCCGTTCATGTATAATGAGCTGAATTGTGTACTGAGTATGGTTAGGATATCTATTAGACACATTCATCCACTGTATTTGTCACTGGGAAACATAAGAATAATTGTGGAAATTATAACTATTCACATAATACAGAAGAGCAGTTTGTAGAAGCTTCAAAGTCTCATTATTCAGCCCATACCATATGTTGTTGTGGGCCTATAAAAGAGCATGCATCACCAATCATTTGAGCCCAACAATAGGCCCAAAAAAGTCAATAATAAATTTGAGCATAAAGGGGTCTTTTATACCCCAAAAAGACAATCAATTCGAATGTTTCTTCAGACTTATATTCGTCAAGTTCACTAAATATGTCTATGAAATTTATATGTTAGTTCTATAAGAGTAAGATGCTTTGTGTCCTTTCTTCCTAGTATTGCTTGTATTCATTCAGAAAATATCTTAGTCATATTATCCTTGAACTCTTTGCTTGTCGTTGATTTTTTTTCAGATTTTTGAATATTTTGATTTTGTGTCATTTCATTTGTTATACCCCGTTTAATTGAGGACAAAATAATACCCCATAATTTTAATAATCTTTTAAAAATTCACTTTGTGACCCTTTAATAATATTTTGCATTTCATTCCTAAGTTCATCAAGTTGCTGTGTGAACTCAATTCTAAAATTTATTAGATTAACTTCAAATAATGAATTTAAACCGTTATGTTAGTGCACACAGTAGACTAATAAAATTTATACTTGTTTCTCACTGAGTCAGATTACAAGCGTATAATCCTATCGAGTAGTATATCGAGTGTCGATCCATAGAGAATATCTACAGTCTTGAATGATTAAATCATAATCTTTCAAAAGACTAGACAAAATCTGAAAATCCGAGGTTGAGATTTGGTCAATGATCAAAAGTAATTAGCGAAAACCAAAACTAAGCAAATAGATAATGGTGTGAATTCCTAGAGTTTTGGTATACCGTTGTTACTTCTATCCGTTTTGATTGTTATATCCCATTTGATGTAGGTTTTCAGTTATTGTAAGAGGGTTTCTAATCCGTACTTAGTGGCTGCCGCTATACCGAGACTTTCCCCGTGGGACTTGGCTCGATTGATCCAAGGAGATTTGTGTTAGTTTGTAATAATCTAGAAGTCAATAACACGATAAATTATCATAAAGCTTTGTTCATGAATTGAGTGATTAATAAACTGTCATTTTGTTCCTTGAGTATTATTGAATTTATAAATCATTTCGAGTTCATGACTTGAAATTGTAGAGCTTCATAATATAGATGATAAATACTCTTAAAGGTCTCTAACTGAGGTAATTAGCAGGAACACTAATTTACCGTTACAAGGTTAGTATGTGGATTAAAAGATGGTTAAGTTTTACAGACCATTGACATGAGATGTCATTTTAATCACATAGATACATGTTCTAGGAACATGGTATTAGACAGACCCCGAATGAAACATTAAATGGAATTGTGTACGTGTCATTAATGTTTTCATTCAGTGTTAAGTTCTAAAGTATGAGGTATTCATCTTTCCTACTAAGAGATGTGTATGTGTGTTTGTTACCTAACGCTGTCGGTAAAACGCAGTCATAACGGTAGCTTTTCGGTATACATAACTTAGCTGAGGTAGTGATGGTTTACCAAAAGTACTATTGTCCCTCGTATCTCTATACGAGTTATGGTATCACTGGGTCCCTTGATAGAGTAAGATTATCTGCTAGCAGTATAATTACAAGAGTAATTATATTTGATAATCTCCTCAAGATGAAGAAAAGATTAAGTTTGCAAGGATGACACACACCTACCTTGAAACTAATCTGATACTGTGAGACATAAGAATTAACACGAATAAAATAGTTTTACTGGATCGTGGTATTGTATAGTACAACATCATCTGTGTAATTGGATGGTCATAGTGTAGATGTCAGATGCCTTCTATGATTATAGAAGTTAAAATGGTTTTAATTCTATTTACCAACATAACACAGATCCTATTGGGTCACACCGTAAATGAGACTTATCAGAGAATCTTATAATTAATTATATATAGTTATAATTAATAATAAGATATTTATATTAATTATAAAAGGTATAATTAATATAAATGTCATAAAGATGACAAGCTTAAACATATTCAATTTATAAGCGTGTACGACACGTTATGTAAAAGCTATCGCAACAACAGTCGCAAGAAGTTATAACTGATCAGATCGATTATAAAGTGGATTACAAATATTAATTATGAATTAATATTTTGGGCTCAAAGCCCATTTGAATTTTGGGCCTAAGTTAAAAATAGATTTTAATTAGAAAGCCCAAAAGTCAAAGCCCAAACCCCAAAGTCAAAGCCCAAAAGTCAAAGCCCAAACTAATCAATTGATTAATGGGCTCGATGGCATTTTGGTAAATACCATGTTGCCCTAGGGGCATATTGGTCATTTAGACCATTTCAAAAGTCTATAAATAGAGGGGTAGGGATAGAGAAAAATCCATTCCAAAAATCCGATCGAAGTCTGATCGATCTGAAAGTCAGTCTTTCAGAACTTTCGGTTTTTCTCTCCCAAATAGTGTTGGGCTAGAAAAGAAAGATATACGTAATCCACGTATAATCTTACGAGTTGTGAATAGTGTTTTTACGGGTGTCGTGAATAGTGTTTTCGCGAAGTTTCGTGAATCTGATTTTGCGAGAGACGCAGTCAGTTTTTACGATCTTCGTGAATAGTGTTTTCACGCCTCTCGTGAATAGTGCTTTTACGGTTGTCGTGAATAGTGTTTACGAGATTCGAAAATAATATATTTGCGAAAGTCGCGGTATTTTATTTTGTCCTTTTCTCGGTGAATAGTGTTTTTGCGAATCCCGCTGGTCAGTATTACTGGCAGTAGAAAGCCAGCGCTCTGGTGGTTCCTGGTGGACGACCGATAGAGGTATCAGACGTCTGATACTCCGAGGCAAGACGTTCCTCAGATTCGATCTTCTCGGTCTGCTGCAATCCAATTGGAATTTGGATCAAGGTATAAATATGTTATATTAATCTATTTAATTTGTAAGTAGATTAAAGTTTTAGAAATCAATTATGGAGTAGATCTGTAAAAGGATTAAATCGGGTTTTGATGCCAAAGAATACTAAAGGCGGATCGCCTTGGAAAGTATTCTGACATATCTCGTTTAATCCTTGGCTTAATATAGAAGTAAAATTTTTGTTTTACGTTCTTTCCGCATATTAAGCTAATCAACGGTTTGGACCGTCCGTAACCCAACAATTTGTGATTAATCCAAAGTCACAACCTTCACTTGATCAGGTCCCTTGATTAATCTTATAGGGTATCCCTAAGGTAAGGTAAGGCAAGACAATGCAACATTCGTCTGCAAATACCAAGACTTCTGTGTCTACTTCTGTTGTTACAATCTAATGCTTTCCCCGCTAAAGGCTCCACCAAAGATCTAATATTTTTATTCTTTCATACCTTGATCAGACTAGCCTAATGGTGACTAACTTCCGTGTGTGGCCATCACAAAACGATCTAGACTAGTAAAACAAAATTAAGAAATATCGAATATAAAGTGCAAAAATAATCAAACAACAATGACTAAACTAAGATCAAACGAATATATACAAAGTTAGGCAATAGTAACCTGTTTCTCATAATAATTAAGTGTAAATGTGAGAAAATAAGGAAAAAGCCTATTGTTATATATATTAAAGGAGGAATCAAGTTACAACAACGGTTTTTTTTTATTTTCAAAGTCAAAACCGTCGATCCAAACAGTTCAACATAATTATCTAAATTAAATGTGCTTCCAGATCAAATTTTACATTTTTTTACTATTTATTAAGTATTTTACAAAAACTAGTCAAATTCAGACCATTGAATTTTGTACCCGTCTTAATAACTAATAAAAAAATTCAAAAAAAATATAAAATTTGATCTAGAAACACATTTTATTTAGATAATCATGTTGAACGGTTTGGATCGACGATTTGGACTTTGAAAATGAAAAAAACTATTGTTGTAACTTGATCCCTCTTCTATATAATATTATAACATAAATAATCTTAAAATATTTTTGGTAAATTTTTCTTTATCTCATAAATCATAATGATATATTAAATTTAAATTTTAAACTTCACAAATACATCACCTACTCGAATTTTGGAATTAATATTACTATGTTTATAATCTTGAGTCTTTAGGAAAAAAAAATGTATAAACTTTATGTTAATTAATTTTCACTGTATGCAAATAAAGTTGTAGCATGTAGACTTCTTTAAGTTCCAAATTTTTCACTGAATATATTCTCTAAATTAATGCTGTCACGGATTTGTTAAACGTGTCCTAGCATGCATGTTTTCTTCATGTCAATTGTCAACTATTTGACAGACTTGTGTACGTTACTTAGTTGTACCCAGCTAATAACCATACAAAAATTATCCACAGAAAAATATTGAAGACCCAATAGGAGCTTGTGTACGTGTCTCAATGAGTGGATAGCGTAAGGCTCCGCATGCTATTTCTTTTAACAATCAGCAGCTTCAGGAAAAAAAAAAAAAGGGCAGAGAGAGCAGAGAGGAGAGAAGTGAACGGGATCAAGCGCTGTCACCCAATGCCATGGTTTTAAACTCAATGTTCCCAGAACTACTTGAGACTATCAGGTAATTGTGACCCAACTCACATTTTCTCCATTGAATCAGTTCATGTTGCAATGACCTTTCATCAGACCACAAATTTTAGCCTCAAAACCACAATTACCCCTAAACAAGCCTCAGAACACAAACCTTATACCGAATACATATCGTGCATTCAGTCGCCGCGGCAAGTCAAATCAATTGAAGAATTCAAAAGGTTACATGCGCAGTACATCAAACTAGGTTTGGATTGCATTGAGCACAATGTGAGAGAGCTTTTATTAGCTTGCACATTGTCCAATTGGGGCTGCATGGAGTATGCCGAATCAATCTTTCTCTCTCTAGAAGAACCCAAAACATTTGATTTTAACATTTTGATGAGAGGTCATGTTAATAAGGAAGAATCAAAGAGAGCACTTTTCTTGTACAAAGAAATGTGGGAAAGAGATCTAAAGCCAGATAATTTTACATTTCCATTTGTTATAAAGGCGTGCGTGCAATTATTGGCTTTCAAAGGAGGGAAAGAGATACATGGTCAAGCAATCAAGCTTGGGTTCGGGTCGGATCCATTTGTTCAAAATGGTTTCATCAACTTGTATGGCAAGTGTGGTGAGATTGAGCTAGCTTGCGTGGTTTTCGACAAATTGGGCTTGAACAAGACTATGACTTCTTGGGGTTCCATTATTGTGGTACATTGTAGAGCGGGTTTATGGACCGAGTGTTTGGAATTTGTTGCATCCATGACAAATCATGGTCTACGGGTTGATGAAACCTCGTTGATTGGTGCTGTATCCTCTTGTGCGCATCTTGGTGCACTTGATCTGGGAAGAAGTATCCATTGTTATATGGTGAGAAATACTAAATCTGTCGATTTAGTCATGCAAACTTCTCTGATTGACATGTATGCGAAAAGCGGTTGTATAGATAAGGCAATTCAAATATTTGAATCCATGAAAGAGAAAAATATGCATACCTATAGTGCAACTATATCTGGTCTCGCATTGCATGGAAATGGGAAAAGAGCTTTGGAAATTTTCTCTAGGATGATTAATGAAGGAATTAAACCAAATGAGGCTATTTATGTAGGTGTTTTGAGTGCGTGTAGCCGTGCCGGTTTACTAGAAGAGGGATTCAAATGTTTCGATCAAATGAGATTTGAGCAACAAATTGTACCCAATTCACAACATTACGGGTGCATGGTGGATCTATTGGCCCGTGCTGGTAGGCTTAAAGAGGCATATAACTTGATCAATAGCATGCCAATGGGACCCACTGACACGGCCTTGCGTAGCTTACTTGGTCCATGTAAGATTTACAGAAATGTACAATTTGCTGAGTTTGCAATCCAAAAGTTAAGAGAACTAAACACATGTAATAGGGGTGATTATTTAATTTTATCAGACATTTATGCAATGGAAAGGAGATATGATGATATGGCTAGAATGAAAACTGAAGGATTTGACCAAGGGTTAATTCAAACACCAGGTTTTAGTCAAATTGAGGTGAAAGGAAAAACCCACAAATTTGTCTCACAGGACAAATCACACCCAAAAAGTGCTGAATTGTATGACATGTTGTCCATCATAGAGTGGCAGCTACATTTCGAGGGGTATAAACCAGACACATCAGAAGTGTCAGCTGATGTCGATGAAGAGGAAAAGAAGCGGTTACTCGCTGCACATAGTCAGAAGCTTGCTGTAGCTTTTGGGCTATTATATACAAGTCCTAGTGCACAAATACGGGTAATTAGCAATATAAGGATGGGAAAGGAGTGCCATAGGTATATGGAACTTGTTTCTCGGAATTTTGAGAGAGAGATTGTTGTGAGGGATCGTAATCGATTTCATTGTTTTATGGGTGGACGGTGTAGTTGCAAAAATTACTGGTGAGGTGAAACTGGATGCTGGTAAAGATTTTTCGTGTATATTTTAAGTTTATTAATATTCATCTCAGTTTTTTCAATTTTTTGGTAGGATTAATTAGAGTTAAGATCTTAATAGCATGAAATAAAATTTTGTAACCATGATGTCTTGTCTAGTTTGTTCCAGTTCAAGTACATCTTAGTAGTTGGTATTGCAAAAATTTAATAGTATTTTAAACAGAAAAGTACTTGCAATAAATTCGTTCATTGAAGAAAACAGCTCCATCCCTAGTTAATTCTGTTTGCATATGCAATCATAAATGCTAGATAAAAGAAAATAAAACATCTTTGTTCTTTCTGCCTGGTGCATTACAAAGACAGCATGTCTCATTGTGTTTCATGTCATTTTCTTTTCTTTTGTTTTTTTGTTTAGAACTAACATCTTAATGTGTACTATTAAAGTTGAAGGAATCAAGTATCATGTCAGTTTTTTTCAGGTTTGGTTATTTTAGTAAATTGTACTTTCTTCGATGCTGAATAATCTGACAATGTCTGGTTATTTACAGTAATTATTTGCATGGCAAAGTAATTCTAACTTTAACTTGTTTGATTTAGGCAGACGTCAGTATAAATGTGAATGTGTTGGCACGTTATGAAAGTGCTGAGAAAATCTTACAGGTACATAAGGATCACATAAACACTGAAAAGGCTCAGTGTTCTATCCTAGATTTTTAAGAGAAACTCACCAATGTCTTGGTCAAAAGTGTTATCAACCAGTTCAGCTACATGTAATTAGGAAACAAGAATTTGAATCAGGCATATCTCATCTCAACTTGTTCTTAGAGAGTTGAAGATAGATAGACCGAAGGAAGTTTCGGTGAGGCTACTTATTAGCTGCTGTCGGATTTTACTGTGTGCTGCCTTCATGCATTAGACAAATGTATTAAAGGGTAAAGGTAGCCTATTTATGTATAATGATCTTGAATAGTACATTAAGTGTGGTTAGGACTTAGGATCTCTATTAAACACATTCATCAACTGTATTTGTCACTGGGAAACATAAGAATAATTGTATGAAAATTTTAACTACAATTCACATAATACAGAACAGTTTGGAAAAGCTTCAAAGTGCATTATTCAGCCCATGTTGTTGTTGTGGGCTAGCAATAAACCTTATTCATATGTTAATAATAAATATGGGCACAGAGGGGTATTTTATTTTAGCCCAAAAAAAAAATCAATCAATTTGGAAGTTTATTCAAACTTATATTCGTAAGTCTATTCACTTCATATGTCTATGAAATTAATATGTTAGTTCTATGATGAGCAAGTAGATTGCTTTCTGTCCTTTATTCCTAGTATTGCTTGTTGTAGGTTGGCGCATTCATCAAGGAATAACTTCTGTACATATATACCAGTATGTATTTTAGTTCAAGATTCTTATTCCACAAATTAGAATGACATAGTGCTTGCATAATAATACAATAATAAATAATTAGGTGAGTTAGATAACCATGTGATCTCAGCAGCACTTATTAGATGCGAGTTATCTTGTAAGTAGAAATTCTCTATGTGGGGTCTTAAGGGATGACTCGATGCTACTTTTTCTGATTCCTTGTCCCATATTCTCACCTCCTTTATTTCCATGCTTAAATTTCGGTTCGATAGACTTTTGATGATATCTTTAGGATAAATTATTTGTGATAAGATAACTTTCTTTCTAAAGATGATTTTCCTTTCCGCTATTAATTTTTTTTTTTTTTTTGCATTGAAGACTTGCAATATTTTAAAATTGCTCATTCACAGAGCGATATTTGATAATGGCAGACCAAAAACTATTCAATAATGTTGATCTTTCTTAAAAATATGCTATATTCTAAATTAATGTTAAAACTAATTGCATGTCTTGATAGGTTGGGTTATTTATTTTAGATTGTAGAATTGTGCAATGAGTGAGGTTATGGTACTATGCATATTGCATATTAGTCTGTACTATGAATTAATATCTTCATTTACAAAGTCCAAACATTCAATCTGAATCGCTCAACATGATCTCTATATGATAATATACTTCAGACTAAATTTTACAATTTTTACAATTTTTTTAGATAGGTAGAAAAATCACTAATTTTTAATGGTTTAGAATCTTTAGCTCAAATGATTTTCCACCTATCTAAAAAATAGTAAAAAAAATGTAAAAGTCTATCTACAAGTACTCTATATGGAGATCATGTTGAACGGTTCAAATTGATTGTTTAAAATTTAAAAATAAAAATATTGATGCATAATACGCACCAATATTAATAGGTGTTATGCATAGTATCATTGCCTCACTGTTGTGCAATTACCAGTAATAACAGAGGATATGACTCATCCTTGGGTATCATCCAAGAATCTCCTTTTCTTGTTTTGCAATAAATTAAAGTGAAAAGTAGATTAGTACATCCTCCAAGTATAGTTAAAAGTTAAAAAGTTTATTCAACAGTTCCTTTTTCTCATATCACAGGTTTCACTTGACGGAACCGAATCCTCTGCCCCTCAGGGGGCAGGATTTTCCTGCTCCTGAGTCACTGACATGTGGACCCACAGTAAAACTAAAATCAATTTTTAAATGTTTAAACCCGTCTGGACCCACGTGTCAGTCGCACTAGGGGCAGGAAAATCCTGCCCCCGGAGGGCAGGTGATCTCTTTCCTCATTTGACTAGTAGTTGGTTGGAGTCTTATAGTAATGAATTTGTTGGACAGGCCATGTGAATTCATGAGATTTGAATTATATGGGTATGATTTTAATAGTAAGATTTTAAAGTTTTTTAACCTAAAAGATACATTTTATGGTATTTACATAACAACGTCTCGCCAACATGAGCTTGATTCTAACATGAGTTACCTGACATTAAATATTGTATTAGATCTTGGTTCTAACATGAGCTTTCAAATCATAGCGAGAGTTTTTTTTTTTTGAAATCATGAGTTGGGAGTCAAGCCACCCAACACACATTCAAACTCCTATATATATTATAGAAGATTTTCTCATTTTGTAGATTTCGAACCCATGACCTCTCACATAAGAACCATGTGTCTTTGCCACTAGACCAAAAGCTAGTTCTTAAATCAGACGAGAGTTATAAGTGATTAAAACATCGATCGTTTCATATCTTATCGATTTCTTAATTTGACTATGTTCTTCATAATCCGAATTGATTTTAATAATTCATGACTCTGTTTGATTTGTAATTATCAGTTTGAATTTTGAGAATAAAAAAAGAACAAAAAATTATAATATTTAAAAAAAAAAATCATTTTCGAACCCATTTACAACATTAGAATTTTTTTTACTTAATTTGTCAAAAAATGGAACCATTTTTATATTTGATAATATGAGGCTGAAATTATAAAAATGTAAACTTAAAAAAAAAATTAAAAAAAAAAAAACCATTGCACTACTGCCACGTGAGAAATTCTCTTTTTTTTTCGAGAAACTTGACATAGAATGCCAACGTGAGAAATTCTCAATCGCTCTCATTAAAGACTCTCATGAAGTAAGAAAAAGACAGAAAAATGAAAGAAAACAAATGAGAAAAAAAAAGGTATATCTGATTCATATTTCGTTATGTAATCACCGCAAGTGATCTTCATGCTATAATTAATGGGAAAGGCTACGGTGCTATCCATAGCACCGTGGATTCTATACAACGGCTCAAAATTTGAGTTTTTAAAATCCTAAAGGTCGATCCAAACCGTTAGATGTGTTTTCCATATTGAAACGTGCTTGGAGACCAAATTTTACATTTTTTGGAATTTTTTTACTATTTATTAAGCCACTTTGAAAATCGCTAAAAAAGGGTGAACAGTAAAAATTTCTGGACGGTTCGGATTAGCGATTTTCAAAGTGGCTTAATAAATAGTAAAAAAATTCCAAAAAATGTAAAATTTGGTCTCCAAGCACATTTCAATATGGAGAACACATCTAACGGTTCGGATCGACCGTTAGGATTTTAAAAACTCAAATTTTGAACCGTTGCATAGAGTCCACGGTGCTATGGATAGCACCGTAGCCTTTCCCATAATTAATTAGACCCTTTTTTATTAGCATTTTCATAAAATTTATCAATAGTTGTAAACTTAACTAAATATGACACCCTCTACCAAATTATTTTTTCTTTAAATTAATTCCTTATGGCTGTAACGATTATTTCTACCTTAATATATTTATCACATAAAATAATTGAGTTAAATTGATTCAATTTTATCCATTTTATTCTTTATATTTTAATTATTTATATCCTATTTATTTTTTATTTGATCATCATAAAATATCTTGTAATTCACCATGAACACAAATTTCATGTCGAACAGAAAATTCATTTCTCGTACTATTGTTGATATTTTAGTTTTATTTTCATTTAGTTCATACAAAAAAAATTACCTATAATTTTAATAATCTTTCCGAAAATTAATTGTCTGAACCATTTACAATTTTGAATATTTTTGGTTTAATTTCGTAAAATTTGGACACAGTTTCATCAATATAGGAAATTTTGATGCTTAAATCGTAAAAGTAATAACTTCTAAAAAAAAAAAATGTAAACGTGGCATGCATGACATGGCCCTCCCTTTCCCTCATTCCTTACAATTTAATTATCTATATTATATTTAACTTTTTAATCACCAAATAATATCTTGTAATTCAATCATTAATATAAATTTGTTATTGAATCATAAAATATGTTTCTCATCTTATCGTTGACCTTTTGCTGCTTGTCGTGGATATTTTGAATTAGTTTTTAATATTTGAATTTTATTCTGATATAATTATATTTCATTTGTTATGCCCCTTTTAATTGAGGACAAAATAATACCTCATAATTTTAGTAATCTTTTCGAAATTCATTTTCTGACCCTTTTACAAAAAAAAATTGATTTATTTTGTACTTGACTGCAATATAAAAGGCCGATTTTTTAATTAATATGAAAATTCAAAAAAAAAAATCAAAAATAGTGAAAGAATTCGTCAGATTTTGAGATATAAGAAAACCGTTATAGTTTGTAACGTCCGGTAGACATTATTAATCATAATGTTCAGATTATTGAAAATAATTAATCTCTAATTAACTTGAAAAATTACATACTGTAACGTCGTAGATCTTGAAAAAAAAAAAATGGAATGTTAATGTCAGTGACGTCCCGGTAATTACTTATGTAGTGATTTGCTAGTTGTTTTTTATTTTAATGGAATATGTTGAAAATGGTAAAAAAAAAAAAAGTCTGACACTTGTAAAAAGTGGAATAAAATATTTAATTAATGAGTAACAAATATAAACAAGTGCAAAAAGCAAAAAAAAAAAACAGCAAATAAAACAATAACTTCGCCATTTCATATCATTCCAATCTAAGGGCGAAAATGGTATGGATATCCGTATTTGATTCATATTCAAAAAATTAGATGTGGATATATGATATACGAATATCCGTGTGAATAAGGATACTGATATGGTTTTACGTTTCAGTTATCCGTATCCGGATAGTAGATATATCCCATATAATTTAATATATATTATTCGCCATTATAATTAGATAAATATTATGAACTTTAGTATTTTTAATAATTTTATATTATTTTAATAAATATTGGATCTATTTTGGAAACTCATTTCACAAATAACTTGTTATTCGAGGAAGAGCAAAATTAGATCTATTTTTGATCCACTAAAATAATGACAGATTACCAGAATGTCATGGACAATAACGTTTCATTTTTTTCAAAAACCTCTGGACGTTACAGACAATAACATTTTGTTTTTTTCCTATAAAATTAATTAATTAGAAGTTAATTATCTTCGGTAATTTGAACGTTATAATTAATGATGCCTACCTTATGTTTTTTTTTTTTTATATTTCAAAATTTAGTGAATTCTTTCACTATTTTTAATTTTTTTAATTAAAAATCGGATATAAAATGTGATGTTTAAATTGTAAAAACATAATATTTAAAGAAAATAGGAAACGTGGTACATGATACGTTACCTTTTTCCTTGTGTGGCATGCTATGGCTCTCTGTTTTTTTTTTGTTTTTTGTATTCTTATTGGCAAAACTGCTCATAAACTTGTATTCAAACATGAATACAATTCATAGTGCACATATGCAAAAAAAAAAAAAAAAAAGAAAAAGAAAAAAAGATACATATGAGTTAATTAAAATTTCCTGCAGCCCAAATTAATTAATTAGTTCACTAGTTGGACCAATTTTTCCTTTCCACCTAATATAATTGACTGAAAAACAATAGTAAAACCTGAAAACATGCAACCAAAAGCAAAAGACCAGCATGACACTGCATTTGGAGAGAAAGATAGACTACGTGTCACTCAAAGCTAAAACCAGCATATATGAGCCCTTGCTCATATTTATTGAGCTACTGTTCACACTAGTAGACGTGTTTACAAATCATTGAGCTCATGTTCACACTACATAAATGTTCCGTAGAGTATATGCGGAGATGAGAATGGAAGTCACTCTCAGAAGTTGTGAAAACATGATGGCGGTTAAATATATAGCAAAAATTACTATTTTTTTTTTTAAATAGTGAAAAGTAAATGTTAAGTAGTTGTTTTTCTGATTTATTTACTGCGAGCGTGTTTTTAAGTCATTTTAACAGGTTTCGGAAAAAATTACGTATTTAGACTAAAAACAAAGTAAAAATAACATATTTCGACGATTATTAAAGATGGCGTCAAAATGAGACAATATATGACATATGCAACATCTTACACAAAATGCACAACATGCAAGATAGCGAAATTCTATGAAAATACGCTAAGTTAGATAGTCATGCAGGGTTCCTCTATGCCGCATGCGGCATACACCAAAGGTCGCACGATCTGTGGACTCAATCCGTGGACTGCATCTTATAAGCCGTTAGATTTGTGGATCTGAGCAGTAGATTGCTTTCTTCTAGAAGGTCTGCCCTCCTGACCTGCAGTGTTATTTTTAGACTAAGTCTTCTAGAAGCAACGTTATTTTTAGCTAAAGCATACTAGATCACGGGTGGACCCCATGTCCCCATGATCTCCACTACTCCCACTACTCTTTAGGAAAGACTATAAATACACCCCTTGTAATAGGATTTAGTGTGCGCGTTTACTTGTGATTAAGTCTAGAATATAGCTAGCAATCATCATTGTTAGATTAGGTTAGGAGTACTTGGGGAGAGAGGAGTAGTCATTAGAAGCCAAGCAAGAAGGCATCATCTAAGGAGACAAGGTTCTTCCATCTTCAAAAGGGTTGTAATTTATTTTCTCTTTATTTGCTATAGCTATGAGAAGCTAAACCTCTCATCTCTAGGTGAGGGTTGAACTTGAATTCTTAATTATGATTTGATATTTTTCAATGTTTTGTTTGCGTTGAATTTCTTTTGCAATTTGATATTTTCATACTATCCTTGCATACATAGTTCCGTCTACTACATGCCAATGAACTCCACATACTAATACATGCGTAGTCGTTTACATACTAATAGTGAGCTTGTGTGAGAAGGATAATGCATTGTAAGTACTAACACTTCGGTTAACGAGACTTAGTAGCAGTTCAAAGACTAAGGTTAGAACACCTTGGCAGGGTAGCGTAAAAAGTATCTTAGACTAAGTTTGGTTCATCTACGGACATACTAGACTTAGTTGAAACAACATTAGAAAACATCTACATTAGGTGGGGTATTTGAGATATTTCAACTACGAGGTAGTAGAAGGAAATAATATGATTTCGTACTTACAATACCTTAGTCTTGATAGCCCAACAGCCGATTGAAATATCAAAAAATCTTCAAAATGCATAACAAAGCACCCAGTATAACCATGCAGGTAGTGACAAAGCCGCATGCAGGGTACTTTGGGAACAATCTATACTGAACATGACAGTGACATTGCCGCATGCGACATAGATAAATGTCGAAACAAATATCAGCATGATTAGGAAAGATAGGAAATCTGAATCCTAGAGACTCTCTATTGATCACACTCAATTTGTGAGTGAATTACGTAGGGTTTTGACTTAGGTTTTTTCTTATTATCTCACCTTTATGTTTAAATATTACGTGAAACAGATTACTATTGTCCAACTTTGTGTTTTATGCAAGAACCATATTTTGAGGCTATTTTACATCATATGGAGCAAGAATCGGGTCGATCGAAATTTCGCAACATCAGTTTTAAGCCTCTGTTATAGTCTGTATGAGCCTATATGGACCAGAGACCCGGTACAAACCAGGACTTAGTCGAATACTCAATAATCTAGGAGCAGCACAATGTCAATACTGACCGTATAAGCTTATACGGTTCATATTCGAGGCGTCCTTTGGAGAATAACTACCACTGGCTGTCTTCAGATCATATTTCTTGGACTCCACTCATCTCCAGACACCCCATCACTCCTATATAAGGCCCCATGGCATGTTGAAGAACTTGTATTTGATCATTTAGTGTTTTTTTTCATTATAAGTAAGAAGAGATAAGTCAATAGAGTAATAAGAAGGGTACTTCATGTATGGTTGTGTCTTTCTCTTATCTCTTTGTAAACATGGCGTTATGCGACTAAGTTTAGATTACTAGGGTTAGTATGTAAACCTTGTTACTCTTGATGCTTTGATATATATATATATATATATAGAGTCCGGCTATGCTCAAAACGTTTGTTCCTGGGCTCAGGAACAAACGGTTCGGTTCTCCAATTTTCAAAGTCCAAACGGTCGATCCAAACCGACAGATGTTTAATCTATATTAAAATGTGCTTGGAGACCAAATTTTACATTTTTTGGAATTTTTTTACTATTTATTAAGATGGTTTGAAAATTGCTGTTTTTATTAAAATTCTGCACCATTGAAAACAGCGATTTTCAAACCATCTTAATAAATAGTAAAAAAATTCCAAAAAATGTAAAATTTGGTCTCCATGCACATTTTAATATAGATTAAACATCTGTCGGTTTGGATCGACCGTTTGGACTTTGAAAATTGGAGAACCGAACCGTTTGTTCCTGAGCCCAGGAACAAACGTTTTGAGCATAGCCGGACTCTATATATATATATATATATATATATATATATATATAAGGAGGGATCGGATTACACCCTTTTTGTTGACACATTTTGACACCTACTATTTTCAAAGTCGAAATAATCGATCTAAACCATTCAACATGATTGATATATTAAAATATGTATGGAGATGAAATTTTACATTTTTTTGAATTTTTTTACTATTTATTAAGATGGTTACAAAATCGTTGTTTTCGGACCATTGAAAAATAACGATTTTGTAACCATCTTAATAAATAGTAAAAAAATTAAAAAAAAATGTAAAATTTGATCTCCAAGCACATTTTAATATGGTTATCATGTTGAACGGCTCATATCGACTGTTTGGATTTTAAAATTACAAAATTGACCTATAAAAAAAACAGTGTCAAGATGTGTCAAAAAAAAGGGTGTAATTGGATCCCTCCTCTATATATATATATAATATATATATATATAGGAAATTGCTAATATGCTACGCGTAGCATATTACACTTCCATGCAACGGCTCAAAATTTGAGTTTTTAAAGTCCTAACAGTCGATCCAAACCGTTAGATGTGTTCTACATATTGAAATATGCTTGGAGACCAAATTTTATATTTTTTGGATTTTTTTTACTATTTATTAAGCCACTTTGAAAATCGCTGATCCAACGGTTTCACTGTTTGGTTAAGCCACCGTTGGATCAGCGATTTTCAAAGTGGCTTAATAAATAGTAAAAAAATTCCAAAAAATGTAAAATTTGGTCTCCAAGCACATTTCAATATGGAGAACACATCTAACGGTTCGGATCGACCGTTAGGATTTTAAAAACTCAAATTTTGAGCCATTGCACAGAAGTGCTCTATGCTACGCGTAGCACCGTAGCCCTGTCCTATATATATATATATTGTTTGATTGCTTTTGCGCTTTATGTTCGATCTTACTTGAATTTATTTTACTAGTCTAGACTGCCTTATGATGGCCACACACAATCACGATTAGGCTAGTCTGGTCGAGATAAGAAAGAATAAAGATACTAGATTATTGGTGGAGGCCTTAGTGAGGAAAGTCTTTAATTGGAATAACAAAAGTATACATGGGAGTCTCTACATTCATAGACAAATGTCGCATTGTCGTGCCTTACCATGGAGACACCATATAGGATTAGTCTTTTTTTTTTTATTTCAAGCCCGTAGGTATCCTATAGGATTAGTCGAAAGACTTGATCAAGTAAAGGTTGTGACTTTGGGCTAATCACAGATCTTCTTGCAACAAGAGAGTTAAGCCCCACGGGAGAAGTCTCGATTGGTAGTGTGACTGTGCAGAGATAGCAGCAACCACTGTACGGATTAGAAACCATCATAAAACTACTGAAAACCTACATCAAATGAGATATAACATTCAAAGCAGATAGAAGTAACAATGGTAAGCCAAAATCTTAGAATTCCACGCCACTATCTATTTTACTTGCTTTTAATTTTCGCCAAATACTTTGATCATTGACCAAACTTCAAACTCGAATTTCAAATTTTGTCTAGCCTTTTGAAAGATTGTGATTTAGTCACTCAAGACTGTAAATCTTATTCCCTGCGGATCGACACTTAATATATTACTCGATAGGATTATGCGTTTGTCATCTGACTCAGTAGGAAATGGGATATAAATTTTATTAGCCTATTGAGTGCACTCACACATTTGCGCTCATCATCTATTTACTGTTTAATTTAGCCAAGTTAAAATTCTCTAATTGTAAAGTAGCGCCACTGTATTAAACTCCAAGTTTCTGAGAACCTAGACTAGTGAAAATTATTTATAATCTAATACACTATCCCTGTGAATTAACATCCCAATTATACTATCCGATAGGATTATACGCTTGTAATCTGATCGTAAGTTGAAATTAGAATTAAAAGATATATTAATTTATACTGAAAGTGGGTGCTGTCATTTTGACCCATCAGACCAACAACTAGAAGCTGAAGCTAGCGATGTACATGGCTCTCTTTTGAGTTATTAATATTGTGTTATTAACACAACATTAATTATTTTTTTACTAATGAACTATTATACCCTGCTAAGTTGTTTCTCAAATAAAACATTTTTTTTATCTTCATTGATATTTTAATTTTGTTCTTTCAATGTTATATCCAGTTAAGATGAGAAAGAATTATTGATGGAGATTAAATATGTTTATATTGAAAATTAGATATTTAATTGTACTTTTCATAAGATGAATCTCATTTAATGATTTAATAATTTAATTACATACAAAAATATAATAATTAAAATATATTTCGATTATATTGATTAAAGTTTATATTATCATTGTGTTATTTTTTCATTTTACTTTTAAATTCAACATTTTCATTACTTTAATATAAAAATTTGTCAAATATCTAAAAACAAACTAAAAGTAAAATGGCTTTCATTATAGGAGAGAGCAAACAAAATGATTTTCATTATTAGAGAGAACAAAGAGGATGACTCGAGCATAAAGCATAAAAGTTATTTTTCCATTTTAAGAATCAACACTTGTATTATTTGCTTTTCAAAATTAAAAATATTAAGGATATTTCTACTGTAAAAAATCTTCGATATAATTTACCTTTAAGGAAATTTAGAAATATTCTTACTGTAAGAGAAATCATTTATGAAGATAAATTTTATCCAAAATACTTAAAAATCAGTGATAATGTGCATGTCGGTAATAAAATCTAGTATTGATCAGCAGCCCTTCTCTTTCTCTCAACCCCTTCTCTGTTTTTTTTTAACTCATGTATCACACTTAATTCCCTCTCTTTTTGTTAACTCATGTAGTATACGTACAATTACTATCACACGATAGTAAGGACCGATTCATGTTGAGAGCAGTATAAAATTGATCCACATACGCAGCATAAAAATTTTATATTATTGATTCTCGAAAGTAAAGACCGATTCATGTTTGTCTCTTATAATTTGAAAGTATAGTTCCGTCTCTAACGGTACAGTACGATTCTAAATAGAAAAACACAGTACAACTCTAAACATAGTTTATATAAATACAAATTTGTGTTAATTAGAATTTAATATTGTGCTTCATGAAGTAATTGTCATATTTTGTTGCACGCTCATATTTTTATTTTTAAAATTTAAAATAATTTATTTGAATCGTTCAACGTGATGTTCATATTAAAATGTATTTGAAGATCAAATTTTATACTTAGTTTATAAATATTTTACTATTTTTAAATAGATAAAATATCAATGCTCATATTAGTTATTATTTTTTTCACCCTTGGCCTTGAGGCCCCTTGTTACTGCTGCATATCAGAGATGAGAGAGACTTATTAGACAGCAAGTCTCTGGGCATTTCCTCTCCTAATTATTGCTCTGTAGTATCGCACAAGCAAGCACATATCAAGTCGTTTTCTTAGGTTTGGCAGTTTCTTCTATAGTATTAACTCCTAGTCCTTGTATTGTTGTGCAATTAATTGTCATTATGCCAGGCGGAATCTCTTGTGGTGTTTTTAGCTGTAGTGACTGGCGTCAATTAGGTGCATGTTACATGTACCTAGCTAACTCGTATGCAAACTTACCTTAGCTAGCTAATACTTCAATTCCATCTTTACGTCGACATTTCATACAAATTTTACATTTTTTTTTTCTGGGATGGGCGGAGGACTAATGATTTATAAGAATTTTAGACTGATAAAACTAGTATTTGGTATAGTAGTAAATATAATATTTTCTGTGTCAGAAGTCGCAGGTTTAAAATCTAAAAGGAACAATTTTTTGTGGATATTAAATAGTTAAATAACTTGACCTCTAATTTTTACTCAAAAAAAGAATTCTGGAATGTTCAATAGGACTACTTTTCTCTCTATTAAAAAATAGAAATGTGGATATATCATCTCTATCATTAAGATGTGTTATGCATCAAATTTGACATAATTTGAATCTCATTTAGTCATCACTCAAATGATTTGAAAGTTTTAACTTTTATAAAAATGTAGATCGTTTGGCTATTCAATTATTTGCAATTATTAAAACTTTCAAATCATTTGATAGATGACTGGTGAGTCTGGTGTGTCTTTCTTGTTAGTTAGATACAATTTGACATACTTTTCTTTCTAGGACTCACCAGACACCGGTGTCGTGCAGCATGCCAATGAGGCACCCATTGACTGGAAATTCTCGATGATTGGAGCAGTGTGCTGTAGCATAGTACACCTGAACATCCGAAAACTATTTTTCGCCATGTACACTAAGCTGTGTGCAATTCCTCATATCTCCGTCATTATCTGTGCACAATGTTTAGAAAATGAGTTATACAGAAAAAATAATATTACAAATGATATTTATTACTTACCACTCGAGCATTGGTCGGGCCCCACGACAAATGGTTCCTACTCGAATCACCCATCATTCTTCGCCGAAGAGCATCACCGTAGTCGCCCTGTAAGTAGACCGAAGTCATGCACGACCTCTGATACCAGACAATATACCGCAATGCCCATGGTCTCGCTCCCAAACTGACGTATGTCGGGTAAGCGGGACCCACAAGTGGTCCTCAGGCGTGCGGGCAACCCTGTACGAATTGAAATGGTGGGTGCGCCAATCAACCTCGGACTTCTTGTGGGAGATCATGCATTGTAAGTTAGTTAGATACAATTTGTGAAACAATATAAATATTGAGTGTGTATTACTTACTTGTGCAACTTCTCCGTCTCATCCTCACCAAGTATCGAGTCATTCGGGATGAAGGCATCGAAGCCCAACTGATGAGGCATCCGATCAGGATAGTGATACTCAACTATCAAATAACAAATGACTGGACCTCGGTACAAACCGAGATTCCTCTGGTCCATCAACAATCAGCAGAAAAGGCAGGCACGGTTCCACGCCTGATACGAGAACTAGTAGACGTTCACCTAGTGTGACAGCTGGAGCTAACCCCAAACATAGGATCTCCATCGATCCGCAAATCCTATAAGGCACTCACGTCCTATAGGGTCACTGTCATCTCCCCCACCGGAAGATGGAATGAATGGGTCTCAGGTCACCATCTCTCCACGAGACCGCACATGAGTGCTTGGTCAATCCACTTTGGTTGTTTCATCGTGGCTAGCTGGTACAAGCCGAGGTTCATGAGGTACCAATCCATTAGTGGATTTGTGACGTACCGTACCTCCGGTGAACGGTGCCGCACCGTCAACATGGTCTCATCCTGCATTTATCAATATTTTAGACCAGTGTGACTGAATAACTATATATTTTTTGAAACGTAATTTTTGTATTTTCTTCGAATAATACAGCATACCTCCATCGATGCAAGTGAGACACGGTGACGTTTGTGAGGGACCCATAGAAGAGGACTGAACGTATCTGCACTATGTGGTGCGGCATCCCCTGCATCGACACCCTCTACAGTGGGGCTCTCTGTGCTACCACTGGGATCGGCGTGATCCTATGAACTCTCGCCGATCTTTGACATATCTTGTGATCACCCACGTTGAGATTTAGTCATGCTGCATTTCAAAATATCAAGTTAAAAAAAAAACAAATTATCAAATGTGTTCTAAAATCACTCTAGTAATTTCTAACAATCCAATCAATTTATAAAACCTAATTTGAATCACACAAATTTCTAAAAATCCAATCAAATTATGAAACCTAATTTCAATGAATTATATTTCCAACAAATCCAACCTAATTTCAATCCCGCTAATTTTCAATATTTCTAAATCATTTTAAAAAATCTAATTAAAATCACACTAATTCCCGACTTATTTAAAAATAAAATTTAAAACCTAGTTTCGGTTACGCAATTTCCAACAATTCCAATCAAATTATAAAGGAAAAATTGGTTATTTGTCACTCCAAAACCAAATTATAAATTTGAATGTTTTGGAGTGGCAAATAACCAATTTTTCCTTTATAAAACCAACTCCTAACAATTCCAATAAAATTATAAAACTTAATTTCAACCAAACCAACTTCTAACAATTCCAAACAATTTATAATAATTGAAAATAATTACTAACAATCTCAAACCCGTAATTTCTAACAATTCATGCAATTTTTAACAATTCTTGCAATTTTAACAATTGCAATCAATTTCTAACAAGTCCAACCACCCGTAATTTCTAACAATTTTAAACAAATCCAGCGATTTGTAACAATTTCAAGCAAATCCCGCAATTTCTAATAATTTCCAACAAATTCCGCAATTCGATCAATTTCTAAAAATTTCTAATAATTTCTAACCATTTCTAATTATTTCTAACAACCCTAAACAATTGCAATCAATTTCTAACAAATTCAATCACCCATAGTTTCTAACAATTTCAAACAAATCCCGCGATTTGTAATTTCAAGTAAATCCCGCAAATTCTAACAATTTCAAACAACCCCCGCAATTTGATCAATTTCTAACAATTTCCAACAAAAACTAGTTTAATAATAAATGCAGTACCCGATAGCGGCCGGATGGCGTGGCGATGGCGGTTGCTGTGGTGGCCGAAGGTAGAGAGAGAGGGGCCGGCTGGTAGATAGAGAGAAAATGAGAGTAGAGAGAGAGAGGGGTCAAGATTGCGAGATGTCGCGTTCAGGGCGGAAAATGGGGGTTTTGTGGCAGTTTTCGGCAGGGCAGGGGTGTGAGAGAGAGGGGGATGGGTGTTTTATATAATAAAAAAAAAAAAAAAAAAAGCAAACTGCCCCACGGGGGGCTGTTTACCCTGGCCAGAAGACCGCCCCACAGTGGGGGGGTTTGGTTATTTTTTAATTTTTTTTTAATTTCTGGTTATTATTAGTAATTTTTATTTTTTATGATTATGTAAAAAAAACTTGGTCTTAAATATCATTTATCCCGACACATAAGTCTTACTTACATACCAACGATTTTGAAATTTTGTAAAATTTGGTATCCAAAATATCTAAATGAAATAAAATAAATCTATAGTGCTAATTTTTAACTTGAGATAACATTGGCAAAAAAATAAAATGGATATGTCGCACTATATTAGATGTACCAAAATGGATATAAAGAAATATCTGATGTGGGATATGTTAGATGATTAATTTAATAGAACAAGTCAAATACCTTCAAACATTTTTTTACCTAATTAATATGCTTCTAAATCAATCAATGTCAGGAACCTATCAATGAATGATGGCTAGAAATGTACAAATCGTTTCTATACTTTTGATATATACTTTATCAAAAAGAAATAAAATAGGTCATTATTTTATGCACACGTGAAGACAAGAAATAATGAGTCTACCAATTCATTTTTTATAATTCAATTTAATATTTTTAGATTCCAATAAGAAGTCGCTCTCCATGATAATATAAATACACGCTCCATCAAAAATCTATAGTAGTATACCAAGCAGACTACATGCACTTGAAGTAGCACATGGAATGGCCATAGCCAATTAGGCATAGAAGGAGAAAGTTTGAAATTATCCGTCTTATCGGGACTCTGCTTTCATGAATGGAATGGAATAATAATGATACTGCTTACTGCTTAGGTTAGGACCTGTATTTTCCTTGTTAGATCTGGATTAGATTCCTTGATTCCCTTGTCACCACAACCGCCAAAGAAAATTGGTCGCCAATCCATTAATGTTAACCATGTGGGCCTAATTTTACGGATCCTTTTATTTTAAATTTTTTTTATTTTTCAATTTCTTTTCCTTTTTACTCCCCCTCGCCTCTCCTTTTTTTATCATATCATATGGCGTGTTGCAAAAAAGGGATGTAATGTATATATACGATTAAAGAGTGCATTGATTTTCGTTCAAAGCAAAGATGGAATTTGTGTGTATTTGCTAGAGAAAGTTTGCATGCTGTATTGTTCTCCAATGATCAAAGTGGTGGGTGGGGGCGTGGGGCTAATCCAAATGGAGAGAATCCGGCAAAGCAAATGGAGTCTAAGGGCCGGGATTTTTCTTATGCTATTTCAAGTTTTTAAAATCTATGCGGCGGGTTGCTTTTTTTGTAATGGCTAATTAACTTCTTCAACGTCGGCTTCTTATGATTATGTTTTAGAATTTGAGAAAAAAAGATAATTATTTTGTAATTTGTCTTCTAATTCGGAGAAACGATAGCTAACTAACAATATGTTAGAGTTGATTTTTTTTTATAAAATACTCTTTCTTTTCAAATCAACAAACAAAGTAATACCTCCTTCAAAATTATTAACAAAATACTCTCGTGGACTCCACTTTTCTCTTCTCTTCTCTTCTCCTCCCTCTCACTCTTTTACATTTATTCCACAATCCATATTTCATTTTTTGTAAATTACAGCTATAGCAATGCTTTCATGGATTCTTTTATTTGTTGATTTGAAAATGAAGAATATTTTATAAAATTTCCCGTTAAAGTTATGTCCATCGATAGAGACCCATATTATTATACTTGTTTCCGAATAACTTCTAATTTAGCCTACTTTCATTACCACTTTTGTTAACAATTGCATCCGTGCACTATTCATTTGATGGGTTATTTTGGGCATCATATCAGTTGCTACTTAACAGTTGGTTACATGCTAATTAACTTCTAATTGAAAAAGGCGAGAGGCAATGTGAGCAACTATCGCATTGGGACAAATTAATTATATATATCTTACAGTTTTTTAAGATATGAATAAAATGAAGCACTTCTTATTTGATATTCAAAGCAATTCGGAAGGTCATGAGCGTTATTTTTAGAAGAAAAATTATATGACAATTACTAGAATAGCTTTTCGTTTAGTGTAAATTATAAGTTAATTTTATTGGTTATAAGTGTTTAAAGCAGGCTCAAGCTAAAAAAAATTATAAAAAAAAATATTTTTGAACTTGTTATAAAAAAAATATAAATAATAGAATATTGATACCGACAGAGAATATTCTAAATAAGCATTAGAGATTTGAATAGAGGACAATTCGGATAAGCATCGTTATGTCAAACCGACTATTAATTTGCTTTGTTTGTGAAAATTACAACATTAAATTTGATGTGAACAATTTTCAAAATATCCATTTATATTTATTTATTGACGTCCCTATTAACTCCATTTACTTCTGTAATTACATTTTTTTCTGGTCATCTTAGAAGCCTATTTATGTTTTTTTTTCGAGAAAAAAATAAGATCAAGTACTTAATTATATATAGATATTTAGTTATTTACAAAATGTTTTTCATTCGAATTTAACTTAGAACATCCCACGCAGAGAAGCCATTAATTATATCAAATTTTGGCTCACGTCTTCTATATATGTATTAATGTTGGTAGTTCAGAGTTGAAATTAAAACATCTCCGATCCATTCATTAATGTCCTTTCTAATATGACTCGATACACATAAAATACCACAGCAGGAGATTATATTAAAGAAGGGAAGAGATGTGGGGGAGAGCAGCAGCAAGAAACAACCCACAAACTTTTTTTCTTTTCGTTTTATTTTTTCTATCCTTTTGAGACCCCAAATATATGAACTGTTTTTCTTTTCCCCTGTTTGGTGCATCAAAAGATTCTTTCATCCCTTTCAAGTCAAAGAAGCGAAAGAGAAAGGGGGGAAACAGAAACAAGAAGAGATGACACGAAATCAACAAAGAAAAAACCATAAATTCCAAAAAGATGGCCCCCCACCCCCCATCCATATATTCTTTCAAACGGACCAAACCCTTTCTTAATTTTCATACATGCGTATGCGTTGTTCGAGTGAATTCTAAGCGTCGCAACGTAAAAGAGAGAGAGCGAAAGGAGTAAAATTAGAGAGAGAGGAATCTGCACCTCCTCTTATAAAAATTCCATGTGGAGAAATATCTAACCATACTCATCTTCCCTAGCTACTAGATCTGTACGTTGAGGGTTTTAGGCAACCATTACATGTTTTCTTACAACTTGATGCATCATTTTTCTACATGGATATCAAGGAAATGTATGAGGAGAAGTGCACAGGTTTGGAGGCCAAGCCGAGGCTTAGATGGACCGAACAACTACATGAACAATTTGTTCATGCCGTATCTCAGCTTGGCGGTTCAGATAGTATGTTTACAAAAACAAAATTAAAAAAAAACAAAAAAAAAAAGTAAAATTATGTTCCAAACATAATAGGAATTAAGACATTGATTGCTTTTATTTTTCCTCTTTCAGGAGCGACTCCCAAATCAGTTTTGCGAGCAATGGGTGTCCCTGGGCTTACTCTGTACCACCTGAAAAGTCATCTTCAGGTCTGTGATCGTTTTTTTTTCGTTTTTTTGCGAGATAATTAGATGTGATGGAATATCTATCTATGTTCTTGGTCATGAATATTGTGACTGTATACTTTTCAGAAGTATAGGCTTGCGATTACTCGTGACAACACTGGAAATAATGCGAACAACGGAGGAGGTAATTCAATGCACTAATTAATCAAACTTTACAGTTTTTATTTTTAATTTTTTGTAAACCATTTTGCAAAGCTATATGACGATGTTATATGAACAGATTTTGATGAAGAAGATGCTACATATGTTGATTGTGCAAGAACTCTGGCGCCATATGATGAAGAGGATAAGGAATTACCAAAGATTAACAGGTCAGATTATCTATATTATAAATTCTAAACTAAAATCCCTATTTTGTTTTCCTAATGTGCCTCCATGCTCATTTGTTTAATTTTTTGTTTTTTGTTTTTATTCAGTGATATGATGCAAGTTCAATTGGAAATACAAAAGAAGCTGGAAGCGCAAATTGAGGTAAAGGTTCCATACATACATACTAAATGTACATTTTCATGCATAAATTATGTGAAATCCTGATTGAGAATCGGAAAACTTTTTATAGGTTCAAAGGCACCTGCAATCAAGAATTGAAACACAGGAAAAATATTTGCACTCTCTTCTTAGAAAAACACAAGAGATACTGTATGGATACAACAACAGTTCCGACAGCACCAAAACAGAGCTCTCTGAGCTAATCATTCCTGTTGAAACACAGTACAGGACATCTCCAGTGATCAGTAAGCAGGCACATAATACAGACTGTTCGACCGACAGCTGCCTCACTTCGTCCGAGAAACTGGAGATGAGGAATGAAGTATCCGACAGTGAGAGCCACGGTTTGAAGCGGAAATTGGAAGTCACAAACGGCGTCTCCAGTTCTGTACGAACTGGAGATGGGAAGAGGCCAGAGATTGATCTTAACAGATAGGAATAAAATGGAGCATCTTTCTTTTTCTTTTTGCTGTTTTCTTTCTTTGTTGTTTTCTTTTTGTGAAAGTAGTTGGTAATGGGAGAATCAGTTTAATTTTGAAAAGGAGCAGTACAATTATTTTTTGGAGTTCAAATCTGACGCGGCTTAGATTCGCCTTTTATTCGTTTCTTGGTTGTTTCCTGTTTGAATTAATGTGCTTGATGCTATTGCTGCCACAGACCAAACATTCTTGCACCTATTTATTTATTACATTAAACTAAACCTAAAGATATACTATAATATTAATTATGTGCCAAGCAACAGGTAAGCGGTTTAGCTAGCCTACCACACATTACCCTCCAAAAAGACTTTTGTACAAATTAAAAGATCCATATAAAATATATGTAGATTCTACACATGAGTTGCATTTTTTTATTTATTCCAACTTGGACTAGATAAGAGACAAGAGGAAGTGGAAATATGTCGTCGTCAATTCCAAACCCATTAATTAATTATATGGCCATATCTTTAAAAGTAATGTGGATGGAAATTAATTACAAATTTAAGTGCTATATATAAGAAAATTCTGATTAGAAAGTCAAGTGTGTAATTTGACTAATTGGTGGCAATTTAAACATAGAAAATGACTAGGGTACTCTAATTAAATAGGTGGTAATTAATTAGGAGATATGTCTAGTTAGATTACCTACTTGATTTCCTTATAATTAATGTGATAATCCCGAGAATCTAATCAAGCTTTTGGAAGTTAGTTTACACTCTTGTAGAAATTAAAACCTAAGCTAATTAAAACCCCATATTTTTATGTTTGGATACCTTAGTTTACAACCTACAAGTCAGATAAACCTAACCTAATTTGTTGAGGCAATAACCCATTATCTTAGTTTAGAGAACCTCGTCCAAATCAGATTTATTTATTAAGTTAGCAATACAAATTGATTTAATGATTGAAAAGAACAAAGGAAGTATGAACCCAAAATAGACATTAACGTTTCTCTTTTTTTTTTTTTTGAAACCTTCGCAGAGGCTACGAAGTGACATTAACGTTTCTCATAGCCGAAATTTGGGCAGCACAGACAATTGCCACTGCTTTACAAAGATAACACCGGCCCAAAACATAATGAGGTTCCTTAAAACCTCCACTTGAAATGAAAATAACAAATTATGAGTAAATGCAACCCAGTATACACCGCATGAAAAACTCCATTGACTTGTTGCTGCGGCGGCCATACAGCAATTCTGTGCTAGGGTTAAATAAAATCAAATAATCTGTATTGGCAAGCCATTCATTGGGTTTATTCACCAATCCACAGATCCTGTAGCTCAGATAGCCTAAAACTTTTTATTCATAGCAAAAAAAAAAATTTAACAAAATACCATCGCTTTCAAAAAACTTGTTTTATATCTCAACCGCTGAATTGTTGTAATCTTTGTTATGAGACAGCAGATTTTTTTCAAAAGAGAATAATGCAGATTTGAACCACTGAACAATTCAACGGTTGTGGTATAAAACGAAATTGTCCGGAAGGCATTGGGAGGGGGGGGTGTCATTCCTACCAAATGAAGGCTAATTTGGTCAAAATGGGGATGAAAATGCATCTTACCCGCAATCAGGTTGAATAAATCTGTACATAGGTTGAACCAGTAGGATGTCTAGCATGGAAACAGTTGGGTGGCTCATTTAGGTCAACATGAACAGCAATTGGTTTTATATTTTTCTTTATGTTTCCTGGGTTTTTCTTATTCAGAAATTCATTACTGCTCAATCATTTACCTACATCACAAAACTCCATCCTATGCAAATGTGGGGTATCAGATGTAACATTTTTCTTTTTCTCTAATCAATAATGTCCTTTGCCTCCGTGGAGACTGGAGAGAGCATCAAAAGATCCAAGTCTGTCAAATGTTGAACTATTGGAGCTAATCCAAATTTTTAATACACGTCCATTTAGAGCATCTTTGGGTAGTTGTACATATATTGAACTACAGCCTGTCGGTTAAAATCCTAAACTGAAACACAGTAACCAAAATCCAATTCTTGTGTTTGAAACTTGGAAAAACCTATGAACAACAACAACTCAAAAATTAAAGTTTAATTAGATCTAAAGTTGGACCCCAGTTCTTCTCATTCTTCATATCCTTCCCGATCATATTATCATTGCGACATAAATTTCCAATTAAACAATGGTTATCACTTATTCTTCACATAACTCAATTTACGCTGCCAGCTGAAAAATTTGCAGATCAATTTCACCAAGCATGGAGTAAATATTTTTATATAAATTTGATTAACACTTATTACTGCATGAAGAAAGTATATATAGGGATCCTAATTTTCAATTTACACACCAATGAAGTTTCAGAGACCCCTTGACTATCAGAACCAAATATTTTTGTATGTTTATCAAATTCGTTCTGATTCCGAAACCATCATTCTCTGCTCTCCATCATCGTTCATTCGTTCTGATTCCGACTGCGCAGTGCGCACCATTTCTTCTGTTCTGTACCAAGGGACGAGGTTTTGTGAGAACTGACTACTGAGTCGAGGAGACATGGGTTTTAGACTAAAAAGTTTCAATGTGTGGTTTTAAGGCCCAAAATTATATTGTGCCCGAACTAATTAGGCCCATTCATTTATTGGGATGCTATCGTTTGGTTTGGGGGGGGGGGGGGGGGGGGGGGGGGGGGGGGGGGGGGGGGGTCGAACTAGGCCCAATTCGAAATCATTTTGTCGGCCTGATGATTTGGATTGATCTCAGCCGTTGTTTGGGTGAATCGCATCCTCTGCTGCACTTTTATTGTGCAGCAGGATGCTGCACTTTTAATCTGGTCCGTTCGTTTTTTATCGCACAGACGAAATAAGATTTTGGCACGAATTTTAAAGCAAAATTAATACTGCCCCTCCATTATCCGAGCACTCACAGGCTGAGATTAAATCTGGGCCGTCCAAAAGTGCAGCAGAGGATGCGGATCCGTTGTTTGGGTTTAGTGTTTTGACAAAACCCATACGGATCCACCCGTCCCGCGTCCGCCCACTCCCGTCGTCCGTCCGTGCCCGCCCGCGGACTCTGAAGGATTTCATGATGCGAAACGGATAAAAAATAAAAAAAAATTAATCCGATAACATCTAAGATCGTTCTATTATTGCTAATTGAAGCACGTCACAATTATATACATATTCCTACGAGAGGGATTTTGTATCATACCTATGATCTCTAACGTTGCTTGATTCCTCTTCGGTTCACCTTGAATCCGAAACAAGAACGGTGTCAAGTTCGTGCTAGCGATCTTTTACCGTGTCTAGCTTTTCGCCCGTCTTTTGATCGATTGTACAATCAATCAAAACATTTTAGCAAGTGTTTTTGAGAGAGAGAGAGAATAAAAATAACAACAACCTCTTAACTGATGTATATGATCAGTTCTTTTATTTATAACCATTAAGCATAAAATTAGACTCTTCAAATTCGTATTAAAACATGAACAAAATTCGAAACAGCACATTAACTTATGACCCTTGGTTACTAAAACCATCATAGCTTTCTCTAGAGAACTCCAAACGGCTTGAAACTTTCACCATTGGATTTTAGACTCGAAGGGCTACAGAATTCATAGGTCATCTACCCAGAATGGTTAATGTTTGCTCCTTCAAATACTTATTCAAAGTTGCCTTAAAATCTGTCCAATTTTAAATACGAATTTAATGGTTATAACCCATATTTGTTTGGGCTTATTCTCTTCTCAATTTGCTAAATTAAGTTTTGGGCTTGGGCTTGAAATAAATATATATTATTCTATAATAATATTCACATATTATTATAATATGTGCAACTTATATTATTCTCATAATATGCACATGTCAATATATTTATTTCCTACTAGTTAGTCACGCCATGTGACATAATATTTATTTCTTATTTCCCGTTCAGTTGGTGTGACCTATATTGAGGATCTATGCTATGTTGGCAATGAAATAAAACATTTTATTTCATAAACTGTAAGCGGTATTCTAGCTATACATTACAGCTACCCAAATAACATAGACGTTTAATAATTCTTTTACGAAACGCGATCCTTACAGTAATGTAATCTTTGTCATTACTTGTGTCCATTCCTTGCCTTATGATATTATGATTAATATATAAAGTAGGACTGTGTCATCTTTGTATTATAATCATTTCTTGATCTCTATTAAGCAAATTATAAAATTATAACTGCACTTCAGTTATACTGGATCCATTTATAATTCTACTTTATCAAGGGGTCCGAAAAATATCATTTCTCATTATTAATGAGTGGCAATGATGCTATTGACATATACTCTTTTCCCGCACAAGTTACATATAAAGAACTATTATTTTTATCACCACCTTTTACAAGTAGTTTTTAATAATAATTACGTTGTACATTCCTCATGTGAAAAAGATATATGTCTCAATCTTGGAATCAGAGACACGATGAAAACATTAATGACACTAACACAATCCAATAATGTTTCATCTATTAGGTCTGTTCAATATATGAAACCTTTCACATATTCGTGTTATTAAATGATAATCTCTTATCAACGTTTACAGAACTACAACGTACTTTTAATCAACACGACAGTCTTATATGGCATATTAGTGTTCCTGCTAATATTCAAGACCTGTGAACATTTTAGAGTTTTACACTTATTTATTTTATTTAAAGTTCTGCGGTTCAAGACCAAGTGCATCTTCTTGAACACTTCTAAATATAAATATAATACTCATGGAACAAAATGTAAATCACATTCAATTCATAAATATAACATATAAAAGATAATCAACAAATGATAACTTTTAGAACACAAATCTAACATACTCAACCCGTGCCCGCCCGTACCCATGTTAAGGGCGGGTTTCATACGGGTTAGGGTCGCTCCTTCAAAATTTTGCCCATGGTAACCCGCCCCTTTCCAACCCGTCCTTAACCCGCCCCCGCCCGTGTCCGTGACACGTGCACACCCGTCCCGTGACCCATAACCCGTTATAACCCGCTGTAATCCGTCTAAACCCGTGATAACCCGTCCAAACCCGCGGATGATAATCATTTAAAGTTACCTCTCATTATATGAGTACAAAGTTTAACATATAGTAATGTTTGTTTTTGTGTGATGGGATAAAGCTCTTAATACTAAAACTATTTAGCAATCTTTACAATTTTTATTTAAATCGTTACGAGTTTGAGAAGCCTAAAATAATCAAGTTATACCAAAAATATTCAATATTTTTTTACAATTATTAACACTTGGAATATTTTTGCGATTTTTTAATTACTTTCGAATTTTAGAATTCTAATTTAAAAATAATATGAAATTTTTCTGTATTTTTGCAATTTTTTGGAATTCTAATTTTTTGGAATTCTAATTTTTTTGGAATTTTTTTGAAATTTTCGGATTAAAAAATAGTAAACCCGTGACCCGCCCGTACCCGTCCCGTCCCAACCCGTCCCGTCCAACCCGACGGGTCAAAGGGCAGGTTAGGGTCATCACTTCAAACTCAACCCGTCCCGTTTAACCCGTCCGACCCTTACAACCCGTGTCCGTACAACCCGTGACCCGAGCAACCCGTGCCCGTGCCCGCCCGTACCCGCCCGTTTGGTAAACACTATTTGGGTTACAGGTACGAGCCGTACCGAATTGGCAAAACTCACTTCAATAATTAATGCAAGCGATTCAAATTGAAACAGATAGATAAAATAAAATGAGTGAGTCTATGGTACTATGCATATCACGGGTTGATCCGTAATACGGTTCAATATTTTCTTTGTCAAAATCTTAATTGTCGATCCGAACCGTTGAACGTGATTTTCATATGAATATGTACTTGCAGTTCGAATTTTACATTTTTTTGAATTTTTTTACTATTTTTTAAGATAGGTAGAAAATTACTTGATCTGAAAATTCTGGACCATCCAAAAACAGTGATTTTCTATCTACCTTAAAAAATAGTAAAAAATTTCAAAAAATATAAAATTCGGTTTTGCAAGTACATATTGATTTGGAAATCATGTTGAACGGTTCGGATCGACTATTAAGATTTTAAAAAAGAAAATATTAAACCGTATTACGGACTAAATCATAATATGCATAGTACCATAGACTTACTCAAATAAAATTTTGAAACAAAAAGTATATCGCATCCATAATATTATCGAGGTAGATTAAAGTGAATAAACCAAATCGACGAAATGCTTATCAGTGTAAACAAAATTACGCTCAAAATATGAAAAGCGCAACTGTTCCCAGGCTCCCAGCTACGCAGAAATTTCCCTTCGACTTTGATTTTGACGTGCTTGTCTTGCGGAGACTTCCGTATTTAATAATTGTTACTTTAAAGGACTTTTAAAATGGCGAAAAAAATGACCAGCGTTTTAGTTTGGTCCATTGACAGGTTTCGCTCGGTCAAATTTTCAACTAAAAATTTTCAAGTCTTCCATACAAGGACATGGACATCACATGTTGTGGACTTTCTTTTCCGATATTTTTAACCTTCTTAATCCTGACAAACGCCATTTTATGAATTGTCCATTTCGTGACAAAGTAGTCCCTTGTCCACATTTAATTCCGTGTGTACTGAGTAAACTTTTGTATGCTTTTTTTTTTTATTTCAAATTTTAAGATAAATAAACATCATAATTATGATTATCTTATAAAATTATATATTCAAATTAACTTGTCATTTTTTCTCTTTTATATTTTTTTGGTTCCTATTCTTATTTCTTTGAATGACAAAATGTTTTTTGTTTGTCCTTGAAATAAGATTATAATCAGCTGATATAACTATTACTTTTTATATATTATCATCTTGTTTAATTAGTTGTGAGTTAAAAGTTAAGGCAGAGTAAGTTGCTTACTCCAAATTAACATGCATGAGTTAGAGCATCTACATCCCTGAAACTCTTGGAGTTTCAAAGCTGACATGGCAGTTTCTAAACTAGTTTCAGGGATGTAGATGGATTTCATATTTAGCAATTTTGTTCAAGAGTTTCTAAATATGAAACTGTTTCAAAACTCTGACATGGCAAAATTATCAATTCTTATTGGCTCAATTTTTCATATTGTTTTAATTAAATGCTAATGTGGCAATTAAGAAACTCTAATTATAATTTCAGGGATGTAGAGGTTTAGAAATTCAGAGAGTCTGGAATTTCTAAAATTCTGTTAACAGTTATTTAGAAACTCTGAGAGTTTCAGAGATACAGATGCTCTTAGGTTATCCTAGTTTGATAGTGTTTAAACTTGAGTCATTATTTAAGCTATTATTATTTAAGTCATTATACAGATGCTCTTAGGTTATCCTAGTTTGAATGGTGTCTTACAACTGTATATGGACCTCTGACATCTACTACTAGAAGAGATTTCCTCTTAGAATTAGTTGACATATATTCGGTTATCTGTTTGATCCCCAAAGAGAAGGATACTATTCTACTTAGTAAATATAGACCAATCAGTTTAGTTAATTGTAGCTTTAAAATAATATCCAAGATCCTTACTACTAGATTAGAGCAAATCATGAATAGGATTATAGATAGCAGTCAGTCTGCCTTTATCAAACACCGATACATCTTAGATAACGTCATTCTTAGTCAAGAACTTATTCATTGCTGTCAAGTTTCTAGTGAACCTGGGGTAGTTATAAAAGTCGACTTCGAAAAGGCGTATGATAAGATACATTGGGATTATATTTTAGAAATACTTACCAGTAGAGGATTTGGGACTAACTGGATACAGTGGATCAAATCTTGGTTACATAGCTCCCAATCTTGTATTAATTTTAATGGAGAGTTTACTCATTATTTCTACTGTAAGCGAGGAGTTCGACAAGGTGACCCTCTTTCACCTTTTCTTTTTATTTTAGCAACGGATACACTGTGTAAAATTTTTCACAAAGGTAGGCAAGCTAATGTGTTGGTCGGATTAGGTCCACCCTGTGTACAAGATAAGGCCATAACAAATTGCCATTATGCCGATGATACGATTCTGTTTTTACAAGCTACCCAACAGAATGTCGCATCAGCATGGTGGGCAATGAAAGGCTTTGAAGCTTTATCAGGAATTAGGATGAATTTGGACAAAACAGAATTATACCCTCTCAATGTAGATGGTTCTATACTGTCTGCCACTTTTCAATGTAAAGTAGGTACATTTCCTTTTCAATACTTAGGATTACCCTTGCATAATCACAAACTAAGTATTAATGATTGGCAATTCTTAGTGGATAAGATAGAACATAAGCTGCAACACTGGAAAGGGCAGCTCCTTTCCTTAGGAGGTAGACTTACATTAATTAATGCCGTACTTTCCGCTATCCCTCTTTATACATTGTCTGTCTATCGAGCTCCTAAAACAATAATTAGAAGAATAGATTCCATACGAAATAGATTTCTTTGGCAAGGGTCCGATAGGAATAAGAAAAAATATACATTAGTTAATTGGAATACAGCATGTCTAGATAAATTACATGGAGGATTAGGAATACTTGATTTGCAAAATATGAACATTTCTCTACTTTTAAAATGGTGGTGGAAATTCCAAGATGGCTCATATCAAGGATTGTGGAAATCAGTCATTCTAGCAAAGTACTATCATAATAACAATCTTAGAACACCTCTATCTTCTTTCTGGTCAGAAATTTTGCGATTAGATATACTTGGAAAACTTAGCGTTACTTTTGAACCAGGAATCTCCTCCACTCTCTCCTTTTGGAATACCATCTGGTTTGGTTCTTGTACTTTAGCAACTCAATTTCCCCAACTTTATGCTATATGCTCTAACCCTCATGTGACTATTACATCTGTCTTTAATTCTCAAGGGTCAATATTGAAATTTCGTAGAGCCTTAGATGGTGTTATGCTCGCTGAATGGTACCATATTCTCTCTATTATTAGTTCTAGTAGTTTTACTCATCACATAGATAAAATTGCTTGGCGATGGGATACTTCAAGCAAATTTACTGTAAGGTCCCTGTATCATTTTCTAAACTTTAGAGGTATTTCCAATCACAAATTCTACATATGGTGGGAGATGCCACTTCCTCCAAAAATCCGAATCTTCATGTGGCTTGTGTTACATAATAGGATATTAACAAAAAATAACCTTCATAAAAGAGGATGGAATGGTGATCTTAAATGCCCTTTCTGTGCTAAAAAAGAAACAATCAACCACTTGTTCGTTAGATGTACTGTGACCCGTCAACTTTGGTTTTGGTTAGGCCAAAGTCAATCTTTATTCACTCAATGGAAGACCTGTAGGAATATTTTTGATTTTGCTCAGTCCTTAGATAAAGTCCATCAAGTAGCTTTTTTGGTTGTGTTTAGTGCCCTTTGCTGGACAGTTTGGAAATATAGGAATGACACCATCTTTCAACATTCCAAACCCAAAACTGGTAGAGCTCTTATCTTACTAATTCTATCTGTTTTTGAATATTGGTCAGGTCGCATGGATAAGAGGATCAAAAATGCTGCTGCAGATTGGTTGCCAGCGGATCTGACGGAAATTCCATTGCAGGTATGGGACCCCAATGACACCCAGTTGGTACTGTTCCAGGGAGACGTCGCTGCAGGAGATGCAGGAGGTCATGGAGATACAACAGTGTGATGCCATGCATACAACAAAAGCTTTTTGTATAGGTCCGACTTTCGGATTCTTTTACCTCCGAGCGAGATTAGAAGACTTACAAATCTCTTACTTTTCAATAACCGTTTTTTGGTGGATTGTTAAACGTGGGGCATATGTGTTTTGCTCTATTTTTGTGTTTCCTGTTATAATTTGGACATTGGAGCTATGAATTTTGTTCTCTGTAACTTAACTCCAGTTTCTAATGAAATGGGCAATTGTTGCCTTTTGTTCAAAAAAAATTAGTTGACATATATAATTTAGGTATTGATGCTTGGTTAATTATAGGAGATTTTAATATGATTAGACGTCGATCTGACAAAACAGGATCCTCATTTAATCATGTGATCAGTAGTAGATTCAATTCTTTCATTAGAAATTCTGCACTGTTAGAAATACCTCTTAGAGATAGGAAATTTACTTGGGCACGATCGCTTCATTCTAAATCTCAAGCCTTATTAGATAGATGTTTAGTGTCCACCAGTTGGAATGCTCATTTTTCCTCATCTACACTCTCTTCCTTACCTAGAACTTATTCTGATCATAATCCTCTTATCTTGAATACTCTAGCTATTACACCTCAACTATCAAAATCCATTAAGTTTGATAAAACTTGGTTAGCTTATGAGGGGTTCTATGACTTAGTTGTCTCTTGGTGGCAGGAATGCCCTCTGACCTCTAATCTAGGTCTTAGCTGGCAAAAGAAAATGCAATTCTTGCGGAAAAAATTACGAGGTTGGAGTTCTAATATTAGAGGTGAAAATAGAAGAATTAAAACTAGGTTGTTAAATTCCATTAATTCTTTTGAGCAGCAACTAGATAATAACAATCTTAGTGATGCTGATTTAGAAGCTTGGCAGACTTGTCAAGATGAATTGCATAAATTGTATATTGAAGAAGAACAATACTGGCAACAGAGATCCAAATTAAAATGGTTCTTAGAAGGGGATTTGAATACCAAATTCTTTCATATAGTTGCTTCTGTTAGAAAAAAGAAAAATTACATAGGCAGTTTAGAAATAGATGGAATTATGATTACAGATCAGTCTGTCATACATAAACATATAACTGACTTTTATAAAAGTTTGATGGGCACTCCTTCTCCTAGGATTATTTCTTTACAACCAGATCTTTGGTTGCCTGAGGAAAATTTAAATATAGATCAAGTTTCCTTTTTAGAAGCACCCTTTACTTTAGAGGAAATCAAACATGTAGTCTTTACTTGTAATCCAACCAAAGCTCCTGGGCCAGACGGCATGTCCTTCCAATTTTATCAAACTTTCTGGGAATTACTTAAAAGAGACTTATTTAGTTTATTTTCAGCTTTTTTTGAACACAAATTAGATATAGCCAAATTTAATTTAGCTTCTATATGCCTCCTTCCTAAAAAAGAGGATGCTATCACAGTTAGAAATTTTAGGCCAATTAGCTTGATCAATTGTTGTTTCAAAATTATTACTAAATTATTAGCAGATAGGCTAGCTACTGTTATGGATTCTTTAATTGACTCCTCTCAAACAGCCTATATTAAAGGCCGTCTAATATTTGATAATGTAGTATGTGCTCATGAAATACTTCATCAAGTCAAAGTTAAAAAACAGAAAGGAGTGTTATTTAAATTAGATTTTGAAAAGGCTTTTGACCATGTTAATTGGGATTTTCTTTTAGATGTTCTTCATATTAGGGGGTTTGGAGCCCGATTTATAACTTGGATAAAATTAATCCTAGAGGGTAGTCGTACATGTGTTAATTTAAATGTCATTTTAGGTCCCTACTTCTCTTGTAAAAGGGGGGTAAGGCAAGGGGACCCTTTATCTCCTTTCCTTTTCATCTTAGTTACGGATGTTTTAAACAAAATTTTACAACGAGCTAAATCTGGGGGTTTAGTTGATGGGTTGGGAAATTTTTCATCTGTTGGCAATATCTTGAATCTCCACTTTGCTGATGACACTCTTCTCTTTCTTAAGGCTGACACTACTACTCTTTTACACATTAAGGGATTCTTGTAGCTTTTGAAAATCTGTCAGGATTGAAGATTAATTACGATAAAAGTGAGATGTATTCTCTTAATTTAACTTCTGTAGAATGTAATAACCTAGCATCTATACTGGGTTGCAAAGTAGCTTCTTTACCTCTTACTTATTTAGGTGTTCCCATTAATACTAGAGCATTAACAGACACAGATTGGCAATTATTAATTGATAAAATAGAGAAAAGACTTCAAAGTTGGAAGGGTTCTCTTCTTTCTTTAGGGGGCAGGGTTACGCTTCTTAATTCAGTTCTTTCAGCTATTCCTATGTACTGGATGTCTATATATAGACTTCCTAAAAAAATTAGACACAAAATAGATAAGATTAGAAGAAAGTTCTTGTGGCATGGGGGAAACTCCACACGGAGAAAATATTCTTTAGTCTCTTGGGAGACAGTTTGCAAAAGTAAGGATCAAGGAGGTTTGGGTATTCTAGACCTTAAATTAATGAACAAATTCCTTTTAGCAAAATGGTGGATTAGGTTTTTAGATAACTCAGTTAAAGGGAAATGGAAAGATATCATAATTTCGAAATATGGCTCTCATACAAACTCATCAGTATGTTCTCCATTCTGGAAATCAATACTGAAGGACCATAAAGTCATAGATTTAGGATTAAATAAAGAAATTGGCAATGGTCACTCCACTGCCTTTTGGTTAGATCATTGGTATTCAGACCAAGCTCTTCAGCACTTATATCCTCACCTGTTTTCTATTGCTACTGATAGGTTTATTTCTGTGGCCACAGTTTTTTCTAATTCTAATCTAGATATAAAATTCCGTAGGCAACTTACTGGCATTTATAGAGAGGAGTGGATGTCACTTAAACAAAAAATTTTGCACTTTACTTTGTCTTCCAATTTGGAAGACAAGTTAATTTGGAGATGGGCCACTGATGCTCATTTTACAGTTCATTCGTTTTACAAATGGTTGGAATACGGGGGCATACCTAACAATGAATTTCAAATCTTGTGGAAATCACATATACCATTGAAAATTAAGATTTTCATGTGGTTAGTACGTAGAGATAAGATTCTGACTAAGCAGAATCTGCACATTAAAGGTTGGCAAGGTGACTTATCATGTGTTTTTTGTGATCAAATAGAAACTATAGATCATCTCTTTGTTAATTGCTCTTATATTAGAGCAATATGGGATTGGATTGCACAGTATAATAATTTATGTTTTGAGGGAGTATGTCTAGCTGATTTATGGATTATAGATGCAGTAATCCCTTTAAAAGATAAACTATTAGTGGAATTATTAAAGGCAGCAGTTTTATGGTGTATTTGGCTTGAAAGGAACAGGGTTTGTTTTAACACTACTAAACCTATTTCACTCAAAGCTGTGGGTACAAAAATTATATCATTAGCTACTTTTTGGTGCAAGGCTAAATTTAATAATTCTCTCCTTAAACTTAGTTTAATTCTACCTTCCGATGTTAAGGAACTCCCAGATCAGATTCTGGAAGAACAGGACAGCAGTGCAGACACGGCACAGGCTGTGGCTCTATTGCTGTCTATGGCACAGGAGGAGTCCAGCAATACCACCAGTCCGGATTCTGGTGCTGGAAACCAAATGTTTGGCGCAGGGATGGCTGATGATGATCCGATTAACTGGGAAGATTTAGAATAGGTTACTAGTTCATTTTAACAATCTTTTGGTATAGGCTGTTATGTTTGTTCAGTTATTTTTCTTATTCATGTATGTTTCTTATTTCTGGTTTTCTTTTGGCTGTAAGCTTTGATGTAAGACTTTAAAAGTTTGGTACCTCTTTTGGGTACTGGACTTTAACTCTGGGTTTCAATAGAAATCGGTGGAGCATCCACTACTATTCAAAAAAAAAAATTTATCTCTTGCTGGAGGAGATATGAATATGAAAGTTGGTTTAAACAGTTTAGTGAGGAGTAATTGCTGATACGAATTATCTAGAATTTAATTTGGTTCTTGTTTTAGTTTTATGTTTTCTACTTTTTATATTTTTATTTAATTTTGTAAAATTTTGACACCATTGATGTCCATTAATAGAATATGAAGGCTAGACCTTCACATTTCTTCTTCGAAAAAAATTATCTCTTCTTCTAACTTATTTGATCATATATAGTTTATCATATTTAACTCTTCATTCAAAAATAAACTTCTTACTCCTCACTATTAGATAATAACTAAACAAGGCTTACAGTTAAAAGATATAGAAACTTCTGTTAAACAACTTCGATATTATTAATAACACTGTATACACATATAATATTGAAATTTATATCCCACAACTTTTAATTAGAATAACAAAGTTAAAATTTAAGGAAATTTAGACATTTTTCAGTTTTTTTTTAAATGAGTGGTGGGTCAAACCACCGACACTTAGATAACAACGCTAATGCTTCAAAAAGATTGTAAATAGAAGTTGAGGCCGTTTAATTGTTTATGTATACAAAAGTTGAGGTGGTGACTAGTGAGGAGGTAGTTTTTAATTGTTATGTATACAAAAGTTGAGGCAGCGTTGAGGCGGTGTTTGTTTAATTAGAAGCTGATCAAATATCTGGTTGCTATAATTTTCTGGAATGCAATGTTGTATGAAAAGGGGAACAGGTATTATATCAGATACGATACAGATACAGTGATACGATAATTTTAAAAAATTAAGGATACGATACATCTATTATTGTTGAGTATTTTGTGTATAGGATTTTGGCTATAACTTTGTACTCTTTTATCTTTTAAATTTATAAACCTTGATACTCAATAAAAATATTGATTGCAAGTGCACAACCTATCAAAGTAGTACTTAGGGTGTCGAACCACATAGAATAAGTTAAGACTTAGTTTAAACTTTTGCAAATAATTTCAGAAAAAAGAAATAAAGTAAATGGGGGGTTTGTTCTAACAATTTCTAATTTTGGGTTCAATACCCGAAAGAAAGGAGTTTTAAACAATAAAAACTAAAGTAAGAGTAAAGCGAATTTAGAGTTGACTTAAGTCTGGAGAATCTAGGAGCTTTCGGTCTACAACCCCTTGTTTAATCCTATCTATTCGGTTTGTTTAAATTCATGTTTGATTTTGATGGGGTTTCTAACCAAATATGTTAAAAATGATCACTTTCGTGAATTAGTAACGTGCCTAGATGATCATAACTTCACGGTAAAGTACATCGCCCTAATCATCTAGGATATAAAGTTCTTGTTAGTCTATCATCTCCTTAGATCTCGGTACTTAATGATTTAGCCAGTGAAGGCAATTCATACCAATCTCTAATTCGGTTCAAGATGTCCCGACTTAGGGTTTGACTCCAACCGTTAAGTTTTATACCAGACTTTAACCTTAATTTCTGTAGTTCCGGCTTAGATTTAAAGATGGTGTTTCTCTAACCTAAATTCTAATGGCTTTGTGACATAATTAGTACTATCATATGTGATCCTAAGCTACTTTGGAGTCTAAAAGACCTAAATCGGAATAACTACAATTCAAGCACAAATTATGGGAACCACAAAGAATAAATCACACAAATTAACAATCAAATCAAACAATCATTATAAAAACTAAAATTCGAATAGAATAGAATAAAATTAAACAAGTTCATGCAATTGACCTACACCTCTAGAGAGGAAGTTAGCCTCTCGTGGAGATGCAAAACTTACAAGGAAAACTCATTACAAATTGGCTAAAACAAAGAGAAATTAAAGGAGAAATGATTACAACTTACAACAATGGAGATCTCTTGCCTTGCTTCCTTTGCTTTGAAAATTATGCTCTTCTCCTCCAAATCTAAGCTCTTAATTTTACTTTGACTCTAATGAGATGTGGAATATGGAATGATCCTTGATGGAGCAGAATTTCCTTCCCTTTATAGTCTATTCTACACCCTAGAAATGTGGGGAACAGCGTCCCACACGTTCTCTATAATTAGACCCACTAACTTTTGCCAACTGGGAGTGATCTGGCTTACCAAAAATAGCGAAACTGCATTTTTACTCTGAATGCGGGCCGCACTGGATTTTACATCTCAAATTTGGATTTTCTTCCTTCATGAAAGTTGTAGAACGTCTCGTTAGACTTCCAAAAGGTGGTCATACACCCAAAACGGAGTTCGTATCACAAAGTTATGCCCAAAATATGAAACTATATCTAAAGCTGAAAAGCTGAGTGCGACCCGCACTGCTTTTGGACTTTTCTCTGCGTCCAGAATGCGGCCCGCATCGATATCCGTGCTACCCGCACTGGCACGAATTTTGATGAAAACCTTATTATATGTTAAAAAAATTGGCGCGTGTCTAGAAAATCCGTCTGAGTACTTATTTTGGCCGTATCAGAATCCATGCGACCCGCACTGGGCTCAGTTCGCCCTGAAAATTGCTGAATTTGGTTAAGTACTTAGTGCGACCTAGTGAGGCCGCAGTGCTGTGGAGGCTGCATTTTGGTCTATTTTCGTCATTTTCTGCAATTTAAAGCAAACAAAAGCACTAACTTGATTCCAGGTGTAATATATGACATTTATATATCAAAATACAAGATATTTAGAGTATTCCAGGATAAAATCTGGATCGAAAATGTGTAAATGTGTATATATTTTATTCCTATCAATTATATATGTAATTTTTTATTATTTTAATTAAATTTATTAATTTGTATTATGTAAATTAAATACTAAAATACAAAACTAAAGTTAAGTATACATTAATTATATATAATAGATATTGTTTCTAACAATAAAAGTGAAGTGGTGTTGGTAATATTGAAAATAGTAAACTTAATTAATAGTCAAATGTAATAATTAATTGTTGGAACTCTCTAGAATTGTTATGAATATATTGTAGTTATCTAGAAGTCATGTTATGGTCTTCTAAGTTGTCTTGAAAGATGAAAAACTTGTATTGGAAATAGAGATGGTTAATGAGAGGTTTAAATGTTATTTAGTGATTGTAAAGTGTGTAGAAAGTTTCTATGAGTCTATATAATGTGTAAAGGGTTTTTTGAATGTAAAAGAGTAAGAAAGTAACATAATATTGATAATAGAAATTAATTTTCTGTTATGGAGTGTTCTCTTTTCCACTATTAAAATATATTAAGTTTGCCTCATATTAAAATCGATCATATTAATACATAGTGGTAATGAACTCAAAATGCATGGGTCCAATTCACCTCAGTAGTAAAATAAATAGGTTTTGGCGTGGTGCATGGTGGACCATGCGTTGTTCGAGTTGAAGTCGCGGTGCACGGTGGACCATATGTGTCAGAGGCTTATCTTAGATGTGTCAGAGGTGTATTCGATACATATCGGTGTCGTATCAAATGCTTATTAGTATCGGATACGGAGTCCATGTTGAAGTATCCGAGTAACATAGCTGGAATGTAAAGAAAGTTGTGCGCGATCAAAGTTTTGATCGCAAGTTGCGGTGCACGGTGGACCATACGTATCAAAGGCTTAACCGAGATGTGTCAGAGGTGTATCCAATACGTATTGAAGTTGTGATGCACGGTGGATCATACGTATCAGAGGCTTAACTGAGATGTGTTAGAAGTGTATCTGATATGTATTGAAGTCACGGTGTACGGTAGACCATACGTATCAGAGGCTTAACCGAGATGTGTCAAAGGTGTATCTGATACATATTATTGAAGTATTCAAGTAACATAGCTAAATGTAAAGAAAGTTGCGCACCAGCAAAGTTCTGATCGGACACGGCACCATGCGATTCTGTCAGGACACAATATGATATATGCGCTGGTTATATAACGTGATGTCGTGACGAGATGCATTCATTCGTACGCTGCAGTTATTTTTTGAAAAATATGATATGATGACTCGACACGAAGCAAGACATCACATTATCAAACGTGATTATGTAAGACTAGAACAACATAAAATTTATGTTATTATTTATTTTAAATCACAATTTAAATTTTTGACGATAATTTTTTTCATACACATAATTTTTTTTACAATATTGCTTCTTTATTTTACAATTTTAACTTTCTTGACATTTCTTCTTCTGATTTTTACTTGAGCAAACTTACAATTATAAAAACATTTAAAAAATATATATATTTTCAATATACATAATTTAAAAAAATTGTATATTTAAAACGTAGCTTGGCATTTCCTGGTTAAAATTTAGATTTGTTTCTGGCTGTGATAATTTCTTAGGATCTTGATTACAGTGCGATACGTGACACAAGTTGTAGCATAGCTAATCACAACACAACACAAAGTTATCTCCATAATTGCCTCGCGTCAAAATAAAGTTATATAAATAAATAAATAAAAAGATGATTGGATTTGCAAGAAGTAGAGGTGGTAAAAAAAAAACAAAAGACCTAGTCCGATCCAATTGGATTCGATCTTTTTTTTAAAAGTGATATTAAGTCGAATCCAGTTCAAGCCGATCCGTGATGATTCAAGATTCAAATCTGATATAAAAGTTGAACGATTTGAATAATTCAGACACGATTTGGTCCGACCCAAATCCAACTCTTGAGTCGATAATTCTCCAAATTCAAATGATTCAAATTTTGCCGGTGCTATAAATATGATTAATTTGGCTCATTTGATACCACCTCAGAAGTAACGAAAAATCCGACTAAGTCCTCTCGGTTTAAACCCGACCTAAATCGAACTTTTTGGGAAGTTAAAATCAATCCAAACTCTTATTGGACTTGACCCGACCCGTCTAAAGCTCAAACATGATTCAAAATTGAACTCAACATGTTATCCTTAATTCTCAGAACTCAAAACTAATTCAATCCAACCCGAATTACGTACCACCTTTACTCCTTTGTTGATCATACATCGACTACTACCAAACGTCTAATTTTTTTTATTTATATTAGTCGGACTTCAATCCCTTAATTTAAAATAAAATAAGCACTTTTGATGTGTTTAAATTGTAATGAAATAATTAAAATAACACAATTTTTGTGTTACTACGTAGATATTTAGACGTACCTAATCCGGGTAGCGGGAGGTTTGACAAACATTTGGAATGTTGTTTTATATGTCTTTTCTTCTACATTTTGTATTATTTTTCTTATGAAAACAATATGATGGCCTAAGATTGAAGTGGTATCTTTTTTGCCTTTCTGAAAGATAAAAACTTGTGCTCCTTTGAGTATCGAAGAGTAAAATCCAATTACAATTTTCCATGTGCACAAATTCAATGTAAATAATAGGCAACAAGCGTCCACATAACCCTTTTGGAAAAAAAATTGATCATTGCTTCAATAAAAAATTGGAATTCCATGTGGCGGATTTACATAATGTAATTCCCTGACAACTGGTTCCCATAGAGATGGCGGGTGTCATTTGGCAGCTTGATGCCCTTATCCCATCGTGTGCAATTGCCATAGAGAATCACAATCAATAAGAGGTCAAAAAATAAGTTCAGGTCGTTTTCAAATTTTCGTACCTATATTTTCCTTACTTCTCGTCTCCCCTTTATTTTTCTCCATTGCCCGGTAACTGGACTCTTCTCAATTATTTTCAAAATTTGGTATGAAATAATGAGTGCAGATTATTGACTTCCTTTTTTTATATATATATGAAAGTTAACTTCAAAGTTTGAGTTTTGATAATGTTATTAATGATCCATTCAAATGTAATACGGAAGTAATGGATGTGTCCAGTTAAATGAACTGGACAAGAAGGAATAACTTGAAAGAAATCTTTCGAGGAAGCAACTTGGTTCCTTCGTCTAGATTTTTTTTCCGTGGTGACCTCTTACCATTTCTCTTTCGCTTGATCAACCTTTTGACTCACTCACTACTACTCAGTACGCACCTTCCTCTTACTAACAAAACAAATAATATTCTATTGTTCTTCTCTTTTGACATCTTTTTTGTCTTTTCAAGACTTCCAATATTTACGCTCAGGCTCTGCTATAAAAACAAGCGTTGCTCTCTTCTTTCTCTCCAAGCCAAATTAGCAAAGAGCAAAAAAACGAAGAAAGAAATAATTAACACCATATAGCTAGGTCTATATATCACATTTATACACCAAGGAAAAGAAAAGATGGAGAAAGCATCAATGAGCACATCATACCAATCCGATATCTCTTCAACAGATACCATAGTTTTTGTCTTGTACAACATCCTTCTCTGGGTGGCATCTCTTCACAAATTATCCTTTGAGTTTCTCTGCCTTCTCCCTGTGCGCAAATCACAAGCTTGTTTAGAATCTTCTACTTCATCTACTAATTTCACAACTTCAAAAGGTTCAGAACTTGAGCTATCCAGGGAGGATTTAGAGATGGTGATGCAAAAGATGGGCATCTCTGAGGAAACGAAAAGAGGTAAACAGATAATGGTTGAAGATGTGTTGAATATATTTGAAGAGAAAGAACCAAGCTTGGAAGAGGCAAGAGAAGCATTCTCTGTTTTTGACCGGGATTCTGACGGTTTCATCGAGGCCTCGGAGCTTCAGAGAGTTCTCTCTGAGCTTGGATTCAAGGCAGAGGTGGGATTGGATGAGTGTCAAGGGATGATTGAGGTTTATGATGAGAACAAGGATGGAAGAATAGATTTCAATGAATTTCTCAAGTTTCTCGAACTCAGCTTTTGCGGATGAATTTATTTTTTCAAGTTTTAAGTTGTTCATATTTATATACATGTATTTTTTTGTTTATAGTTAGTTACAGAGGGAAATCAGAGATAATGAGATTTTTGGGAAGTGTAACTTTCTCTTTTTACAATCCTTCTCTCTTTTATGTAGAACACAGGTGAATACATGATTCATGAAATTTCTCAAAAGGATCCTTCGATTCAGACTGTTTTTAATTGGTTCGACAAAAATTGAAAGTGGTCAAATTATTGCACTATCAATATGGGCCCCTTAAAGCCCAATTAGACTCGCTTGTAATTTGAACTGAAATTTGATCTAGGCCGGTTAAAGTAGGCCTTGACCCGATTTTTCTCTGTGTAGCATTAAAAATATAAAATTAATTTCATAGCATCAGATTGAAAAAAAAAATGAACGTAGCACTAAGAATTATTGTCTTTGATGGTCAATTAACGTCAAAATTGTAAATTAAATTTTTTAATATTATATCACTATTTAATTATTCTACTAAAAAATTATATTTCGAAAATTATAAATTCATGTCAGGTTGTGTTTGAATTATATTTCGAATTTTTTTTAATTCAGTATTATTAATTTATAATTTTCTTTAGAATAGAATGCTACACATAAAAAATATAAACCTGGACCTCATAAAACCACACAAATATTAATACAATAGGGGCTTGACACCTGTTTATCCTAAAAAAACATAAAACCACACAATAGAGGGGGGAAAGGGAATTCTTTACCGCAGGTAATATTGACAAGTATTAGAGACATCAGTACACAAATGTTCAATGGGTCAATAGTGATATATCACAAGTGGTCCAAATGCAAAAATAATCATATTTTATCTCAATTTGATAAAAATTAATTAGAGACGTTGGTTTTCTTCTCAAAGCTTAAAAAAATGTTATTCGTGCATGTATGTGCACTATTAATTACTAATTTCAAAATTGTCAAATTTTTAAAAATCTATATTAATTCGTGTATAAAATCAGACAGTAGTTTAGATCATTCTTCCTTTCAAACTAGAGACTTGTCTTGCAAGTATGTGACCTTGGTACTTTAACTTTAAAAATCCGTATACTACTACTCTCATGGAAAATGTCAAAATTAATTTGGTAGTGGAAAATTCAAATTCATTACTTATATTGATCGGATGCCAATTAATTGCTAAACCAGTCTGGTCAGAACAGCTGAACAGGTGCATGCGTAGCTTCTAAAAATTTTCCTGCCAAGAATCCTATATATATATATATATATAATATTAAATTGGCATTAATTCAGTTTGTGAAATTTCCCTTTGACCAAAAAACCTTTCTGAGATAGCTTCTTATATTATATTATAAATTAATACGGTACAAGCTTTTGACCCAATCTTCTTGCACTATTGTCATCCAAATATCCAATGCTTGTTAGTTCATGGTTGAAACCTAGTCAATCAAAGGTCACAATTTTAATACTGTTGCCAAGTCCCTTGCTACAGTATTTCTCAGTACACTGTCACGTTCAATTATTTTGTCTAATATGTGTTTTACTGTTGTGAAGTCATTAATTAATTTAGGAGTTAGGACGGTGTCTACCAGTACAAATTATTATATAAAAAATTAATGTTGTTGTCTCATTGGTTAGAAGCTATATAGAGACATTTGAAAGCCCACGCCATAAAGGGTGAAGAGTACTGAAGAGTGAAGAGGGAGGAGACACATTGACATGCAGTCATGCACTAAGCTGTTCCAATTCCCAAGCGCTGTGTCATGTAAGCACTGCACAGTATGTATCAGAACTGCGAGCCTCTATCTCTTGGACTCATGATTTAACATTGCTACGCCTAATTGCTCCACAATGCATTCTTTACATCTTTTTCTAGAATCAACAAAATTAGAGGTCATCATGTAATAGGGGATACGTTTACTCACTAGATGACGTCATCATATAAACGTAATTATTATTGTTTAATGTATATTTTGCCTGTTTCAGCTGGAAAATGGTATTATTTAGGAAGAAATTGGAAATTATTTAGAAATCATAAATAAACAAATAAAAAGATTTTACCAAACCAACTTGATTGTTTTGGTTTTTACAAAAATCACAAGGACTGTAATGTTATTTCGGTCCAAAAAGTTTTTTTTATATTGTCATTTCAATCCGAGATGTTTTCTCAAGTTTTACACTAACAACTACATCATTTTTTTTTCAAAATATGTGAAAATGGCTCGGATCGATATGACAATTCGGTCCCGAAAAAAAATATATCGGACTGAAATGGCATCTTGGTTCTTATAATTTTTGTAAAAACCAAAGCAATTAAGTTGGTTTAGTAAATTCTTTTTTCTTATTTATGGTTTATAAAAAAATTCCAAGAAATTGCATGCTACGACGTTGAATTACACCGTCATTGGCCAATTCACATGATCCAAGATTATTTTTGAACAACTGAAGTTCTCAAGATATTGGAAAATGAATTAAATATTTGTGTTGCTTAAAGATATACATATGATTCTTAAACTTATTGCTTTGAGTAAATGTCTCTAACAGAATTTAAAACAGCATTATTTTGATACATACGAACATCACATGTCATATTCAAGTTCTTGAGAAATAAAACTTGCTATATCATTTTGTAACTTCGTATAAGACATTAACATTATACTAAAAGCATTTCAAAATTGATTGGAAAGCTAGCCTTCATTTTAAAAATATTCGGATCCTTTCAAACTTTTGAAAGCTGTCTCACTCATCAATAGATAAATAACTTTGATTTGGTTATTAAGGCATTGTCTTTTATTTGAAATATTAAGTATAAAATATATTATCCACACTAGAATAATTTGAGATGTTTGATTCTAATCTCATGCTATATATAAGACCATAGATGATTTGGATTAGATTGGATGACAAATTAAGGAATTCAAATATCTAGCATAGTAATGATTTAGAATTATATATTAATTTGGAAGGTTTAAAATTATCACATATACCACGGATATAAATAAAAATAATGCAACTTTTATAATAAAATTACAAATTAAACACTTATTTAAAAAAAATCAATGTTCTAATAGCGTAGCTATAGCGGTTTTGGACCTCATAAGCTAAGCTACGGAGTAAAACTGCGCTAATCGAGCTACGGCCGCTATAGCGGTAATAGCGGTCCGCTATGCTCATGGGCTTATTTTTCTATTTTTTTCAATTTAGATGGGCTTTGTGTTTCAGTCTGACTAATCTAAATAATGGTTTATTTGAATATGTAGTAAAATGATACTTAATATGTGATAGTAGGATATTTTGAATAGAAAATATATCGATAGTTTATGAATTATAGAATTATAAATATTTTGAATGACAATTTGGACTTTGTATTGGTTCAATATAAATATTAGAATTTCTTAATCAATTTGGTGTTTTTGTTACTCTATGAGATTTTCCATATATAATGTTTATTTTTAGTAAAAATATAAAATATAATTTAAAAAAAAAAAAAAACAATATGTAGGAAAGCTTTCACTATAACTTTTTTTTTCGTCTCCCCGCTACGCCGCTATAATAGCTATTTAGAACCTTGAAAAAATTGATAAAAGATAATAAATTTCACGAATAATTTCAGCACAAATCATGAATAATATTGCATATACTCATCATAAATTTATGAATATTAAGAATTATTTACAAATTGCCCGTTTGATAGGATTATTTTTCTGAAATCTTTCTATTATGCACTCGATTGCTTGTGTGCTTTCATGACAGCATATATATATATATATATATATATATATATATATATATATATATATATATATATATATGCCTTAAAATTTTCGAAAATTTACAAGTAAATTGAAATCAAGGTAAATATAATTCTTTTGAATTTAAAGAACCATAATTTACAAGTATTCACAATAAACTCTAGATTATAAAGCATTTATTAGCCAAAGTAAAAATCGTATTATAGCGATCAATTATAGTGTTCTAAATAGCTAGCTATAGCGCCGCTATAGCGGTTTTGAACCTCATAAACTAAGCTACAGGGTAAAATTGCGCTAATTGAGCTACGGCCGCTATAGCGTGTAGCGCGTAGCGGAATAGCGGTCCGCTATGCTACATGAGCTTATTTTTCTATTTTTTTTCAATTTAAATAGACTTTAAAGTCCAAATCGAAATTACATGGGCTTTGCGTCTCAGGCTGACTAATCTAAAGAATTGTTGATTTGAATATGTATATAGTAAAATGATACTTAATATATAATAGTAGGATATTTTTAATAGAAAATATATCGATAGTTTATGAATTATAGAATTAGAGATATTTTGAATGACAATTTGAACTTTGTATTGGTTCAATATGAATATAACTTCTTAATTAATTTGATGTTTTTGTTACTCTATGAGATTTTACATAGATAATGTTTATTATTAGTAGAAATATAAAATATAATTTTTAAAAAGAAAAAAAAAACTATGTAGGAAAGTTTTCGCTATAGCTCCTCTATTCGTTATAGTTTTTTTTTTTCGTCTCTCCGCTATGCCGCTATAATCGCTATTTAGAATCTTGATTATCACACAGGGTAACAACATTCATTTTTTTACGAGTGTGTATGTTTTAAAATATGTAGAAGTGTATAATAATTCAATTTATTTTGTCCCTTATTATTTGAATCTCTTTATTAATTAAATGGCTTGCACATTGAGCATATTTACATTTTTGGGTCAGATATATGGTCATCGGGTGCCCTCGATTTCTATCTAAAACGAAAATATTTATTTCTAACACTGTTCTAAATACCTAGCTATTGCTACGTTATAGTTTTTTCAAACCATAAAAGCTACGATATGAGATAAAAGTGCACTATTTCAGCTACGGATGCTATAACTGTAATAGCTGACCGCTTTTACTGCTACGCGCTATTACTACCGCTATGCTACATTAGTTTTTTTGCAATTTACATGGACTTCTGTACTTCTGTTCATATTTCTGATACTACATGGTCTGCTATAATAAGTATGCTAAACCGAACTATATGATTTTGTTCCTATTTGTAATTTAGTCTCTTATTCTATATCGGAAAATATATATTCAAATATTAATTCTTTATTTTGTTTTCTCTTCGTCTAGTATTCACCTGTAAAATTATCGTCATTCATTTCATTGAAAGCTGATTTTGATTATTATAATATATAAAATATTCAAATAGGTATACTAACTTTATTTCACTTATAAAATTAATTGCTCTTCGTCTTATAATCTATAATACTATAAAGTATGGATTATTAAATAATGTTACCTTATATTTTTTTTTTCCTTCTTATTTGCATGATTGAAAAAAATATATATAGACTTAAATCAATTATTATTTAGTTATTACCCAAATTCTTCAATATTGATCATGTTGATAATTAGTAGAAATATAGACTATAAATTTTGAAAATTAAAAAAAATACTATGTATGAAAGCTCCCTCTATAGCTGCGCTATTCGCTATAGCTATTTTTTTTGTCTCCCCGCTATGCCGCTATAATCGCTATTTAGAACCTTGATTTATAGTAAATTTTTTTAAGTTTTTGAAAATTTATTATCGATTCAGCAAATATTAACCTCCATGTTATTACCTAAGTCACATTTCGATCAACTCTCATATTTACGATGACAACAAATTTAAATCTGTAAGAAAACACATAATTAATTTATGACTAATTTTGACTTCAAACAAAAATTATTGTTACAAAATTAATTTTGATTCTAATGACTAATTAAGATAATGTCTTTTGCAAAAAAAAAAAAAGTAGGTTGAAAATTTCAAATCGCTTTTGTGTGAATATGTAAAATAAAAAACTTGATCATATATTATCTCAAATAAAAAAATTAATTGATGAACAAGACAAGATAAAAGAGCGGATTCAGATCCGGTGCAGTACCTTACCGTATAGAATGAGATCTTTCGTACTAATTTGACACAAATTTTAAAGCGTGTGCTTATTTTTTATTTTTTGAAAAAGGCCTAAGCGTGTGGCTATTTAAATTAAAGCGTGTGCTTATAATTTAAATAGGAATCAAAATCATGTTAGTTCGGCTGGAAATTAATTTCTGCACGGTAGGGTACATTAAAGGATACTACCGCATAAAAGAGCTAGACAGAGTATATGTTAAATTTTGTAACCTAAATATATATAGAGAAGGGTTCAAATGCACCCAAATTTCTATGCTTCTATTTACTCTTAATTTTTTTATCTTTATTTTCAAAGTCCGAATAGTCGATCCGAACCGATCAACATGACCTTCATAATAAAATATACTTGAAGACCAAATTTTATATTTTTTTTAGAACTTTTTTACTATTTTTTAAAATAGGTACAAAATCACTTATCAGATGGTCCAGAATCTCCTTAAAACAATGATTTTGTACCTATCTTAAAAAATAGTAAAAAATATATAAAAAATACAAAATTTGATCTCCAGGCATATTTTATTATGAAAATCATGTTAAGCCGTTCGGATCGACTATTCGGATTTTGAAAATAAAAATAAAAGATTAGGAGTAAATAGAAATATAGAAATTTGGGTGCATTTGATCCCTTCTCATATATTATAATAGAGGAGGGTTCAAATGCCTCTATTTTTTGTGCCTCCATCATGTCTCCATTTTTAAAAACTAAAATAACTCAAAATTTGAAACTTAAAATGCAAAATAAAACCGTTGGATGTGATCTATATCATTTCATCTATGCACATGTAAAAAATTATGACATTTCAACTTTGTTTTGGTTGTTATCAAGAGTTTATAAAAAATGTACTAATGTGAATAATTTCTAGACATTGATTTTTCAACTTATTGAATCACATAAAAATAAAATTGAAATGTGATAATTTTTTATGAGCACATAAAAAAAATAACATAGATTACATCTAATGGTTTTATTTTGACGTTTATGATTTAAATTTTGAATTATTGTAGTTTTTAAAAATGGAGGCATGATAAAGACACAAAAAATGAAGACATTTGAACTCTCCTCATTATATATTATGAAAATGAAACATGAAAATATATATGATCTAAAAAAGTTGTGGATAAAATTAATGATTTATTGTAGAAGAGCAGGAATGCAGGATAGAGTATCGGAGCCTAGCATCTGTTCAGATATGAACAAGACAGGGTAATAAATGCAAGGCAGCTGAAAAAGGAGAAAAAGAAGAGAATCCATGTCAATCTGAGTTCCTCTGCAACACCCACGAGGGGTCGGACACCACTGGCCAGACACCAGAGCCATACTTACCTTCTTTTCTTTTCTTTTTAAACCCTTTTTCTTTTCTTTTCTTATTTATTAGATTCATGGTGTCCCCTCATCCTCAAATTATCACCATATTTGTTAGTTTTGTTGTTTGGTCCATGTTTCAAAATAGGAAAAAGGTTGCACATGCATGTACTCTAAACTCTAAAGCATGTGCTATAATTCGTACAAGAAATATATTATCTAAAATCATTTTCTATCGGACTTTACCAAGGAAGGATGTATGATTTTTATTTTTCTGGTTCACATGTTTTTTTTTTCTTTTCTTTTCTTTTCTTTTCTTATGGGCTATTATGATGAGTGTATCTTTATATAGAATCTGAGAAAGTAAATCTTATAAATTGTAGTGTTCGAAAATCATGACTTAGAGTTCCTTAATATTTCTTAGTGCTCTAAGAATAGTCTTAATTAGATGCATCGACCAGGTGCTCCATTATCAAGTTTAATGCCACTTTTTTAGTGTTCCTTTTGTCCACTTTTCTTATGCGTGCACAAGTTTTTAACCCATGGTTTTACATGACTTTAGCATTTTGCCAAGTTTAAAGTTTTATTAAGATAGTTACTGTTCAATTTTATTACCGAATTAGAGCTCCTTAGTACAGCTTAAAATTTAAGCTTCACATTATTGTCGAACACTACCATCAAGAAAGGAGAAGATTTTTTTTTTCTAATTAACTGTTAGAAGGTCATATTACAAAAATAAAAAATAAAAAACAGCATTGCTTCACTTAACCACTTTTTGAAAAATATCGAAAATAAATTTGAAACTGATTCTGACAAATCTATATATAAATGAAAAGATTAAAAATATATATATAATTAGTTATATTTTTTTACAAAGCTTATAATTTAGATCATGATAATTGAGAATTTAATGAAATCTTTATTTCAACACTTAAATTGAATGAGAAAATGTAATATTTTATATTTAATTATCCTAGATTTTTGTCCGGTACTGTATTTTAAAAATAATAATAATTTTGTCAAGAAAAATTTAACCAAATAATAATCATCTATTTTTTTGATGTATTGCAGACTCACAAAAAATCTATTAAAAGCGTTGCAATAACGTAGAAACTGAAGATTAATATGTTGTCAGCTTTATAGATATCTAATTGTGTATATTATTTTATTTTCAACCTCAAAGGTTTGTCTTGATTATTACAAATACACAGATATTAATTACATCAAATGCTTGTGTGGTTTTATCGTACATTTAAGTTTAAGGTATATGTTACTTTACTGTGCACTCAACGATATACAAATTTATACTTGTATAACATAATATAAAATAATATTTTCAATGGTTTACTGATGTGGAGATTAAACTTATACAATGAAGATACAAATATGAAGATGAGAATAAGGATAGATTTCGATAGCAACAGTAGAAATGAGGGAAGAAGTTATCAAACTAAAACACTATATTGGAAGCAAATTAGCAATGCACTTTTTTGCGGTCATTACCATATATATATATATATATTAAGTGCTAGATAAATTTCAATGGCCTCATGAACAAAAAAAGAAACTTGCCATGTGAATTCCCTTGTTAGGTTATCTATACATATATTCTTGTACTTGGTGCACAAAAACATGAATTGATTGATTCCTGAGCAAACAAACAGATCGATCACGCCTTCCAAGGAACAACTGCGTACTAAGACTTGTTGTCCCAATTGATCTTTCTCATCTACATTTTATTTGCAAGGGAGGGTAACTAACAGAACAATCTCTGTCGATCGAGAGAGCTCATTCGATCATGTTGCGCCTACACCGAGAAAATCAATGAAAGGTGGAGATTGGGAGGTCTCATGAAAGGCATGCATGTTCTCTCTATCGTCTCCTTCGAAACCCATCGAATCAGATGATGACACCTGGAAATTGGAGGCGTTTTGGTTTCTCGCCCTCGGTTGTTGCATTGCAAGCAAGTACGGGGGGTGATGGTAAAATCCAATGGTCTCTTGTCTTGGCCTATTCCAGTAGCTGTTGCCAAAGAAATTTGCTCTTTCAGTTGCACTTGGACCTGTATTATTAAAATCATATATACATAGTTCATTAATAATCTCAATATATAATAATTTAACAAATATGCATGAATCATTTCAGGTACTGCATGCTCCTTTCCCATAATATTGTATCCAATTAATTATTCATCCCAATTTCCAAACAAGCATAAAACTCATCTCAATTTGAACACCGTTTAGCTCGATGATGGAGAAAGATAACTTTTATTGGTTCATTAGAACAGTTGGTATTGAATCATTGAACCCTTATAAAATAATTTTTTATATTAATGATCTTCTCACTTCAATTAAATCCAATTAGGTTCATAATAATAGCTACTTTTTCCTTTTAATGAAAACTTATTTGTGGACTGGAGACTTAATCAACATGACATTAAATGAACCATTTAGTATCAAGGAGGTAGTTAGTTGTGACTTGTGGCCTGGTGCATGCAATTGATCAAGCAAGCTCAACATAATTATTCTGTACGTGCAAGCTAGGTTAATCTGACTAGTGCACAGTACAAGATCCACTACGGCACTACTAGTCTCTACTATTTTGCCCCTTCCCAATTCAAGAATCAAGGCTTAATTAAGAGCTAGATCATGGATTTCCAGACGTGTATAATTAACTAATATACAATAAGGGCATTAAGTACAGTCCATAAACTATAGGCCACGTCGCACTATGAAAAGGAAGCATCCATTTAGTGCCAAGAACAGTCAATATAGATTTTTCAACAGTATATCTCAAGACCATGTTAGGAATGGGTTATATGTTACTATATGAAGCACTGTGTATTACAGTGACATAGTATGCACACCCGTATCAAGAGTCAAGACTACATATTTCAACAGATCATTGGTCAATAGGTAATAGGAGATTCTTGAATCCCCAAAAGACTATCCAGTATCCATCTCTTTCCGTTTTGATGTTAACAAAAGACTTAATATTTTGGTCAAACTCAAACAGCAACTCAACCATCATATATTACCAAAGTATGTTCCAAGTCTTGAGGCCTAACTGGTGCACTTTTATTAAAAAAAGTTATATTTTTATTAGTTGATGAATATATACGCTACTAATCAAGAGAAGGATGAGAGGTTATTCCTTATTCTTCCCCAATTAATCCAAGAATTAAAAAACCCTAGCTTTGCTCTAGCTTAACTACCACTGCTGCATTCAGTTTCAGTAGTAGCATAACACAGTACAAGTAGACTTGGAAGTTGGAACACTATGCCTCATAAACCTAGAAATAAATAGTCATAACAGAACAAAAGAGCTGTTTAATCAAGCTTAGGCATGCAAATGAAGATATCAATGAGTAACTTACCAGAAAGGTAATAACATGGCGCTTCAACACCGGCGCAAAATCCAGCAACATTACTACAATACCCGTCAATGGCAGCTGGAAATGGGAACGAAGGAACGGTCGTCGTTTCATCGAGCCTCCTTTGCACCGCTTGATTCAGCTTCCTCCTCCTGTACGCATTCGACTGCTCCCGGTACTTTCTCGCCATGATCACGTGCCAATGATTCTTCACCGAGTTATCAGTTCTACCTGGAAAGAGCCTCGCTATCATGGCCCATTTGTTGCCGTACAGTCGATGCGCCGTCATCAGCTTCTCCTCCTCTTCTTCTGTGAATGGCCTCCTATTTATCCTTGGGTCTAGTTGATTGAACCATCTCAATCTACAACTCTTCCCTTCACATTTACAAAAGTAGGAATATATATCACATTACAGATAATATTTTAAGTATTAATTAACACGAGAAAAATAATTAAAGATCTAAATGATATTAATTAAAAAGAAATGAAGTACCTGATCTGCCCTCGAGCTTTTCTGCTATGAGATTCCAGTTTTGAGGGCCGTAGAGAGCGACTAACTCCTTGAGCTTAGCATCCTCAGCTGGTCGCCAATGGCCTCTGGCGCAAAGTTTGGATTGGCCAGAGGAGTTTGTTTTTTCATCATTGTTCTCTCCTTCTCCATCTTCTCCGGCTGTGATGTCCATGGCGTTATTCGCCTCTTCTTCATCTTCTTCTCCAAAACCACCATCGCTTGGAGGTTCTTCCAAATTAAAAGGAAATGTGTCGGTGTGGTGATAGCTGCTGTGGAGAGAAGAGGTGAGGTTCATGGAGAGAGAGCCCATTTCTGGGAAGAAGACTTTTGAAGAAGAGGAGGAAGAGGAGTAGCCATTGAAGCCATGAACGACTGCTGTATGATCACTTGCCATTTTGAAAAGAGTGCAGAGAAAAGAAAAGAGCAAGAGAAAGGGATGGTAAGAACCGAGAGGAAGAGAGAGACAAGTGCAAGGAAAGGGAAAAGGGAAAAGAGAAAGCAAGAGGTTTAATTAGCTGAAACCCGCACGGCTGCTCACTTCGATCTCTACATTCACCATTTCATCTCTTTTTCTAACCCTCTTTTTTTTCTTTCTCTAGCGCCTGACTGACCCAGCTGTCAACCCCCTTTCTTTCTTTCTTTCTTTCTTTCACTGCTTTAACAAACCTCCAAACTCCCCACCGCACGTGTAGGTGTCATCTCACCACATGTGTGGGGCGTTATGTTGTGTAGTGTTATGTAACTTATGTTAGTGCGCTAGGCTAGCTCTCCCTCTATCTTTCTTTTTCTACCTCTCTGTCTCTCTCTGCGCTGTGTCTACATGAATTGAAAATAGTTTTAGATGGTAATGATTTTTGTTGTTTTCTCCCTTGCTGAGGGAACTCTACTATGCTGTCTGTACTCTGTATGAACCGGTCAGGTTATAACATTGCACGGGAAATTGTAGTGTCGTTTATGCGTGTTTGGACCTAGCTTAACACACTTTCTGTGCCAAACTTACTATTATTATATGATAGGGTCCGCTCATAGGGTAACTGATGTACCTTCCATTTCATCTGTTCGAATCTTTGATTTGTGCCCAGGCTATATATATATTATGTTTTAGATATCATCCCGTACATTAATACATTTAAATATCTAAATAAGAACAATATTAAAGAAGTAAACATAATTAGTTATATTTTTTTTGTAAAAAAAATGTTTCCTACTTAGTTAATTTTAATTCTAATTATATAATATGAAAAATGTAAAATTACAGCAATAACTTTACAAAAAAAAAATCTCATTAAATATAACTCCCATTCATTTAACTCATTTTTAGAGCTGAAATATAGATCCACTATTGATAACACCGCTGATACGACATTTATTTGACTAGTCAACTCTGCTCTCGTGCAATCTGTTGATCAATATGCAGCCCACACACTCTTCCAGTTTGCTTCATCATATAATTTATTGTGTGTTCTCAATTTCAACGTAATCGACGTGAATAATAAAGTAAACAAGTCGAATAACAAAGCGATTTTCGTGAAGCATATAAACACACGACTAGTATCATCGACTCCAAATGGATTTTTTTTTTTAAAACTTAACTAAATTTTGAAAATTTACAAAACCAACATGTTTATAATTTTGTTTTACAAAAATTAAACTAGATATGATATTCGGTATTGAATTTGAACTTGTTCATTCTTGTTGTTACCACAAAAAATCCAATAAATAAAAACTGGATTTGGTGCTCAGTTTGTAGAACCATTCTCGATTTGAGAGAATTAAAAACTGAATCCCAATTTCGATTTTGGTTTGGAGACCCTCCCCACTTTAACCCTATTCATACAATAAATTAGATATAAATTAAAACAAAAAACAAAAAAGCAAAAAAATTAACATGAATTATCGTTTGACAAATTGGAAAAAAGCAAAAAAAAAAAAAAGAGAGAGAGAGAGAGAGAGAAAACCGGCCATGAGATCCAGTAAGGCCAAAAACAAAAACAAAAAAAATAGAAAACCCACAATAACATTCGGTTTTCTAAAATAAAACCAACAATAAAATTCGGTTTTTCAAAATAAAAACCGGCTCTCATATTCAGTGCAGTATGGTTTTTAATTGAAATAAGTCGTTCTATATAATATTGTCTAGCATGTAATACTGAATATGGTATCTGGTTTTTAAATTTTCTTACTGGGTGTCATTTCCAGTGGAGACAATTTTTATAAAAAAAATTATAATCATGTTAAGTTCGTAAATTTTCAAAATTTAGTGATGTTTTTAAAAGAAATCCCTCCAAATGTATATCTTAATTTTTTTTTAAATAAGTAAAATTTTCCACAATAAAAGTATCCGGTGAATCAAATTATGTTCAAATTAGGTTTAAAATCATTAGTAAAACTGTTTAAGTGATCCTTAATTTACAGGTTTGAGAAAGGACAAGCTCTATGGAAAAGTTTTTTTATAAGTAAATAATGAATCAACATTAGAAAAACAAGCAACAATATGTGTGTGTTCATATATATCTATGTATGCATTGCATCATAATTTTGTGTTTTAATATGCTCCACATCTTTTATTTCCATTTTCAAAGTCCAAACAATCAATTCGAACAGCTCAACATGATTTTCATAATAAAATATGCTTGGAGACCAAATTTTATATTTTTTAGAATTTTTGTACTATTTTTTACATAGGTACAATATCATTATGGTGATTATAAGTGTAGTTCTCTCGACCTTATGGTTGGAAAGGAATAGGGTTATTTTCAAGGGAAGTATTGCAAAACAGGATAGTAGCTTAGGGACGCAAATTCTTGCAATAGCTAAGTTTTGGTATTCTAATTAGAAGTATAATGCTTTAGAAAGACTAATGTATATGTTACCTCCTGATGTTAAGGGTTTATCAGGAAATTTGCTTACTTTCCCTATGGAGGCTGGATTGGATATAATCCCAACGCATGGGATTGATCATATTCGGGATGATGACACTTGAAGATGGTGGTATAGGAAGATTTAAGGATGCAGCTTTTGTATTTTTTTTCTTAAAGTGCAAGGTCTTTTTGCTTATTGCTGAACTATTTCTTAGTGCAGATGCTGCTTGGTTAAAATTGTTTAGTTTTTAGGTTTTATATTTTGATTGCTGGTATTTACTTGATGCCTATAAGTATTATCTATTTGTGTGTTTTTGTTATATGGTTGTTATTGGTACTAATATTGGTATCGGATTTCAAAACATTGTAATATGATTTTCGTTTAGTAATTAAAATCGGTGGGTCTAACCCACTTTTTTTTTTTTAATTATCTTTATAAAATAAAATTACATGATATTTCTTTGTTCAATTTTATAATTGTAGTTTTCTCACTCTGATTTAATCTGATTCCTCTTAGGTAGGAGAGTCAATGACATTCTTTTACCCGTTTACCCGATATGTATATGTATTCGATAAAACGGATACGGATAAGATTATTTTTCTGTATAACTTATCTGATAAGGATAAAGATAAGGATATGCAAATGCTTCCAATGACCCGTTTTGTACCCACGGACAACCGTACTCTTAGGAGGAGGAGAGTTCGGTTAATTAAGTTGCAGAGCGTACGTTGTCATGAATATTTAATGTGGCCTCCGTTTCCACCCAATCCGTCGGATTTCCCCTGATATATAAAACATTAATTGTTGAGTAATTTGATTTGACAAACACAAGTTTGAAACTAACAAGAAACAAAATTAATTGTAGTCTTTTAGAACGAAAGACAAAATTCAGTCACTTTGGTGGAAACTTAGCCAGCACTATACGGTCCCAATACGTACTAGCTGCAGTAGCATTTAGGGACCATGTATGGCCAAGGGCCAAGGCCAACCTCACTACTGTAGTAGGTTATTACACCTAAGGACCGCATCTTCGTTTAATTAGCTAGCCTTCCCCTTCTTCATGTCATATATTTGTACGCAAAGTTAGGTACAACATATATACATTTATATATACACACACAAGGTCCCCTTGTCAATTCGATCCAACAATTTATTTGAGATTTTGAATGCTTAATTATGGCGGCACCATCTGAATTAATTAACTATATATCGATCAATTAAGGAGTAGATCGAACTACTTTTCGATTTGAATCAGAAAAACCATGCACCAAATATTGATTCAACTTTTGAGACAATATAATAGAGCCTTAATTAAAAGCGTATTTACTTGTGAAACGGTGACATGTTTTAATCTCCACACTTACCAAGTTGTACGTTGCAAGCGTACCGGATGTAATACCTTAAATATATGAATTGAATGATAAACAAATTAAAAAGTAATTGCAAGAAAGCTGATCAAAGCCTTGTTAATCTTTTAAAGATATTAAAGAAAACATATATAGCAAATAAATATTGTAAGGTCAATGCGTTGAAATTTAAGCATGTTCAGCCAAGCATCTTTCAAAAAGAAATTAAAATTATATATAAATATGTTATAGAAAAATTTATATGTAGATTATATATATTGAGCGACTTAAATCAACCACTCAGATATAAAAATAAATAAATAAATAAATAGTTATATGATTAAAAGAAGTCTTTTTTACACCATTGTTATTAGGTATCATGGGCTCAAGCCTCCCCATCAGTCGTATGGATTAGAGCTCCTTCCAAGTTGGAGAGGATCCTAGTAATATTAAATTGCCCTTATCCACCTCCTGAGTGCACACAAAAAGGTTGTAAGTGGGAAAACGGGAGAAAAAGTTGCACCTTAAAGAGACTGTATTACTTTGTTGAAGAATTTCCAAAAGAGGAACCCTTGGAGCATCCTTTGCTTTTGTCAGACTCTGACTTGGGTTGTGTCACACGCACACGCATCTCAAAGTACCAGAGGATCCTCTCATGGGGCATAATTTTAGCTGTTTATATATTATGAAACGAGGAGGTTCAAATTTCGTGTGTCTTTCACGTCAAATCACATCTCAGATCTTATGTATTTAGGTCATGTTTGGCCGCTCTACTGTTCTCACGTGAACTGAATTTTTTTTTCCACGTGAACAGTAATTTTTAGTTCAATTCCCGTGTTCATGTTCATTTACAATGGCCCGCCAAACAGATTCTTATTTTCAAGTTCAAATAGTAGATTTGAACCCTTCCATATGATATTCCTATGGAAATATATATGGAGACCGAATTTTATATATATTTTTAATATTTTTTACATTTTTTTTTAGTTGGTATAAAATTAGTGTTTAGATGATCCTATAACAATGATTTTTGTACTCATCTAAAAAAATAGTAAAAAACTATTAAATTTAATCACTAAGTATATTTTAATATAAAATATCATGTTTAGCAGTTTGAATTGACTATTTAAATTTTGAAAACAAAAATAAAAGATGTGAGGCATGAAAGATTCAGATTGTTGAACCCTCCTCTTATCAAATATACTATTTTTGGGTATTTTATCCTGAGTAAATTATGAAACTCAGCAATTTAGAAGGGTTAATTGAAGGATTAATAGAAGAATTCGATTTCAAATAATGGAAAAGTGGAGCTGTTTCTCAACTATTCAGAGAAGGGGACGACCATCTATATATTTAGTATTTTAGTTACAAGTATTTTGAATAATAAAATAGCTAGCTAGGTCGGCAATTAAGTATAAATTAAGTAGGATGTATATATTTTAACAGAAAACATCGTTTTGATTCTTTTACACTGTGGAACCGTTTTGAATTGTCAAATCTGTTGGCACATGATCTCCTAACTTTTTATTGTAGCAATTTATTTCTCTCTTTTTTTTTCGGACAGAAAAAACTCAACAGCTCTTTTCTTTAATTTTAGGACTCGTACATCACTGTATGGGAATAATAAAAAGCTTCTAACCTTCTGTAACAATATTTAATAAATACAAGGGGTCGTATATATAATAGTGACTGTTGCAACTTGCTCTATGTCGAAGTATGCAAATATGAAATATTGTAAATAATTAATAGAAGAAAAAAAATATTTCACATCCAACACAAGTGTTATCAAATATAGACTCATGGTTTCCTTTCCAAAACAAAATCATGAAATTTTTATTTACAAAAATTTATCATTGTATATATCTTTTTAAATTCCTCGTACTCTTGTAGATCAAACAGGCTTTATTTTTACTATATATTTAGCATATATATTAATTACCGCGTGCTTCAAGTGAACTACAGCCATTACTGTTTCCGGCCGCGTGTCAAACACATACAGGAAGATCAGGGTACGTTGTGTACTAACCAGTGTTTTGAAATTCGGTTCTCATTCGGTATGCGGAAGGCCACCGCATACTGCATATACAATATGCGGATTTTTATTCGGATTTATATATGCGGATTTTAAATGAGAATTCGTATATATAAACAAGCATACGGTAATATTTGGTATGACTCACTGTTAATATACTCTAAGCCGGTAAAATGCTCTAAGCTTCATATTCGGACCGAATATAAATTTTCTATTCGGATTGCAACTGAATAAGAATATTCGGTCCAATAGACCGAATTTTAATGCACTAGTACTGACATGGTGCATGCATGTACTAAACGCTGAGGCAATTAATACGGATAACCCAAAGCTTTTTTGTCGATTGGAGGGAATCAAATTAGACCCGGAAACTGTTCGCCTGTGAACAAAGGGTACACAGACTTGCACAATGCACAGTGTAAAATACCAAGCGCCATTGTTTTATTAAATGAGAACGAACTACACTAATGTGCTGTAACGTGGATCATTCTTTTATGACCATATGCATTAAATTTTGAAATGTTAGCAAATGTAAATAATAATAAAATTGATGAAATTAAAGAAGTTTCTTTTTGTTTTTGCTGAATAGATGAATCAAACAAATTTATTAATTCCTGGGATGATTTTTTTCGAGAAAAAGAGAGATTGATAATTTAATGAATATTTCAGAAAAGAATGATAAATTTTCATAGTATTAATTTTTGGTCATGGGTCAACTTAAATTGACAATAATTAAAAGCGCCTCTTTATGCACATATAAATATATGATTTTTCTATTCGTTTCATCAACTCAGAGAAGAAAATGCTATTATATTGTCACTTTTGGACACTTCGGAATATTTATATTTATTTATAAGTCTTCTGATTTCTTTGGCGTGCTTTTATTACTTTTCTCTTCTTTTTCTTCCACCTTATAATGCTCTATTTTTCTTTGTTAATAAAATTTCTCCAATGGAAAATTCCTACTCTTACAAAAGCACAATAAAATTATATGTATTTGAATTCAGTACATTAGGCATTATTTTCTTTGTTTAGTTTTATTGAACAATAAACCTCTTTAAGAGTCACAATAAAATATAAAGAAAATAAATCGTCATGGACTCTACTATGTGATAATTTCCATAATGGGGAACCAGCCTTTGATTTACAGAGCTAATGCCTTTCTTGTGGAAGGTCACATGTTTGAAATTCAATACTAGTGCACAATAAATAGTAGGGTGGCTTGATTGCCAACCTTTACTCAAAAAAAAAGTTCCATAACAATGGAATATCTGAGTTACGCAATGCATTACGCATTTTGAAAATCACAGCTTTTCATTAAATAAAAAATAAAAAATAAATTTAGAAAAACAATGATTTTCAAAAATTCTATATATTGATAAAATACTACGTACATCGCGATCCATGAAACTAAAAGCCAGCTGATTTATAATTTGAATTCAAATCTTTCACAGTTGTTCAACTCATGTTCGTAAGTCTATATGCATGTGTAATTTGGATAAACAAGCAATATTCGTCTGTCACTTTAGCTTGTTAACTCATGTTGATCAAAGTGCATGTTGTCCCATTTATATCCAGACAATCCAATTTTTTGCTTTGTTATGTTACTATTACTTACCAGTAAGTAATTTTATGCTTTGCATATATGATATATATATATATCTCATGATGATCCGACAGTTGCCCGTGTCGGAGAGACATAACAGAACTCACTGAGGCTATCACCTTCACCTATTGGCGAGTACTTGGTGTAGCTGCAGCTATCAGACATCGAATTTATTTCTATGGATTTGGATTCTCTTAAGCATGCAATGATATGTAATGTACAGGTCGTTGAATAGAGGACTTCACAAAAAAAAAAATTTTAAAAATTGTCTATAAAATAATTCCAAAAAAATGATGAAATAACTAAAGTAAAACGGATGCAATTCGTTTAAAAATTAAAATTAAGGTACATATATATAGCTTATAGGTCCTTTGTATCACTGATCTTAACCAATCAGTTGTTGCACGTAGATAGATCAAATTTTTTTAATGAATGACCGGGCCCATATATCTTTATTTTGTTTTGAATTGCACAGCTCAATCTCTCAAATGGGTTAACTATGTTTACTAATTCGCCCAATCTCTAAAAAGGGTTAACTATGTTTACTAATTCGTTCCTTCTAGATGCAAAGCATGGAATTTTTTTTATAAACCATAAATAGAAAATTTAAATTTAAGGTTCCAGCAATAGTGCTTTGATATTTATAAAAACTATAAAGAACGAGTTGGCAACTCGTTCTGAAATTTTTTTTTTTCCAAAGAACGAGTTGCCAACTCATTCTTGATTTTTTTCCAGTTTTACCGGGAAAATCGGGTTTTTTTTAGCTCAGAACGAGTTGCCAATTCGTTCTCTAATATTTTTTTTTTTATTTTAGGGTTTGTTTATAAAATAAATTAGATATTTTTTATTTTGTATATTAACAATAAGATTAATGGAACAATTTGAAGAATTTTTTTTTGTATTTTGACTATTTTATCAAATTAATATATTGGTTTTCTATATTAAAAAAATCAATAAATATTTCCGTGAAGAAAATATAAAAGTGAAATACAATAAAAAAAGACTAAAAATTTGTGTCTCTAGATACTTTTTTTTAGAAAATAATGTTTCTGAATGATTAATGGACATATTTTCCATAATCTAACAGCTCTTATGGCAAAAATCGACTCCATTTTAATTTTTTTGTCAAAAATTATAGTTACAAAAACTTCTAAATCCTCCATATAGTAGACCAATGTATCATTATTCTAAAAAATTGATCAATTAGAATACTTGCATATTTTTTTTATAAATAAAACACTTATTTTATATTTTTACAAAAAAAAATAAGTACTTTTTAAATTAAAATGAGTTTTAATAAAAATAACAATTAAATGTTTAAATTTGTTTGTTTTTTAAAATATAAAAAAGTAAATTTCAGAAAAATGATACATACATTTGAAAAAATAAAATAATATATATAGTGGAGTCGGTTTTTACATTTTCTTCTAATTTTCTTCACGGAAATATTTATTAATTTTTTTATATAGAAAACTAATCTATTGATTTGATAAAATAGTCAAAGTACACAAAAAAATATTTTCAAATTGTTCCATTAATCTTATTGTTAATATACAAAATCAAACAAAATATCTAATTTATTTTATAATCAAACCCTAAAAAAATAAAAATAAAATAATATTTTATTAGAGAACGAATTAGCAACTCGTTCTGGGCTAAAAAAAACTGGCTTTTTTCGGTAAAACGGAAAAAAAATCAAGAACGAATTGGCAACTCGTTTTTTGGGAAAAAAAATTCAGAACGAATTGTCAACTCATTCTTTATAATTTTTATAAATATCAAAGCACTCATGCTGGAACCTAAATTTGATTTTTCTATTTATGATTTATAAAAAAAATTCCAAAGCATGTCCAAGCACGGTTCAATTGCGTAATTGAATGCAATTCATCCAGTATACGAACGAAAAGACAAACAGCGAAATTTGGATGTATTATACTACGTACACGTCTTCCCATGTCTCTCATCAGGTGTGGTATCAGTAAAATTTAATTCCTGGGTTCAACTGGTAACGTGCTAATTCGGTGGATAGATTTTAATTTCATATATAAAAAATGAGGGGATCAGAATATCTTACAATAATTTAGTTTTATGATTTTCAAAGTCTAAATAATCGATCCAAACCGTTCAATATGATATCTACATTAAAATGTGTTTGGAGATCAAATTTTAAATTTTTTTGAATTTTTTTTACTATTTATTAGGTGCGTTTAGATTGGGGTAGAATAGTGCTAGTGCAGGAATTACTCCACTAGTCTTAAAATTATGTGATCCAAATGTAAATTAGAAAGTAAGAATAGTACGAGAACAACATTGTTTAGCTATATTGCAATAAAAGGGTGGGTTAGCACTATTCTAAATATACAATCTATCACTATTCGAAACGTACATTCCAAACAATATTTCTACTAACCCGGAATAGTCCAAAGTTAGCACTATTCTCAACCACTAATAAAAAAATCACTATTCTTGCACTAATCCTTGAACGATCCAGACTTATCCTTAAGTATTTTATAAAACTGTTATTTTTCAGTAGTCCAGAATTGTTTAAAAACAGTAGTTTTGTAAAATACTTAATAAATAGTAAAACAAATTCAAAAAATGTAAAATTTAATCTCCAAGCACATTTTAATATAGCGATCGTGTTGAACAGTTTGGATCAACTGTTTGAACTTTGAAAATTACAAAACCGAATTGTTCTAAGATGTTGTAAGTGATAGAAAATATAATTGAAAAAATAACACTTGAGAGAGAAGATATTAATTTGTTTTGTACCTTATTTTAGAGTTCATGTTCAATATTTTTCTGAGTAACTCATCAATTCAAATCATTGGCATGATTGGTCCACAAAAGTGTAAAAAGAGCAAATCAGAAGAAAAGAGTACACCAGATTAACATTATAAAATCCAAATTAGGTTTCAGGCAATTTATTGCAGCAGAACAACCTCATGTTAGTTAACAGTAGTCAGTATTCAATACTTCCAAGCGGATCCAAGAATAGCTCTGAACTGTCTCTGTCCATGTCGTTTAGAGAAATTGGTTATCAGTTATGACTTATGAGTTCGGTACAATAGATAGATACAGGAGGAGGTTGTTGGTACAAAGTTAATTAAACAGGTTCATGGCTCCTCTTATTTGGAGTTTCAATCTATCTAGATTCTCTGTGCAGTTTTGCACACAATCCATCCGTGTGGCTAGTCATTATATTTTTTTTATTAAAGGGTCCGATACACCCAGTATCTTCTAGATGTCCATCAGAGGTACTAGAGCCAGACTTTAAAACTATGGAATTAAATACATATCAGGATCAATCACATAAAATTTTCTAGCGGTGAATGAAGGTCAATTTTATAGTACTATGATATTTTACTCTAAATTATATAAAAAAATCATACATAAATACAAAAAAAAAAAAAATTAGGGTCAATTAATTTGATCCTCATTCCTTCTACTTAATCCGCCTCTGAATATTATTTTCGGAAATTGAACATATGTCTCTTCTAAGTGAAATGATGTCACGGTTCCGTGTGGCAAGTCATTATTAAACACAGTATGCTAAAGAAAGAATGGATTCCAATAATAATAAAGTTGTGGGTCCCAGAAAAACTAACTCCTGATACCTTTGTATGGTCCACAGGTTTCACAGAGGATCTGGTGTCTATTTAATTGATGCACCAGCACCACATAGGGCTGCACAAAAAAATCGTAGTTCATGATTCGATGCGAATTTGATTCGAAAAAGTTTGTAAAAAATTCGATTTAAAATAGTTCGAAATTAATTCAAACCAAACTCAAACTGGACCTAGTTCGTTCGAAATAGGTTCGCAAACTATTCTAGTCCGAATCTCAAAGTAACGTGAACCGTTAATTCCTGCTGATAACTTATGTTCGCTGATGACTTAAAAGTTAAAACATAAAACCGTTCATCTATTAGTTATTACTCGTAAGTCGTAACTCTCACTCTCATTTTTGAAATCCTATACGAATTTCACCTCTCGCTCTTGGCGACTACAATCACTCTTCCTTATCATAAAAAAGTTCGTAAAATATTCGAAACTTAGTTCGTAAAAAAATTGATTTGAAATTAAATCAAATCAAACTCAAATTGGAGTAGGTTCGATTCGTTTGCAGCCCTGGCCCACCACACATATTGAATTATGGTGATAAATTATCTATTTCTACCTATGGAGGCTAGGGATTATTAGTTAGGTGCTTACATGCAAATATGCATGGTCCCCTTTTGCGCTGTTGGTTTCTGCCATTTTTCCTTGAGGCATTTAAGGTGCATTTTCCTCAGGGTCCCTTTCTGGACATTTTCTTGAAAACAAAATTGGAAATGTGATTCATGACCGTTTACATGGACAGGTAGATAGAAATATGTGCACACATGGGAATATCTTTCCTTTCATCACCTAATAACCTTAAAACCATAAAACACATAAACCCAAATTCCTGTTGCCACAAATAATCATTACTGAATTCCCCAATTCCAAAATCATTATAGCCGTGTTTAGAGGCGGATGTTAGTGTCCTCCAAAAATACTAAATCATACCCATGATTTTTTTTTAATTATATATATTAAAATTTAATACATTTTCTTCTTCTATAAGTTTGTACGAGTAGGGATAAAGTTACAACAATTTTGAGTTACCACAAAGTTACAACAACGGATTTTTTCATTTTCAAAGTCCAAATTGTCGATCCAAACCGTTCAACATGATTATCTAAATAAAATGTGCTTCCCGATCAAATTTTACATTTTTTTTTATTTTTTTTACTATTTATTAAGATAGGTACAAAATTCAATGGTCTGAATTTGACTAGTTTTTGTAAAATACTTGATAAATAGTAAAAAAATTCAAAAAAATATAAAATTTGATCTAGAAGCATATTTTATTTAGATAATCATGTTGAACAGTTTGGATCGACGATTTGAACTTTGAAAATGAAAAAAAAAAAACTATTGTTGTAACTTTGTGGTAATCGGATCCCTCCTCAGTTTGTATATAGTTCAATTATAAAGTATGAAATGTTTACTTGTAACACAATAGTTAAAGTTATTCATTATAGTTGCGGGAGAATTTGAGTTCAATTATCACTTACTAAATTATACTTTGTTATATTTATTTTTTAGCTTCTATTAAAATTTTCTAGTTCCACCTTTATTCTCTGACTGTATTAGTAACTCGACTCAATTGGACCCGAATAATATTTTATTTTTATATATAAAAAAAAGGGTAGCACGTAGAGGTTGTCCGGTCATAGTCAAATTAAATTAGCGGTGTTATATAGTTACTTTATTTAGCAGCAGGGATAACTAAGGAAGGAGACCAAAAAATGAGGAGATATAGGTGAGGTTGTTAAGGAGGTGGGATTGAGTAATTAATAATTATTCTGTTTCCTGAAATGCTCAAGCAAAAGTTTTAGCTGAAGAGGAGGTGAAAGCTCCAAAACGGAGAGAATTGAAGCATTGGATTTTAGAAAGAGATGGGTTGCAGGGTTGGTGTTATGAATTTAGGTCTCTCCATTTTTCCTTGACACCAAATAAGAATTATTAACCACACATGTTATATTTGATTGTTTGGTTGTGGACTAAATATTGGAATAAGAATTTTAGGTCTCACTTATTTTGTCAAATGTGGTTTAACTGAGCCGAACTAAGATAGAATAAGCCGATCTTAAAACTGGCCTAAATTGGTCTAAACTAACTCACTTCTCCAAATAAATTAATTTTATTTGAATATGAGATCTATTTTTTTATTATTTTCAATCACTATTTAAGGAATATAAAATAAGCATGTTTCCATTTAAGCAAAAAGGCACTTAAACCTTTATCAATTATAGTATCAACATTTTTTAAAATGATGTAACTTTCTAAATTAACAAAATATGAAATCTACAAAATAATTAAATAGATTTTTTGTTAGAATCGTACTACAAATAAATAAATAAAAAATCATCAACCCAATATATTTTTGACAAATAAATTGGTATATATTTAAGTTTAATTAAACAAGACTGACTAAATGCAATGTGTTTCTCTAAGATATAGAATTAACTTGTACATAACTCATTTTCTTGTACAATTTCTTTTGATTACATAACTCATTTTTTTATACAATTTCCTTCAATCAAAATTAAAAAAAAATACGAAGAATAGTTTTATTATTGATATTATAAATTTTGTAAGACAAATAATTTGTAATATCAAATCAGGCCTTAAAGCCACCAAATAAGAAATAACTTAAATCAAGATATAACTTTAGACATCAATCAAACATGAAAAATTTAAGTTAACCTATGTTGGAATAATCAAGTTAGACTTAATTAGCTGCAGTTCACAACCAACCAAGTTAGGCAATGAATGAAACTAGCTTCACATTTAATTCTTTGTAGTTGTGGTTATTAATATATATTTTTTAAAAGGTGAAAGTTCAATATAAGCCATGACAAGCGAGAGTTCTCTCAAGACTATATATGATACATATATATTTCTTTTGGCTATCTTTTTTTTTCGAAAGGAATTTTTTAAAACTTGGAAACTAAAAAGAATCGAGAACAAATTAAGATCATCGTTCGATGTGCGCTGCATACTGATCCGCCCAACAAAGGTGTTCAGCACAAACCAAAGTTCGTATATATATAGTTTACTTGAACAGTGAACTAAAAATGCTCTATTAATGACCAATAAATTTAAAAGTAAGAACAATTAATATAAAGAATTAATTTTTCAAAAAAAAAATAAAAAATATGTATTATATAAATAATAAAATTTTGATATAAATATTATTTTCTTAAAATCGAGACAAAAATTATCAATCAAATATAATGTCAAAAAATATATAGGATTGTTAATAAATGATCTAATTAAAGTAACTAATAGTCCGTGTCAAAACACACATGGATTTAAAATCTTTTAGATTGACTTATTCAATCCGCACTTCAAATAATTTGATATTTAATAATATTGTTCAATTTCAAGATCTAGCTATTAATGTAATATATAATGCTTATTTTTTATGTAAATGTATTTATTTATTTTAAATTTAATTATATATTTTCAACAAAATAGTGATAGTTAGATAAAAACTAATCCCGAAAGAACGGCAGTTAGTTAATTATTTTATACGGATGTAAATTATATGAAAAAAAGTATAGAAAATCAATTATTGTGCTTTTGTAGGGTTCGAATTAGATTGAGCTCGACACTCCATTAAATTCAGGAGGCTATATTATATAATGGTCCATAGCATCGGTTCATATATCTCTTTCAAGTGTTCAGATCATTGATCTATATAAACTATTCAACACAAGTTGTATGAAAATGTATCTGCAAATCATCATTTGTTTCTTATAGAACTTTTGTGCAGTTAAATAAGCATTGATGTGAAGATTATAGACCATCCGAAATTATGCTTTTTTCTATCTAGAAAATGGTTTAAAAAAATATACAAAAAAAAAAACAATGTAAAATTTGATATTCAAATACATTTTCATATTGAAACCATGTTGAGCGTTTGAATGTAGAAACGAAAATATGAAATTATAATATAATGTCTGTAACATGCACATTACCATGGTCTAACTCTTTAAGTTTTCGGTTTGAATTTTACTTTATTATAATTATAAAAAAAAAAAAACTATAATTTTTATTGGCTCATTCAAACTTAATAATTTATTAGCGACCCAACCTTAACTTTTAGAGAGCACCATTCTCATCAAGCAAGGTAGTCTCCGTTTCTGTTAATAATGGAGAGGATTGAATAGAATGCCTATACCTAATAGTAACCTACTCTTCCCTAGTTACAAGGTACAAGGACAAAACCAACTACTGAATTTTATTATTATCTTTTTCTTTCCTTTATGAAACTACTACTGAAATGTAGTTGCCGAAATAGAGCATAGAAAGTTAGGATTGAATAATCTGCAATTTCAAAAGAGTGAAAGGAAAAACGAGGCATCACCGAAAGAATGCTAGGTATGTAATATGTTAATTGACTTGATTCATATCACCTAAGGCAACACAATATTTCTGACTGTTCGATCAGAATCAACACGGATATTAAAAGGGTTCGTGCATTTTACCTCGAATCGGATTGGTTCGGATTCTAAACGGAAGGTCGGATCTAAACAATTCAACAGTTACCTCAAAGGATATGGATTCAAGTGGAGCTTTGCAGACTTTTTATACTTGCAATGCGTATTGGGATTATGTTATGCACTAGAAATATGAATTATGTTTATGAATTAGGATTATATTTATGTACTAAGATTGTGTACCATGGTTATGTTTATGAATTAGGATTATAAAAAAAAAATTGTTTCAATATTTTAATGCTTTCAATTGCTACGGAGTACTTTAGATTTAATTTTGAAAACTCTCTTTCTTAATTAATAAATTCTGAACCTAAGAATGCTTTGGCATGTTATACTTTTTATGATGTTATATATGCTGTACGCAGTCTGCCATTGCCCCCAGTCCAACTTAACAAATACAGTTAAAGCTAAAAGCACATCTCTTAGATTTCCGGATCTATTTTGATATTCTCATCTACGTACCATTTCTCACAGATAGTTGACACTGTACCTTTTTTTCCCTGACCAAACCGTATTAATTTGCTGATACCAGTTGCAGACAGGGGGCGGCCCCATGTTAATCGGGGGGGGGGGGGGGGGGGGGGGGGGGGGGGGGGGGGGGGGGGGGGGGGGGGGGGGGGGGGGGGGGGGGGCCTTTGAGTTTTAGTGAAATTTGGGACGTTTCGATCGACTCTGTCATTTTTCTGAAATTATTTTTGCCTCCCTCTGGATGTTTGATTTGTAATTCGAGTTAAATTTAATGTTAAAATTAAAATAAATTTCATGAATTTTGATTGGTAATTAGAATTATAAGTTAAAATATCGGAAATTGCAAGTCAGAGTATTGAAAAGTAGAAATTAAAGGGGGGGGGGGCTTTGAGTTTTAGTGAAGTTTGAGACGTTTCGATCGACTCTGCCATTTTCTGAAATTATTTTTGCCTCCCTCTGAATGTTTGATTTGTAATTCGAGTTAAATTTAATGTTAAAATTAAAATAAATTTCATGAATTTTGATTGGTAATTAGAATTATAAGTTAAAATATCGGAAATTGCAAGTCAGAGTATTGAAAAGTATAAATTAAAGCATTGTTTTTTTATCGAGTACCAAATTAGTTAATGGGTTTAAATCCGATTAGTTATTTAAATCTGATTTGATATTTTTTTGCCCCCCCTGACGAAAATCCTGGGTTTGCCCTTGGTACTTGCAGATAATTTACTAGTCTGATTCCAGCACAGTTGCCCCAAAATTAAGTAGTAATATGACTCAAGATGGATTTTTGGAATTTATTAGAACATTTCTTTGTTTTTAATTGTCAGTGAATTAAACCCGTCATTTTTATTCGTGCCCAAAAACTTATATATTTTGCCAACTCTGCCCACCAAAACGAAATTCTGTCAAAAATATCCAAACTGGCTATTTAATAGCCGGTTCCTAATTTTTATTAGAACCGGCGGGTTAATAGCCGGTTTTAATAAAAATTAGGAACCGGCTATTAAATAGCCGATTCCTTTTTTTTTTTTTTTTTTAAAGTTATAATTTTTTATTTTTTTATTAAAGTTTTAGAAATTTTTGATATGTTTCTTTGAAATTAGATAGAAAAATATATAATTTAGTTTATTAGAAAGACTGAAACGAATAATCCGGATCAATATTTTTCAGATCGGGGTTTTCGCGGCTGTAAGAAAAATTAAAATATTTCATTGTGTGTTATTAGAAAAATAAAACGGCCATAACTTTAGAAAAAAATTGAAATGGATCAAGAGCTGGAAGCATCGTTTTTTTTTTTAAAACTTTTGCTAGGAAAGTCGGATTGGTGCGTACGACCTAATTCAGAAAGAGGGGGAGGAGACGGTGGGGACCATCACCTGGGGTGTAACCCCAGGTATCCGACGAATCAGAATCGCCAAAAAACATCGTTTAGTGCCTCAAAAATTAAGTTTGAGATTTTTAGTGTCTCAACTGAATTTTCTTATGTTGAAAAATACTTTTTAGCACCGAAAAATGCACCAGCAGCAAGTGCAATTGCCACAGGAGAAGTCTCATACAAGCATTTTGTCTTCCGGTTCGATTTCAAGGACTGGAAGCTACATGCTCTAGCAAACCAAATTTATGAACTTAATTTTCTGTAATTATAATATAGTTTACTAGTTCCGTTGATCCTAAGAAGTGTAGGCATCTCTTTGCAAATTAGTAGTAGTCTAGATAAGAGCATTATATGGAATATATCACCTGATTTTGTCTTTAAAAGGTAAAGTATGTTTAGATAATTAGGTTCGTGTATTGTTTTGAGTATCAGAGATATGCTTGTTTTGTGTATTTAACTACAAGTGACTTTTGAACGGAGATTAATTTATTTTTTTCCAACAACACACAATGAAATATTTTAATTTTTCTTACAGCTGCGAAAAATCCGTTCTCAAAAATATTGATCCGGGTTATTTGTTTCAGTCCTTCTGATAAACTAAATTATATATTTTTCTATCCAATTTCAAAGAAACATATCAATTTTTTTTTAACTTTAATAAAAAAAATAATAATTTTTTTTTCCAAAAAAAAAGATAGGAACCATATTTTTGATAGAATTTCATTTTGGTGGGCAGAGTTGGCGAAATGTATAAGTTTTTGGGCACGAATAAAAATGACGGGAATTAAAAAAGAAGGGAATGATTCTTTTGCTATGATATTATATTGATATGATAATAGACAGACAAATATTCATAATATATTGTTATTAGACGATAATGACCATTACCAGAATCATCATCATTCACAATTTCTTATTTATTTTTTATGAAATTGCACGTAGGCAACAAAAGGCAGGTGAACATTATGCATCAAGAAAAATATCTTAATTTCTAAAAAAAAGGAGATTGCAACAAAACCAGGAACTACACTGCTATACGAAATATGCTCTTTTTTCTTTCTTTCTTTCTTTCTGATTTCTGAAAAAATGGGGGGCTTCAGTCTTGGCCGGTGAAATGATAACTAGGTTTATTAATATTTAATTATTTATGGGATTCTCAGACAATGATAACTACCTATGACTTAAAAAGGAGCCTTGTAGTTAATAATCTCCTTCCAAAAGAGAGATATAATTAAATAATGCAGTGCCTGAATTCATTGCTTGCTTTCTCATGTTGTCCTTTTGACAGCAGGAAATTAGAACCGTATCATTACTCTGCCCATTAGCCCATACAAAAACTAGAGCATGTGCACATGTTTTGTCATAGAGGATCTATGCTGAGATGCTGACACAAAACCCCTTCATGCATATATAATTACACATACTACAACTGTAGGAGTGTAAACGGAGTGGATAATGCTAATACCGCATCCGGTTTTTTAACGAGTGAATACGGATATAGATAGTAAACGAATATCAAAATTTAAAATTATATTCGTCTTAAACGGATACGGATACGGAACGGATAATCTACGGATACGGTTTCGAATACAAATATAGAGCGGATAATTGTCGGATATTGAATAATTATACTAAATTTCATAATTTTAAATTACCTAATTTGATTACCTAAATTGACAAAAATTTAATTGACTTTTAAGTTTGCACAGTGACAATTATGCATGACTAATTGCTTATTGGTTCAGAAAACCAATCCATTATCCTAATAGATTATATGATTTTCCTACCAAAATTCTTGGACTTAAACGAATATGTATGTTTTTTTTTTTAACTTCGCAAGGGTGGAATGAATTGAAAACTGCTGAAAGATTAAATTTCGGATCCGGATATATACGGATATCCGCTCGGTTTATATTCTCACGAAATTATCTGTATTCGTATTCGGATTATTTTTCCATATACTAAAAATATTTGTATCCGTATCCACAAGTATCCGTATCCATTTAATCTGAATATAGATAATAAACGAATTCAGAGTGGATTATCCGCGGATAATCCGAATTCATTTACACTCCTACTCCACTATCATGAAATACATTTTGTTTAAGAGGAAAGGAAGATTGGAGAATTAATATCACATGAGGTAACTCAAATTTTGAGATTAGATTCGGACTATCCTATTCCCATCTGCTTTGGCTTGAATATTAGAGGGCCTGTGCAATGAATTGATTCGGAATATGAAAATTTAAAAGTTGAGTTACCTCAGAGGATCCGGACTCAAGATTTGATGCCATGCCATATTATTTTGGGTACATGGATCGCAACTTGTATTTTTGCATTGATAATTTAAATTATAAAATCTATAAACAAAACCAATTTGTTGATTCCAACAGATACTCTCAGGGAACATTTTTTGTTCAGTGAGGATGCGTGATTACGGAAATTGTCAATTTGTTTTTATTTTGATATATGTTGTAGTTGAATGTGGTTGTTTATTATTAATTTTCTTCATAAGTGCTAGTAATTTTTTTTATAATTTGTGTTACTAGCAATATTGTTGAAATTGTTATTATTGTTGTTATTGTTGTTTGAGTGAAGCTATGGCAATATGCATATTACATATCGTTTAGTGCTATAGATTCATATCTTGATTTTCTACCTATTTAAATAAATAATAAAAAGAAAGTATTTTTAAAAAATAAATGTTAGAGGTCAAGCAACCCAACTATTTAATATTTACCAGAAATTCTCCCATCCAAATTCCAAACCGGCATGCGACCTCCCACAAATATGTAAAATTTAATTTCTAAGTATATTTTTATATGTAAATCGTGTTTAATAGTTAGAATTAACAGTTTCAACTTTGAAAATAGAGATATAAATCCATAGCATAGCACAAACCAATCTGTAATATGGATATTATGATAGTCTCCCTCTAATTATTGAAATTTGATCTAATTAATCTGGAATGAAACAATCCCTTGTTAATCTACTGTAGTCTGTAGTTGAAGTTTTCGAGCTGGAAGCGGATAACTCCGGACTTAGGACCAGCCGACCAGGTACCTCTTTCCGTGAAAATTTGCAGTATTAAATGTACGACTAGTAGATTTTTTTTTCTTTTCTTTTCCGATAGCTGATGTTACTCGTCATAAATTTGGTTACAAACTTCGTAATGCGAGCTCCTGATAATCTAAATCTATCTCCTCTTGGGATTCTGTTATGATTTTATTTTCCTGAAGGACGAAGAGGGGGGGGGGGCAAAAAAAAATTGATTGAAAAGACAGAGAGAGATTGCAAGGGGGCCATGAGCCATGAGCCATGGCAGATATGAGATATGTGATAAGCTATGATTCCGATAAAAATGATTCATCAGAGTTCTCTCTCTGGTTGCTGCCTGTCATAGTGTGTCATGTACCAAAAGAGATGCATAAATGGCATGGATTTGAGATCCAAAGTACACCTAGTAAACGATAAAAATGTTCACCATTAAATGCTCTCCCTGTTTACATGGTCGCTTCAGCGTTCAGCTATTCAGTCCGTACCACTACCACACCTGCATTTACCCATTGTACATTGTCAGGATCAGGGACCCCAACCATTTTTATTAGTCAATTAATTAATGGGCGCTTATTCCGTTTGTTTTTGCTCTAATTATATATCCTTTTGTTTTGGACCTTTAGTTTCATCTATTCTTTTACTGTAGTAACTTTTTTTCTACCCTACCTACGTCCACTAGTAAATATTTAAGGGGACCGTCTGATGTCTAATGGACGAATAAGGAAGGACACTTCATTAATAGTACAGAGATAATCACTTGACACTTGACACTTGACACTTGACAGTGGTTATTAATCATTTTACAATTTTAACAATGATTTTTTTTAACAAAATATCAAATAAAACTTACAGCTACATTATTAAATAAATAGATAGGCATAGCCTAACAATAAAATTTAAGTATGTTTTTATCATGCATCAAGGATCGTTAATGTGTCAGGCCATTGAACATACAAATAAATAATATAGATCGTGCTTACAATTAATGTCGGATTTTAACTTTAATCTTTATTTTTAAGTTTGTCCGAATTGTCAAAATTAAAAAATTGTCACACGATCCCCTTAAATTTTTAAAATCATTTTTTACAAAATTTTAGGAGTATTGATGACACGAATTTTGATAAAATATTATTGAGTAAGACTCAGGTGCAATGGATAGCATAAGGCCTTCTGTGCTATTGCCTCAAAAACATATCATATAAACTTCGATCTAAGTCCCTAAGTAAATTAGTTATATAATAAACTTGCAGAATACTAATTTTTATTTTTTTGGAATTTTTTTACTATTTTTTATTATTTATGAAAGATGACTAAAAATGACCAAAAATATTGGCAATTTTGTTTTATTTTTAAGTCAATTTTTTGTCATCTTTATAAATCATAAAAAAAAATTAGTAAAAGTTGATATTATACAAGTTCATTATATAAGTAATTTATTGAGCTACTAATTAAAATGAAGTTTGAAATTTATACAATATGTTTTTAAGGCAATAGCACGGAAGGTTTTATGCTATCCATAGCATCTAAGTCTTACTCAATAATATTAGTTCAATCTTAACTGGAATATTTCATTCTTTAGAGAATAAACGAACATTTGGATTAAAGGTGGATACCGGATTTTCCTATAGGTTTCTTTTTCTAGCAAATAATATGTAAACTGATCAGCACTAAATACTGTGCTTATAAATTAGAATGATATATTAGCCGTATTCTGTAATATTCTAAATTTGGCAGTAATATTAATGAATAGTAGCAACTTATACATATTTTCCACATTAAAACCTATTAGCCCGAATTAGCCTGCGTTTGTTCTTCTTTTAATTCAATAATGAACTCAAATATGTTCTTTTCATGTATGAAAATTTATTTGTGCAAAATCAAACTAATATATTGAATATTAACTGCAGAGTTATGCTAGAAAGTATTTACATTGTGTTTTGTGTGCTTGTTCATGCTTTAATAAATTATGACTACATTATGCTCATAAATTTATCAAAAATTACAAGTAGCCACTAACATATGTCCTTTACTAATATGTAAATGAGTGAGGCTATGATACTATCCATACCGTAGATTGATTCATACTATGGATTAACATTTTTGTTTACAAAATTATAATAGTTGGTCTGAACCGTGCAACATAGTCACCTTATAAATATGTACATAAAAACAATGTTTTTGGATGGTCCAGAAATTTTTGATCAAGTGATTTTCCACCCATCTAAAACAATAGTAAAAATATTAAAAAATATATAAAATTTAGATTAAAAGTACATTTCATATAGAGAAAATTTTGATTAAAGTACATATTCATATAGATATCATGTTGAACTGTTTGGATCGACTGTTAAGACTTTCAAATTAAAAATTTGAATTAATAAAGCGGACTAATATGTACTATACATATTACCATAGCCTCACTCTATGTAAATTTATTAGCTAAAACAAAAATTATACATATAATGGTATGCATAAATTTCTGCTATAATGCATTTACAGTGTGTTTATCTACGTTTCTTGAATCTTGATAGTATATCAATTTGTCACATTTGAGATCCTAAATTCACAAAATCATAGATGTAATATTAAAAACATGTGAGTTTTGTTTTCACATAATTTACTCTTCCAGGTGACTTGAGAGCAAGTCCGATGTCCATCAGACCTACTTTGATTTGATGGGTTCAATTATTATCCGATATACTTTAAAATTTGTGCACAATGGTTTAAAATTTGTATATATCTGCTTTGATTTTCGTAGGTACAGATTTTAAGGTGAATTAGATGATCATAAAACTCGTTGAATTAAAAAATAGATTCGATGAAAAACTTTATTTTTCAATACCTCTTCAGTTTAAGGTCCACAGCAATATTCGGCGTTCCCAAAGGTTGTTGAGGAAACAAATCCAGCCCATAGGCCCTCATGATAGCCCAGCCCACACATTGAGTATAATTTTATTTTATTATTCTGAAGAAGAAAAAGTCCGTAGGCATCCGGGAATCAAGTCCTCTGATCCTACACGAACACGATACAGCCTTTCGGGCCCATCCATCAGTGGTCAGTGGCAGCTAATCTCTTCTTTTCTTCCCGCCAGATCCAGTCAGAGAGAGAGGCATCAGGACTCAGGAGGAGGATGAGGCGGCGAGGAGGAGCGGCGGTTAGGTCGGCTTATAGGCATCATTCGCATAGAGGAGCTGAGTTCGCTTCTCTACTGGTGCTTCTCTTGCCTATTTTGAGCACCGATAAACTCTTTTCTCCTCTCGGGCGCGCATCGCCTTCCCTCTTTTCTGTCAGTTCCCTCTTACTTCTTTATTTATTATAATTTCATCCTTTTGCTATTTTCTTTTTCGATGAATTAAATAAAGATACAAATCTATTGTGCAGGAATGGAATGCTCCTAAGCCAATGCATCCATCTCTTCTGACAGGAGCTTTAGAAAGAGAAATAGTAAGAATTAACCTTAATCTCTTAAATTATAGTACAAATATTATCTGACATGCTATTGTTGATTTAACTTGATCCTTTTTTTTTAATTTGGGGGAAGTCAGATGAAAGGAGGAATGAGATCTGGTCGCCTTTGGAGCATCAGGGATGGAAACCCTGTATAAAATCATCAAGCACCAGTTGTAAGTATGTAATTTATTGTAGGAAAAAAAATTGCAAAATCCTCCTTTTTTTTAATTTCTATCGACTGTGCACACAGCACTCCCTAAACAGCAAAATGGATACATTCAAGTATTCCTTGATGGTGGATTGAACCAACAAAGAATGGCGGTAAGATTATCTTTTTCTCTGAGATTTGTTTGTCTCAATTTCGTTACTCATAACTAATTGACAGTCATGTTCAAAGGAACAAAATTTGAGTTTACTCAATCTTCAGAAGAATAAATTACAATTTTTCTTATTTTATTCTTTTTAGATATGTGATGCTGTTGCTGTAGCCAAAATTCTGAATGCAACCCTCCTGATACCATACCTCGAAGTAAACCCTGTTTGGCAAGATTCAAGGTACAGCACATTAGCAAATCTTTTAGATTTTCCTACTAAACAAGTTTTAACAGAATTTAGTCAGTAAAAGAGCTACAAGCATGTATTGTTCTAAATATTTCTAGTAATATGCCGTCTTTCGGTAATTTTTTCTCAGTACTTTCGAAGAAATATATGATGTGGATAGATTTATCAGTGTGTTAAAAGATGAAGTTCCAGTAATAAGAGAGCTTCCAAAGGAGTACTCATGGAGCACAAGGGAATACTATTACGGTGGTGTCAGAGCCACAAGAGTTAAGACTGCACCGGTCCATGCACCAGCGGGTTGGTATATAGAGAATGTACTTCCAGTTTTACAAAGGTTTGTGGTAAAAAATTACAAGATAGAAAAACCTTAGTTCTTACATATTTTTCAGGGTGTAACTAATGTTGTAGGGATAGTGGGGGGCTTGCCCCCCCATACCCATATCAATAGAAAGTTTTGTACTTTTGTCCTTTTAATTTTTACAAAAAAATGTTACTATTGGTCACCCTCATAAAGTGAAATTACATGATGCTTATTCATCCAACCCCCCAATCTCAATTTCCTAGTTCCGCCCTGGTATTTTTCAAACCATCCTCAAAACTTACCTGGTGTTAGAAAAGGTTGATATTAATCACTGCAGTTTGTTCTTTTTGAAATTAGACCCAAAGTGCCCAACATCTTTTGATGCCCACATTAAGATCGATTGGTCAGCTTTTTGTTTCATCTAGACTTGAATCCGAAAACTTACCTTTGTGCAAATTGGCTCAAAGTCTCAAACAATTTGAGCTCCTAATTGCTGCAACAATTGGCATTGAGCAAAATGTCTTTTGTTCCAAAGTTAGGGGAGGGCAAATTTCTCCGAGTTGAAATCTCCACAGAGTCACAGGGAGTATTTTCATGTATTGTAATCTAATAATTGAATGTTATCTCCAAACAAACAAATTGTGGGTGTAACTTTTTTATATACATTACAACAGTGAGTTATTATGTCAGAATACCTATCAATTATATTTTCTCTTGGCATTTTCAGCTATGGGATTGCTGCAATTGCACCTTTTTCGCACCGCCTAGCTTTTGACGACTTGTCTGAGGATATCCAACGGTTGAGATGCAAAGTTAATTTTCAAGCTTTGACTTTTGTTCCTCACATAAACTTGTTAGGGGAGGTGCTTGTCAAAAGATTAAGGCAATCAGTTCATAGTGTTTCTGCAGAATCTGGAAAATTTGCTGTTTTACACCTCAGATTTGACAAGGTAATCCGACAACTTTGCTTTTGCAGAACTGGAAATGTGGCCCTTACTGTTGCTTAGTCTTTAAAACTAATGACAACATCAAGAATAATAGAACTAGTCAAGTATAAAAAATGCTAAAATAATATATTACATATTTCACCTCAAATCTTAATATTGGAATTTCATGTTCCCCTTCAAAAACTTAAATATTACATATTTTCCCCCTCAAAAGTTTGTAATTACATATTTATCCTTCAAAATTAGCAAAACTCACACATTTATCCTGTATAATTCTAAGATATATCAAATATATCCAAAAGTACTAAAATGATGATATTTAAGATTAAAAAATTCAGAACAAAATATTTATTAATAAATTATAGACTATTATGCCCTTCTATCCATTATATATAATATTGAAGTTTTTGAGGGGGATACATGAAATCCCTTCTATCCATTATATAGTGTGAGGCTATGGTACTATTGAGTAGCTTACATTGGTCCGTACTTTGGATCAATATCTTCGTTTTGAAAGTCCAAACATTTTATCTAAACCATTCAACATGATCTCCATATGAAAATAAACTTGCAGACTAAATTTTCATTTCTTAGAATTTTTTTACTATTTGTTTATATAGATAGAAAATCACTACTTTGAATGATCTAGAATACCTAAAAATATAATAAAAAAAATTATAGAAAATATAAGATTCGATCTACAAGTACATTTTCACATGGTTTTCATGTTGAAACATTTAGATCAACTATTGTAACTTTGTAAACAGAGATATTGACCCAAAGTACGGACCAATATGCAATATTCATAGTAGCACAGCCTTACTCCCATTATATATACGCATTAAGGAAATTGGATTTGATATAGCTTCTTTTAGTATCGGCATATACCTTCAATACATATCAAAACAAAGACTTCACTATTCTCGCACATAGTCAATTGTATTGTTAGAGCATAAAAATGTCCGCTCCCCCCCCCCCCCCCCCCCCCCCCCCCCCCCTCCTCCCCTGTCGTAATTTATGCAACCAGAAAATGAAGGATAATTTTGAAGAAGTTGAGTTAATGGACAGGACATGGCAGCACATTCTGCATGCGAATTTGGAGGCGGCAGAGCAGAGAAGCTGGCACTAGCAAAATACAGGAAAGTGATATGGCAGGGAAGAGTTGCTAAATCCAGTTTCACCGATTGGGAACTCCGAAAAGGTGGCAAGTGCCCCCTCACCCCTGAAGAGATGGGCTTGTTGCTTTCTGCTCTTGGGTTTGATCACAACACTCGTCTCTATCTTGCCTCTCACAAGGTTTCTCACTTTCTCTCTCTTTCTAACCCAATTTTAGCGCTTGATTAATTAATCAATTGATATACTACAGGTGTATGGGGGCGAGTCGAGGATTTCAAGCTTGCGCAAGCTGTTCCCTCTGGTGGAAGATAAGAAGAGCCTTGCAAGCAGCAGTGAACTTGCAAAGGTGCAAGGGAAGGCATCTCTTCTTGCTGCAGTCGATTATTATGTCAGCATCCATAGTGATGTTTTCATCTCGGCTTCTCCAGGCAATATGCATAATGCTGTGGTAATTATCTTGGCACCTGAGATTTAGTGTGCATATATATAATATGAAAGATGGATTCTGTTCTTAAACTTCCCATTCCACAATTAAACATGATCAGTAAATGTATCACTATGTATGTACAATTAAACTTGAATTTGCCATTCCACGATCAAAGAAAAGAACCAAATTGTTATATGTAACAAACACATTCTTGATTTTTAATTACTGATTTCTTTTACAGTACACGTGTACACATTAAGTTTTTTCTTGAGGTACTAAGTTAACCAGAATTATAAATTTTTTGTGTTGTAGCTGGCTCATAGGACGTATAATAACTTGAAGTCAATAAGACCAAATATGCCACTGCTCAGTCAGCTATTTTTGAACGAGAGCATGAGTTGGTCAGAGTTTGAGGTGGCTGTTCGATCTGGCCACAAAGGGAGATATGGTCAGGTCCGGCTGAGGAAGCCAAATCAATCGATCTACACTTACCCGGTTCCAGATTGCATGTGTAGAGCGTAATGCAGCTAGCTGCAATCGATGTTTTATTGTACCAGCTGATACATGGCTGGTGGGCAGGATACTGGAACTGTTACATGATATGGAAGTTTTTATGTTGAGGGTATTTTCCAACTAGGATTTTGAGCTAATGGCTTGATGAATTGCCACTGAAAAATGCTTAGTCCTCTCAAGGCAATTAAAGATGGCAGATGTAATGTTTTTATATTATCTTTTGCTAGTAATTAGTTTAATTTACGTGATTTTTGTTAAAGAGTTGTAACTAAGAATTCCTCTGTTGATTATCAGTGTTAAATTATTTTCTTGTTTGGATTGTATACAGTGAAACTGGGAGATCATGTCAATCAGTCAAGTTTCTTAATTATGGTTTAATTATATCAAAATTCACATATAATTCTTTTAAAGACTCTTCGTATGTAATTAATTAAGATTACTTTCCTCAATCCGTAAGGAGAACCAAATTGACAAAAGGTAACTGATCATTGTACGACAATGCTAGATAATATACAGTGTACATGCCATTAATCCTCCCTTTCCCACCTCCTCGCCTCTGCTGTTATAACTTAACATCAAACCCCCATCATTTGACTCACAAAAAATAGACAAACAAACACTCATATGAAGAGAGGTGATTAACCGCTGAATGTTTGGATTATGGTGTTGTGCCATGGGTCAGAGAGGTGCTGTAGAAGGTTGTCAAAGGGTCCCTTTCCTGTCACGTTGTGTTGTACCAGGAATCCCAAAAATGCCAACATTGCCAATCTCCCTGCACAAATTAAATCCAGAGTTAAAATCAATTAACCTTTTCTAGTCAATTATCAAGTCACAGTAATTAGGTTGCCAAACAGGCTTAAGGTTAACCTTACCTCATCATGGTGTATCGAATTGAGTAATTAAACAAGGTTTGTTAAAAAAATTTTAAGTTCTATTAATGTCATATTAACTTCCAAACTATAATTTGGGACTGAAACACTTACCGTTTGCAAGCTCCTTTTCCTTGGCCTCCGTAGTGGGTGCAAAGTTGAGCGGGTTGAAAATACTACCCGGGTACCCACACTCGTGTGGTGGAAGGCTGTAGTTCTTGAAAATCGGGTCTTGGTTAACACATCCTGGGTTCTTGATATCTTGCCATCTTCTGATCTCGACGTAGTGGAAAAGAATGAACTCGATCACAAAGAGGGTCGAGGAAGAGGCAAAGTACTCAGCCTTGCCAGCATCGTACCACTTTGGTACGTTTATAATTCCTGCTGTGGATAATACCTCAGGGAGAAGCATGCCGGCAACACCAAGCATGGCCCACCGGCCATTCACAAGCTCTGCTTGCACGAACCACCTGAGGTTTTCTGGGTCTTCAGCAAGGCCCAATGGATCGAAGCCGTTGTCTCCAGGCAAACTGGAAAGTAATAGTATATATAAAAGTGCATATTTATCAGCCAAATTATCTGAATGAAATTACAGGAATTAATTATAATGTTTATGAGTAATAGTCGGAACTAGTACTGTTCACCATTAATGTATTACTATTACCTGCCATTTAGGTAAGCTGGGGATGCAAGACCAGGCAACCATTCGCCCTTCTTGGCCTCGACCTTCAATGCCTTGCGAGATAGAACAGGTGCGGCTTTGGCAATTCTAACTGGTGCACCGACAAATCTGGATCTCGACGTGCATGGCCGCAGAACTGCGATTGAAGCTTGAGTCGAGACTGTTGCCATCTTCTTTTCTTTTTTCAAGGGGAATGAATGGAAGGTGGTAGTGTGGAATTCCCTGTCTATGCAGTGCTTTGTATCGAAGTAGAAGGGAACGGTTGTGGTGTAGGTTCACTAAGAGTAGCCAACCGTTGATTTAACAAAGATTTAGAGAATGAACGGCATTGGATTTAATGAGGTTTGATTGCACCAATGACAGATACTGGTCCTTATCCTCCCCTTATCTGGTTACACAAATCGGGGAATCAAACCCTGTGATTCTATTGGGTACGAATTTGCTCGGGGGGACACTTATTCAAGTTGCTGATTGCCACCTCAGGCTCAGAACCATTTTAATTATAAATCTTCTGGCTGGCTGAGCTTCTTGCCATAAAAAAATCTTATTGTCCAGTGGGCCATTCCAATTGTTCAGCTGGTAGTTAATTTCAGCTCATTGGACCCCGACAGTACCATGGGGATATCACATATGGACTTGGGTCTACCCATCAGCCTGATCTAATATATAGAGAGATTAGAGACAAAAGAAATAACCACCCAAATAGGCCCATGTATTTACTAGTTTTATTTGGAATATTTAGATTTTGAAAAACAAATATATTAAAATGTCCTCCTTTTTTTTTTTTTTTTATAAAAGGAGCATGCCTCTGCAGTCCGTAGTGTACAGCAGCTATGGAAAAATAAACAAATCGATGTAAAACCTTTGAAGCTTTGAATGATGATAAGAATGTATAACTCATAAGACTATAAGAGCAGAACAAATAAGATGAATGCACACACTGGCGTAGTCAGAATTTGAGTCAGAGTTAGGCAAAAATTAGGTTCATATTCGGGTTCAAGTTCAAGATAGAATTTCATGGATATTATTTTGTATGAACAGAAATGAAACTTAAACAAGCATTCCTTATGAAAATAGAAGCCTCAAAATTTTAAAATTGTAACTAGTACGGACAAGTTTTTTTGGATTTTATCATTATACAGTCATAGTGGGATGCACAATACCATGCATAGCTGTATATAACACTTATTAAAATGACAAAGTAAAACATTAATATAAACAGGGGTTAGGAAAGCTAATTCCTAGAGTATGCAAATTTAAAACTTTATTCTGTTCCTATTAAAATTTTCAAATCAGGAATAGGCAGTTGCCTACCCCTGGTGTACATTAACTCCGCCACTGAATGCACAGCCGAGATTTATCAATTGATGCAAAATAACGAGACTAGCAGTATTTATAAATTATATTGTTTTTGTTCATCAAAGATCTCGCATTGTTAGCACAAGACCTTGTATTTCTTATCATTATAACATAATTTAATAAGTATATCAAATAATAATTTAAAAATATCGAAATGTTAATTACAGGACAAATTTTCTTACTTCATCATGGCACATTTTAAACATGTTAATTACAAGAAAATTTAAATTTAGTTAATTAATTGCTTTCATCTAACCTAATTTTCATTTAGTATCTTTGCTTTGCTTAACATTATATACAAAAAAATATCTAATTTCGCCATCTTGTTTTATAAATTAAAAATAAACAGTAAATAGCAAATATTAAGACTTTTGAACATTTGATAATTTGATATTTTTTGTAATAATACCAAGTATAGGATTCTCAAGGACTTTGATAAATATGAACGTATTAAAAATAATAATATTAATAATACTAATGAAATTATTACTATTATTATTATAATTTATAAATCAAGAGCATGTGAATTTTTTTCGTCTTCCGTTCATCTGTTATGCTTTAGTAATAGTTACCAAAGAGGCAAAAACTGTTCTTGCCTGGTTAAAATCAAAATCATAGTAGGTTAGCAAGTCTTTTTTTGAAAGCTTGGTAGTGGCTACCAAGATTTTGGTTTCAGATTCAGAATTTAGTAAACTGGTTAAAATCAAAATCATATTAGGTTAGCAAGTCGCTGGTGGATCAGAGGTCTCAACTGAGGTGGTCAGGTCTCTATACCCAGCTAAAGCAACACCCATGAAATTATCTACTACTTGTAATCATTTATCCAAAAATACAGACTTACTAAATTGATCAACCTCAGAAGGGGCTCTGCATTCGGTACATAAATATTGTACCCAGAATACAGTCACTCTAAAAGGAACATATTCGCGACGTGTATAATGAGCTCCCAACTATTCTACATCACATGAAATACATAAAAAAAAAAAAATTGAAATCACAAGTGTCACTCTTTTGCACATTACATAAAAGAAGCTCCAACCATTTTAAATTCACAAAAACAAACATTGACTATCATGAGTAGTTAGGGATCTGTCCAGCACCTGATGAGGTCCCATAAGGAAATGGCGGCATTTGCTGAGTTGCCGGAACTGAAGCACCACCAGGTGGTGTCGGGAATGGGTTTGGGTATGTGCTTTCTGCTGGGGCATATGACCCAACTGGCACAGCAGGGTTCCAAGCTGTTAATGGCACCTGTCCTGTTGGGGTTGCAGGAAAAGCAGCTGCAGGTGCTTGAGTGGGTTGCCAGCTGACACCTGGAGTCAAGGGTTGAGGCACACTGGGAATCGTGTAGTCTCGGCTTCTCTCATCATTCTAAAAACATAAAAAAAAAATTCTCTTAATTGAGAGCCAGGTAGGTAATCATATAATTTATGAAAAGCTAGTTCATTCAACAATAAAAATAAATATGGTGGACTTCACTTTAAACTTGAGGAATTTTACTAATTAATATAAAATAGTACATCTTGTCTCAGCTCATCACTATAAATATCAGAGGTTTACGTCATAATTCACTAAACATCTAATAGATATATTTTGGAAGCATGAGTTCACTATATAATGAAAAAAAGGAATCATAAATTGAATTTCGACTTCTTTGACAACCACTCAATCATGAGTTCACACTAATGGATCGGTATATTTACGAGAAGCTTATTTTGACAAAAGTGAGATGCCCGTTACAACAAAATTTAGTTAAAATAGGATGAGTATCGAATTTGTGAAATTTGAAAATGAATTGATCATCCACTGGCAGCTAAGCAGTTTTCAAATTGTACTAAATTTTAATTTATGCGCAACCTATCTAAACTACATAGAATTATAGAACATATCTGCAAACTTTAAATAGTTTCCTTTTATAACTGTTTTGTAATTTGTCACGGTTAGTTCATACATCCCATCACCTATCTAACTGCAATTTTAACAAAATGTCATAAGAAAATAGGAGAGAAATGTCAACGTGCATAAATTTTTTGAGTGAGAATACAGTAGCAGACAGCCGGCAAACACTTCTCAAAAGGTGGTGCTGTATCAGCTCCATGCTAATAATTTGCTTTTTAATTTTGTTTATTCACCTTACGAGGCATTTAATTGCAAAAAGTAATTTATATTTTTGTTTGCTATTTGATACCTTAACAGTAAGATCAGTATGACGAGAGTAGGTCAGATGAAGCTTACAATAGCCACCAGCATAGATGCAGTGTCCTTCTAATGCTTCCTTAGCCATGGCTGCTGTTGCCCAATCTAAAAGAATGATTAGAAAAGATAAAAAAGAAAACTATTAACATTTAACTTGAATGCTCTTAAAGGAAATATATTTCAGATTTCACCAGTATTCTAAATAGCTATAGCTTTTTTGAACCATAAAAGCTACGCTATGAGATAAAAGTGCGCTATTTCAGCTACGACTGCTATAGCTGTAATAGCTAACCGCTATTACCGCTACGCGCAAAGCACTATTGCTACCGCTATGCTACATGGGCTAATGTAGTTATGTTCCTATTTCTGATGCTACATGGTCTACTATAATAAGTATGTTAAACTGAACTATGTGCTTTTGTTCTTATTTGTGATTTGGTTTCTCATTCTATATCGAAAAATATTCAAATATTAATTATTCATTTTGTTTGCTCTTCATCTAGTATTCTTAAAATTATTGTTGTTCGTTTCATTGAAAACTGATTTTGATTATTGTAATATATAAAATATTCAAATAGGTATACTAACTTCATTTTACTTATTAAATTAATTGGTCTTCGTCTATTATAATCTATAATACTATGAAGTATGAACTATTAAATAATATTACATACTATATCCTTTTTTTTTCCTTCTTATTTGCATGATTGAAAAAATGATAGACTTAGATTAGTGAGTAGAACTAGGGTGTTCCTAAGTTCACCCAACCTCTTGTGAACTTGACTCTAAAGTATATCGAATCGACTTTAAACGATGAATCCAAACCGTTGAAACCCTTCTACCTAATGAGTGATGCGTCTACATGTGAAAATTTTGAAGTTTCGAATTAATTTAATATAGGGTCAAGTGGTCAAAAGTTTAAGGTTTATAAATTAATTTTAATGCATTCATTTTTTGGACTCCTTTGACCACTTGACTTTATATTAAATTAATTCGAAACTTTAAAATTTTCACATGTAGACGCATCACTCATTAGGTAGAAGGGTTTCAACAGTTTGGATTCATCGTTTAAAGTCGATTCGATATATTTTAGAGTCAAGTTCACAAGAGGTTGGGTGAACTTAGGAGCACCCTAGTTCTACTCTAGATTAGTTGTCATTTTAGTTGTTACTCCAATTCTCTAATATTGATCATGTTGATAATTAGTAGAAATATAGACTATAAATTTTGAAAAGAAAAAAAAACGCTATGTATGATAGCTTCCGCTATAGCTGCTATATTCGCAATAGTTTTTTTTTCTCTCCTCGCTATGCTGCTATAATCGCTATTTAGAATCTTGGATTTCACTGATGGACAAGGTGAAAATCTCACCTGGATACTGAATTAAAGCTTGCAACCCTCCCGATTTGTCAAAAATTGCTATCTTTTGTACAGTTCCAAAAGCAGAGAATACCTGAAAAAAGCAACAAAGGTAAGGTCGATAAAAATCAAAATAAATTAGCAATATCCAGAGTTGCTAAACTTTGTCAAAGGTTATTATCACATACTGTGTGAAGTACATCAACCGTAACAGCATATTGTACATTTTCTATAGAAGCTAGAAGGACATTGCTCTCTGGCTCTTTTATCTTCCCGTCAGGGCCCATTGTGAGCTGTTATAGCAATAAGAGATGCAACAAAAACTTTTTAGTACTCATCTGCCAGCAAAAATTCAGAATTGATGTAACAATAGAAGTTTATCTGTAAAATACCCACCTGGAGGGTTCCATCAACTGCTGTTGGGTTGACAGGAAGGTACGGGTTGGTGTAATCCCTACCCAATTTTAAAACAGGAAATGTATCACAATAAGCTTATAAGGTTTACATAAATTCTTTCAGAAAAATTATCAATACCTGCTCCTGTGTGACTGGAACTTTATATTCAGATCCTTGTGTCCCGAGTAGGTTATGCGCAAATAGCATGTTGCTACATGCTCTGGAAGTAAATAGCTAAAAGAAAGAAACTACCCAAGTTAGTCTCAGAAGTACAAAAGAAGTAAACTACCCAAGTTAGTCTCAGAAGTATATAGTGTGGTTTAATTCTAAATGTCTGTTTCCTTTTCCTCTGGTAAGCATTTTCTTTCTTTTGTTTTAATGCACAACCTTGGTATGCTTCTTCCATCCAATGAGTTTTTTGCCTCTGTAGCAGTAGCCGCATCAGTGTACTGTATTAATGCCTGTCAAAAATTGAAAAATTACAAGTTATAATAATCAAGAAACAAGAAATGATGTGCCAGGTTAGAGGAGTACATAACAGTAGATTATTTATAATCAATAAAAAATTATTAATCCAAGCATTGGGATACACTACCACGATACTATACTTGATTGTACCAGTAGTATTGGTATTCTATTTTTACTTGTAATGCTTCTACATTGCACCAGCTGCGAAGTTCCAGTAAAAAGAAGTTGAACAAAAATACGAATACAACATTAAAAAATATTTGGCATGCCTCCACCTGGCAGAGCAAGAAAATAAACTTGTCCATAGAGTATACCTGAAAACCAGCGGTCTTTTCAAAGGTCGCAATTTTGTGCACAAACCCAAATGCAGAAAACACCTGCAAAAATCATAAACCTCAATTGCCAAATCTAAATAACTCTACACAAACATCAACAAAGATTATAAACTAACAAGAAACAATTAAATTGAAGTCCTTACGAGGTGGATGACATCAATGCTGACATCACCTGCCTGAACACCTTCTATTGTAACTAAGAGAACATTACCGGCTCCATCAGCTGTGCTCTTGTTGTTAGTTATCTCTTGTCGGTTTGAATACTGTATATACACAGTTTTCCCTCTTATTTGTGCCAAGTCAGGCGAAGATGCAAAATAAGTTACCATCTGAATTGCTTGGTTCAGCTCCGCCTACAAATCAAAGAACCAATCTTAAATTCCGATCCAAATTTATGTTGAACCGATTCCTAATTTTCATTTGAGTTAAATACACTTACGAATTCGACAAAACCCTGATTGCGATTGGCGCCAACATTGAGCATGGTGTTAACGACCTTACCAAAGGGTCTGCACAGAGGCAGAACCTCCTCTTCTGTGCATTCCCATGGCATGTTGCGAAGGTGAAGCACCTTAGATGGAGTTTGCGTGAACCTAAATTGCGACGACTGGCCACTGGCCGATGGCATCTCTCATTCCTCTCGAATTACGAGCCGATTGCTCCTTATCCGACGAAAAATTGGCGGCGAAAGGATGCTTCGAGAAAGAACGGGAGCAAAAAACCGAACCAGGTAATATTTCTTCCCAAGGTCCCCGGTTTCCGACTTTCCGTACAATGAAACTCCGCTCCTTATAATATTTACGAACAGACTCATCAATGTTATAGTGAAAAATCAAGGTCAAAATAGCTTGACAACAAAATCCGGTCCAAAATAGTTCGGGCTCCTATGGGAAGTCTCTGACAAACGTACTAACATCTTTGCTCTTCATTGGACTTAAAATAACAACGTTATTGTCCATCACATAGCCCGGCCCAAATAAAAAGCGAAACCGAAGCCCAGAAGTTTCTCGCCTGTACGACAACAGCCTTTGGATGAAGATCTGACGGGGATGAGTATCTCGGAGCAATTATATAATGAGTGATGCTTCTGTGGATACCAGGAAAACAGTGTTCAATTTTGTTGGATAAATCAGAGCCCTTAATTATATATGGGTAAAATTGGTATTTAAGTTTTATGATGCTCTCCGTTAACCCTTCTTCACAGAAAAAGAATACTCACGTTCGTTCTTTCTTCCAAGTTCCAACCGTGGTCGATCTCCTCCCCAACCCCAACCGTGCGCTCTCGCTCCACTACCACCGTGAGACATGAGACGCAACCTAGTCCTCCCCAGTCTCGCCTCCCGCCATGAGATGCGACCCAGTCCGCGACGCTACCACTCCGCCTCTCGTTTCTCTCGACTCTCCAGCCGTGCGATTATTTTCGTCGACTCTTAACTGGAGATTATTTCATAATCGCAGCAATTTCTCTTCAATTTATCTCAGGTTGGTCTTAACTGGAGATTATTTTCGTCCCTCAACCCATATACCGTTCTTTCATGGTGAAATTTTGATTCTTTAGTTTGATATTGGAGTATATAAAATTTTCCCTTTATGAAATAATTTGGGATCTACATGATTCTTACCTTGTACATCTGATTATTGTCCTGCTTATAAGTGCAGATTTGGTATATCAATTCAAATGCACCCAGATAAAAAACTAGCTGAGTTACTACATAGTTCGAGACCAGACCAAACCCTACTGCTGCCACTGACCTCGCTCACATCGTGCCCCTCCTCTTCGATTCGTACTCTAATCGCAGCCGCAACCATAACTGCAACGACGTCCACACTACAGCCCTATGAAATTTGAGTTTTCAATTATTATTCTAAGCTCGATTAATGAAATCTGAAATTAGAGGCTTCGCTATGGTTAGTCTTGCTTCTCTTAAAATCTGTTCATAATAGAAACATGAAGTTTAGTGGTTATGTTGTACCAATTTAGTATGCTATAGTTGTGGTATTTTCAGTATCGATATTTTTCCAGGATCATCAGAAAAATAAGGCCTCAATATGGATTGCTCTCTCGTTTATCTATTGGTTGTGGCTCTTATGAGGTTAACCAACGCACGAAAACCCTAAATAATTTCAGTGCTTAATTTCAAGTTCAATTAGACACATGATGTCTTATTTTCTAGTGTGTCATTAATTATTTGTTAAGATTTTCTCCTTGTCTCTCTCTTATTATGACATTGTTTATAGAGAGCCGATAGCTGATGCGCCCTTCGTCTCGGTAGTCTACTGCTGAACTAGATCTCATGGTTCGTTTTCGACTGAATTTTCATATCTTACTATTCCAACCTGCTTGGTAGAAAAACACTAATTTACAAGTTTTCAAGTGATTATATACTTAGTATAGGTATCCATGGAATGAGGTTAGAATTGGAATATTGTTGGTGAAATTTGGTAATTAAAATTTCGGTGTAATTCTAGGGAAATCTAGGGTATAATTGAAATATTGAGTTTTTGACGATTTAAGGATGCATTTCACCTTAGCAGTATGTTATGGTATTGATAATTTGTATGGGTGATGGTAAGTTCTATACAGAAGAAACTGTTCAGTTCCGATTTCAAGCTTTCGTGAAAATGTTTTGATTTCTGTTTACTCTATCTTCATGTTGGGTTTTATCTGCATTGGCCAGGGCAGCGCAAAGAAGAAAGACAAATGGCAGGAGGAATTAATGACAATTAGGAATCATTTGCTATTTTTTTTGTCATATTACTCAACAGACAACAAGGAATGGATCTCTTATTTGGGAAGCTCTCGTTATACACTGCACTTGAATCGTTTACTGTTCATTTCTAAAAAAAATCTAAGTGTCCTTTTTGCAAAAAGAAGTTTACAAGTTATGCAACATGTTCTGTCAGATTATGTCTTATTATTGTTGGATAATATTTTGGTTCAGTAATATTTAGGATTTATCAAGGCTTGATTCAACAACATGCTTCTCAAATGCTGCATTTGTGCAAGTTGCTATTTTTTTCCTATTTTTTCCATTGTATAACATCTATTCAATTACATAAGACATAATATGAATAGCACTAATTTCTCATGAAGTTTTAAAGATAAATGACAGCTGCTATTTCAAAAGTATTTGCATCCATAGCCTCCACTCTCAAAAAGAAAATTACACAACACACAAAGGGGCTTTCTATACAAAATCAACAAAAGGACAATATTAACCATACTTCTTATATAAATAGTATTTCTTTCGACCATTAATCAATCTCCATAGTACGGACCAATCCACGCTATGCATAGTACCATAACCTGCAATTAGTATGAAATACAGAGCAGCAGGAGGGGCCCCATGAAAGGAGCTTGAATTCAAGTTCAAATATGACTTAATACAAAACCAAAACAAAAAAAAAAACAGAATGAGTTATGGTTCTCCTGCTAATTCAAGTTCAAATATGACCTGGTGTACCATGAAAAATAGATGAAACACATGTGCTTTTTATGAAACTAATTGGGTTGATAATTGGCTTTTTATGAAACAGAATGAGTTATGGTTCTCATGAAAAATGCCTGTACCTGGTCGCATGCCAGAAGGCCTGTTCCACACAATGCTATATTTCTCACAGCAAGCTTTGCCGCCAGAGTTGATAATTGAAATCTACACAACAATACTAATTGGGTTGGTAGAACTCGAGAATAAAATTGAACTAAAACCAACAATACTAATTGAGTTGATAACTGAAACCCACTTGTACTGGTTGGTCCATGGAATTTGTTATATATTCATTCCATCTTTTTCATGTTACAAAGTAGGAGAGATATTTAATTAAGTTTACGTAGAGTTTTCCCAATAAAAATCATAAAAAAAAACCCAATAAAAAGCAAAATACTAATTGTCACAATTGAGACAAAGTTCTATATATACTCATAATACTCAATGTAATTATACAATTAGAAAATATAAACAAGGACGAGTATTTGAACTAAATCGGTACAACAGTAGCTGTCAAGCAACTTCCTAATTAGATATTACAATTAACAAGCAAACCTAGTAAGCCCAATACAACAAAAAAAACATGATTTTAAAAACAAGAGACTGACCTGAGAATTGGATATCTCAATTAATCCACAATCGACGAGAGATGCTTTTGTTATCATGCTTCGAGCAACAAAGAGATCCATTGTCATCAATAAAAACCAGCAAAAGCACTGAAATACAGAGGGAAAGAGTGCATCTATAACTCAACACTAGCAACACAAGTGATTAACCTAAAACTGTATGGATTTTGTGAAGTTCTTCCCATAATTGTAAAGCTTCACTATGCACCTAGCAAGTTGATCAAACACAGAGTATCTAAACTAAGATTATAAGAAAGTAAAGAGAGATGAATTTGTACACACTTACTCTTCTTGAAACATAAAGCCATGTTGGTCCAGTACACCACCATATTAGGGCATAAAGCTAATTCTTGGGAATACACCCAAAACTTCAAAAATTAAGAAATTGTATCCAGAAAGCACCTCAATTATATTAGAGATAAACTAATAACTGAACAATGAGCTATTGCATCGAAAATTAGGGAGCAAAATGGCAGGGTTCATTAGGCCCAATTAATTGATCAATCAGAAAATTACTCACTAATACAACATTTTTGGGTCAAATTCATACTATAAATTCAATCAATTAAACCAGTGTGAGGAAGTGCCCGAAGAGGAAAGTTCATTCACACTAATTCATACTCATTAGTACAACATTTAATCAACAAGTTCATTCACACGAATTTCGCTTTGTTTAATAAACGTAAAGTTAATAGTAAAGCTTACTTAGCAGGTCAAGGAAGTGGTCGAAGAGGAAACGCCGAACCCGGCTGAGCGGGGCGAGGCAGATCGGTACAGTGACTAAACCCTAAAACTGGGCGCGGTGCCTTGAGAGGGAGAGCAGATCAAGCGAGTTTGGTGGGTGGGGGGGGGGGGGGGGGGGGGGGGGGGGGGTTAGTGTTGAGAGACATAGAGAAGGGTTTGAGAGTGGTGTCGCCATTGGTGTGGTTTGGATCTGAGAGAGGCGGGTTTGGGTTCCGATAATTTACAAGAGAGATGGAGGAGGTCGTCGTTGTTGGAAAGTGTAAGAGAGAAAGGGGAAGAAATAAAAAGCAATAGAGGAGAGGGAAGAAAGAGACGCAGATTTGAAATTTCGGGACAAGGAGATAAAACGAAGCGATAGCGATAGATCCTGGCGGGATTCGTCCAAAAAGTATAGCCACGTCAGCGATCCGTGTGATCGCATCCGATTGGCTCTCTTGTCTCGCTCTCTGTCCTATGGGTCTAATTAATTGCTGCGCTGCGGGGCCCAAATGTCAGAGGGAGTGTATGTATTGAAAACTTTATAATTAGAGGATCCGAATCCGTAAAAATTATTTAACTGACAAACTTATTGAAAGCTTTATTATGTAACTGACAAACTTATTATGAATAATATGAATGAAAAAATTATATTTAGATGTTATTTCTTTCCCTGGATGTACATCAGTAAATGATTTTAAATTATTTAAATTATATTCATATTTATATTCGTATTTGTATCGGTTTAACATCTGATATGCATTTGTATTTGTATCCGATATCATCTATATCTATGTGACTATGTCAATATCCAAGACTATATGTATTCGCATCCAAAACTCATAACCGATAAGAATACAGTTTGATCACTATCCATCCGTATCCGATCCATTTACAACCATAATTTTCGGGCAATTGAAAATGAAGAGAGGATTGTTTTGTTTTTCCGATTTATACTTGGCCTCTTTTGATCAAGATATTTGAATATAAAATTACATAATATTAGCATAAAAATTTAGATTATTTATAAAAATCTAATTGTAACTCATATCAGATTGGATGTTTCAACTTTCAAAGGTCGTAACTAAAATAAAAAAATATATATATATAAAGTTACATTTTTACAATAGAAATATTTAAATTGAATAATTCTCAACCATAATTTGAGCATACATTTTTTAAGCCATATCAGAATCAGATGGTTTGGACATCATAATTAGAACCAGAATTATAAAGCTACCTTTTGACAATGTAAATTATTTAAAATTGAATTAATTCCCGGTCATAATTTAAACATAGAAAAAAGTTTTTTTTTATGAACTTTATAGCTGTAATAATAAAGAAATTTATTGGATGTGTCGTATTTTAAATCTTTAGAAGCACTAGAAAAGTAGAAATTAATTTAAACAACACTAGAATAAACTTATTGGTGCATCAAATTTGGAGCGATATGATCAATCTACAATTTGTTACAATCAGAAATTTACACTTCATCACTTGTGGATCTACATGTAACTGAACTATAAACTGAGAAGGGTTCCAATACCTCATATCTTTCATACTCATCATATCTCATATTTAATATCTTTATTTTCAATATCCAAACCGTCGATCCAAACCCCTCAACATGATATCCATACTAAAATAATTTTTGCAAAAATTTAAGAGAAGAGGTGAAATTTTTGGCAAATTGATTTGGACATCCAAAATTAGTTTATTTAGGTTGAATTTTATCTAAGAAAATTATTGGTTAATGTCTAATATTTTGTTAATAATGGAATGAAAAAATAATACAAAGCAAAAAAAAAATGGAGGGAACATGAAAAAATTAGGAGGGAAGTTTTTTTTTTCATTTTTGTTTGTTATTTTCCATTATATTATTTATTTTCTTCCCGTACTTTTTTTTTATATTTTTATTTACTAATTTTTGTTTGGAAAATATTTCTAAGTAATTTTTTTTCACCGAAAAATTTGTGAATTAGTTTTTTTTTTCCATTTACATATTGAAAATGATTATATGAAAGACAACAAAATGAAACTTACTATGACTTTCCTAATTCGTTCTTTGATTTTTTTTAAACTAATTGGCGCCCTTTGCTATTTATTTACTATGACTTAAATACATGTTTTTAATACAATCCATTAAAATGATGCAATTATGCGAGTCAATTCTTCTGACAATGAAGATGTGTTATTATTGCAGATTAGTTCTTATAGATGTTCAATATACGTATAAAGCATATGCAATTCATTTTTAAGTGATATGCAAGTTTAATACTACTAACCAATTAAATATAAGAAAACATCATTAACAAATACAAAAAAAGGCGAGAATGACACGAGATATGCAAATAGGCCCTTTACAGTTATTATATTTTATATAGATCTAAATGATGAAAGCTGACAATAATATGCAAAATTTACGAATGGAACCCTTATATTTTTACTATTATCATATCTTATTAACAAATGGATCCAATCCACACAATTGAAACTAGAAACAACAAGCATAGTATTAAAGTATAATGGACCTGGACTTCAGCTCCCTTTATTTTTTGATCTAATCTAAACATAAAGATGAGAGATAAAAGAAAAGAAAAAAAGTATCAGTTTTTCTGCATCAGTTGGCCAATCATCAGAAGATCAGAAAGATATTTCACACTGTTGGACAAGAATCCTGAACAAAACCAAACGGTTCAATTTGTGCTCAAGAAGGAAAAAAACACAGCAGTCAGGTAATTCAATTAATTACACAAGTTGAACCCATTTTTCCCCTTTATACTGCAAAGAAGTAATTCAACTATCCAAGTAAGCTTACATTACACAAGTTCACATTTTTCACAAAAATTGAAAATTGCTACCCTGATACCATTTTGCTAAACCTAATTAACCAGAAACCAGTTATATAAGATTGAATAAAGGCCTCTGTCAGGCCTTTAAAAAAAAAAAAAGATTGAATAAAGGAAACATGCTACCCTGATACACCATATTACTAACCCTGCCCAAACTGGCTAGTTTGTGGGCCAAATCCTTATGCCCCCTGCCCATGTGAGTACATTTGAAACTTTCATGTCTTTCTATGATATCCCAAACTTGCATAACCTCACCATGCGCCCTCCAGTCCACACTTGCCTATGTTAGCAGACGGTGCTTCAATCTCAAATTTACTGTGCCCTCGCCCTCGCCCTTCAATCTCAAATTTACATGCTATCACAAATTTACGATAAATTAAAGCATACTGGTACAGACACGGTTCATGTTGGTGCAAATTTAAAAAATCAACCAAAGATATAATTGAAAATTGGTAACTAGTCCTTGTATTGCTCAGCATTTGGTGTGCGGTGATCTGTGGAGGGATATATCAGATCCATAGCACGTGCAGTACCACACCGCACTCCCCCCCCACCCCCCCCCCCATCAAGTTCAAACTTTTGTATGTTGACCAATACAAAATTTAATGATCTAACTATTAGGCAAACTGAACTTAATAACAAATACTATATCAAACTGCAGGGTTTGTAATTAATTGTGAGGTTTTAACGGCTAGAAATGAACTTGGCATCGATCAACTAACCTAACTGGAACTGAATGAAGGGCCACAGGTCCACCAGTAACTTGGTTTCCTACAACATTTCGATATGCAGATTAAATTGAGCAACCTAATCCAATGTTATAAACACAAATTCAAGATTAGAGTCAAAACACAAGAGGATCGGTGCATTGCAAAGCACTGAAGCTTACCTACAGTAAGAATTAAGAATTACATTATTTTACGTTTATTTACCTGATTATCCCAAGAAGTCACAACCAAGTGATTTGCCTTTGGGCTGCAGCTTTAGACTAGATACTGTGTCACTAAGGGCGTGCTCCAGAAAGAGGTACGCGGAGGGAGGGGAAGAGAGCGAAGGTGAAACCGCGCGTGACCGCTTCTGCCCGTCGACGTTCACCCGCTCCAGAAGAGGAGAAATCGGAAGGAGACGGAAGGGGAAATCTACTGTAGCAGGGGGAACCGAGGAAAACTCCGTGTGCAATTGCGCTCAGATCTGTCCCCTCCAAATCGGGGTGTAAGTTTACTGTGCGGAGGAGAACCCTTCACCTGTGCCCTTCCCTTCCCCTTCCATTAATGCCATTTTCCCTCCTTGTTCTGGAGCACAGCCTAAGTCACTAGGAGCAGGTAGCACCTGAAACATTTACAAGTTACTACAAACCATTAGTAATAGATCTAAGATGTATACAACATAATATAGGAAAATGCACATAATATGAGCTGCATAAAAGCGCAAGCCTTGGTTAAAGGTTGTCAGCGCTTTCAAATAATTTCATACAGGTTCACTACTACTGATACAACACAAGACCTAATGAACAAGATCTAATTAATTAAGAAGCAACAAAGGAGAAAACTTTTCTGTCCACTGGAAATCAAGTATTACTATTGACACCACCATCTAAATACGCACCTGAATATTGAAAAATTGAAATCTAAAATCACTAGAAATTTTCAGTTCAAGTATAGTTTAAGAATCTTAATTCCAAAGACTTGTGCACTTGTGTCATTTCATCGAACATCTTGTGTGCACATAATCAAACACCGGTATACAACTAAAAAAACGAAAAAAATGTACAAGGAACTCTCAAACCAGTGAAAAATTGTAAACACAGTAAAAAAAGCACGATGTCTGTTAAGAGCAAACATCCACTTTTCTGGTATTTCATCGAGCACCTTGTGTGCACGTAAGTCATGAACAATTAGATTAAACAAAATCACACACAAGAGAGAGAGAATATCAAGAATAGAGACTGGAGGGGCGTTGGCGTCGGATCGAGGGGGAGGGCTTAGGAGCGGGTTCGATCGAGAACTGGGGTTACCCTTCGTCTGAAGCATTCAGCGTCGGCCTCGGGTGTGGAGCTCGACGAGCAATGCGCTCTCTCCATTTGGGAGTAAGAGGTTCGCGAAGTGTACGAAGCGTCGGAAAGGAGGTGGGCTGGTGCTGTCGCGCGACTGGAGGAGGGCGATCGAGAGGGAGTGGCGAAAGGTTATATTACTATTTTACCCTTCCGATAAATTTTTCCGTTAATTTTAACGGAGAATTTGAATCCTTACACAATTTATGGACCGTTTGATCAATTAGAAAACGAATCCACAGAAGCATTTGCCTTGTATAATACCACCTCTTCCACTTAAACCCTAGCCCCTCGTCAGAAGGAGCGGCTTCCATTATCTTCGAGCGATCTCCTTTTCCATTATCTTCTCTTTGCGTTTTTCTTTGTTTTCTTTAATTTGGGAATCGTGAGCTGTCGTTTTAATGATACTTTTGTGAAAATTTTGGAAATGAAAACGATGATTTGGTTAATTAGAATCTTTCTGATGCCACAGTTGTTGCTAAGCTCCTGCCGGTGATGTATAATCATTTGCACGTATTATCGGAATTTATAATGACGATTTGTAAATTGTCACTACCACTGAGGCTGGATTATCCCATAGAATTTTCTGTGTTTTTTTTTTCAGAATAAAAATGCACTTGATCAAGATTCTTGGTTAATTTCTTCGCAACTGATTTTTGTTTCCCAGATCCTCCGTCGTGGGACTTTTATATGAAATTATTTATAATATGCCGATGATGGTTAATAAATATACTTTGAGTTTTCACAATGAAAATAACTAAATCTGAGGCATAAAGTTTGTTCATTTTTTTTTTAAATTGATTGTTTTTACAAGTTAAGATTTGTGAGAGAAGTATTTATTTAGTTCTTAATAGAAAGTTTGATATTGCAAGTTGCCACCACCAAAAATAGAGGTGACCCATTGTCGTAAAAGTTTGCCAAAGAACGTCAAATGTTGTTGGTTCTTTCAAAATTTTTTTTAACATTAATACGAATTACTAGCAAGGAATATCTGATTTATTAAAATTGGTACTAGATCTAGGCGTTGCAATAAGCTAAAAAGCTTTTAGTATTCATGGGGAATGTTTGGCAGCCATCCTTAAGGGGTTAATTTAATTCTTGCTATAAGGACGTTATCTTAGATGTGAATAATTCATGTGTTACTACTTACTAAATATCAAATTACCCATCTACCTCTCATGAGTCATGATGTTATGTATCAATCAACGTATTCAATTGATACCGACTGGTACAAGATGTTATGTGTCAATCAACGTATTCAATTGGTACCGACTGGTACAACTGTACAAGAGAGCCAAAGGCATTAAAATTCAATTATTTAACAATTCTTGCGCAAAAACCAAGTTATAATATTGTGCTTTCTACTAATTCGAGACACATTCGAGACCTATTAGATAATAGATTAATAATTCTTGTGAATGAACTACGCCGAGAACTAAAAATAAACAATAACAAATTGCTCCCATCCCAACCGCCAAAATGTAAATATTTTGATGTCAATAAATAAAAGAAAATAACCATCAATTTTATACTTCTCATAAAGTCTTTCACCAAAAAAATATCAGTACACAAGAAAACAACAAAATAAAACACTGAAAAATAGCTGAAATTTCTTTAGTTGTCATCCTATTGATTTCTAATTAAACAAATACCACCATAATTAATTGAAACGTAAAATAAAAATACTACCAAAAATACTACCCACGCTTTACCGGTTCGCACATCAAACTAAGTTGGTGCATACTCTAAAAAATATACCATTTTGTTCTCTAATGGGGACCATGCACAAAATGATATCCTTTTTAGGGTGCGCACGAAATGGTGCCCTTCTAAGTACGCACTAGCCAGTATGTTGTATATTAGTGAAAATTTCAATATTTTTTCATTTACTAGGAGTCATACAAGGAAGCTAAAGACCAAATAGCAACATATGAGTTTTTTCACTTGAGACTTTTATTTTTTTTAAATTATTTAATAGTATTTGTAGTTTAATGTAAATTTATTAATTGTTAAGTCTCTTTTAATTCAATTAATTATGATTAAAATTGCTTGTTATTTTGGTAGTGAATTATTACAATGGCCAAATGATGCTTATTACAGTACACAATACCTAATCTCAGAAAATATTTAATATCGGCTCGAGTTTAGATTTTAGAAGTATAATTAGGGAAGTGTACTAATAACTTGGTATTGACCCGAATTATTATGAATTGGTGATGTTTGTAAGGATCAATATTAACCAAGGCAACCAAACATGATTCCAACAACTCTCGGTACAAAACAATAGCAGTTGGGGGTTGTATCTCCAAATGACCATGAATATGACCTTTAGTTTCAAGTTCCTAGAGTTATATATGGTAGTCAATCCCAGACAGAAAACTAGACCTTTGTTGCAGTTGACCTAGGGACAGGTTCTAAGCATTCTGTAATGGGTCCTACTCAGGCCCTAACTTTAGCAGCTACTAGTGAGGGGTGGTCCTATTTGGGCCCAATCTAACCAGGGATGATCTCGGGTTCCATCATTCACCTCTAGCTGATCCCGGGTTCCATCATTCACCTCTAGCTGGGACCAATCTGATCGGGACCGATTTATAACTCTGGAACCACTTTATTATGCTAACAATACAGACGAGAATCCTGAAGAACGGGAGATAGAGGAAAATTAGAATGCTAGTGACGACGGTGGAGCACCTGATCACAGTGATGAGGACTTGTCATCTTGTGCTTGGTAGGCGGATGTGGCCGATATCGGGTCGTAGGGAAAGACCTTTGTTCGAGCAATTTCATAATACATCGGGGTTTTAAGATGTTGACAGCTCTTTTATACAAGATGATCTGAGTTGGTCCGAGGAGAATGCGGAGTGTGCTCACCGCTACTGCTCTCAACATGTGTTTGAGAATTTTGAAAAACACACTATGGATAAAATTGCTTCTAAATTTTATCAAAATCATAGTTAAAAAGAAGAAACTGAGAAGATTACAAGAAGGTCTTGATGCAATCAGAAGGCAAAATTCTAATTGGTTGACATAATTGGATATATGTGGCAAGTATAATGAAAATGACGTGGGAGAACCGTCTAAGCCATGGAATGTCTATCAAGCATGGACAACGGGGCTCGTTGGGTGATGATGCCAAAATATATAGCGAAAATCAATATCTTTATAACGGAAAATGGCGAAAAGCGAATGCAAAGTAGTCATTTTCTTGAAATATTTACTGCAAATGTATTTTTGAGTCATTTTGACAGATTTTGGAGAAAGTTGCGTATTTAGGCCAAAAACTGAGCAAATATTTCCAATTTAGGCGATTATTGAAAATGACCTCAAATCAGGATATTAAATGATGTATGCAACAATCTACACGAAGTGCACAACATCCAAGATGACGAAATTTGATGAAAATCCGCTAAGTCGTGAAGTTGTGTGGGTTCAACCTATGCCGCATACTAATGGATGTCAATGGAGAGTGCATAACAAGAGCGATTCAGATGTGTGGATTCAATATGTGGATCACATTGAGCGATTCAGATCGGCTGTTTAGATATTTAAAACAGAGATATGAATGTGAATTAAAACACGATTTAATTTCCAAAGTACGATAAATAGCCCAATTAAAAAAAAATTAAGTTCAAATTAATCGTTAAGCACTGTCGATTCACAGGCAATGCGATATTGAAATTTTATAAGGTAAGGTAAGGTAATACGTATTTGTAAACATGGATGTATGTTCCGGAATGGAAATCTGCAATGCAAATTATTTTGATTTTTTTTTCCAATACACGTATCTTATCTTATATATGTAGCCACTCTTGTCCGTTTAAAATTATCAAATTGATAAAAATTTTCCATACCAATCAATTACTGTCAAAAAAAAAGAAAAAAAGAATATAAAAGAATCACACTTGTGGTTGAGTAAAAAGGATTTTGTGCGCTTCTTTAACTTAAAGAGAGAGAAAAAAAAGAATAAAAAAAAACTCGATCAACTAACAACCAAAGTGGCTTTTTATGGTCGGTGGAAACCGTTGCAATTAGTGTTCTAATAACGGGCCGGGCAGGGCAGGACGGGCACGGGCACACCACGGGCACGGGCGGTTACGGGCACGGGCGGCACGGGCACACGGGCGTCACGAGCACGGACGTCACGGGCAAAAATTCCAAAAATCACGCCCTGCCCGTGTAATGTCCGTGCCCGTCACGGGCTCGGGGGCAGGACGGGCAGGGCTTTTTTTTCTGTTTTTTTTTTCGGTTTTTTTTTCTTTGAAAACCAATAAATTATAGCTTGTTTCAATCACACAAATTTGACGAGGGTGTTATTTTATAATTTAGTTCATTTTTTTCTGTTTTTTTTTCTTTGAAAATCAATAAATTATAAATCCAAATTCATGCCAATTTAAATTCATTTGACATGGTTGTAACTCGATAATTTTTGTTATAATAAAATATAAATTAAAATTTTCTTAAATCAATTACTTTAAAAATAATTAAGCTCTTATTTTAAAACAATAGATTAAAAAATAAAAGTTACCCTCCTCTTTTATTCCGGGCTTAGGACCGGCTATGTAAAATAACATAGGCAGAGTTCTAACTTTTTTTTTGTTAGTAATTTTTCGTTAAAATGAATAATTTAAAAACTAATTGAAATGTTTAGAATCTTATAATTTAAAAAATAACCATAAAGATTAAAGATGTTAGAAATATATACCGACACTATTTATCTAGAAGTTCGCATTCCTATACCATTGTTCGCTCTCTTCCGCACCATCTGAATCCGAATTAGCCTCGCCCCCGTGCCGCACCTCAGTACCGCTCTCTTCAGTGTTGGCTTCGGGTGATGATTGTTGTTGAGGCAGATGTTGCGTGCGCTCTTCAGCATCAATCCAGTCTTTTAAGCACACAAGTCTCTCAAAGACATGTGCACCCAACTTACTGCGTTTATCGGAGAGGATCCTGTTCGTCGAACTAAAACAACTTTCGGAAGGGACGGTTGACACCGGCACGGCAAATACATCACGGGCCATCATCGCTAGGATTGGAAAGATCCTTGCATGCCTCCTCCACCACGCAACAACGTCAACAGTTTCAGGTTCATTGAACATCGCCATATAGCTCAATATCTCGTTTGTGGATGTGTGCGGTTGGCTCTCCGACTGAAAATCTGCTAACAATCCACCACTGCTAGTGCTCCTAGAAGTGAAACTATTAAAAAAAAAATAGCGGACAAATAATGTAGATATTATAAATAATAAATATTAAAAATACATGTATATTTATATTTATACCTAGGGCCAGCTTGGGACGAAGACGGGTTCTGATTGCCATTCATTCTTGAGCTGTATATGTGAAACATCTCATCGAACTTCGAATCCACGTATGCCTCCACCCCGGTGTTGTTTAAATGTAGATAATCTTTGTACCTTTCAATAAATTTGACCGTGTAATACTTCTTGTATGCCGGGTGGAGGCAGTTTGCGATAACGGCCAGGAGGGGTACATCTTCCCAATATTTTAGGAATTTTTGTTTCATGGCATCTACGATCGGTGTGAGAGATTTATCATTGATTTCAGCTCGTTCCAAATCATTATATACCTTGGAGATGTAATAGAGATGTTCGAGCAACTTAAACGACGTTGGTGAGTACGAGCAGGATAGTTGAACGGTTGCTGTAAAGAAGATTTTTAGGAACTCTTTAATCCTTTCTAGTTGCTCCCATTCTCGGTTGGTGAGTTCCAATGCCAAACCCTCGGGGATTGAAGCTCTCAAAGCCTCCCCTATAACAGCTCTGTAAGGAAGACATCGGTGTAACATCCTATAGGTAGAGTTCCAACGGGTATCTATATCCTAAGGTACTCTCAACTTGCTCATATTATAGTGGACACATAATCTCGCAAACCGTTGTTTTCTTTCTTGGTTCGAAACAATGTGGTTGAGAGCATCTTTAAATTTAATTATCAGTAGCTTTACGGCTTCTGTTTTAAGACCCGCCTTCACGACGAGGTTAAGTATGTGGCAAACACACTTTTGGTGAAACATTTCACCGTTCATAATCGGGTTTAGTGATCGTTTAAAAATCTCAATGGAAGCTATGTTGTTGCTAGCATTATCGAATGAGATAGAAAAAAATCTTATTATCCATATTCCTCTTAAGGTTATAATCTTCTAAAACGTCAGTAATTGATTTAAAAATTACATTTGCAGTGTGCGGGGAGTCCAACACTCGAAAACTTAATACCCTCTTTTGTAATACCCAATTATCATCTATCCAATGCCCGGTAATACAAGAGTACCCGAGTCCATGTTTACCAGCAGTCCATATATCGGAGGTAATTGAGACCTTATTGTTTTGGTATGCAAATGTAGCTTTCAGATCATCTTTTCTGTTGGTAAACTGGTTTTTTATTTCACTAGACAATTTTTTATGATGAATCCTCTTGTACATTGGTTGAGAACACCCCCAAATGACCAACCGGGCAAAACTCAGGCAACCACCCATACTTATTGGTTGTTCTTTATGGGTAATATACCAAGCCAATTCACTAAGCATTTTTGATTCATCGAATTTTGGGTTGGTTCTGGTACCATCCGCGTTCAATAGGGTTTGGATTTGTCTCGGTCCAACATTTTCACTTGGTTGTTCACCCCTTTTTTCGTGCATTTCGGCATGTCTCTTAAAGCTATTCATACCGTCCTTTTTTTTATACACATAAGTCTTGGGACAGTCCTTTACCTTACATTGTAGATATTGCATAGTGCCATCCTCATCTCTTGTCCAATCATAGTATTCCAACCATTTTTTATTGTATTCGGGCCATTTTTTCGCCTTCTTTCCTGCTGGTTGTTGCGGGGGCACTTCTTCTGTCGGAGGAGGGACATCTTCTTCTTGAATTTCATGGAGACTTGTTGGAGGAGTACCTCCTATAGGGGCAGTGTCCGTGAATTGACTCGATGCTACAGAAGAAGTGCCTCCCTGTGCATACGGTGGTCATCGGTTGATGTGCTACAGACGAAGTGCCTCCCTGTGCATACGGTGGTCATCGGTTGATGTGCTACAGACGAAGTGCCTCCCTGTGCATACGGTGGTATCGGTTGATGTGCTTCTTGTGGATTAAACATGTTTGGATCATTTGAAGTATAATACGATGCGGTCATTTGCGGGGGTTGTTGACAATTTAAATATAGCATTTGGTCTATTCTTTGATAAGTTTGTGGATAATTGGGTTGATAATTTTGGGAGGAACTACCAGGATAATTGGGTTGATAATTTTGTTGATAATTTTGTGGATTTTGTGGTATAGCGGGGCCAAAAAATTCGGTCGAAATTCTTTGGATTTGTTCTTCCACCGATTCGGGATTAGGAGTTGTCATTTTTTAACCTATTAAAAATAAATCCGAATTTCAAAATAAAATATAAGATATTCTAAAATAAATCTAATTACTTCACATTTCAAAAAAATAAATCTAACCTATTAAAAATAAATCCGAATTTCAAAATAAATTCTAACATATTCTACAACAAATCTAATTACTTCACATTTCAAAAAAATAAATATAACCTATTTTTTTTAACCTATTAAAAATAAATCCGAATTTCAAAATAAATTCTAACATATTCTAAAATAAATCTAATTACTTCACATTTCAAAAAAATAAATCTAACCTATTTTTTTTAACCTATTAAAAATAAATCCGAATTTCAAAATAAATTCTAACATATTCTACAATAAATCTAATTACTTCACATTTCAAAAAAATAAATCTAACCTATTTTTTTTAACCTATTAAAAATAAATCCGAATTTCAAAATAAATTCTAACATATTCTAAAATAAATCTAAATACTTCACATTTCAAAAAAATAAATCTAACCTATTTTTTTTAACCTATTAAAAATAAATCCGAATTTCAAAATAAATTCTAACATATTCTAAAATAAATCTAATTACTTCACATTTCAAAAAAATGAATCTAATCTATTTTTTTTAACCTATTAAAAATAAATCCGAATTTCAAAATAAATTCTAACATATTCTACAATAAATCTAATTACTTCACATTTCAAAAAAATAAATCTAACCTATTTTTTTAACCTATTAAAAATAAATCCGAATTTCAAAATAAAATCCAACATATTCTAAAATAAATCTAATTACTTCACATTTCCAAAAAAACAAATCTAACCTATTTTTTTAACCTATTAAAAATAAATCCGAATTTCAAAATAAAATCTAATATATTCTAAAATAAATCTAATTACTTCACATTTTCAAGAATAAATCTAATTGCTACTACAAATTAAATTTAATCACTTAACAATTACTACAAATTACTATAAAATAAATCTAATTATCTACAACTTACTACAAAATAAATATAATTATCTAACAATTACTACAAATTATTATAAAATAAATGCACCTTCAATTTTGTAGAACGATTTTGTAGAACGAATATCGTGGGACTTTGAAAAACCTTCGTAATTTCGTTTGCGGATTTGTAGAACGATTTAAATTTACAACTATATTTTTTTTAACAATAAATTTAAATTTTGAGAATAAAATTGAGAGAATGAGATTGAGAGAATGAGTGATTGGAAATGTTATGAGAATATGAGATATTGAGATGTGAAAAAAATATGAGGGATTGGGGTATATTTAAAGAGGTTTTGTTTGGGGGGAATGAATTTTGAAAGTTTTGAAACCGTTGTATGTGGATTTCAAATTGAAAATGTTAATTAAATCCTATCCATTCAAAGCTTTTCATGCACAAATCTAAATAAAATTATTTTTACAAGTGCGGATCTTAATAAATATCAATGGCTTAGATTAAATAAACATTGAAAGGACTTAAAGTTTTTGTTTTGGCACTTGGCAGTGGGGGGGGGGGGGGGGGGGGGGGGAGGCTGTTTTGAAAATTTGAATTTCGTAATTTTCGGAAAAAAAAAAAAATGGCACGGGCGCACGGGCGTTGAGGGCCGGGCACACACGGGCGGGAAAAAAAAAAAACGGGTCCGGCCCGTTTAACGCCCGTGCCCGTGTGCCCGTGGCACGGGCACGGGCACGGGCAAGGCACGCCCCCGGGGGCATTATTAGAACACTAGCTGCAATAACCAAAACTAGATCAAGGACCAAATGCATTTAATTAACTGGCTAGATGCCTAGTGTAATTTCTGTACCGGACAATTATTGTTTGTACTGAAACAGGATTCGGAAAAAAATTAAGATGCTCCGAATAGACAAATTTCAGATCTGTACGCTATCAGAAGTTCAGAAATCAGAACCCTCAGTCACTGAATGCCTTTTCTCGTATTCAGTGCACAAGTCGACTAGTTGTTCTTTATTTAGAGGAAATTATTAAAAGTGAAATTAAGTTTGTTCTCTAATCAGAACCTTTCTTCTGAATTTCAATTATTAATTGTTGGCTTTTTCTGTGTAGAATATAATTGGTGACAGAACCGCCAAAGGAGTTCTTGATCCGTAGGCTATACATACTATAATGTTGAATGGATTGGCAATACATAATTAATGACCTATATGAATTCAAAGGCAGATTACCCATTAAAAACTATGTTGTATAATTAAGCACTGGGCTCTATCCAGTATTTTAAAATTCGGTCTATTCGGCCGAATATTTGTATTTTGTTGGAATCTGCATAGAAAATAAGTATTCGGTCCAATATTTGGTTTTTGAATATTCGGCCGCATATTCGGTATTCGGTTCTGCATATTCAGTATTTATTCGGTATCCGGTTCCGCATATTCGGTATTCAGTTTTGCATATTCGGCCGCATATCTGCATATTCGGTAGCATATTCGGTTTCTGATGTAAAATATTAGATACTTTATTAATCTGCAAACAAATTAATATGAATTCTCATTTTAAAATCCGCATATATAAATCCGAATAAAAATCCGCATATGCGGCCACACACCGTATATTCGATATTCGGTGGCCTTCCGAATACCGAATGAGAACCGAATTTCAAAACACTGGCTCTATCTATTAGTCAAAATGCTACGAGTCTCCCTTCCATCCCAACTTGCTCTCTTTGGTTTCTTCAACTGCATGTAGCTCCACTTACTAATCGTCTGAGCTCTTGCATGTGGGAATGAGGCAAGTTATATAGATGACTTGCCAGCAATCGATTTAGGTGAGGTAACCCGGTGGTCTGATTGTATGAATGTCAATGCCGTTTCACAAGAGAGTATTAGCAAGTTGTTTTTGGCTACATAATTAATTGCCTTCTTAATTTTCTCATGCTGGAGCTCAGATAATCACACATTAATCAGCAAAAGCTGATATTTACAATTTTTAAATTGCTTGTCTTACTCTTTCCCCCACCATCGCGAGCGCGCGCGCACACATATATATATGACTTGGGTGTTCTTCTACAAAATATGCACTAAGAGATGCCGGTATAGAAGGTTAATATATGATATATTATAATATTGTTGGTTGGGAATTGGGATGTGTAAAACCAACCCCTTGTTGATTTTCTCGGGGCTTTTATTAATGCCGATACTTTTCATGAGAAATATGATTTATTTTTTCTCCTCTGTAAATTAGATGGTTTATAATCTGTTTCAGTTAGTTTCGTCGGAATGACAGTTTTAGAATTTTTATTTTTGACCGATATTTTAAATAGGGTCAGCAAACCGTTAAGGAAGCAATGTAATTATATTAATTAAATTAAGGTATTAAAGGACTATTAGCTCAGCTGGTTAGAGCGTCGTGCTAATAACGCGAAGGTCGCAGGTTCGAGACCTGCATGGGCCAAATTTTAATTTTTGTTTTCCTTGTTTTTTGGTTCTGCATCTGGTACAAAATTCGACAGCTCTCTGACTTTCTCCCCTTTAGACTGGGTCCATCGGAAATTTTGTGTTGACATCTTCTGGGCCTTTCCTTTACCATTTGTCAAACCCTAATTGGCTCAATACCCAGATCAATAACAAAACCTTACAATAAATAAAGAGCTGAGAGCAGGTGTCAGTTTGGCTCTCTCTCTATTCAGTCCCAAATACCAACCCCCTCTCTCTCTCTCGCGCGCCTCAATTTCAATCTCAATTGAACCCATGGCGAAGCAATTGATCGATTTGGAAATCCACTTCGCGGTGTATACTGCGCAACACACACATCCAGTGAACTCAATCGCGCACACTCTCCTCGTGTGGCCGAGTGTGTTCTCCATCTTTATGCTCTTGCATTTAACCCCTCCAATTATCAAATTTCCAATTTTGGGGCAATTGGACCTTGCATTCGTGTTAGCCACTGTCTATTGCGTGACCTATATGTTGCTGGATCGAAAAGCTGGCTTCTTGGCTTCCATTCTATGCATTGTTTGTTTGATCAGTAGTGGTTCTCTTGTGAATCGACTAGGTTTCCCTCTTTCATTGAAGGTGAGATTGAATTTTGCTCCTGCTCCCAATTGGTAATTTTATTTAGTCGTTAATTAGTACGGTGTTATACGTGGCGGTTCTGTTTTTTTTTTTGTAAATTCAATTGTTATGACAATATTTTTTTTGTATAATCGCTTGATCATTCTATAGCAAATATAATCTGGAGTTCTAAATTCTAATGCTTTAAATATCAGTACTCTGAAATAATTAAGAAAATCTAATTCCTTATTTGAGTTTTCATTCTTTTAGGTTGCATTAGCTCTTCAATTATTTTGCACTACTGGGCTAGTAATTGGCCATGGTGCATTTGAGGTACGCTTTTAATTAAGGTTGTTATAGTTATGAGCTTAATTATCTGCCAAAAATTGGAACTCTGAAACAAAATTGATACAAATATTTCAGAAACAAGCCCCAGCTACTGGCTACTTGCCACATGTTTTCCTGATGGAACCTTTCTTTATTTTTCTAGAGGTAACTAATGTGAGCTTATTTGATACTCTAAATCAAACTGTATGATAGAGCGTTGCATTTATTAATTTTTTAAATGTAACATGATATGCAGGCACTCCACAAATTATTCAATTATGAGCCTTATCCTTGCTTCTATGCCAATGTCAACAAGAAAATTGAGTCTAATTTGAAGCAGTGGCAAACTACCAAATTGGTGAAAATGTCATGAAGTTTTGTTCAGGGAAGAAAATAGCTACCTTAGGCTATCAACAAGTCTAAAATAAGTTTATATTAGTTTGTACTTAGTACTGTTATTATAATAAAAATATTATTTAAATTTTATGAGCACAGTACTGATAAAATAGTTGATTTAATTTAGTTCTTTTCCTTTAGAACCATTAAAAAGCTGATTAGCATGAGCTTCTCAGAATACTTGTCTCTGTCATATTAATTTCGGTTAGAACAAGCATCCAATCAATGAACCATTGACGCGGCATAAAAATCGCTGTTTCTGTCAAATTAATTTTGGTTACAACAAATACCAAAACTATTGAGAACTAACTAGTAACTACCAGATAGAAACAGCACATGTGCTGACACAGTTTCTTATCAACCACACCTCCAACATTATGTACAGGCAATGCAATCTAGGGCACAATAGCTTTAATCCTTATTAGTTTGTAATAGCAAAAACACTTGTGAAACTGTTACCATGCTCGGGCTTTTGCACTTGCATTTGCTTCATTTGCCCTCGCACCTCTAATACATCATTCCATCTACCTACACTTGCATACATGTGTGAGCAAAGCACAAAATCACCGCTATGATCTGGCTCCACCTTCTTCAAATGCCAACTAACCTTCTCTCCAAATTCCACATCCCCATGCACCATGCACGCACCCAATAAGGTTCTCCAAACCACTGCATTGCACTCTATTGGCATGGTTTTTATGAGATCGTATGCCTCCCTTAAGTGGCCCGATTTCCCTAAAAGATTGACCATGCAACCAAAATGCTTTATGTTTGGGCTCAGACCATAGTTAGCTTTCATCATTTCAAAATATCTTCTCCCTTCATCAACCCGGCCTGTGTGTGTGCAGGCAGACAATGCGCCTAAGAATGTAATGCCGTCAGGTTCCTCGAGCTTGTTTTCTAACAAATTGTCGAAAAACTGCAAAGCCTTGGTTGCCTTGCCATGCATAGCTAGTCCCAAAATAATGGTATTCCAAGAAACAATGTTTCTGTTGGTCATTTTGTCGAACACCTCAATTGCATTGTGAATTGCCCCACACTTGGTGTACATATGGATCAAAGAATTTAAGATTGACGCCGTTTTCTGTAATTTCGGGCTGTTATCTATATTAAAATGTATCCATCTACCAAAGTCGAGTGCACCTAGCTCAGTGCAAGCAGACAATGCTATGACTAATGTCACTTCATCAGGTATGAATCCATTTCTCATTAACCTACTAAACATCCTCAATGCTTCCTTGTACTCCCCACAATTCACATAGCCATCAATAATGGCATTCCAAGATACCAGATCTCGCTCAGCCATTTCATCGAACACCATTTGAGCGGCCTTAATGTCCTTAAACATCATATACATGTGTACCAGATTATTACAAACGTAATTATTAAAACCAAATCCATGCTTCAAAACAGAGCAATGCAACTGCTTCCCAAAACCTACATCCATTAACTGGCTTGATATCTTAATAAAAAAGAAAAATGTAAAGCTATCAGGATCCTTCTCCTCTCTCATTTTCTGATAAAACAAAACAGCTTCATGTGCTCTGTTCATCCTACCAAGCCCTCTTATCATGGTGTTCCATATAAAACCATCACGCCATTTCAGAGAATGAAACAGAGAAGCAGCATAGTCGACCGAACCATGAACTGACACACAGCAGAAGGAGACGAGCCGTGCTGCGATAAAGACATGTTGGTCAAAGCCTGATTTGATGACTTGTGCGTGAATAGAGGTGAGGTCTCTCATGGAGGTGCACGAGTCGAAATGGGAGATGAGACATTGCTCTGTTTTGTCGAAAGTGTGCTTGGAGTGCGCCTCCGCTGGACTCAGAAAGGAGAAGTGCCTTTTGATGCTTCGCCATAAGAGTTGCTTTGGGAAGGTCAGGAAAAGAGTTCGCATAAAGGTCGATCGTGTTATGAATATGATACCTCTAGCTCTATGCCTTCTTATATCGAATATGGGAGAGCGGGCTCTGTAAAGGCCCATGGGCTGATATTTTCTTTTGGGTGGGATCCTTTTCTCTTGGAGTGTGTCAGCTTGATATTTTTCTTATAATATTTTTATATTTTATATAAATAATTAAAGAAACAATTAATTTTTATATTGTTAAATTGTTTTTGTTTGATCGTGTACATTTCATATAAATTTACTGCATTGATAATATATAGAAAAACATTATTAGATTGTTATAAATTTGAAATCATGAGATAAACACTAATGATTGCATCAAGTTTTTTTTTTTTTTTTTTTTAATGTACATTATATATAGTTTAGATTATATTTTGAATATTGATTTCAAAATTAATAGTTATTTTAGACTATTATCAATACTGTCATGCTAATTTATTATTAATAGATTTCAATTCATATGAAAATTGTAGCTTAATTCACAAGTTGAGCATGATTCTTTTACCACTATATTTGGGATACAAATCTGTTGTGATTCTTTGAGATCACAAGATTGTTGTATTATAGATGAATACTTGATATTGGTTAGAGTGATGTGTTCATTTTTTTTTTTAATATTTTATATCTTAGAATGAATACTTGCACATAATTGTTGTAAAATCTTTCAAATGTTAGGTGATCTTCAAATATTAAGTGGTCCTCCAATTAGTTAGTAGTTACTCATGTAGTTATTAACTGTGAGACAAAATAGAAGATTGTCAGAGAGATAGCTAGATGCTCTTTAAATTTTTTTTTGAAGTAGATTTAAAATTACAGAATCCTGAGAATCTTTTAGAATCACAGCATATTTATTTCCCTATATTTGAGATGCCGAGGTGGCCATCCGCCTCCAATCTTTCTGCATAATTCAATTTGACTCTGAATAACTTTGTCAGAACTTCTGGTTGTAAAACGGTGACCAAGTACAAATTAAAATTTTTACATTGTTTTTGGATTAATAATTCTTATATAGTTTAACATTTTTCGAAGCCTTGAAATTCGTCGGTACATTATAAAAGAGCAGCAAATTTTTGACAATTCTTTAAAATAGTGTGTTTGGATGGATGGAGAATAGTCATTAATCTGAGTTAGCACTATTTCGAGCTACTATTCTGTGTTTGGATTAACGAATAATCACTATTCTTTGTTTGTCTTTTGTGAATTTTTTTATTATTCTACTAATTATACAAAATGTTGAATTAGCTACTATTTTTAAAATTGAGGTTAGCTCTATTCTTGCTTTATTTTTAATTCATATCTATCAATATGTGTTAATTCTATACAAAAATTTAAGGAGGTTTGAAATTGTGGAACGATATTTATTATCTTCCAATAATATTAACTATAAAAGTTTGGACTACAAATATTTATTATTTATTATGAATATATAATTTTTTTTATAAAGTATAATGAAAAGATATCCGTGCAGTCTGCAGTGTGTGTTATTACCGGATCACATTCAGTGACTTAGCCCATCTAAAATCGGACTGTTTAAAATCCGCTAGCGCTACACTCGTCCTGTCTCCTATCTCCTATCTCCTATCTCCTACTCCGCCGCCTCTTACTCTTACTCTTACTGGCGCTCCTTCGAGTCTTCGATCTCCGCCGGTGCCTATCACATCTCCGAGGCAAGTTCTCTCTCGCTGTTTCTCTCTGTATTACTTCATCTTTTCTCCATCTTTTTCCGAATCACTATTCACCCCCCTCTGTCAATGCAGAAACTGGAAAGAAAAATAGAAAGGTATATTGAAATTAATAGAGGACTTGATCTTTTGCTTTTCCCTTTCTAATAATCAGCTTCGTTACAATACATTAGTTGTGTTCCCACTTTCAAACTCTTACATAATCAAATCAATTTTGTTTTCAATTCTCTCTTTTTTGTTTGTTCCATCAGCAGAGTCCTTTAGAATCTAGATAGGTGACAAAAGTCTGGGCACTTTCTAACACCATGAGCCTCTCTTCTATGTTGTCCTTCGAATCTTCATCCTCTCCATTCCTCTTCTCCCACCATAAACATCAGGGCAGTCGTTTACTCCCCTTGGCTGCTCCAAGGTGGTCTCAGATTAGTCCCTCGAGGTGGGTCCCACCACAGGCGGCACTGGCAGCTGAGAAGGTTGCCATCACAGGCAGCAACGCTGACAAGGTGACATCGCTTAGTCAGGTCGCTGGCGTGCTCGGTTCCCAGTGGGGAGACGAAGGGAAGGGAAAACTTGTGGATATTCTTGCCAAGAACTTTGATATCGTCGCACGCTGTCAGGTTATGTGAGTTTTGTTTACACATTATATCATTTGGAAGGAAGACAAAAAGTAAAAAAGAAAAAAGAAAAAGAAAATGGAAGTATTTCGTAATAATTAGAGGCAATTGAGTAATCATGTCTCAATTTGTTTTTTGTGCATTTTTATCAATTCGCTAAACTTTTTTAGCGTCATGGCTGGCAATATGTTTTTCTGATCATATAAAATAGTTGAGTATATGGCTATGGTTTCTGATGATTGGTTGTATAAGTAGGTGAAAACATTTGAACAGAAGTTTGAAAAAAGTACCCTTTTTCTCTTTCTTTAAGTAGAATTTAGGGCTTGTTAATATACTATACAAATTTTAAATTGATGTATTGAGGTATTGTATCTTTATGCATTCAGGGAGGAGCAAATGCGGGTCACACAATTTACAATTCGGAGGGAAAAAAGTTTGCACTGCATCTGATCCCATCAGGAATTCTAAATGAAGAGACTATGTGTGTCATTGGTAATGGGGTTGTGATCCACTTGCCTGGTTTCTTCAAAGAGATCGAAGGCCTTGAATCCAATGGCGTTTCTTGTGCAGGAAGGATCCTTGTCTCTGATCGGGCCCACCTCTTGTTTGACTTCCATCAAACTGTCGACGGCTTGAGGGAGGCCGAGCTTGCCAGTTCTCTCATTGGAACCACCAAACGTGGAATAGGGCCATGCTATTCCAACAAAGTGAATCGAAATGGGTTGCGGGTCTGTGATTTACGGCACATGGATACTTTCAAGGATAAGTTAGAGATCCTTTTGAGAGATGCAGCAATGCGGTTTAAGGGGTTTGATTATCATGCTTTTTTCTTGAAGGAGGAGATGGAGAGGTACAAACGGTTTGCGGAGAAGTTGGAGCCATTTATCACAGATACGGTTTATTTTATGAACAAGTCGATTGAAGAAAAAAAGGGTGTTTTGGTTGAAGGAGGTCAGGCTACTATGTTAGATATAGATTTTGGTACATACCCGTTTGTGACCTCTTCAAGCCCCTCTGTTGGTGGCATTTTTACCGGTCTTGGAATCTCTCCAAGAAGCATTGGTGATCTTATTGGAGTGGCAAGTTATTTCATATTTTTCCTCTTTAACTATTTCGGCAATTTAGTTTTTGGAAACTTGTACAGATGTTTTAACAAAAAATTAACTGCTGAACGTAGGTGATGTCAATCATATGTATGTCCAGGCTAATCTGCACCAGAACCAGTTACTGTTAACCAATGGTTATTTTAACTTAAATTTCTTGATAATGCAGAAATTTATTAGTAAAATAATACGAGTAGAACTAGGGTGTTCTTAAGCTCACCAAGCTCTTTGTGAGATTAACTCCAAACCTTATCGGATTGACTTTAAGCAATGAATACCAACCGTTGAAACCGATCTACTTCACGAGTGATGTGTTTACATGACAAATTTATAAATTTTCAAAATAATTTAGTATAAAGTCAAACAGTAAAAAACATGATGAAAAATAAATGCATTAAAATTAACTTATAAACTGTTTTTTTCTTGACCTCTTGACTTTATACTAAATTAAGTAGAAAATTTATAAATTTGACATGTAAACCCATCACTCGTGAAATAGATCTGTTTCAATGGTTTGGATTCGTTGCTTGAAGTCATTCGGATAGGTTTTGGACTTAAGAACATCCTAGTTCTACTCAAACAATATTATATTTAAACTGCTACTTAGTTTGAGGTTGGTTTTTGCTGCATCAGGAGTCCTTAAATATTGACTTCAAGCCTGAATAGTAAAGGATGCCTTTTTAAATATCATGAAGGCAAATGCTTTGATAGATAACCTGGATAAATATAAAAGCAGATTTTACTTTGAAAGGCAAACTTAGACAGTGTACAATAAAGGTTCAATAATGCAGTTTACTATGGTTTCTTTTTTCCTTTCCTGGAAGAGTTGCACTAAGATATTATTTTGCTTTTGACTTCACAGGTCAAAGCATATACTTCAAGAGTGGGTTCTGGACCTTTCCCAACTGAACTTCTCGGCAAGACTGGTGATACCTTGAGAATGGCCGGAATGGAATTCGGCACGACAACTGGTAGGCCAAGGAGATGTGGCTGGCTTGACCTGGTAGCACTCAAGTACTGTTGCCAGATCAACGGTTTTACCTCTCTTAACCTTACAAAATTGGATGTCCTCTCCGGATTTCCTGAAATTAAGCTTGGGGTTTCTTATCACAAGCCGGGTGGAGAAAGAGTTGAGTCTTTCCCGGCAGATTTGGAACTTTTGGAGCAAATACAAGTATGTCAAGTACCCATTTTATCTCTACTGGATTTTAGAAGGGATAATTTTTACGGAATTGCTTATGTTGGGTTGTCTTTGATGCAGTTTGTGTGAGCTTTTAAATGACTTATCTTGGAAAATGAATATTCTAAATACTAAATTGTGTGCACATACAAAGACACATATACATATGTTCTTGTTTTTCAGTCCAATAATGGTTGAAGAAAAAAATAATGAAACCATCCAATGGATGCATTTCAATTTATTTTCTTGTTAGTTTAGAGGCATGTAATTATATGATTGACAAAAGTGTCTTTGTTACATGTTGTCTTGAAATTTTATTATAAACCTTAGATCTGAATTATAGAAAGCGGTTGTGTAGGTTTGGCACTTTTTGCAGTTGGAAATTATTGTATACAAGGAGGTCATTAATTTACTAGGGTTCAATTTTCTCAATTTAGGTAAAGTATGAGGTGCTGCCAGGCTGGGAGAGCGACATATCTTCTGTGAGAAATTACAAAGACCTCCCTCAAGCTGCATGTAATTATGTGGAGAGGATAGAAGAGATTGTTGGCGTTCCAATTCATTATATAGGTGTCGGGCCAGGTCGTGACGCTCTTATTTTCAAATAATCTAATCTAATCTAATCTAATCTAATCATTCCAGCTCTAATGAATGGAGATGGAGCCATGCATTTGGTCCGTGTGAGGCCATCAAATTTTATATTTCTTAGAATTATGATATTTTTATCAGGCAGTATTAGAATTTTAGAATGCGCTGACATAAGCAGTGATTGTCTCTTTTTGTTGGTACAATAATTCAAGCACCATTAGTTGTTTTGATAGTAACATCTCCTGGTGAAGGATAATAGCTTTAATAGAATCTGTTTCCTTATTTCACTAGGACTCTTGAGTTTTTCACCAGTTATTTAACTTCTGCGCTTCTACTAATGTCTAATTTCTTTACCAACTATGAAAAACTATGCCAGTATTTATTCTCTTGCGAATCTATAGAGAATGGCAACGGAAAATGCCTCCAAGATAGAACTAATTATAAGACATGTTTGACTCTACATAAGAATTTTACAATTTACAAATGTAGAGGAAAGATACCTAGAAATAGACATGTCATTTTCATTACAATCATTGATCTAAATTATACCAACTAAAGATCCTCTAGATGTAATATAATAGAGGGGGACGCATAAATTATACTCGTACAATCAACAGAAAAGTAAGAAGTTAGTTAACAGTTGGTAAAAGGTGCACATCAGTTTAATCAACAAAATTGATTTAATATAAGTTTTGAAAAAAAACAGCTCTAATTTCATCATCAGTAGGTGCAACTCACATTAGTGCAAGGTCCACTCTAAGATGTCTGGCATATTAAAATATTCTTATTTTTTATTTTATTTTATTTGCCACGTGTGATATTTTTTATTAGTTCATACAAAATCTGGAGGCAGTTTTATCAAGTCTGATATTGTAATTTGTGATTTGTGCAACAAAAATGGAAATAAATCTGCTGTTATTCTTATGGAATATAACAGGAACCTGATATTCCGATCTCAACCGTTCAAACTTTTCCATGTATGAATCTCAAAGAAGTAAATTTTCAATGCACAAATCTAGATGAACACTGATGGTTGGGATCGGAATAACAGGTTCCTGTTATTCCTTGATAATAACAACAGATTTATTTCCAACAAATTAAAAATTCCAATGCAGAATTTGTAAACACGGACATTTAATTGGTGGAAGTACAAACATGAATTTCTCATAATATTATAGCTCTCTGAAGTAAGATGTAAAAAGAATATCAAATTCATGAGTCCAATGGAAACCACATATTCAAACTGCACAAAAAAAATGGATAAATAGAAATATACAAATCTTGAACAAGTTGCCAGTAACCTGTTGACACTTGACACATGTCAAATATAACGTATTCAAATTACTCCCGTTGATATGGGATTTGAGCCTTCCAATTTTTCTTTGTAAATGAAATTTGAAAGGTAAACAAAATACTCATGTTAAATTAATTAGTAATCTTTTCAAAATTAATTTACTTCTGCACAAACCGTATAAATAACCAAAATCAATTAATAATTAAAAAAAAAAATACTTGGACTATCTAAACTATATATGCATAAAGTAAAAAATAAAATTAAGATTGTAGAAAATAAAAAGCTATGGTCTGCAATCCGAATATACACCTAGTACGGGAATATTATTTTATATTCCCATCAAATTAAACATTTCAAATCTAAACTTTTTTTTTTTTTAATTTCCCCATTCACTATTCTAATCAGATAAATATTAATTAAAATTTAGAAAAATCATTATCTAGAGGGGAATATGCATGACCAATATTCCCTTGCTGCAAATCAAGGAGTAGTGAGCACCGCTAATGGATGCTAAACAGTACGCATCCAAAAAAAAAAAAAAAAAATGCTAATACGGTCGACTCTGAAATGTCAAAATCTGTTTACGTAAGGCGTTGCTTGTGTGCAACGCCTCTGCTTAAACGCAAGCAATGGCCCCCATTTTTATTTTTAATCCTCCATATATTACACTTCTCTCTCTCCTCCCCCACCAACTTTCTTTTCCTAACGAATCCTTAATCTCCTTGCTCCATGGGTTGTATCTGTTTCTCAACAACTATCTAATATTAATTTACTGTGAACGACCTTATTTTGTGCAGTATCTAATTATCTATACACATGACCTTATTTCTGAACAAAGGAGAGCAATCCATGAACTTGCCTCCTGGTTTTCGTTTTCATCCAACAGATGAAGAGTTGATAAGTTATTATCTCCTGAGAAAAGCAACGGATGCAAGTTTTAGTTCAATAGCCATAGGAGATGTCGACTTGATCAAGTTTGAGCCATGGGACTTGCCAGGTAATTTATAGGCTTTTTTTTTACTTTCCTTTTTTTTTTTTTTTACATGTTTGTATGTTTCCCAGTAGATTTTTCTTTGTATTTTTGTTTTGTAGAGAGAGCTAATTACATAGGACAGCAAGAATGGTACTTCTTTTGCATGAAGGACAGGAAGTACCCGACTGGTACGAGGGCGAACAGAGCTACTGGTACTGGTTACTGGAAATCTACTGGGAAAGATAAGGCGATACATAAGGAAAAGAGTCTGATTGGCATGAAAAAAACCCTGGTTTTTTACACCGGAAGGGCTCCTAGGGGACAGAAATCTGACTGGATCATGCATGAATATCGCCTTGAAGGAAAATACTCAACTTATAGTCCATATAAGGTACACAGTTACACACACATATATAATTATTCTCTAATTAATGAGATATATAATTTCTCGATGAAGTAATTTAATTGATTTTCGTTCGTTGCTTATATCTATCTTGTAGAATGAGTGGGTAGTATGTAGGGTTTTCAAAAAGACTGTGCAAGATGAGAGCATGGTTTCTTCAGGCTCTGACATGGGGGCCCACGTGACCTGCTTCTCCAGCCATGAAGAGCTTTTTGCGAAGTACTTCCCGACGAACACTTGTCTACACTCTTTGCACGATCCAAATTCTTACAACGAATCATCGTCTTCTTTAATGCTCAGAGGAGAAGGAGAAGGAGAAGGAGAAGGAGAAAGAGAGAGCTTGGTGGTTGAAGGTTATTTTAGTTACGAGTTGAACTTGAAAGAAAAAAATATTGATAGAGAGAAGGAAGTTGTTGTCACCTCTTCACTGGAGACAGGTTTAACTACTGAACTGAATCAAGAGATTTCAAGTATACGTGATGACTCCATGTGGGGCTATTCATGATTAATTATTGTACGTATTATCTAAAGGAACTACGTACATATGCACGTGCCTGTCAAATCTGTATATCTAGCATGTATATATGATTGCTGCAATATTATTTTGTGTAAAAAAAAATGTACGTGTATAGCTCTGTTTTAATTATGGTTTGTCATCTATACCTTTCATATCAAAATACATCCCATTTTTTAAAGTATGGATGCATGGCAACAGATATATGAAACAGAGCTCTAGCAGTACGTGTTGTTGGCTAGAACTTACAAAGAGTAGGGCATTTATGTAATGTAATAACGAACATGCACGTTGTAAACTTTTCTTTTATCTTTTCTGAGGATATATAGTGTTGTATTTTGCTAAACAAGCTTTCTGTAAATTGGCTTGCTTAATTATAACTTAATTTAATTTGCCCAGTAAATGATTGTATGTTACTTTTGGATTGATTGGATTTTTTTTTTGTTAGTTAAATTAAGATGAAGTCAAGCCTCCCAATTTAAGATTAATTGGATTGTATTTGATATTTATCTGAACTGATAATATATTAATTACTAGCTAGCTTGTATTGAAATTTCTTTATAGAGCAAATACGAAGTGCACCTTAATTTAATAAAACAGGAGTTAATTATTTTATCACAGCAAAATTACGTTGCCAATCGTGGGTAATTAAAAATATTGAAAGCTCTGTTTCAGCTTCATGCAGCGCATGAACAATAGAGTCAAAATAACGTTGTGAATGACTCGTACGTTACAGCTCATGAACACTGCGCAGCATGAAGCTGTAACATTGCAATTTTGACTGCATGAAGTTAAAATTGTGCTGTCAAAAATTTTAACCCCATAGCACCGGTACAGTACATTAATTAGAACCGCAATGCCATATTTTGCAAGTAAAAAAAGGAATAGAGCTAAAGAAAAACATATATATACTAGCAAACTGTTAGATTTTTCAGACAGTTTTATTATTTTATCTCTTTAATGTACTGAAATTTTTTCTATTTATTACGACAAATACGTTTAGCTACTAATTAATTAGCCATATCCCGGGATATAAGTGATTAGGTCATTTTGCTTGAGAAATGCATGATTACATGCATACTTCATACTTGATTAAAAAATGCATAATTTATTATTTTTTTGGGTACATTCTTATTTTTAAAGGTCAATGTATGGTTTTAAATGCCTACTAACGATTTTATCGATTAATGTTTTTTACAATAAGTCAAATGACTCTCATTTCTAAATCTACTCATTTATTCTCTTCAATATAAACACATATTCTTCTATTGATTCCTACTTATCTACACTCTTATTCTCACTATTCTCACTATTCTCCTATTCTCACTTATCTACACTCTTATTCTCACTATTCTCACTTATCTACACTCTTATTCTCACTATTTGTTTGGTACATTCATTTGATACCTTTGTTTCAATTTAAAAAGTAAACTATACCTCTTTTCTTAATTATTTAGACATGTCATTTATCAAATTTGAGTCAATTTATAATATGATTGGTAATTCATTATAAGATATATATATAAAAACCATCGTTAAACATATAAATTATTTGATTTTAGGCTAAATAACTACAAATGGGCTCAAATTTGCTATTTAATGAATAAAAAATACATCTGAATTCTAATTAATCTTTTAAATTAACGATATTTTTGAAAATATTAAATGTATGTGCACAAAAAATGTATGTCGGAACTACTCCAAAATTAAATTAAACAGTTTTAGTGCTGACTGCTGACCGGTCCTGCTCAAAGAAAAACAGAACTAGAATTAATATTTATTTGAGGAAAACACAAGTACAATGGGAAGATTTGTCTAATAAAACAAGTTGACATACGTATATATGTATATGTGGTCATGATGTCTTTTAATGTATACTTCTTAAATCCCAATTTATCCAGCTGAGGATGAATAATTGCATCACATATATCTACATTAATTATTGTAGTTTTGAGTGTAAACCGTTTATATCATGAAAGAATTTAAATAATTTTTATTGAGGAAATCTTTTTCACCCGAAAGAAATTAAACTGCAATAATATATATATCTTAAATAATGTTGAGTATTTTGTGTATAGGGTTTTAGCTATATTTTTGTACTCGTTTCACTTTTAAATTTATAAACCTAAATACTCAAAGAATGGTCGATTGCAAGCGCACAACCTATCCTTGTAATATAAAAGGTATCGATCCAAGGGAGAAAGGGAGATTTTAGTTTCAACTCTATTGATTCAAATTCAGAAATTGTTTGTTTTAAAGGTTTGTTTGAGAATGTTTTAATTTCTAAAGTCCTAAAATTGGTGGGTTCAATATCCGAGGAGTTGAAGGTTTAAACAAAATTGAAAGAAGAGTAAAAATAAAATTAGGGTTTTGACAAAGATTGGAGAATCTAGGGGCTTTCGGTCTACAATCCCTTGTTTAATCCTATCTATTTGGTTTGTTTAAATTCATGTTTGATATGATGGAGTTTCTAACCTAATATGTTAAAAAGGGTCACTTCCGTGAATTAATAACGTGCCTAAATAATTCTATTTATCTAGACTATGAAGTTCTTTGCTAGTCCATCGTCTCCTTAGATATTGGTACTTAATGGTTTAGCTGACCAAAGCAACTCATACCAATTTCTAAGTTGATTCAAGATGTCCCGACTTAGGGTTTTGGTTTTACCGGTTGAGTCTCAACCTAAATCCTAACCTTAATTTCTGTAGTTCCGGCTTAGATTAAAAGATTTGTATACTCTTAACCTAAATCCTAATGACTTTGTGACATAATTGATACAATCCTATATGATCCATTCTACCTTAAAGTCTAAAAGACCTAAAGCGGGATAACTACAATTCAAGTATAAATTATGAGATCAACAAAGAATAAATCACAGAAATTAACAATCAAATCAAACAATCATCATAAAAACAAAGGACCAAATAGAATATAATCAAACAAGTTCATGTATTAGACCTACACCCCTAGAGAGGAAGTTAGCCTCTCATGGAGATGCAAAACTTACAAGACAAATTCATTACAAATCGGCTAAAACAAAGAGAAATTGGAAAAGAAATGATTACAACCCTTACTCCTACGAAGATCTCTTACCTTGCTTCTTTGCTCTGAAAATTCTGCTCCTCTTCTCCTTGTCTAAGCTCTTAATCTCACTTTTTGCTCTAAGTAGATGTGGAATATGGAATTGAGTTGATAGAGTATGGATTCATGGTATGTGTAGAGAGATGATGAGATATTCTGAATGAGCAGAATTCTTCTCCTTATATAGCCTTTTCTATGCCCTAGAAACGTGGGGAACAATGTCCTACACGTTCTCCATAATTAGAACCACTAACTTTACCAACCGGGCATGATCTGGCTTTCCAAAAATAGCAAAAACTGCCTTTTTGAGTCTGACTGCGGCCCGCACTGAGGTCAATGCAGGTCGTATTGGGGGTTAGTTTCCTTTTTTAACTTCCTGCGCCTTCGGAGTGCGGCCCGCACTGGAGTCAGTGCGGGTCGCATTATGGTTATTTCTTTTCTTCTTCTATTTCCAGATTTTCTGAAATTTTGACTAAGTTCTCAGTGCGGGTCGCATTCCCCTCAGTCTGGCATCTGGTTGAGCATATATTTTTGGAGTGCGGCCCGCATTACCCTGAGTGCGGGTCACATTTCTTCCTTCTTGTTGAGTGCGGCCCGCACTGACCTCCAGTGCGGGTCGCATTCCCCTCAGTTTGCTCCTTCTCCAGCGCTGAACTCCCAAATTTTGACTAAGTGCTGAGTGCGGCCCGCACTGACTACAGTGCGGGTCGCATTGAGTGTTTTTTCGCCGTTTTCTGCATTTTAAAGCAAGGAAATGTAATATTTTGATTCGGGATGCAATATAGGTCTTTTATATACCAAAATACAAGATATTTAGAGCATTTTCATTGTGAAACTAAGATCGAATTAATTTATTTCCATTCAAAACATACAATATATTCACATTAAAATCATTCAAACAATAAATTCGCACATATGCGGACCAATATGAGGACATATGCAACCCAATATGCAGCCGCATATTCGGAATCGCATATTTGAGACTGCATGAAAATTTTTATGCAGAATCGGACTGCATACACATATGCAGCCACATAAACTGCATTTTACAACACTGCTAGGACCTATCCATGCAATGCCATGCCACATGCATGAAGCTCTTTGTTTCTCTTGTCAATTTTGGTAGCAGCAAAAATCTACTCTTGAATTTTAGAAATTCAGTATGAAACCCATCTGAATGTGGATTGTTGTCTACTCCTATAAAAAAATGTCTATCTTTAAACATTAATTTTTGCTTATTCTTTGACAAAATTCTGACTACGCCTTTCGTGTACTGAAAATCTTATAGCGCAAAATACAATTATATATATATATTTGCAAGTGATACATTTAATAGTTAAGTACCAAAAGAGTTTGATATTTGTCAATTGAAAAAGCCTCGCGGAACTCTTGTCAAATTTGTGTTCTTTCATAACGGTCTCAACAAATGCTTTGCTAGGTTTGTTTATTAATGTTGCGTGCGTGCTTCATAAATTTGACTCTTTTACGGTAAATTAATATGTAGTTGAATTCGCAAGTCAGGTGCCGTGGATTCAGGTAACCATCCTTACGCAACCTATCAAATTTTGGCATTCAACAACATGTACATGTCGATTTAAAACTAATATTTTTCACTGCCACCACCGTTTAATAAAGAAAAACATGCATGCTTATTGCTTGGCAATTATTTCGACAAACTATATATATTTATATGCTCAAGCAAAGAATGTTCGACTATACCTAATACCTGTCACCTTCGAAGTTGGAACAATCACTTCTGTTCCTACGATGAGAAGCAAGATATTTCTTTTTTTATATTATTATTCATGGCGCTGCCACCCAATCTTTGTAATTAGGGTGTCACCTCGGTAAACTTCATTAAATTAATTGCACAAATAATTATTTTTTTACATCTCCAATTTTGCAAGGTGGCGATGCAAATTGTACTTGAATTACAAAAAAAAAATTATATATATCCGGTGGCAAAAAAAATAAAAAAATTGGGCTTTGATGAAAATGAAAATGATTGAGAAAAAGGGGCAATTAATGTCACACAGCAGATTTTCTTTATTCTCTAAAGGATTTTTTTTTTTTTTAAGAAGAGTTGGGATTAGGGCCGTAAATGAGCTGGCTCTGGCCGAGCTGGGTCTTAGCTCAGCTCATTAATTCTGGACCGAGCTGTTAGCGAGCCAGCTCGGTAACAGCTTGCGAGCTAAAATCTCAGCTCAAACTCGTGACGAGCCAGACCGAGCCAGCTCGCGAGCTGACGAGCTGACTCACCGGGTTTGATTGGACCTTGTTTTAAGAAGAAAATAAATTTTACAAATCTTTTTGGACCGAACTGGACCGAGCTAGACCAAGCTTGACAGTATAAAATACACACAAATTCATACAAATTCACAAATTGATGCCTAGCCGAGCTAGCTCGCGAGCTGGCGAGCAAGCTAGGCCCCAGCTCAAACTCGTTAATTTTGGCCCGAGCTGTTACCGAGCTAGCTCGCTAACAGCTTGGTCCACTATCGAACGAGCTGTTACCAATCGAGCCAGATGTGAGTCACGAGCGAGCCACGAGCTACGAGCTTTTTTGACAGCCCTAGTTGGGATCAAGCTACCAACGCTCTAATTTTGAGTTTAGATCTGACTATCTGATCAAGTTTTGGCATTAATTTTAAATGGAGTATGTATATTCCACTTGGTTTGAATTATAATTAGACGGTCCAGATTTAAATTCAAAATTTGATTTACTTCAAAGAGATCTAGACTTGTTTCGAACCTACAATTAATTTTTGTGTGTTAGAGCATTATTTTTGTGGATAGACCAAAAACTGATTTTTATTTCTATAAATATTTTAATTCACAGTTAATTTTGAGTTTCATAAATATCCATATTGGTCCTCAACTGCAATTTTTAATTTTAAAAAGGGAATGCAAATTCTAGCCTAGAATTTCCGTTTACAAGTAAACTTATATTTTTATTTTTAGCTTTCAGATTAAAACAATTATATAACTGGGGTTTTATCATTTTATTTCACAAAAAGTTATATATTTTACGAACAGATTCGAAACTCAACTAAAAAATATTTGTAAATATTTAAAATTGAATCCCTTTGACTTTATTTTTATCTTAATAAAAAATTATAATTAAGGAGCGAAGTAGCAAAAATTCTAAACACATCAATATCAGGTCAATGAATCACCCTTTGATGATACTTGCACGAAAAGCTTTCTCTTTTTAGGAGGCCAATCCCTGTTAAAAGCAGTGATCATATGTACAATAATTTAGCCCATGCACATGTGGCAATAATGACGCTAATTAAACTTGTGTTTTATTTTTTCCTGATTAGATGAAGGCCACTAATTTGGCAACACCTACTTATGATTTGACACATCTGGTTTGCTTTTTTTTTTTTTTTCTTTTTCTTTTTCTTGTTTCATTGTTTTGTTAGGTATTTACACAGAGATATGAGTAGGTCCGATGAGCATCGGCCCTACTTTTATGTTTAATTGGCTCTAACACTGTACGATTAGCATTAAGATTAGTGCGCACGGCAATTGAAACAGACCTATACGGATTTTAATGCACTTAGTATGGATCTTGATGCAATCGAATGGTCATTTCACCTATCGAACCAAAGTAGGTCCGATCACCCATCGAACCAAAGTAGGTCCGATGGGCATCGGACCTACTCTGAATTTATTTACACAACATAAGTAGAGTTTGATTTTGTGTTCATATTATTTAGTAAATATTGGAGGTCAAGTCATATAACTATTTAATATCTATAAGAAATTCTATTTTTTGAATTTCGAATAAGTCATATATATATTTTTTAATTTCCATACACTGCATGAAATAAAAATAACATTGTTAGTATCTTTATTCAGACATAACTACATAAGTTCTGAATTAGGAAGTTGAGTAGTATTTTGATACCTCTGATGTAGTGATGTCTCATATATTAAATTTATATTAAATTTAAGAGCTTGACTCCTACATTTCTCCTAAAAAAGAGAGTGTAAATTGATTAGTTAAGTTTGAATTGACAATTTCCTCAATAAGTTTAACATGTGCAAAAATATTATCTTCTAATTGCACTTTCGATTTATTCAATACTTCTACTGTAAGAGGATGCTGCTTTTTTTTTAATACTGAAACGGCAATTTACTAAGAAAATAAATAAAAGTTTCTGCAAAAAAATTATAAGCTACTATAAAGTAATTTTTCTTGAGATAATACAGTGACGTTTAATGTGTTGTATATGTTGAGTATGAAGAGTAACAATTAATATAAAATTATCTTTTTATTTATTACTCAAAATACACTTATAACTTTTGTATTGATATCTAACTTCTAAGATTATACCTATGCTACTTAATTTATAACATTCGCTACTATTAATTTGATTAAAATATTGATGATTCTAGAGACTTCCTAACTCAGTAAAATCACTAAGCTTCATGAATTACTTGATTACTCTAGAATTTTCCTAAGGAAACCACCCTGTTTTTTTGTTGACTCTTAATTTTAGAAATTTCCTATTTATGAAAATTGGGTCGGATTGTGTTATATATATAGGCCAGCGTTGCTTCTGTATATGCAAGCAATAAAAAAACGTTGCTTTTTAACTAATTGATGTTTCGTCCCTTGTTTAAATCTTCGATTAATTGATAAAATTCATATATCACTGACCATATTTAAAATTAAAGATCCTAATATTGTAAAAATCCCAGTGTCTACATGTCGCTAATGTCAATTTTACCGCGCACATAAATTTGCTACACATAAAAAAAATTAATGAACGACATGATTAGAAAAATGAATTTTGTACAAATTTGTGCAAACATATAGGTATGTTTAAATTTTTACAAACATCAGTACGGGCGAAAATGGAGCGGATACGCAGCAGATAGTGGTAAAAGTATATCCATATTTCTTTTTTCATTTTTTGGATACGGATACGGAGCAGATATCAGACATATGATATAGATCTAGATCAGGTCGAATATCTATAAAAATAACATAAAAAATATTAAAATTCATAATATTCATTTAATTATAATAGTGAATAGCATAAATTTTTCATAATATATATATATGGTATATATCTACTATTCGGATACAGATAATAAAATCATATTAGAATCCTTATCCACACGGATATTAAGATATTGGATATCCATATCTAAGTTTTCGAATACTGATCAAATACGAATCGGACATTATCCATACCGTTTTCACCCCTAAACATCAGTAATGTTCAGATATTTGAAAATAAATACAAATGTCAATCTTATTTTAATTAAAATTCACGTAGGATTCATTGTTAACAAAATGAATAGACATAGATCTCATTTTTTGTCATTTCACGTATCAAAATTTACGCTGAAGGATCTGAGATCATGCTATAAAAAAAATAATTCCCCTTAAACTCAATGGAGAGAATTGTTAATTAGTTTCTCACGAAAATAGAAAATCCTTCTTCCACTTGTTCCGTGTCAGACTTGTCACCCATAACTTCAACCGGTCCTTTAAATCGAATTTTTCCACGTTTTTTTCAGTGTCAAAATAAGCGAACATAATTTTATTTTGTAACAAAAATTAAATCAATCAGAATCGTATAAAATAATTATGAAAATCGGCCCAGTAAGGTCCAAGTAGACTTAGCCTCTGACTGTCTGATTCGAAAATCGTAGAAATAAAAGCGGCCTATTTTAAGATTTTAATAAGGCCTAAATATAACTACAATTCACATAATATATTTTTTGGGTACATTTCATGTTGCGTAGTACCTTAACAAACAGCATTTTTTATCTTCCTTTTTCCCTATCTGAATTATTAAAAAAAAAATTGGAAAAAAAAAAATGAGACGGAGTATCAAAGCCTTGATTCTTGCTCATGACTACAAAAATTATGTTGTCATTTGTTTGCATTAATTTGAATGTATCATAATACCAATAATAGTCATATAAAAAAGAGCAAAGGGAGAAAACAGAGGGAAAAAAAAACGGCCCAAAGAATGAATATTTATTCCAAAAAAAATACGGATTATAACAATGGACACAGTATATCAATGACTTACTAGTCAATGCACAAGTCTACAAAAAAAGAAAACAAAGACAAACAAACAAAAGGAAGGGAGGAGAAGTACTTGAGAGGAAAACGTGGAGTTGCAAAAGATGCTGTGGACTGTTGACAGAAAGCAAAGGACCACAGGAAAAGTATCCTCTCTGCGGAGCTTTGAGGTGCGGAGTTCTATGGAGCTGATGGGACGGTCCAGATTTATTTTCAACTAGTGATTAGTCGGGATGATGGAGGAGCCAGTATTAATTTTGCTTTGAGATTCATGCCAAAATCTGATTTGGTCCGTCCGATCAAAACGAACGGACCAGATTAGAAGAAGCTCCGCAGGAACTCCCGCAGAGGGAGAGTCTTCCGCAGAGGATACCATTTATTTATTTCAAGGACCACAGCATTCGTGCAATAAAGAGAGATGTCCTTCCACTTCCACAGTTGCACTACTGGAGATGAATAGCTATCTTGTATTTTATTTTTCCATACAAGATTTAAAAACCGTTATATGAAAGATGAAACCAAAAAGGTGAAGTGAGAAAGCGAGGTTGATAAGTGGAAAATTGAGAACAATAAGAGAATGACCTGGATTACAATTAAACTTAATTTGTTGATCCAATCAATTAATTAAACTTGAAACTGCCAAGGGTAGCTTAGCTGTTTGGGATTTTATTTCCCGACCAGTACGTAGAGCAAAACCGAGTTTGATTTGAAAAACTGAATTGGTGTCTAGGAGGCAGCACAATTAAGTGCAGGAAATGCAGAGAAGACGTACAACAGTCAACATTAGTCAGGTCAGTCGGAATCGGAATGAGATGGAAGCAGGCTGCGGGCAGCTTAATTCCTATATATCTTAATTTTATTTCTCAATTAATCTCTCGATTTCTTGCACTCTCGCATCTTCCATCTTCCATCTGATCGATGTGCCTAATTAATCAGAGAGGAGAGGATGCCATAGAAATTAATTAAGAGTTGACAGAGGCAGATCAGGATGTCACACGGGAATGCACAGATTAATTCAAGTCAGGCGATGCAGCCTCAATCAAGAGATGACGAAATTAAGCTGTTGCCATAAACTGAAGGCAATTACCATTTGCCGAGGCACAGCTAGGGTTCCAACACCCTCCATCAAGATCTCATTTTCATTTTTGGATGAATAACCAGATCCATTTTACTAATAATACAGTTCCATGAGTCCATAGTACCATGCATAGCGCTAATTTGTCTGTATTACAGATTACAGGATCCCATATGAAAATGTAATATTTTTTTTAAAATAGAACCAATTTTAAACATTTCAAAATAACAAGCACCATTGATTTAGTTTTTACAAAAAATAGCTCCACTGATCCGCAGGATCAGTGGAGGATCGGTGGAGGCACAAACACATTTGGTCACCGATCCTACGGATCGGTGGGACCATTTATTATTGATTTCCGTGATTATATTGTATAGATGGGTCATAATAGCTCTATTGATCATGCGGATTGGTAGAGCAAACGTGTTTGTGCCTCTACCGATCTGAGTCATTTTTTGTATAATCCAAATCAATGGTACTTATTTCGTTAAAAATATTAAATTTGGTTCTATTTAAAAAACATTCAAATAAATGTAAAATTTCGTTTACTAGTATATTTTATATGAAAATTATGTTGAACAATTTAGATTGATTGTTTGGATATTAGAAATGAAGTACTGATTCATAGTACGGACCATTATACATAGTACCATACTCACTCTAGTTACATTATTATACAGACAATAATTCAAGTAAAATATGAAATTATCTCCAGAAAAAATGAAGAATATATATGCAGCAGCAAATACAGTAGGAATATTAATTTCTGGCATGGATCCAAATCCGATCCGGTCCATGCACTTATAAGATCAGACAAACTCAGTATGAATAACTGAACGGAAATAATAATAGATGCATCCAACCTCTGAAGCCAGTTTGTCTTCATATTATCATTCACTCTTTGATCCTTCCAGTTGAAACAATATACTGGCAAAAAAAACAGAATAAATAGCAGCCCTTTTTTAATATATAATTTGTCTGGCTTCCAAAGAGCCAAGGTTGAATTGAAGGAGTACCTGCTCAAATACTCCAAAATATACCTATAGAAACTCGTTCCAGTTTATTTCATGGCATGCTTTACCTTGCCAAAGTGGGCCACAACCCGAATTGATAAGGTAAGAAGAACCTTTCTATGGGGAAAGACAGCAGGGGGTACGAGTGGGATACCGTTAATAAACTGGAACGCCATTACGGTACCCAAGAGATGGGGAGGACTTGGCATCCCAGACCTAAGGCTGATGAACATCTCCCTAATGCTAAGATGGTGGTGGCGGCTCCATTCAGACAACCAAAGCTTGTGGGCAGTCACGGCTACGATGCTCAAAGGCAAAGGTGACACAACAGAGGGTCCTAAATTGTGGATAATTGCGGGCTCTTTCTTTTGGTCAGATATGCAGCGACTCAGGCCGATATTCAGTAGATGCTGTCAGTGGGATATTGGCAATGGCCGTTCCATATCCTTCTGGTATGACAATTGGTGTGGAGAACCTCTACTGGCGACAGGGGCAAGAACACGGCGCCAGCAAATGTCATTAGTTGAGGCATTGCCGCTATTGCAGAGTGAAGCACCACATCTGGCGGAATCCCTAGCTTTTGAAATTCGGTTCTTATTCGGTATTCGGAAGGCCACCGAATACCGCATATACGGTATTCGGCCGAATATGCGAATTTTTATTCGGATTTATATATGCGGATTTTAAAATGAGAATTTTATATTAATTTATATGCAATTTAATAAAGTATCTAATATTTTATATCAGAGGCCGAATATGCTACCGAATATGCAAATATGCGGCCGAATATGCGGAACCGAATACCGAATATGCGGAACCGAATACCGAATATGCGGACCCGAATACCGAATATGCGGAACCGGATACCGAATAAATACCGAATATGCGGAACCGAATACCGAATATGCAAAACCGAATACCGAATATGCGAAACCGAATACCGAATATTCGGCCGAATATTCAAAACCGAATATTGGACCGAATACTTATTTTCTATGCGGATTCGAACCGAATACGAATATTCGGCCGAATGAACCAAATTTTAAAACACTGCTTAAATGACATATTTCTAATTATAGAACTTATGAGAGGTGCAGTTGTATGTATTAATATATGTTTTAGGGAAATTAAGATACCATCGCTGTACCAGTTCATGGGTTCGTACTAGACCTATAGTTGATGAAGATGTTGGATGATTTTCGTGGCTGTTGTCTGCATGATGAATGAATTGTACTTTAGTTATTTTAATTTTATATGATCGATGATTCTGATATAAGGGCTGTAATGATTGCATTTTTCTATGTAGCTTAATTAGATGAATACAACTTAATTTGTAGGTTTAATTGTAAAGTTGGTTGGATATATACAATGACGAAAACTGTCTGCTGATCTCAAGATTAATGACATGAATTTGCGTAACAGTCGTTGTAACATTTCTATTTTCTAGAGAAGTACTGAACTGTGCTCAGTGCTCAGGATTCAGGAAAGGGTTGTTTTTAAACTTTTGAATACGAAATTTTGTTCTCCAGCGTGCATTGTTAATTCAAGCTAGGGCTAACGGAAATGCTGTCACTTTGACTTGTAGTTTTGGATTTTCTATCCGAGGTCAAAATTAAGGCTGACCCATTCAATTGCACCTATAAAAATTGTACGAAAACGACATGTTGGGTCCCTCCAGTTCGAGTACTTGTAGTTTGATGGGGGTGAGTAGATTTCTGTTTTTACATGAGAGAAAATATTATAATTTGATGCATATTTATTTGCTTCATTTTTACTAGATTATTTTTACTGTATATTTAACTTTTATGTTATTTTGAAAATATTTATGTAACTTTTAAGTTTGTTTTTTCCTGTCTTTATTTATTTATCTTGAAGAATATTATTCAAAGTACAAATTAAAATTATAGATATGTGCTTTATTTTATAAATCGTATCAAACTAAGGGGCATTTAAAAGGCATTTAGTCATTCATGAAACAACTTAAATTTTTAAAGTGAGATGTTAATTACTTTATGATGGATTATCAATAAAATTTTAAATTTACTCAAATTTGATAAACAACCTATCAAAATAATTGGAAAAAAAATCAGTCATTTTAATTTCAAATTTCAAATTATATTTTTTTGAAGTACCAAATAGATGTATCATAAATTAAATATACATGCTTATTTTTCTAACTAGGTCAGCTGCCCTCCCCCCGGTCCTCAACCCCTCAACCCCCTCCTCCATTTCTCCATTCTCTTCTATCCAACTCTGTCATTTTTACTTCTTGTAGATCTCATTCTCGACACAACATCTTCCCTCTCTCTCGGTACTACCTCCTCGAGCAAGGAAGAGAATGAGAGAGGGGGAAAGAACCGGAGTCGAAAGTGTGGTATCGTCAGAGCTTAGAACATAAAGTCTCATCTCGGTCGGTGCGTGGTGGTGAGTAGATCCGGTTGTCGTCGGAGCAGGCGGCAATCAAAGAAGTGGATCCGATTGTGGAGCGAGAGGGAATGAATTAGTGCCGAGCGGAGCTGATTGGAGCCGAGAGTGCGGTATATCGGAGCTCGGAATATAGAGTTTTTATCTCGATCGGAGCGCGGCGGTGAGTAGATCCGATCGTTGTCGGAGCGCGGCGGCGATCAAAAAAGTGGATCCGGTCGTGAAGCGAGATTGAAAATAAATTCTAAAATTGAGTATGAATGTAAATATTTACTTTTATGTTATATGAGGAGATAGAATTAGAATTTTGTAAATAATTTTTTCTTATCAATATATTTTTGTTAGTGGTATTTTTAACCACTAACCATAAAAAAAAAAAATATATATATACATTGAAACTCCAAACAATTCCTCTAGCTAGCGTTAGTTAGCAACAACTCGCATCGCGTCAACATGTGAAGATCACGCACCACACCTGTAGACATTGTGGATATGGAGCTACAAAATAAAACCAACTCAAATGATACAAATAATCACAAGGACAGAGGCATATTTAGATTGGAGTTTATAGGACAAAACATAAAATAAGTTAATATATTTTAATTCATTATAATACATGCATGAATCATGAATGAAGCCGAAATTTGTATTGATAGTAAATAGAAAAAATAAAGAAAGGTTTGCAAAAAAACTAAAATAGAAAGGCAACACTTATTGTATGGCATCTCGGCGGGATGTCATACCAAATGGAGCCCCTGTCCGAAAACAAAAAAGAATATCCCAGAGATGAGATGCCATACGAGACTTCTTCCCATGTAACAAATCGGAGAGAAAAAAAAAAAAAAAACAGAGACGTCATACCGAGTAGTTGCTTCTCCATTTTTAAAATTTCTAAAAATTCTTTCTGATTTACCATCAATAAAATTTGTGGTGAATATTGAAAAGGTCCACGAATCGAAGTTGTTCTAAAATTGAAATAAAGATGTTAATAGAACTATATATTTTGACTTCACACAACTCGAGACAAAATGAAAAATATATAGATGTGTTACTTTCTGGTAAATTAGTTTTGGTCCGATGCATTTTTAGTACCTCTTGTCATTTTCGTTATTAATTAACAGAAGATGACAGCAGGGAGCAATCTGATACAGCTTATAATTAATTAATGTTCCCTATTTAACTATTCATGAAGGAATAGTTTAAACTTCATTATATTCTACTGAATTAAATTGAGACTTTAATTTTGATCATAGTGTTGTGCCAGTAACTTTTTTTTTTTTGAATTACTGACATTTTTAGTCTTATATCAGCATGAAAAAATTTAACCATGCAGAGTGGTCCTGAGACGTAGGTAGAGATCGAGTGTGTGCCAGTGTACGTAGTCGTGTAGACAAGGGAATTGAGCAGAAATAAAAAAAAATAGGAAAAAATAACAGAGGAGAGGAGAGCCAAAGGAGGAAGAGGTAAGAGGATCGAAAGGCTCCAGCCTTGCATGGGAAGCAGCAGCAGGGCAAAAGAAGTCAATTTCTTAAATACCCTCCTCATAATTGTACGTGTGCCATTTTTGCAACTTAAATGAATGCGTGACGCTTGTCTCCTTGTGGTCTCTCACTCCTTCGCTCTCTTCCAAATCGATCTGTCCCTACAACTGTTACTGTTACTGTTACTGTTACTGTTACTGTTACTCACCCCCTCCTCCTCCTTCCCTCTCTCTCTCTCTCTCTCCCATTACGTGCTCAATCATGCGTTGCAGATCTTAATACGTATATAGTACGAACCAATTTGTGAGCTTGAATTGAAACTGTTCGACTGGATGGATGATGCCATGATGGGGATTCAATATAAGCACGCTAGCTGATCTGGCAAACTCCTTTTTATTGGGTCTTGCAATCTCAATGAATAGAGAAAATTATTAATGTCTTTAATATTTATGCATTGTGTGTGATTAATTACGAATTAATGGTACGTACACTATGTAAAAGCAACTTAATTATAAACCGCCCACAATTTCTATTTCAACTTTTCTTAATTTAGTAGTAGAAAATTATATTAATTATAAAAATATGTTGCAATTATATTAATCTTCTTCAAATGAATAATTACAAAAAAAAAATGCATAATGATGTTAATTATTATTGGATATACAACAATGAGGGCACATCAAATTTAATAGGGCACACATGCATATACGTTTGATAAATTGATTACCGCACTGAACAATTTTTTTTTTAAATAAAAGAATAATGTGTAGGTGGTGTTATCTACGTTTGAATTATAAGCGAATATCATTTTTGCTCTAATTTAAAATTTAAATTTATTTAGTCATCAGTCACTACAGAATCTGTCGAACCAAACGATTAAATTTTCATTTTTTTTTATAAGTAGCTAAATGAAATTTGAATTGAGCTAATGTGTGCATTTACTATCTAAATAATGGACAATTATATGCATCCGTAATATTGAGTTTGTTTTAAACAATATTAATTATTAAAAATATCAATTTGATATCAGAAGGAATCTAATGTCAATGATCATTGGTGCTAAACATTGTCAACCTTTTGGTTAATGTTTAAAGTTCGATGTGGTTTTTTTCATCTGAAATTACATGCATGCCAAAAATAAAATTATAGGATTTGATCAATTTGATACAGAAGTCGAGCTAGACTTTCGAATTATAGAAGTCAAACACATAATGAGACCCAATCGTATAAGTTTTCATACTAGAAATGATAGTCAATAATTTACCCTATCTATGACATTTTACTCCAAATCACTTGATTTGATAGTCATCTAGATTTATTGTTTAACCGTCAACATTCATGCCGGAAATTTTATTGGCTCTTTTGATGTACCTTGAAATAAAATCGAAAAAAAAATGTAATTTTTGTGTATGAACGCTGTATATTTTTTTTTTTTGAAAAACTTGGCTGATGCAACCAAGTGTGTTATATAATGATAAAAAGTGAATACATCCTCAAACAACTGGCCTAATTTACAGAGACCAGCCTAGCAAAATTGGTGCCAACAATGACTTTCCTCTAACACCCTCTGTGCAAGAATATTCGGGGGAACTAGTTCCTCCCTGAATATCTTTGCATTCCTCTGTTTCCAGATTTCCCAAACCGTGCAAATGAACAAAGGTATCCACATTGCTGCTGTCAGACCCCCTCTCCGCCTCGCTTGCAGAAGTGATAAGTCCCATGTCTGAACCAAATTTTCCGCGACTTGCACCAATGGAAATCCCTTAAAAGCCTGTAGGAGGCGCCATACCCGTTTCGCGTAGGGGCAGTGGAAGAAGATATGCATGGATGTCTCGACTGCCATGTCTCCACAGGTGTAACAGTGTGGTTGACGCTGAAAACCTCTTCTAAGGAGTACCTCATGAGTCAGTATTTTGCCCTTTAGAAGTAAGAAGGCAAAGACTCTGACATTAGGTGGTGCCTTGGCCTTCCAAATAGCCCGAAACCTCCAGCCTACCTTGCCTCCGGTCACCATCACTCTGTAGACCGAGCTAGCTGTGTACACCCCCTGACTCGACCAACGCCACCAGAGTAGATCCTGTAGTCCTTCCTGCAAGCATAGAGATGAGTGTACCTGCGGTGCCACCGTGTTAAGAAGCGGCATGGCTTTCTTGAGGGACATATTTCTATTTAGGACACCAGCTGACCCTTCAGCAGGGGCTATAATGGGCAAACCTCCCCAGTTATCAAACCAGAAAGAGATAGTAGAGCCATCTCCGATTTTCCACTGACAACACCACTGAAAGAGAGGTTTCAACCTTCTAAGCATTACCCAAAAAAACGACCCTGCAACTAACCAGATTTTAGGGCCGTTGATAATTAAACCCCTGCCTTTAAGGGAAATTGCCATTGAGCCCCATAAACTTTCCGGTGCCGTGTACATCCTCCACCACAATCGGAGTAGAAGAGATACATTCCTCAGTTCGGTACACCTAAACCGCCACAGTCCCTTGGTAAACAGACCGCATTCCAATTTAACAAAGGCATCCCATCTCCCCCGCCACTGGCTTTACCCCATAAAAAAATCCTACGTACCTTATCTATTCTTTTGATAGCCCACTTAGGAATTAGAAAGCACGCCATAAAATAGATGGGTATGGATGAAAGAATTGAATTTACCAAGACAATCCTGCCTGCCCTTGACAGTAATCTGCCCTGCCATCCCTCAAGCTTCTTCTCAATCTTTTCCACCAGTGGCATGAAAAGAACTCTTGTAGGTGTTTTCAGGGTTAAAGGCATGCCCAGGTAGGTGACTGGAAAGTCAGTCCGCCGGCAGCCCAGTATGTCGGAGATACGATCCACATCGGCACAGTTGATTGGCACAAAAGAACTCTTTTGGTAATTGACCTTGAGGCCTGAAATCTTCGTAAATAGACGCAGCATTACCTTTACTGTGATCAGTACCTCCTCATCAGCCTTTAGGACCAAAGCTGTGTCATCTGCGTATTGTAGCGCATAGACCGCTCTGTCAGCCCTGCGCGTTATTGACTTGGACAGTAATGTGTTGGCAACCTGCATCATTCTCTCGAAGACATCTGCCGCAATATTAAATAACATTGGTGACAAGGGGTCACCCTGGCGTAGGCCTTTGTGATGTACAAAGTAATCTGAAGCTTCTCCATTGGTGAGCACCCTGGTGGAAGAGGTGGTCAGAATAGCCATAATCCATTTTACCCATCTGTCTGGGAAGCCTCGAGCATGCAACACCGCCTGAAGGAATCCCCAACTGACCGAATCAAATGCCTTAGCGAAATCTATCTTGAGAAATACCGCCGAACCCTTTGATTCCTTTATGTGATGCAAAAGCTCTCTTGTGGCGATGAAATTCTCAGAAATTTGACGACCCTTGACAAAAGCTGTTTGATTCTCGGAAATTAGGTCGGGAAGCACCGCCCGCAATCTGTTAGCCAAGATTTTTGAGATAAGCTTGGGTATCAGATTGATTACACTAATTGGCCGATAATCATGTACTGATAAGGGATTGGCCTTCTTTGGGATCATGACAATTTCGGCATGGTTAGCTTCTGCCAAATCCAAAGTGTTATTATAGAAACAGTCCAAAAGGTTGACAATTTCTTCCCTGAGCTCTTGCCAATAAGATTGGATGAACTCATTTGGGAGGCCATCTGGGCCCGATGCCTTCCCTTTCGCTAAGCCCATAACTGCGATTCTAATCTCATCCTCATAAAAAGGTTGCTGTAGGTGGTCCAGATTGTGTTGGTGGGGGTACAAAGCAGTCGGATCAAAGGGAATGACCTCCGATTCTTCTCCTAGTAGGGTCCTCATGTGATCCCCAAAAATCTGTGCAATTGCCATGTCCGTTGTGACCTCCATGCCTTCATGCAACAACAATTGAACTCTATTGCCATTCTGTCTAGATGATGCAATTGCTTGGAAATACTTGGTATTCTGATCGCCATGCTTCAGCCAGCGGCTGCACGCCCTCTGGTGCCACTTTATTTCAAGATTTCTAGCCAGTTCATATGCCCGAGCACGAGCCTGTTGACGCGTGATGAATTCGTAGCCCTCCAGGGTTCTGGTTTCTTCCATCTGATCCAAGTGACTAATTATCTTGTGACACTCCTCTAGTTGTGGTTCAATTGCCGGGAATTTCTGTGTCTGCCATGATGACATGGAGGTCTGAAGCTGACCAGCCTTGGACATGAACTCCTGCAACTTCGTCGATGGATCTTTCCAAATTTCCCGGAGAATGATTCTAGTATCCTCGTAACGAAACCAGTAATTTTCTAATATCTTTTTTCGTGTACGAGGCAGCTGTTTGCGGAATACTGCTCCGTCCACTCGGTTGTGATGAAGACCCTATCAATCTTTGAAAAGGAAGGCAGCGGGCGCTTATTGCTCCAAGTGAAACGTCTATTCTTGAGCTCAACATCTATCCATGCATGATCCCTGATGAAATCATTAAAGTAATTCATTAGTGGTAAATTTCTCATGTCTCCCGGCCGATCAATCATCCAACGAACTATATTAAAATCCCCCGCTATAATCCATTGTTGATTGATTAGCTTTGAGATCATGTCCAGTTCCCCTAAAAATTTAATTTTCTTATCCTCCGCCGATGGGCCATAAACGTTTGTCACTGCTATAGTTGCACTAGAATTAATATGTTTCAGTACCACCGAAATTGAATTTCGGGTACTCCAAGAATTCTGCAACTCATAGCATTTGCGCCACACAATCACACAGCCCCCCTTTGATTCAATTGCTGAAATGTAAGCCCCAGAAATATTAAAGTAAGACGGGAACAAAGCCATGTAAAACTTTAAATCATACGAATTCCATTTCGTTTCCTGAATACAAGCCACATCACACCTTGACCCCTTAATAATATTCCTAGCCACCATGCATTTCTCGAGACTACCCAGTCCCCTACAATTCCATGATAAAAGATTAAATTTTGGCGTATACATTAAAAAACCAAAAAAACAACTTTCAACAAAAGAGCACCCTGACGGGGGCATCTACTCTGGATCCAATCCGAGCTCGTCAGAAGAGTCCGGTTCAAATCGATTAGGGTCGAGCTCCTCTTGAAGATCCTCATCATGCATAGGGGAGGTAGAGTGGCTCTGATCGGCTTGCTCCTGCCCTTGACGGATTTGCTCCTGGATGCGATCGACATTGTCTTCCTGGATGGTTTGGAGCACAACTGAGGGACTCACACCACAGCCTTTAGCGATGTTGTGAGAATGGTCATACTGGACCTCCACCTCAATCAAGTTCGCCTGATTAAATAAGGTCCGAGCCTTAGGCGCAGAGCCTTTTTCCTTAGGCCCCGTTTTTCCTGAGCTTCGGAGTTGGGCCGTCCTGCGTTTGCTGGGCTCACCTGGTCCAGAGGGAATTTTCCTTTTGTGTTTGAAGACCACCGCCTGGGAGACCATCGTCCGGTGTGAGGCTGCGATTGCAGAGGCCATGAGCTTCCGGCCCGTTGTGTTTGCTCCAATCAAACCCTGGTGGGTTGGTCCATTTTTTCCTCCTGGGCCCCCTCCACGCCCCTTGGCACGGCCTGTTAGGCCCTTAAAACGATTGTGTCGCGATGTGCTTGGGGGGATGATCTGGCGACCCGGATTTTTGGTAGGCGGTTGAGCCACTTGTACACTGATATTCTGTGGCCCGCTTGATCTGATACCCTCCATGTGGCGGTTGGAAGGTGTTGTTACGTGACCTGCCTTATCCTGTTCTTCAATGTCAGAGACCTGAGAGCCCGGTAAGTTGGCCTTTTCCTTCCCTACAAAAGGCATCTGAACAGTACCTTGTACTGTCAAAGTCGCAGGACAGTCTGTGCCTTCCAGAAGCGCAGAATCATTTGTTTCGTAGCGCGCGCGTGGTAAACCTTCTTCCCCAGGCATATCCATATGATTTGACGTATCCGTTAGGATTTCTGGCTGCGATACTCTGTGTGTGTAACCCTCCCTGGTTTGTGTATCCCGGGTCAAAATACGTACATTCTGACCCGCCACACCACGCTGACCGGATCGATTAATGTGTAGCGATTGATCTTCCATGGACGAAAGCAATTCCCTGAGTGCCTCCATTGGGACCTGGTTTGAGCACGGCCGTCCGGTGATTAGGCCGTGCAACTCCGGCGGGATGGCATCTAACGGGAGACCTTGGCAGAGCTCCATTAACACTCTCCGCGAGCATGATACGAGCTCTTCACCTGAGGAAGAGTCCTCCATGGCCAGGTTGTTAGGACAGTCCCCGTCGATCGTGTTTTGTCGCGGCGGCGGAGGCGGTTGTGAGAACCTAGGCGGGAGGTCCGGGAAATCCTCTTTGTTGTATATAGCCCCCTTGCACCACTTGACTGGAACCACATCAACCAGATATTCAAGACCACCCACCACATATCCTATAGCCGGTGGAAGCCTGTTGAGGTCATCCATGGCCACCACTATCCTCCAGGATCTACAATCGGTCTGTTGTGCTGGAGGAATCGTTCCCAGAAACAAACCAAAACCTGATACTGCTCGTTTAACCACCATCTCTCTTCGAAGAGGCATCGGTAACCCCACGAAATCAAGCATTACCTTGAATCGTGGCATATTAACCTCGGCATCATCCAGTAGCGACCATTGTTGGAACGAACATCCTCTGTCCCAGACCTCCCGTGGAATGGCCTGAACAAATGTGGCTACCGTTAGTCCTTGTGGAAGATGAATCAGAAATCTGTCACGAGACAATTCAGCAACCCTTAATTCTTCGTCTCTGACCAGTCCAGTGTTGACTGCCATTTGCACCACCCAGGAACTATTAACCAGGCCAGGTTGGCCGTGGTAGTAAAGGATCACCGCCTGAGCAAGACAGTGCACCTCCTGCATGAATGGCACATCTCTTTCAATGTAGCACATGTGTTTTGCTGCAACGGCAACAGGTATGACAGCCGGAGGGACTTCTTGTTGGCTAACCAGGTCAGCATAACCTGATTCAAAGGTCACAGCCTGTGCAGGTGAAGCCTGAGAGGATGCCGGGAAGAAAGGCCGCGCTGATGGGCTAAGCTTATCGGATTTGCACTTACTAAATGTATGACCATCAGACCAACACCGGCCGCATTTGCGCGAGTGCTTGCACTTGGCCGCAGTATGACCAAGGCGGCAGCATTTGAAGCATCTATCTTTCCACTCTGGGTAGGCAGCAAGCGGAGGGAACCTTAGGGTGACCCGTGGACTGTTAGGTGGTGAGAAGTAAACAGGCCTCGAGGGTGAAGAGGGAGAGGCAGGGCGGGAGGATGGTGGAGTAGTGGATTTGGAGGTGTTGGAGGTTCCCTGCGTTGGCGTGGCGGACGAGGACACAACCTGTGCAAACGTGCGCTTGCCAAACGGTAGGTAAGGGCGGATGTTCTCCTGGAGCTGCCCTTCCTGTAAGCCAGCAGCGGGACCCCTCCTGCGTCGGACCACGACCTGCCATTCACCGTTGTTGTAGTCTATCACCGCCGGGGTTGAGGGAGTTGCCATGAGGTTCGCCTGGTAGTCGCCTTCAGCCTTCTCAGATAAAATCTGTGGAGGAGCAGTAAAGGCGGTTTGCAGATCGATATCAAGTAATTTCACCTGTATCAATATGAACACTGTATAATATGTGTAATATATGTGTAATATACCTTCTCAGATAAAATCTCTGGAGGAGCAGTAAAGGCGGTTTGCAGATCGATATCAAGTAATTTCACCTCTATCAGTATGAACACTGTATAATATGTGTAATATATCTGCGTATTGGTTTTGTTGTATACAAGTTTTAAAATTAATTATTTAAATGTATTTAAACTGAAATTGATTTGATATCAATATTGATATATAGAAAGGAATTGACTGGAATGGTTTAAAGCTAGCAATTAATTAATTTGCATGAGACAGAATTAATTGCTACAATTGTTATTGTTGTGAGGAGGAGGAGGACATGAATGAAACAAAAAGCGTGAGTAGGTGGATTTTTAGGGCCACGCTCTACCTCCTTTGCAACTAAATTCAACCGTTTCATTTCAATTCAAATCCAAATTCAAACGTACGTTGCCGACAGCAGGAATATCACAATTTTACTAGCATCAAATCATAATTCAACTGACTCAAATTAAACTAGTGTTTTAATTTAGCCACCAAGTCTACCTCTTCTTGCATTGACTTTAATCGACCAATCTAACTAATTTAAATCAATCTAAAACACAGCATTTATAAAATTTTGAATTAATTAGTATTAAGTCAAATGGTCAAATAAATAAGGTTTATAAGTTAATTTTTCATCATTTTTAATGCTTAATTTTATCCTAAATTAATTCAAAAATTTATAAATTTTGCACATCATTTGTGAAATTAATATATCAGTTTCAACAGTTTAAATTCATCGTTTGAAGTCAAATTTAAAGTCCCCAGGAAACTTGATAAGCCTAAAAACACTCTAATTATACTCAATTAATATTTTTAAACTACTTATAATAATATATAATTATTTTCGAACTTATAACTTTTTACGTTAAAAATATTTAAAAAATATTTTAATCAACTGTGCTAGACATGATTATTAAAATAAAATAAAATAAAACAATTATTTGATCAAACTCATCTAAAAAAATTAACGGTCCAATATCTGCTCATGAATCTCCAATAATTCCCTCAATTTGGTTTTATACCAAAGGGAGCGAAAGAGTGAACAGCTTTCATTCCTGTGCGATTCTTTTATACAAAAAGGTAAAACTGACAAGAGAAAAAGAAAAAAGAACAATATTATATGAACTTAATGATTATACAAAAAAAAAAAAAAAAAAAAAAGGTGAAGTAAAAGATAATACACTTTGTGCAACCAATGCAGTACTGTGGCCTTTAGCAAACCTTTTGAACACTGAAGTCTAAAATAACAAAGATTCTGAAACCGACCTCCCCTTATCCTTGTATGGTCTAGGTGCATATATATAGTCTCAACTAAAACCAGACACATGTGTGCAGACAAATAATAAAAGGTACATTATTAGTGCCTATTTCCGGCCACAATTATCCATGAATGACACTTGACTTGAGCAAGTGTTAACCTGTCCATTTATTATGAAATGAGGTATTTGCCAATAATAGATGACACTGACAAATTGGTCCATGTTCATTTTTTTACTTGGGTCATGTGTTCACCTTTATATGGCAACAAGAGCACCAATTAGGGACACTGCAACGGTTACACATCACTGCATGCATTTTCTTCAACCCCACATTTTTCCAATCTCAAAATTAGGTACAATTTTTGACCCATTTAATTCTACTTGATGTTAGACAGATGTAGTCACTACCATGTAAATGCAATCCTTAATGTGGTATTACAATTCTTCAAATAGAATACATGTATGTAGTGTTATAAAGGTATCCTCATTATATATGAAGGGCTTTTAGGGATGAATTTTGGATTTTTTTTTTTTTCTAGTAAAATAGGCTAATGCATGGTGTGGTAATTACTAAAATATTATGATAATAGAGGAGACTTTAAATTCAGTATCATTTTATGCTACAATATGCTCCACATCTTGTATCTTTATTTTCAAAGTCTGAACAGTCAATCTGAACCGCTTAACATGATCTTCATAATAAAATATGTTTGGAGACCAAATTTTATATTTTTAAATTTTTTGTACTATTATTTTACATAGGCACAATTTTTTTGTACTATTATTTTATTATATTATGATAACCCCGAAGTCCAGACCCTTCAATTTGCTTATACTTCTTAATTTACACGAATAAGAATAATAAGTTGCACAAATACTAATTTTTATAATTTTTTTATCCAGTTCAATTGAGTGAATGATTTATATTGAAATAATATTGATCCGATCAATTGACACATGTTACCCTCAGAAATGTACATACTTACCCGCCACATAAATGTAATTAACCTCTGGCCATAGAGGATTCTACTGATTTATATGAATAAATAGTTACTGGGATGGTATAATAAATACTTTTTTTTTTTTTGTTTATTTTGCAATTCTAGGTTGCCTCATCCACCATCTAAAGCACCTCTAACATTTAATCAGTCCATAATGGCAGCTTGGGAAATGAAATGGAATAATTAAGTTGCGAGAAGAAAAATGCTTTATACTGACTTGAATTCTTCTTACAGAGAATCTGTTCTTTTAATTAAATAAGGGTGGCTTTTTTTTTAAAAAAAAATTATGAAAGGTTTTTCTTAGCCTGAAAATGTTAGAAATTAAGAGGCACTTATGTTTTGCCTTCTAGCATAACAAAATAATTAAAAGTGAGTATAGAATTACTCTAAATAGTAAAAAAGTTTATAAATAATTAAATTAGTTAAAGGTGTCATATTGACAAAGACGGAGTTACACTGCGTGATATACCGGAACAAAATTATTAAAGTGAGACATAATTTAATAAATATTAATTAGAACAACAATATATTTTGTATTTTTTTTTTTAAATTATACAATAACATAGGCATATTTTTTTTTAAAAAAAATTAACTAGACGATGACAAACGTCATTTCCTTAATATGCAATAATCATTTTTTTTTTTGGTGAAAAGATGCATAAACAAAACTAATTTGTCTATGAGTTTAAGAGTAAAATTAACACAAAGTCCTACTGAAGATGATTTTAAAAACTTTACTTTTATCTCATAAAAACAATTGAACAAAATTTTGAAATATTTTTTTTCCTAGTCCGTCTAACTCTTGAGTTAGAAGAGAAAAATTGTACATATTAATGTTTTATTAATGTAAGCATAAATAAATCACGGATGAATACTCATGTTTAGGCTGCATAAAATATTCGTAGTTCGTGATTCGATTCGAATTTGATTCGAAAAAGTTTGTAAAAAATTCGATTTGAAATAGTTCGAAATTAATTCAAACCAAACTCAAACTGGACCTGGTTCGTTCGAAATAGGTTCGCAAACTATTCTAGTTCGAATCTCAAAGTAACGTGAACCGTTGATTTTCACTAATAACTTATGTTCACTGATGACTTAAAAGATAAAACATAAGGCTGCCCAGTCATAAGTCATAACTCGTAAGTCGTTACTCTTGTTCTCAGTTCTGAAACCCTAAACAGCTTTCACCTCTTGCTCTCAGCGACTACGATCACTCTTCTTGTCGTAAAAAAGTTTGTTAAAGATTCGAAATTGAGTTCGTAAAAAATTTGATTCAAAATTAATTCAAACCAAATTCAAACTAGGATAAGTTCTATTCGGTTTGATTCGTTTGCAGCCCTACTCATGTTTGCTAAAACAATATTTAAAAAAAAAAAGTGAATATGTTACATGATTCCAATCATGATTAGTTTGTCTGGAGATTGGTTTGATCTCTTTATTATGTTTTATTCTAATATTGAAGTCTAATTAATTAACAGTAGGTAGGGCTGGATCTGGGGAACCTGTGAACGTAGGGAAAAATAAAAATTAAGGATTCATATTTAGTATGATTATATTAAAAAAAACAAGAACTATTAGCTATATAATCAAGTCAATTAAACAATCATGTATATTTTTAAGTCAATAAGAATTAAGGAAATTTTTGTATAATTATGGACATAATATTATTTCATCAAAATGTTTGATTAATTAGGGACTTACGGACTTCCTTAACAGTTAGTGTTGGGGCTTTCTTGCAGAAGTTTTGAGAATATTAGGGTTTCATTTGTAGTTTTTGATAGTGTAGGGGGATTTTTGCAAATATTTCTATAGAATAACCAACTAAATATATCATAAAGATTTGTATGACAATAATGATAATGTGGATCGTGACCAGCTGCGTGACAGATTTACAAAGGTTGGCTTACTTCTCACTATCCTGTACCGAGTCACTCACAATAAAGTGAAAGTTTCACTATTCTCGAAAAGAAAAAGAAAATGTTTTTCAGTGACTCGCCACATTGGAGAATCGAAAGAAAAAGGTTACAGAGAAACCAGACTATGGTCCAGTATTTGGATGTGGTCCCTACTAACAGAGCAATTATTCGTCAGTCTCAACTCAAAGAGGTCTTATCAGACTATCAGTATCACTCTCTCAATTCTCAAACTAAAGATAAACTTCATTATCCAAGTCCTAATCAAATCATAATCCGGATTCTAAATCAAAATGCTCTGACTAACTAGCTTAATTAGCTCTTTCCATATTCATGTTCCTCTGCAATTTTTGTGTATGCAATGCAATTGCGAGGAATTGTAAAATAGGTCGACAAACATGATGTCCTGTAAAATTACAGGCGAGGCGTCCTGTAGAATTTAATGTTATGCATAATTATATCACTGTAAGTGTAATTATTATTTAGATTATATCACTGTACTCATGTTCACTTTTATGTTTTTTTTTTATTTTTATTTTCAAAAGATGTATGTATACATGAATTATGAATGGCATTAATTGTAGGGGTTTAGAATTGCGGAGAGATAGAAAACATTAAGGAAAGCAACCTCCAAAAGTATGAAACAGTCCTCACGTGATTAATGTTTTGTTAACTGAGATGTGGGTTTTTTTTTCTTTCAAATCAGATACAAATTGTTCACCAGTCAACAACCTATGCTTAATAGCTATTTGTACCTTAATTAGGTGGAGAAACATAGGTCTTTTATATAACAGTTCCAATGAAGTAGTGGCCTTGAATTTTTGTGCCATTAAATAGACCACACCATGCATGGATATGTAGAAAATTTAAATTCAAACTCTATAAAAAAATGCCAAAAATATTGAATCCAAAGTCCTTGTGTGCTGGAATGCTTCCTCTCCATTTCCAGCAATGCGGGAACTCAATACAGATGGTGAACTTAAATGGAGAGGAAAATTAATAAAAGTTAAATTATCTGATTTTTTTTAATCAATTTCTTAAAGACGAGGTTAAATTGGTATGAAATGCTTTCAGAGAACTTCTTTCATTAAAGAAAACAGGTTTATTTTAATAAATAGGATATTTATAATTGTAGTAGAATATACAGAAAGAAAATATACATTTGATGCCAGAGCAAGAGCAGAGAGCACAATGGCAAACGACAATGTTTTTTTAATGTAATTAATGACGCCTAGATAATATTAAACTTTACTATTCTAATAGGTGGTTTACAAACAGTACCCTAGGTGAAGTGAACATAGGTCAAAACCTCTCTCAAGAAAAAATTTATTTCTATGTCATTTATAGTGCTGACCATTCTCCACACTCTCTCTCTCTCTCTCTCTCTCTCTTTCTCTGATCTCCCTATTTATCCAGTACTCTGCCTGCCATCTCTCCTCTCATAAAACAAAAGCTTCTTGCCAGAAAACTGTTTAAATCTCTTACAACTCCTAGTACAAAACTCTGCTTTCTCTCTCACATTCAGTGCCTCATACTTTCTTTAAAAATATTATAACCAGTACTGTACAACCAAGATTATAAAAATAGAAGGGGAAGGGGAAGGGGAAGGGAAAGAAAATAAAATGGGTCGCTCACCGTGCTGTGAGAAAGTTGGTCTGAAGAAAGGTCCATGGACCCCGGAGGAAGATCAAAAGCTTCTTGCATATATCGAAGAACACGGCCATGGGAGCTGGCGCGCATTGCCAGCTAAAGCCGGTGAGTTGATTCAGCTTAAATTATTTTGTGATCTTTTTACAAGCTTTCTGAATGAAATCGATGGGATATTGTTGTTCAATATAATTTAGATTTATTTATTTTGTTAATTACAAAGGTTTACAGAGATGTGGCAAAAGCTGCCGGCTAAGGTGGACAAATTATCTGAGACCTGATATCAAAAGGGGGAAATTCACCATGCAAGAAGAACAGACCATCATCCAATTGCATGCTCTCCTAGGAAATAGGTGAATTGAATTGAATTTAATTTAATTCTCCAAGGATTTTAGTTTATCAAATTCTTGTGAACTGTTTGCTTCAATTAAGTTCTCTCATTCTCTAATCATACTATATTGATTGTACTCAATTATATGTATATAACATTGAGTCTCTCAACTCTTCAGAACAAAATAAAATTTTGCTAAATCAAAAGCCAAACTGAATTCCAAATTTCAGGTGGTCAGCTATAGCAACTCACCTGCCGAAAAGAACTGACAATGAGATAAAGAATTATTGGAACACACACCTGAAGAAGCGCCTGGCGAAAATGGGCATCGACCCTGTAACCCACAAGCCCAAATGCGACGCACTGGGCCCCGGCGCTGACGGCCAATCAAAGAACGCAGCCAATCTGAGCCACATGGCACAATGGGAGAGTGCACGTCTCGAGGCGGAGGCTCGTCTTGTCAGAGAGTCAAAACTCCGTGCAACAACCAACCAGCTGTCTCCCCCTCCTCCCTTAGAGGTGCTTCATACATTGCATGGAAAGATTGACTTGGAGTCTCCCACTTCTACATTGAGTTATGCAGATAACGGTAACAGTCCTTGCACTAATACCAATCTAATTCAATTCAATCCAAGGATGTGTTATGATGATAGTGAGATGAAGTTCTTCGGGAAGCAACAGGAGGATTTGTTGGGCTTCCAACTCGAGAAGAGCGGAGCTGATGTTCCTTGGTTTGCGGGCCCGACAGCCGGTTTCACTGGCTTGCTACTGGATAGCTCCGAGGCACAGAATTCTTCTGATTGCTGCGGTGAGTCTAGTAATGTGCAAGTTGGGAGCTGCGAAGAAGATCGGGATGGAGAAGAGAATAAGAATTACTGGAATAGCATCCTGAATTTGGTTAATTCTTCCCCTCCACTATGATTGTGATTTGATTTTGATTTTCAGAAAATAATAGTTATCTACTGTTTTGTTCTACTAAGAGTGTGGAAATTGAATAAAAAAAAAAAAGGAAACTTAATTGCTAGTCCTGATGATTATTCTGATTTTGTTTCGTCATGCCATGGAATAGTGTATTTGTATTGGATAATAATCATATGAGGAATAGTGTATCAAAGTCAGTCAATGTTTTACAGTTTCCATTTTCACCAAGTTTGATTTTGTTTTCGTTTTTTAGAAAGGATGACATTTGACAGGCTCATGATCTCACATCGATCATAATTTTTTCCCTTCAGATTCACCTAAAACAATTAGTCAAAATGGGAAGCACATTGTTGTAATATATATGCTGCCCCAATACTTACCTTAAAAATTTACATGAATGCGCAGCTTTGGTAATGATACCACATACCTAACGATGACATGAGTAACTAATTCGGGGATTATGTTTGGAGCTCACTACCAAATATCTGTAGAAAATGTAGGGATGGAAGCAATAAATGAGTACATGACTTTACAGTTGTTAGCTCAGCGCCCCAGTTGCCTCTTCCTTTTAGATACCTATATATCTAATCCGACATGGGGTAATACTCTGTTTCATCTTCCACAGCCACAGCCACAGCCAGTGGGGTTAAATATTTCTCTTTAATAAAGCGGGGTAATCAATCACTGTTCTCTGAACAGCTTGTATGGTGAAAATGTCATACTTGGAACAAAATATTACACTTGTAACGCAACAGTCAAATTTAATTCTAAGTTGGGTGGTTGATTGTTACGTCATTCGGATTTCAAATCAGATATATCTCTAAGAACTAGTGGAGTTGTTCCTTTAAAAGATTCATGTTCTACTGACCAAGACTAATTTTTATTCTCTTTTTCAAGTCATATATATTATAACACACACACACAGAAATCCGGAGGCTTGTAATTTAAAGCTCTTCTTTTTCTTTGACATTGGAGGATGCATAACATACAATTTCCAAGTGCGAAAAATATTAGTTACAAGTGAACAGTTAACCAGAGGTAATTTATTTTGTGCTTCACTACTGTGCCAGAATCATTAAACATGAAAAGTCTTGCATTGTTAAATTTCTGATGTAAGTTACGGAAATTCAGAAATAATTGTAACAGCTGAAATAAAGTCTTGTAACATGTGTTAACACAAAATTACTGAGTAGCTGCACATGCCTTTTAGTCTGAATATTTAACCAACTTTTATTACCAAGTATAACCTAATACAAACACTGTTGAATTTAAATTCAACAGCTTGTGGTTGGTTCTGCAGTTACTTTGATGAATGCACATGAAAAAGCATTCCAAGTTTTGAATGCACATTTTCTAATGCAGAATCAAATCTTTCCGAAATAGCACTCTCCACATAATTCAATTGACCAATACTAAAACTATTCATCATATATATCATGGAAAGTAGCAAAGGCGATCCCCTCTACTAAATAGATCCAATACGTCCCCACTGAAATAAATCATACATACGGATGGACCAAGGTAGAGTGACTATTCTCTTCTATCCTCTATAATTGTAAAAGTATAAATTTACTATCGGCCAATTGCAGACCGTACATAGTAGAAGTAATTCAAATTTATGAAAAGGAAGAGGTTTTCCATCATTGGGTTGTGGCTGACAAACTATGCTAAAAAAGGAAACAAATTTAAAGAGAGAGAATATCCCATACAAAAATGGTGCCCCCACCTGTCAGAGAGCTGTCATATACTCTGTATAAGCACATAAAAGCAACAAAGAAATTGAACTTGAGAAAAGAGGAATCACAAGATAATAAACAAATAAAAACTAAGAAGAGAAACATCCCTGGCAGTGAAGCAGAAAGAGAGAGAGTACACTTGTAGGCCCCATTTTTGAAATGGTTATTAGTCAACATCATGCAATTTAAGAGTTGCCCCACTGTTGCCTTCCCTTTCCTCTCCTCTTTTCCTATGGTTGCATTTTGTTTTTTAATTCTTGATCCAACTGTATAACCCAACTAAAGGTAAATTTTTACCGTTTTTTTTCAACTGTGACTTTTCCTTGTGATGGATACCATTCAAATTCAACAAGCGTACTTTGCATTTTAAGGTCATTGCCTTGAGTATGTGTAGTTCCAGATTTTGTCAAGAAAGTTAAAATCGGGAGTGTATTTCTTTCAAATTTATCTCATGCTTGGTTAGCATTCAGTTCTCTACAGGCCCTTTCTTCTTCATAGTCGAGATCAGAAATTGTTATTTCACGAGTTTCTCTTTGAGATTTTTGCTTCCGACAACATTTTTCATATTATACATACCAATATATTCTTCTTCAGAAGTAAAAGCAACTAATATTAAGGGATGTCAACCATACTGTCGTCGGGAATTAGATGAGAAAAAGGTAGGGTTAAATCTACATCATTAGACAGTACATGAGTTAACAAGGTGTAACCAGAATAGCAATATCATTATTTCTTGAATTAACTTTTAAGTTATATCAATTATCAAAAAAACTACCACACATTTATTCTGGAACCGGGATAGAGTGGAAGGTAGCTATTTTAGAAAATGTTTACCACTCTTTAACAAATTTGGTAATGATGATTTGATAGAATGTCTTAGGAGCAAAGCAATTATTAGGAACATAAATAATTAAAATATAGAGAGCGGTATTTCATATTAATAGACGAAAGAAATTTGGGTTTGTTTGGGCAGGAACTTCTTCTACCAAAAGGCTGGAATAAGGTCCCCTTTTTCTTAGACATCCACGCCATTTCATGTTCCTTTCTTTTAACCCTTTTCTTTTGGAAAAATACAAAAGGTTGGAATAAGGTGTCCTTTATTTTCATAGACTCCTTCCACTTCATTTCTTTCTATTCAAGAATAAACGAGTACTACCAAACACCCCAAAAGGCGGACAACCCAAATTCAAACGTATCCAAAGATTGGCAGAACTAGGATTGCTAAATTAGCTTGAGATAATTGTTCAAATTGAGCAACTCAAAGAAACAACATGTTTTGACAAAGTGAAATTTGTGCAGGCACAGCGAGCATATTAGGTTGGCTTATTTACTAGTCGGTTTAGCATTAAACCACACAGCTCAATATGTCATCACTTCACTGATAAGAGCATTTTTACTGTATTAGCTATCTCTAGGGGATTGGGAGGCTAGTCACTGTAGCACTTAGTAGGCCTCAAAAAGTAACATGAAGGATAAAGTTTGTGATATTACTATACATTGTCTTTTAATGATGATGTTACAAGACTTAACGGCTGTAAAGGGAAACAAAGCAATGTAGAAGATCTACAGTGTACTAAGGAGTAAGGAGTGCATGTACCTCAAGCAATAGGGGACAATCAATGGACCGTGTGATTATTTGCCAGCCTTTGATGCCGACGAGCCATGCAAATGTTAAATGCATGTTGTACCAAGGACCACCTATCTAGTGTAAAAATGAATGTTATTTGATTTCATCAAAACTGTAACTCTGTAAGTTACATGAACCTTCCAAATTTGTTCAATTGCAAATGAGTTGCTTGGCATTTTCAATGAAGACAAGAGTAAACCATCTTTTGCATTTTTTCCGATAAAAAATAAGAGGGGATGCTAATGTAGCTATGGACAGTATCATTATGCTTTATGGTATGACATACAAAAGGAGCAACATACACAAAGATTCCTTTATGTAACTAAGACATCCTTCCTTCTATGAAAACTAATGATTTGACAGGATTTCAGTGATGGTTGGAGATGTGTTCAAATTGTTATCATGACATAAGATGCATTTGTTTAGTACCAACCTGTAAGAGGTAACTAAACATTTCATCTTTTCAACTCCTCACCAACTTCATTGGCCAAACTAAGTTTTAATGCTGATCCAGTAGTAGAGCTGCAATCCAAGACTAGCCAGAGGCAAAAAACGGACGGGTCAGGTCATTTGTCAATCCATTTGAGTCATTTTCGGTCTCTAGTTGTCTGGGTCTTTAATAATTCGGGTTCGGGTTTGGGTCCGATAAATTTTCATGTCACTTGGTTACACTCATTTCGGGCCTCAGATTTCATACCAGCTGTTTCAGGATTCACGGCACTGAAGTAATAGAATACTTAAGCTTTTCAATTGCATTTATACTCTGATCTTCTAAGTATTGGGCCTATAAGCAATATCTGGAAGATTACTAAGCCCAACTAAAATAAAATAAAACTATCTATAACATGGGCATAAAAGTCTTGCAGAGTTAGTCACTTATCGGGCCAATGCCTAAATTAGAAATACTAAGACTACTATTGCAGCCATAAGTTCCAAACAGCAATGTAATCTTCTTTTGGATTGACTTGTACCTTATCAAGAAAAGAGGGAGATACAACTAAAATTAATATAGTTCTCTACAGTCTCCAGAAGCACAATAACTAACAGTGCCAAGAAAAATTTAACTCAAAACTGAAACTAACCTTAAATCTGAAAACTCTTCCATTTCACAAAATTTCCGGGCTCCAATTCTTCACAAACTGCAAGCCCAATTCCCTCTCTTCCTTCCTTGCCAATCCCAGTATAATAAATTCTCCACCCCTCCCCCTTGCCTAACTGAATTAGACAAGGTGCTGCAACCCCTTCACAATCCCATCCCCCCTCATCCAAAGAACCTGTTAACAATGGTCCAGCAGTGCACCGTCTCCAATTCTTCAACCCATCAGCCGACTCAGCCAACCCTATACTGGTCTGCCCGTCAGAGTCTATTCCTTCATAGACCATTAAGTACTTGTTGTTCTTTCCATCCCATACCACATCCCCATTTCTTACCCCGGCATCATCAAAAGACCCAATAGGACCCCTTTCTAACACTTTTCCCAATTTTACCCATCTAAGGCCATCCATTGACCTTGCAATGCCGATTGCATAACTGCTTGAATTCACATCAAAGGAGTGGTAATACATCCTTAGGTCCTTGTTGCCATGGTAAACAACCTTAGGCCCGGCAATAAATAAAGAATCCCATTCCGCAGCTTCCCCCGCATCAAAAAGAGCACCAGTGTGGTGTTCCCCTTCAATCCTGGCCCAGTGCTGCCCGTCCTGGCTGATAGCCAACCCCGGCAATGACTTACAAACAACAACGCCACCACCAGCCAAGGGGAGCTCTAGCTTCTCCTCGGTAAACCCAGTGTAGTACATCCAGTAGACCGCACTTTCAAATCGGAGCTTGTCACTTGACATTATAAGCACATCGGACGGGACCACCCGAAAATTGTCAAATACCCACCAGTCGGGACTCGGTTGAATGGACTCTCCGGTCGTCTCTTCCCAATGAATACCGTTGTTAGATGTAGCCAAGCCTATCGAGCTACCGGTATCGTACCACATGAGCCAGCGTTCGGTTACATCGGTGACATGGCGCTTGACTACTGAAAAACCGACGGAGCTGATGTCGGAGGTCGACCTGAAGATTAAACCGGCGGAGGAGGAATAGGGGACGCGAGGCGAGGTGGATGCGGCGCCGACGGGGTGTCCCTCGCCGTGGCAACGCCAACAATGTCGAATTCTAGGGTTTATGCGAGCTTGCGGGATATACGATTGTATAGGGAGGAGGTTCGGTCGTGGCGCGCTCGTCACAGCCATTCTCTAATCTCTATCGACTGAGAAGGAGAGCGAGAGCGAGAGCGCGAATGGATAAAATTACGGACCGATGAGATTAATTGTGCGGTTCTCTCCGTTGGAACTTGGAATCTCTCTCTTTCTTTATTTTTTGGAAAGATTTCTAATGCATCCATTTTTCCAAAGCCTGGAAATATACTTTTTAGTATATCCTAATTAAAATTTCCTCTTATATATTAAGTAGAACTAGGGTGCTCCTAAGTTCAACCAACCTCTTGTAAATTTGACTCTAAAATATATCGAATCAACTTTAAACGATGAATCCAAACTGTTGAAATTCTTCTACCTAATAATTGATGCGTCTACATGTGAAAATTTTAAAGTTTCGAATTAATTTAATATAGAGTCAAGTGGTCAAAGGAGTCCAAAAAATGAATACATTAAAATTAATTTATAAACCTTAAACTTTTGACCATTTGACTCTATATTAAATTAATTCAAAACTTTAAAATTTTCACATGTAAACGCATCACTCATTAGATAGAAGGGTTTCAACAGTTTGGATTCATCGTTTAAAGTCGATTCGATATATTTTAGAATCAAGTTCAGGTGAACTTAGAAGTACCCTAGTTCTACTCTATATATTATATACTAAGGTTAAGAGGATTGATCCTCAGTCACACAAGTTTGAAATAGGAAGATCGCTTTATAATTATTAATACTAACAATATTAATGATCCTTAAATATAAATTTTAATTTTAAATTTAATATTATATGCATAACTTATGGTGTGTCTATTATGCTTATGAAAAATAATAAAATTTAGTGTATGTCCTATTGTTAGCTCCGCACAATGGAACGGAGTGTAAAACAACAATTGTAGTTTAAGGGCTTGTTCGATATATTACTGTGTGCATAGGAAAAAACAAAAATTTACTAAGACTGATTTTTTTTCCAACACGCACAGTAAAATTTAGTTAAAAAAAATTTTGTTCTCAGGTTCATTCTTGTTTCTTTGTTGACGTCAAACAAGCCTAAGAATCTGCTAATCGCCGGTGCCCGGTGCACCTTTTGCACTAGCAGAGATATGGATTCGTATCCTCCCAAGTACCTTCTAAGATTCTAGCAAAAAAAAATATTAATATCTAAAAAGGTTTCAAAATTTACAAATCTACAATCATTTTCGACTTATTTCTAAATTTGCTCGATCCAAATAATTATTCTCCGTATCTAATGTCTTTTTTGGAAAAATAATTCTTAGCATGCAGAAGCACCTCGATTAATGCATATCCGGAGAATTATTTTTCGAATTTGGAGTTTCGGAGAATATTCTTCAGTTTTATCTTTTTTAATTAAATATAAAATATTATGATTTATTTATTTTTTGTATTGACATATTAGAAATATTTTTATATATTTTTTAAAATAGATGGAATATTATATAATTAAATTTATTTGAAAGACTATGACAAATAACCCGGATCAATATTTTTCAGCTTGGATTTTTTGCAGTTGTAAGAAAAATTAAAATATTTCTTTGTGTGTTACTAGAAAAAAAAATTTGGATCTGTGTTATTAATCCTTGTTAAAAAATCACTTCTGAGCAAATAAATAAAATATCGTGGTCCTTCTATTTTCGAAAAAATCCAATATGATCTGACATATTGACCGAGGAGAATGATTTAAGATCAAATTTTTTTTTCAAAATAGATGCAGTGTCTTAGATTTGAATGTACTAGAAGGACCACGATATTTTCTTTATTTAGTCAAAAGTGAGTTCTGAACCGGGATCAATAACTCATATCCAAAATATTTTTTTTCTAATAACACACAAAGAAATATTTTAATTTTTCTTATAACCGCAAAAAATCTAGCTTGAAAAATATTGATCCGAGTTATTTGTCGCAGTCTGTCTAATAAATTCAATTATATAGTATTCCATCTATTTTCAAAAAATATAAAAAATTCTAATATTTCAATAAAAAATAAATAAATCATAACATTTTATATTTAATTAAAAAATGCCCAAATATGGAGAATATTTCTCCGGAAAGATACCTCTGAATCCGAAGAATTATTTTCCGAAAAGAGACGTTGGATCCGAAAAATAATCTTCCGGATCGAACAGATATGAAAATAAGTTAAAAATGGGTGTAGATTTGTAAATTTTAAAACTTTTTTTTGAATGTTAATAAAAATTTCGGTGACTCTCCTCATTACAGTGTGAGATTAAATCTCAGTCGGTTTGGAATTTGAACTAGCACAGAAGCAATATTATTAGGCTTTGAGATTTGTGCCAAGTTATAAACAACAGTCCGAGTCCACTAATTATAAAAGATATTTTTTTTACTGGGCCCGTAGCTAAAAAACCGACTTTCTTACTCTTATAGTCTTATACATATCAAAAATTTGTATGGATTGCTTGGTCTTAACTAATAGTAGGAAATTCTGACGGCTGATGAGTTGATCCTTCTTTTTTGGAAATATATCTGTTGTTATTCTATTTAGAAACATGTTATTCTGATTTCAATCATTGATTTTTATTGAAATTGTGCATGAAAAATTTACTTCGTTAAGATTCAAATATGAAAAATTTGAATGATTAAAATCAGAATATAAGATTTCTGTTATTTTCAAAGAATAACAGCAGATTTATTTTCTTCTTTTTCGTCTTCTTCATTTCCTCCGTGCCACTCGGGACGAAATAAAATTCTCAAGTTTCATATAGTATAAACTACAAATAAAATAAAAAATAAATGGCACATAACTTAAAAGAGTTTACAAAATAATTTACATCACAACATAATCATATTGAATCATTATAATAACATCATATATAAAAATGTCATATTTAAATAATAACAAATCAATCTGATGAGTTTGTTTTAGATCACAATGTTTGGAATCAGAAAGCTGGCGCAGCTATGTCAGCGGGTCTGGAGGTATCAAGTACATAATAAAAAAGAGAAAGAAAAACAAATGAAAAACTATCAGATCTGACCAGACACCGTTTATCTTTTATTGTCGAACAATAATATTACAAAGGAGAGAGGGCATCGCCGGAAGGAGAAGGCGGGAAGCCATGGCAGCAATATTGGGAGAAGAACCGGAGAGATCGCTAATTTTGTTTGCCGGAGACAATTAAGGTGCGTTATTTTGGAAACAAAAGGTTGAATGAGATGTGCGGCTCAGATTGTGACTTAGTTTTAGAGTTTGAAATTGTTGGAGCAGCCGTCAGCGGAACCCTCCGTGTATGTATATAAATTCAACAACTTCTATAACTCTCAAATTAAAATATTTAAAAAAATTGTCTCTCGACTCTTGATCAACGCGAAGCGCGTCAATTTACTTTTAATATTTATAAACTCGGTATTCTATCAATCTCATATTGTAAGCGCATAATTCTATCAAGTAGTATAATTGAGTATTGATCCGTAGGGAATAAAATCTACAATTTTGAGCAATTAAATCACAACCCTTCAAAAGGCTAGACAAAATCTGAAAATTCGAGGGTTGAGATCTGGTCAATGATCAAAAGTATTTAGCGAAAATCAAAAGTAAGCAAATAGATAATTGTGTGAATTTCTAGGGTTTTGGCATACCGTTGTTATTTCTACCCGTTTTGATTTTTATATTCCGTTTGATGTAAGTTTTCAGTTATTGTAAGAGAGTTTCTAATCCGTACTTAGTGACTGCTACTAGTGCCGCACAGTCACGCTACCAACCAAGACTTCTCCCGTGGGGCTTGACTCGATTGGTGCAAGTAGATATGTGATTAGCCCAAAGTTACAATATTCACTTAATCAGGTCCCTCAATTGATCCTATAGGGTGTCTCCACAGTAAGGCAAGATAATGCAACATTTGTCTGCGAATGCCAAGACTCTCGTGTCTACTTTTGTTGTTCCAATCTAAGACTTTTTCCGCTAAGGGCCCACCAAAAAATGGATGAATCTCACTTAGAAGTTGACAAAAATATATATATATATATATATATATATATATATATATATATATATATATATATATATATATATATATATATATATATATATATATATATATATATCAAAATATCAAAAGTAACAAAGTTTACATGCCAGTCCTAGAAATATAAATTTAGCCACGGAACGACATGTTTACAAGAAAGTAAGATAGAGATACAACCATACAATGAGTACTCTACTTCCTATTCTACCACTCATCTCTTCTCACTATATGAAAGAAAAATACTAAATGATCAAAGACAATTATTCTCTCAGGCCAGGGGGGACTTATATAGGAGTGTAGGGACGTCTGAAGATGAATGTAGGCCAAGCAACCTGGTCTGGCGACACCTATAGCAGTTATTCTCTAGGGGACGCTTCGGATACGGTCTGTATTAGGTTATATGGACCGTATTGCACCTGTGCCGCATCCAGTTTAATGTGTATTCAGCTAAGTCCCAGGTCCATAGCAGCCCTCTGGTCCGTATTAGTCAATATGGACCATAACATAGACTTAAAACCGGTATTTCGTAATTCCGATTGACCCGATTCTTACTTTAAATGATGTAAAATAGTCCCAGAACATGGTTCCTGCACTAAAATATAAAGTTGGACAATAGTAACATCTTTCTCATAATAATTCAATATAAATGTGAGAAAATAAGAGAAAATCTAAGTCAAAATGCTACGTAATGATGAACTCTCCCTCTTCACATAAAAACGTATCCTCTGTAGCATATTAGCATTCATCATTATACATAATTTCAGTTGAACAGTAGTTTTTTTTTGAACCAATGGTAAATGCACGAGGTCTTTAAAATTCATATCAGATTATTTAAAATTTGTGCAAATTAAAACGGACAGTGCAGATTTCTTATTCCACAACCACAGCATACGTACTTTAATGGATCTGAATCCCTCTTCACATGAATCTCCAGATCCATCCATCCATCAATTTTATATTTACTCTTATTTGAGCATGATTTTCATGTCAAGAGGTAAGAGATTTGATTCTCCTTCACATACCCCACACACTGTCCTAAGCATAGTAACATAATTCACAAACAATTCACTTTTAATTTGTGTTTAATTCGACATTTTCTAACCGAACACCGAATAAAAATTAAAAAATATATTATATATTTTATTCACGAATAAAATAAAATAAAACACGATTTTTTAATTGTTTTTAATTTAATTTAATTTATTTTTTGCTTTCTTACAGTACTGAATCATTTCCGAATTATTTTCAAATTATAATTTTTTTTACGGACAAATCGAACCTGAACTATTTCTTTGTCACTGTAATTCAGAGCACGCTCTAATTATTGCCCGTGGATCCTCATTCCTCAACCTCAAGTCATCAACTTGTGATACAATATACACATGGCTTCTGTAGCATAAAACCTGTGCTTGAAAAAATTTGCTTTGATGAGAAAAATATCTCCATGTTAGCATCTTTGAACGCAAAAATTATCCATTTGGTTTCTCACTCTCAGCTATCCATTCAGAAAAAAAAAATGGCACTGCCTCGCATCATATCTCCACCTCGTCTCTTATCTCCCACATTTTTCTCCTCCCAATTTCGAAAACAACCCCCTCGCGCCATTCTCCAATCCAAGGAGAGCGCCGCCTCACTCCTCTCCGACTCGTACCTCGTAGACTTCTCCAATTGGCTTGTCTCCAGAGGCGGACTGGCTCCCTCTGTCAAGCCGGGCCCGGTGCCAGAGGGGTTAGGTCTCATTGCACAGAGAGATATCTCAAGAAACGAGGTGGTGGTGGAGGTGCCTAAGAAACTCTGGATTGATGCCGACTCAGTTGCCACGTCTGAAATCGGTCGATTTTGCAGTGGCCTTAGGCCATGGGTTTGCATTGCATTGTTCCTATTAAGAGAGAGAGCACTTGGCGATGCTTCACCATGGAAGCCATACCTGGATGTTCTCCCTTCCTCTACTGATTCCACCATCTTCTGGTGAGTTAGCATGATGTTAAAATTTATTTGTACAAAACAGGTTGTTTTAATTGGTACTTGGTAATTAGAATTTTTTTGTGTGGCTCCAGTGCAGGTCAGAAGAGGAGCTTTCTCAGATACAAGGTAAATCAAATTTGTTCCAGTGCAAGTCTCACTTGGTTACTGTTTCATGCCATGATTTATCAATCGCAAGATGGATGTAAATATCCAAGTCAAATTTAAGGTGGATTAGCTATTTCTATTGAAAGATTATTCACCAATATTACTAATTCAGCATTACTGCTGAGTGAGATTTTTGTCTGATGGTAGGATCAAAATGGTACTAAATTTTTCGGGCTAGAATGTCACTTGCATCTATACAATGATAATCTATTTTTTTGTTTTCTTTAGGAACACAATTATTGAGCACAACTATTGGTGTGAAGGAGTATGTGCAAAGTGAATTTGCAAAGGTGGAAGAAGAAATAATACTTAAAAACAAAAATCTTTTTTTGGGCTCCATAACATGTGATGATTTCTTGTGGGCGTTTGGAATACTGAGATCAAGAGCATTTTCGCGCTTACGTGGCGATAACCTTGCCCTTATCCCATTCGCTGATCTAGTAGGTTCTTCAATCACTTCTAAGTTTTTTGTTGATAAAATCAATTATTCTCAAGTAATGAGTAGTTTGTATTCTGTGCTTTACAGGCATATAAGGGTTTCTCTCTTATGTTTACTTCTTTTAAAAGTACTTTGATGTAACAGATTAATCACAACCCAGCAATTACCTCAGAAGATTTAGCATGGGAGATCAAAGGGAAAGGTCTTTTTGGGAGGGACCAGGTTTTCTCGTTGCGGGCCCCACTCCTTGTAAAGTCTGGCGAGCAGGTGAATTTCGCACATGAATAGTTTATTAGGCTTAATTGGATGCCTCTGATGAATATAAAATTAAGCAAATGGTGCCTTGCCACTTTTTTCCCCCAAGTTGTATTAATTGACCACAAGATACCTCTGACAGGTATGCATCCAATATGATGTGGAGAAGAGCAATGCAGAGCTGGCACTAGACTATGGCTTCATTGAATCAAACCCAAACCGGGAAGTGTACACTCTCACACTAGAGATCTCTGAATCAGATCCTTTTTATGGCGACAAGCTTGACATAGCTGAATCCAATGGTCTCGGGGGGACTGCATATTTTGACATAGTATTAGGTCATAGCCTGCCACCTCAACTGCTCCCCTACTTACGCCTGGTTGCGCTTGGTGGAACTGATGCTTTTCTTTTAGAATCAATTTTCAGAAATGCTATATGGGGCCACCTTGAGTTGCCTTTGAGCCATGAAAATGAGGAGGCGATTTGCCATGTTGTGAGAGATGCATGCAAGAATGCTCTATCTGCCTATGCTACTTCTGTTGAAGAGGTAACAGCGATTTTAGTTAAGCCTTATGTAGAAGAGGCAACACTGATTTTAGCTAAGTCCAAAGGTAGTAGCAGCAATAGCTAGTTTTAAAACAAACGGGTCAATTGCAAGAAGTATCACATTATTTTTTTTTTTTTGAAGGTTCGAGAAGTATCGCATTCATTTGTACACAAGTAGAGAGCACCCATTAATTATTTGCAACAAAATGCTTTATGATTGGACAAGTAAAATGCTGATTGAATCATTTCTTGTCTTTGGAATGTTATTTTTTCAAGAAAATTCGACCTCCCGTTGTGTCTTCTCAAGGCCACCTTTATTTCAATTTTCTTCTCATGAAAGAAGTGAATATGGTTAGGGTGTCAGAAAATAACAAGAAGGGGAAAGAATTCAATTTTGACAAGAGATCATTGATATAGATCTGCTATAGTTACACCGACTTTTAATACCACAAATTATGGGTGTTCTTCTCTTTTTCTTTTTCCGAACTCACAGATAGTCATGTTTTTCCCAAATAGCATTCACAAGCTCATTGATTGAAATTTTTAAATGCAGGATGAAGGGCTTATGGAAAGTGGCAATTTGGATCCCAGGATGCAAATAGCCGTTGGGGTCAGAGCTGGTGAGAAGAAGGTGCTTCAGCAGATAGATAGTATTTTCAAAAACAGAGAGTTGGAATTGGATGGATTGGAATACTACCAGGAAAGGAGGCTCAAGGATTTGGGTTTGGTTGGGGATAATGGTGAGATTATTTTCTGGGAATCATGATACGTTCAATGATTATAGGCTTTGCCGCGTGTAAGCTATATTAGTAAATATTGTACATGACCTTCCAATTTTGCATTTTTAATATTTTGCTGCCTGCTTTCATATTACTCTGAATGTGTTTACTATACCTTCCTTATTCATTGGGGGTTGGTTATTCGTCAGTATGGGTTTAGCTTACGACATATTTGGAAGTCCTCGGCCAAACGAATATTTCACGGAAACTCGACAAGGGATTCCATTGATAACCGAACGTTTTGATTCTTTGGAACAACTTGATGAATTTAGTAGATCCTTTTAGGAGGCCTTTAATGACCATAGATCGAACCTATCCAATTTTTACAGTACGATGGTTGGCTGTTCACGGATTAGCTGTACCTACCGTTTCTTTTTTAGGGTCAATATCAGCAATGCAATTCATCCAACGATAAACCTAATTCCAATTATAGAGCTATGACACAATCAAACCCGAATGAACAAAATGTTGAATTGAATCGTACCAGTCTATACTGGGGTTTATTACAAAATTGTATTTTTCCAAAATATATCAAGTGTATTACATATGTTAAGTATTAAAAATTGCTGTTGCCTATTTTCGGAAAAGGAATTCCAGAAGACTTTAGGAAGCATTTCTATACTTTTACCCCCATTCTGGGGCCCTATTCAAGAGCAATAGGAATTTACTTAAAAGTGTTTAGCAAGACTAGACTATTTTGAGCCAATGTAACTAGTATTGTACCAGATTAGCACTAGCATAACAACCCAATTCGAGTCTCAGAAAGCTTTGGTACATCAGCTGAACCAGGTCATATGACTATTTATTGAAAATTTCCTCTTTTTTTATCGGTTTTCGGCCTACAATGTTAGTATCTGTTCAGGGTTTATGAATCTGTCAGGGCTTTAATGCAAGTTTCTGTACGTAAAGTACCTTAGTACCTTACCAATTATCTCAAACTAATAGGTACAGTACTCACAAGATAATACTTCTTAATACATTCTAAAATTTAAAGGTGAAATTTAGAAGAAGTGCAATTCAGCTGATCCAGATGATATCCTCGGTATCCGGGCATATAAATGCAAGTACTCTGGTAAAAAAAGATAGCTGGAAGAACATTTCTTTTAGTCTGTAGATCAGTTCCATTCAGTCTTGACATGAAACAATCAAACTTGGAGCAAGAGATACAGTCATCCAAAAATTACCAGGATATTGTGAAAATAATAATAATTTTAAATACTAACTTCAGATGAATCAGATCTAAAATACATACGATCTTTTGTGCAATTATCCTTAAAACAACAGAAATTGATGTCGACGAACTGACAGTGGGAACCCCCACCTCACCCCACTCAACTGGTGATATCAACTATCAATTGATAAATGATAAATAATCCCAAGCAGGAGGTAACCAGTAAATCATGTAAAAAATGGAGTAATAAATTATATGCATGAGAATGGCCACTCCATAATATCATTCGAGAAGCTTATTGCATGTGCCTACACCAAGAGCAGCTGCTAGATGCCAAGCGGCATGAAGATAAGGAGTCTCAGGAAAGCAATCATCTGCAAAAAATAAGGCTCCTCCCAGCACACCAGACATGGTATGAAGGTTATGTGCCATTCTTAGCTCTGGCTTGACAGATGCTCTTTTTGCGAAGGACACCTAAAAATGAATTACATAGTGCCCGTTAAAGATATACTTTTGTTAGTGCACATCAAAATGAAAGAAAGAGACTAAACTATATCTAGGTCATGCACATCAAAATTAAATCTCCACGTATTTATAATTAGCAACAAATGTTCTAGGTCATACGGAGCATCATACCAGCAAATCCAAGGTTCAGTTGGACAAAAGAGACTGAACTATTTGTAGATGTTTTAACTCCGAAAATTACATTAGTTACAAGTTCACTTAAGCTTGGAATTAAAATTAAGCTCATTTTTCTTGATTTAGATCAACATACACTTGGGGGAGAAATTATTAGTAGAGTAGGGAGAAATATCCAGTATTTAAGCGAGTGCATCCACCAACCTAGCAGCCAGTGCCAGAGTGGCATGGGACTGAGTGGGATCAAATAACTCCACTAAAGTTTGCAAAATTACCTTGTAAGTACCTAAAATTGGATGATCATTTTTTATCAACTTCTTTCAAAGTATTATTATTGACCCTAGTTAGTAATTTCTCCCTCAGCCACAGTTAACAGCTTGCTCTCGTTTCACAAGTCTCCAAAACACTGGGTGTTAATTGCAGGTGTGGCAATTGTTGGGTGTTATTTGGCAAAAAGAAAAGAAAATTATAAATATATGAATGTGCTTACCTCCATCATACCCATGTGGAGAGCAGAAACCATCATAGGTTGAAAAGGCAAGAGCATTGTTGAAGCAGTCATCAGAAACTTTGGGTTCTCTTCTCTAAGAGCTCTTGATAAACACTACACAATAATGAAAAAGACTAGAATTTAAAAATGCAACTCTTACGCAAATTAAAAATGCTTGTAGCAAATTGAAATAATGGATCTGTACTTAACATAGTACACTGTACTCACCACGGTGGTTGTGGCTATCATGGTGTAGTCAGCCCATCTGAGATATTTCCTTACCTCTCCTCTTGAAGTGTGGTACAGACTCGATGCAATTCCTACTCCTATCAAAGAATTGGCATATAATTTACTGCTCCAGCTCTTCCTGTAACACTGATAAACCACACCTTAGGTATACATTTATTTATTTATTTCGGGTGGGGTGTGGGGGTGGGGGTTTGGGGTGGGGGGGAGGGTGAGGGAGGGAGGGAGGGAGGGAGGGAGGAAGGAGGGAGAGGGAGAAGGAGAGGATCTGAGTAACTTGCCTTGGAGCCTGGAGACCAAGAACAATAAAAGGAAGAGAGGTGATTACATTTGCAAAGGTCTCTCCCCAATGCTTGTCACCTGTTAGTAAGCTCACAGTTATTTACAAAATTGCATATACTCAGGCTAGTTTACACGAATAAAGTAGTCAGTAGCTTATGTGTATTATTACATACAGTTGAGACTGCAATGAACTGGCCTGAAGCATGACGGTCTTTGCTGCCATATTTGTCTGAAATTACATACAGAAATGAATTATCTGTCCTAATTTAATCTCATATCTCTTAATTAGCATGCAAATAGCACGGAAATTACCAGGTCAGTATAACCATGCTGATATTGTACGGGGCTCCATTGAATTTAAAAAAAAAAAATGTATGGCCTCGATAACATTAGAAGATAGAAAGACAAAAGGAAAAAAGAAAATACCCGAATTGCAATCTTTGGATTGATCCATCACTGTCAGCTTGTATGCCACAGAGACCGTCTATAAATCTAGAAGCTTTTGATGTATCCTCAGCTCCCATTTATTCTCCAAACCTCCTTCTGGAAATTACAGTACAAAAAATGAGAATATGATCACATGTCTTAATGTGAACTTTGCCAATGATTAGGGAAGTTTTGAGATAATTGATTAAGAAATGCATATCACCGACGATTATTTATTTATTTTTTAAAATGACTACAAGGCCCGTTTCATTGATAAAAACATGTTTAAATACTGTTGCTTATTGTACCAGACAATTTGTTGTCGAACATCACATTTTGTACTTGAGAATTGACTAGGACTCCATTGGTATGGTTCTAGTACAATACCAGCCTGCCTCAGTACCTCTGTACCGGCCAGGTACAGTATGGTTCATTGATTTGGCATGTTCAATGGTAGTAAAACTCTGACTAGCTAATCTCAGAATTATCAGACCAACCAAACAAATCTTTAACAGAATGTAGAAGCAAGCAAGTAAAGAAAAGAGTTTAATTTCTTATTTCAATTAAATATTATATAGAACTGAGGGATAGTAAAAAGCTACCTTGTAAGAGCGGCGTAAAAGGAATGAACTTTAGATTGGGAAAAGATAACACGGCAAAATATATAGCAACGTCACGAGCGGGAGATAAAGAGGAGAGAGAGAGGGCGAGAGAGAATCGGAGAGGGAAGGATGCTTGATTCCAATTGGATCTTTTTTTTTTACGTATATTCGGTTTCTTCCCGAAGAATAAAACACAATCCATTTTTTCTCTCCAACTATTCGCTCCATGACTGGAAACTTGGGGTTGTGATGTTGCCGCGTATCTTGTTCGAGGTGGGACCAGGATTTCAGTGAACCATATTATTAGAAAGGGCCAGGAGGGTCCACTGTCATAGGAACTGCTACAGATATTTCTCTGCGATATACACGTCACAGAAGATATTTAGTCGTCTCAGTACTCGGAACAGAATTGAATTCGCATCCTCTGAGATATCTCAAACTTGGCGTGACTTTTTGGAATATCTCAATCGTTCAAATACATTTTACACGAATCTCAAAGCTCAAATAATACTGGCCTCCTACAGTTTCCCGAATAGGCACCGGACACGTCGGTCACGCAAAAATTGAGATATCTCAGAGGATACGCAGAATCGCATCCTCTGCGGAGTTTTTACCTGCAGAGCTGTGCAGTTTTTTTAATCTGGTCTGTTCGTTTTTGATCGGACGGACCAAATAAGATTTTAGCATGAATTTTAAAGCAAATTTAATACTGCCCCTCCATTATCCGAGCACTCACCGGCTGAGATTAAATCTGGACCGTCCGAAAGTGCAGCAGGATGTTGAGAAATAAATTTGCAGCAGAGGATACGGTTCCAGGTAGAATATGTGTTGGTCTCGAAACAGCCCAGTTTGTTTATTTTGGGCCTAAGTAACTCAGAGGTGTAGTATGGTAATGAGCCTGAGTATTTATTTGTACTAGGAGGCATGAACTGGGTTTTATCAGATGAGCCGGATCAGTATAAACTCAAATCGAACATATGGATTTGATTTACCTTAAACCCGACATATGGATTTGATTTACAAATCGAACAGTTGTCCGGCCCTCCCATGGACCTGTCCTTTTAAGTTCATACATCCATCTTTTTTTATTTTATTTTGTTTGGATAGAGACTAATAGAAAGAGAAAAAAAAAAAAAAATATATATATATATATATATATATATATAGAGTCTGACTAATTTGCTGCCGGTAGTATTTCAGCAAAGTGCTGCCAACATTGCCAACCGTTCGATTTTATTTAGATTTGGACTGATCGCTTTGATAATTCGCTGGTTGAAAAAAACGGAGACGGAAATAATTAAATTGAGCTCCGTTAACCTTAGCGCTATTCAAAATAAGAGAATCCACGGAGGTAAAAAAATAGAACCCTTTCTCGCTCTTGCTCTTTCGAATCGGCGACCTGACCACCTCTCTCTCGAATCGCTCTTACTTTCACTCAGCCTCCGCCGGAGTACGCTACCAATGGCTCTCTCCCTCGCTCCGCCTCGATCCACCACACCGCGCCTCCTCCCAGCAGTCGCTGTCGAACTTCCAAACTTCCTCCGCTTTTAAACCGAACAAGCTTCCTTTGACAGGTGAATTGTCAACAATTGTTGTTTAAATTTTGTTTAATTTACAACATTAGACAGCACTGTATCTCCACATCTCCACCCACTGACACAAATCTTTCTTTTTTCCTCTAAATTTTCATACGATTCATTGCTGGCCTTTTCTCTGTCAGTATCAGTATCTTAGTGATTATGTCAGTATCTATTTGATGCAAACAATAGTTGAAAAGGAGTGGCAAGGATGTAGGTGTTAGTTTGCTCACTGGTACGAAATTGGAATCAGAGAAAGGAGAGGATGGCAACACAGCAATTACTGATAGCAAAGCAAAATTGTCAGGAAGAAAAGGGAAAGTTACAGCGAGACCCCCAAACTCTTCTTATTTCACAAATATGAAGGGACCGTTTTTTTTTTTTCATTAGTTTTCTCCAACAGCTTTAATTTATTTGTCTTCTTTATCTTTTCTAAAAGGAAGATTTGTCCCTTTCTTAGATGTAAGATTTAATTTCTCAAACCTAAGTAGGGCTTACTTTTTCTTTTAAGACAATGTAACTATATATTTGTATTAATATAATACGCCTACGGGTTTCTCCTAAAAAAAAAAGTTGTTATTGCTTTCGTTTTGTCTTTGATTACATAAATACATAATGGTAATTAGGTGACTAACTTTTTTTTTACTTAAATTACTAGGCAATAGATGAAGATAAGAAGTGAAGGTAGTCATCTTTGATTTGGGAAAATAAAAAAAGGACTTGATAATCAGAAAGACCTTGAAAATTATTGAGTACTTTTATAAAAAAAAACACTGAACTTGATAATAAGAAAGACATTGAAAACACTCAACTTGATAATTGTTGTCTTGATTGTAGTGTTGTTTCTTTTGTTGTCTAGTCATTGCAATTTATGTTAAACATTATATTTTGTAATATACATTCATTTTTAGTACTTTTCTTATGATTAAATATGTGTCACTGTGCTGTTAATTCAGTAAATAAGATAAATCTTCTACTGTATTTCTGTTATTATTTTTTACTATTGTTGTTATGCTTGAAAAACATATATAATACTGAAATGCATCTTTAGTTGCATCCTACAAACAACAATTACATAATACTGAAATTCAGTTTATTTAATGTTTACTTAATGCAAAAAGCAATGTATAGCAACATAACAACAATTACAAAAATTGAATGTTAACTTAATGTATAACAACATAGCAGCATTTGAAAGCACAAAATTATTGAAAGCATCTAATATGAAGCATATGAAAGTAAAAAGTTATACAAAACTACTTGCAACTGTTGTCGAGATTTTCAAAATACACAAAAGCTAAACCAACACCAACTCAATTTAAACTTGAAGTCTTCACCGCCATAGGCACTGTTGTCTTCACTATCTTCATCTTATTGTGCCTTTAAAATTCATACTCGACCCTTCAAACAAATTCCATCTTTCATTCTCTACAAAACAGAAATAAGAATGAAATGATCAAACTGAACTTATCAGAACATAAATAGCAATGAACACGGCCAGCAACATTTCAGCACATAAATACTGAAATGAAGGTTCATGATGCCTTTTTATGTTTCATGAAAACGTAAATAGCAAAAAAAAAAATTAGTGACATGTGTTTTCCAATTAATTTCAACAAAGTGATCTGTTATGTAATGTTGACAGGACATTGCTGAAATGGGAAGACAGTTAAGGTCTCAATCATCAAATTGAAGTAACCAGAATAGTACAAAGGCAAAATAACATTTGACTAGTCATTAATAAATTTGAATACACACTACCCCTTCTCACATGTCCATAAAATTTGTACCATTTAACACACATGCAACTCTCTATTCCAGTCTCTAGAAATCTACAATAAGAAGCTTCCAGTATTCCATTAACTGTGTCTTATAAACATTTGAATTTGAGGGCAGCAGTCCAGAGCATCGATTTTCATTAACAATGGATAACGCATCAATTTTCAGAATTGAGCAAGAAATTTTTGCACTGTACCATGTATTTTATTTTCAATAAATTGGAAGTAGGTACTGTAATTTTTTTTCTTAAACCCGTCCATAGGTATTTGTATCAAGAAAAATAAGAAGCAAGCAAGCTCCAAAGGAACCTCCCAACACTGGAAATTTGAGGTTCAGCGTTAGCTAGAAAGAGAGAGAGACTCACGAATTCCTGGCACAAGCTCCAGATCGATAGAGAGGGTGAGTCCGGAAGCTCCTCTGAAAATCGTGCTACCAGACGAGACATTTCTGACAACACTAGGAAGGACCGAAGGAGAGGGGAGGAAGCAGAGGGAGGCAGAGGGATATGAAGAGAGAGAGAAGAACTAGCATCTCAAGAGGGAGAGCCAGGGAGGACTTGGGGCTGGCAGAGCGAGAGTAGGGTTTTTTGTTTTTTTTCTCCGCTGGCTTCTTTTACGTTGAATAGCGCTAAGGCTAACGGAGAGCTCTTTTTATTATTTCCGTCTCCGTTTCTCTGTCTCAACCAACGAATTATCAAAGCCATCAGTACAAATCTAAATAAAAATCAAACGGTTGACAACGTTGGCAGCACTTTGCTGAAATGCTGCCGGCAGCAAATTAGCCAGACTCTATATATATATATATATATATATATATATATACTAGTCAAGTACCCGTGCGTTGCAACGGAGACTGAAATATTATTTTGATATTTTTCATTAAATGAGTTCTTTTGCGAGAAATAAAGCAAATAGCATCACATGCTTACAAGCAAAACAATAAAACTAACAAAAAAGAGACCAATAATAGAAATATTAATGAACCATAATTAATAAAGCAAAAAACTCTTAACGTAGCAAGAAGAAGAAGTGTCAGCAGATCACCATCCTGTTAATAAAAAAAATATAAGTTATTGTGAAATTTCAATTGCAAAGTATTTCAAGTTAAAAAAAAAAAAACATGAGTGATTGGAACTTTAAGTAGACTATTGAAACTTATATCACTACGCTACAGATGAGTATAACCTGATCAATATGCAGGTCAATAGTTATGGTACAAACCTATTTAGACTACTTAGCTTCAATTTTCTTTGGTTTTGCAATTCAGCCCCAATATAGTTAACCCTCCAACAATATATTTGGTTCTAACAAAATATGAATTAGATAAAATGTTTGTAGTAGTTCGGTGATTATCTAGGTGTGAGTTGTTATACAATTTTGTGCAAAACAATAAACGAAGAAAATTTGTACATATTTCCTTCTTTTTTTTTTTTACTTTGGTGACCTTTTTTTTCAAGTACAACAATTATAAAAGAAGAGGTGCATTAGTTGCTGCAATAACCATCCTTACTCGAAAAAGACCACATTTAACACCTAAACAAACCCAATCAGATCATAAATTTCAGAACCATGACAAAAAATAGTGTAATATATACAATTCCATCTACACACTACAATATTTAAAAATAATGTGTGAAGTAGGCAAAAACAAGCTTGAAATATGCATACTGAAATGATTATAACATTGCAGATACAAATATGTTTCACAATTCTATAATTATAATACTAATTCAGTAGGAGAAAGAACAAAAAAAACAAGAAGAACTTTGCAATATGCATGCTGAAATAACGATAACATTGCATATGCAAATATATTTCTCAATCCTATAACCAAAATAGTAATTCAGCAGGAAATAGTGGCCTATACTTTTACAAAATATGTTTCTTAATCCTTGTTCACAAATCAAGTACCATGAAAGTTTGTCCTGTAAAATACAGCCCAAAAAAATGCGTTTCATTACAGGACGAATCCTTATACTAATAAGAAAGTTCATGGAAACAAAATAATTATATATTTATATCCAGATCAGTAAGATATTAAAAGGCAGTGCAATGTTTTGGATACAGACATTGGGTGTTAACAAGAAATAAATATTCAGATTCAGTCATATTTTCATTATTACTTAGCATACTGAACCAGGTTTTATAGACGAAAAAGTTTGAGCAGCAATTGCAGAGGAGGGCAACCCTCTACTGAGATAAATTAGTTCTTGATGCAACCTAAAACTAAAAGTACATTTCTATTACTTTTTATAATCTAAAAAATATTGTAGTGCCTCAAATAGGAGGCAAATTATTTGTTGCCTTGGAAATGTTCTCAAAAAGCCTTACCTTTTTTTTTTAGGTACTGACACTTCTATATCAAATTCAATATCTAAACCAGATGACATGCTCATATTTAGTCATGTTCATCCATACTTTCATCTTTATTTCATAACTGATATGTATTCATATCTATGAATTGCCCTTACCAAATACAAAAATAATATAAATACAAATAACCCTTGACATTATCTGACCCATATCCTCTCAACTTTCAACACTACTTTAGACCTCATGAGTGCTTTTTGGACATCTGACCCAGTACTTCTATCGTTTGTGAAGTGCACTATAAGAGTATGATCGGAACCATGAGTGTTAAGAGTTCAATTGATTTCAATTCAATAGAGTTCAATAGTAAAAATCTTGGTGTTATTGTTTCGTCGATTAGAAACTTTTTGGTATTATTAGTCTGAAAGGGGTATTCTAGGAAGTTTTGGAAATCAATTTGGATTTGAATTAGTTTTTAGACACATGAAAGTTCCATATATTTTGGATAGCGCACTCTCATTTCATGAGTTTTTTTTCCAGAAAATAACAAAAAGTAGCAGAAAATGAAAAACTTTGAATAGAAGTCATAGATCCAACTTCAAATCAAAATAAGTAATTCATTATAATCTGATCTCGAGAGAAACATATTGACAGAGAAATTATGCAAGAAAACCTTAGTTAATTATTGTTTCTATTTGAATCCGACTTTATGCATAAATAAATGGGCAAAATAGACTTATTTCAGATAATTTAAGAAAATCCTCGTAAATTACTGTTCCAAAGGACATGACCCTGGTATAGCTCGGGGCATAAACTCATGCTCAAAGAGATTGATGAACGGACCGTGCCAGATATGATGTAATAATCCTAACAGTAGTTGTCAAATAACTTGCTATATTTTTTTGTATATGTTCTTCAAATAGTTATAATTCTTAAATAAATATGTGTTATGATACCTGCCACTTTAACCGTTTGCATGTCATAGTTGTCGATATCTAGCTCCAGTACATACTCATAAATTACAAATATTATTGCTTAACCATAGTTAATCCAGTACTAATACACAAAATACAATTATTATAGATATACCTGATGCTTCTTGAGAGACTGTACCGACTCGCTGGCAAGCCAATAAACTCCTAAAGAATGCTTGAATCGAATATGTACGCTCTTGAATACACCAGATATGTCAGACCTATAAAGAGAAGATGAAATAAAATTATTCCGAGGGATCTTGCAACTTTATAAAACCCGCATTTTAAGGGCACCACGTGGCTTCCAATTCACCATTTCTTTTATTCTTTTAAACCACTATATATTCTTAATTAACTGAGGGGCAAAAGACATCGTACTGCATAAAGTTCCTTCAAATCCAATCTGCCCTGGCTACAGGGAAACAAATGCAAAAGATACATGGAGAAAATTTATACACATGCTTGCCTTAAAGACAACCAAAATCACTATAAGAAAAAAAGATAAATAATATTTGAGGTATAGGAAATTCATATAAATTGCAATAAAACGACAATTATTTTTGTAGAATACCACTCTAAGGCAGAATTTCAGCATATGACCTTCATAATACTATTAAATGAATAAATAAAAAAATGCAGTAACAATATGCTAGAGAAATCAAACAAAAGAAAATTTTTCAGTGACCAGTTGTAATTCAGAATCTCAAATCATAGTTGAATTATTTTATCAAAAAAAAAAAAAACTTCATACTGACCATAATTCTTAAAAGCAAATCGATATCCATATAAAAAGGAGAAATACATTCAATTATTGCTTAATGAATTTTATCATACATTAGGAACTAATTAAAATGAATTCAACAATATTTCATGTAAGTCCCTTAATTTTAACATATTGACACAAAACTAACTTAGTTTACTGAACATATGCAAAACTCATCTTATTGTATCTAGATTGACCAGAATGCTATAATCTTACGTCACGTGATAAACAATAAATCATTTTCTTTATTGTTTCTTCCATAATAGGTGCTATAAACACTTAATTTTTGCATACTCAGATAACCTTGTTGATTGGCATCAAATACAACAAGCACAAATACAACTTAACAATAAATTAAGTTCTTTCTTGCAGATTATTTATCAGTAAATAAATTTAACAAGTACAGAAAAAATTGATTCACTATATTAGTTTAGTGCATTTTGGTGTTTTCTCAAAAAAATAGTTTTCATGTAATAAGCCAGTTAGGGAAACAAAACTGGTACACTGTTTCGTACCAATTATAAAATTTTGGTTAAGGTTGATGTTCCTTGTATCTAGATAGCAAGAGATATAAAAGATTGCCTTGAAGATGTTGGTGGTTCAGCAGATAGGTAGTAGTCATTAGTGGTAAATTTGTTTTAGGGAGTATATGAGTTTGTATTTAAAAAGAAATTCACGATTAGGCAAAAAGGCTCGACTGTAGCACAATTAGTGAAAATCCAATCAAAAATTCATTTTGAAAAAAAAAAAAAGGAAAATCCCCTGAAATAAGGAAATAAGGAGTTTCCTCTCAAAGTCCAGTATGGTTCAAATCAGCACTAAAGTAATACTCACCTAAGTTCCTTTTATCTAGTCAGGCTTTCTTTCAAAAAAAGAAAAAAAGTACAATTAGTAGATTATTTCTCACCTAGGTCTTTTGTGAGGAGAGCACTGAAGTGCAGGGAATCACTGGGAATCGGTGAGCCTTCTAACCCTCTTCTTCGCTCCTATACCTCCTACGTTGGAACCCTCTTCTCCGTTTCTTCTTCACTTCGTGGAGACAAGTAGACGGAGAGGAGACCACAGGAAGCGAAATATAAAGGAGGGTATCGCTGGAAAAATTAAATATTGTCAGCTTTTTCTGAAATGAACTCTCACCAAATCTCTCCATTTTTTACTGGAATTAGTCAGACAAAAATATTTCTTCCAAATCTCGTCAAAAGAAATCATTTCCTGTCACTGAGGTTGATCCAATCAAAGAATTAAAAAAAATATCAATTCCATTTCTCGTTTTGAAAGGGGAATGGTGGTTCCGATCAGAGTGTAAGTTCTCAAATTTTACCAACAAATGAATCCCTTGACAGTATCTGACCCTTAGTTCAAGTATTTCATCGAACACCTTAAGGGCATTCAATGACATAATGAGTGTGGTTTAATTATAAACCTACAAATTCTACCATATTCAATTTCAAAGTGAAGCAACAAATTAGGCAACATACGGTGAAGCTCTAGCCTTAAAAATTCACAATGTACATATTTTTATATAGGATGAAATGAAATAACTAAAAATTATTAATTTTCTATTTCCTGCTGAATTACTATTTTGGTTATAGGATTGAGAAACATATTTTTAGCAGGAAACAGTGGCCTACAGTATTGGCACACTTGACAAAGTTCTCAAATTTTTAGTATAGGCCATTATTTTTTTGCAAAGCACGGGCACTTTTACAAAAGGGTGCCAATTGAACCAAATCAAGTTGATTCTCCACTTCCAAAAAAAAAAAAAATGAAATAATAACGATCCTTAAATTAACAAATTAAATTAATTAAAGTCTCTTGGCAAGCAACTTAGAAATTTCGTTGGATGAAGTCTCCCAATGGGAAACAAACAACGATGAAGCATTATAAAGGAAATATTGTGGGAAGAAATAAAAAGGAAATAAGAAGTACCGTTCACCATGGCTGATTCATGCTTACTCTTGTCTTTAAAGAAATTATTCAGAGATAACAACGCACACGATAGAGAAGGTAGGAGAGAAATCGAGAGCGGCACGTGATAAGAGTGAAACCCACGACAAAGAACAGCAAGTAGCTCAGGGAGACCGCGGCCTCAATAGCGGTGAACCTTCGTCGTTAGGAGGTTGCGTTCCCAAATCAGCGCAAGTTACGGTTTTGATTTTGTATTTTTGCGGTAGAGCTTTGTTGTCTTTAAATTGGGAAGAAAGTAAACGGAGGAGAGATGGAACGGAAGAGGAGGAAAGCAAATCGATCGATTTCTTCATTAATCGATTCCTTTATCTTAAGCAGAGGAGTCGGTGAGGAGAAGATCCACGCGGGACATAGAAAAGAGGAAAAGACGCGTTGGGAAGAAGCTACGACAGAGAGGGAACCCATTTTTACAGAGCAGTTTTTAGTGCGTACAGAGTTCGAATTTTTTGATGGACCAAAATACCCCTACATCAAAGGCAGAAGATTTACTCTGTAAAATTCGAACGCTGATGATCAGGGGTATTTTGGTCCATCAAAAATTCGAACTCTGTACGCACTAAAAACTACTCTGTAAAAATGGGTTCCCGACAGAGAGAAAGGCACAAAAACAGATAAAAGAGAATAGGTTTTGTTTAGTTAAAATGATACAATTTATATGTGGCGGGTCGATTTTTAATTAAATGTAGACTTCTACACAATAGGCGTGATGCATAAGATCAAATACTAATCAATGGTTGAGATTTATTGAATGTAAGGTTGAGATCTCATTTGGACAGATAGGTTTTTCAGTTCTCTAAATTTAAACGTGGTTTTATAAGGAGTAAAGATATATATATATATATATATATTAAATCGTATTTGGTTGACAAAACTATGGTAGAGGTGAGGACAAGAACGGATCCAGAATTTTCGTTTGGGAGTTGGGGGGGGAGCAAGAAAATAATGAATCGGATTTAAATAACTAATCAAATTCAAACTCATTTAGCTAATTAGAAACTAGTAAAGAAACTTTTTCACTGCTCTCACTTCTAATCAATTATTTTAAATTTTAAATTTAATCCTAATTATAAATTATAATTTCAAAGGGAGGCTAATAAAATTCTAGAAGACAAGCAAAATTGATACGGTTCTATAAATTTTATTAAAATTAAAAATTCAAAGAGACAATTGCCCCCCTACCCCCCACCACCCACTAAGTTCGTACGTCCATTTTTTTTTCCTTTTTATATGACAATTTATCATTTATATTTGGACATCATATTACATAAATATTTCTGTTTTTATAATTCGACTATAATATGTTTGATTACAAAAATATTTTTTTTAGTACAATTGTGCATGATTCCACCTCACTGTTTATTTAGGTATGTGATCTGACTTCTTTGTTACACAATAGTATGTTGATATATGAGAATGAGAAAAAGTGAAAGAATAGGTATATTAGAATGAGATTCTTTTTGGATGAAGTTTAAATACTTTTTTACATTTTTTGTGATAAATGCATGGTTCAAATACCCTCCAACATTTTAAAAATGAACAAACAAGATCTTACTTTTAAAGATTTATAAAGTAAAATGTTAAATGCATTATTTTGAAAATATGTCTATATATAATAATGCCTTCTAAACATTTTACAAACTTCATAATCCCTCAAAATAAATAAATTATAAAAAATTGCTTAGTATCTTTCACTCTATATAGTATATAACTATATATTAATTAAAGCCACGTGAATTATAGATCTATATAGAAAATAAATCCTTATCTTTATCTCAAAAAAAAGAAACAAAAATCCTTATCTTTAGTTCAAATTTGGTTAAAGCTTTTTTTTGTTAATATTTAAAATTGAGAGACTACATTCTTATCTTTATCTCAAAAAAAAAGGAAGAAAAAAACATAAAAAGACTGAACATATTGTTGGGTAAACATAAATAACTAATATTAAGCTTCGTTTTCCTTTTACAAGAAGAAGAATGAAAACAAAAATCAAGCGCAAAAGGAGTCGCATGCAAATTGCTATAATAGAAGTACAACAAAAGATGATTTACGAGTATCATAATAGGCCCACAAGTTAATATGGGCCGACAACCTTTATAACATTTCATTTCGATCCAGAATAGGATTCTGGAATAACAAAACTGGTCCCACCAATTAATAAGCTCCTTTTAATGTTCCTTTTCCAAATTTCCAAATTGATTTGTATATATAGTACATAAGATAGTTTACAAAAGGGGCCACCGCACTTGTGCATATGCCCTAATTAGAGGTAGAAACGAACATCGCTTCTATAAAAAAAAGGTTCTTTAGGAGGTTTTGGCAGATCTTGGGTTATAATATAACTGCACACTGTTATAAATTCCATATGGTTGGTTAATTAAATGAAGACATCTAGCAGTAGGGGCGGAGCCAAACTTTCGAACAATGGAGGTCAATTAAATAAAAAATTTTCTAACTATAGGAGTCAATCATATAAAAAAAAAATTATCCGAAGAATGAGGTTCAATATTACCGTCTCATTACATTTTGTACCAAATTATATTAAAAAAAAAATACAAAAATACAAAAATTTAAAATTAAATTGATCTCTATTGGATCTAAGTAGATCCGCCCTGTCTACCAGGTGCTCAAACAAATTTACACTAGCTATTGTTATGAATTTTTCTTTACACAAGTTGTGGTTAAAAAAAAAAATCTGAATCCTTTCTCAAAAAAAAAAAATGAATGCTTGACCTCTCGAATTTATGCAAAAAGATGAATTTTGTCCTCCATTAATTATGAATAGAAAGTTGGGAGAGGAGGAATTAATGTTTTTTGGCTTGTATGTAAAATAAAAATAAATAAATAAACTTGATTTAAGTTTTCATTTTTCCTTGATTTTTCACTATTTCGTTGCTTAAGATTGAACTATGTTAATACAAAGTTCCCTCTGTACAATTATCTTATAGTCCAAAATCCAAATGCCCTAAATGTATTTCATGATTTCATAAAATCCTTATAATAGGGTCTTAATGAACAATAATACACTAAAAGCACTAAATGTATTATTGGTTTTGGTTCTCCCTCTCATTCATAAAGTTTCTTCTCAGTGTAAATGTCCTAATCAAAAAAGGAAAAACTAGTGAGGCTCAGAAATTAAGAGCTTCATTTTTCATTTTTCTCTTTTATTTCTTAACAAAGTGGAAGGCAAATGCCATCAATAGCTCAAGTTTTCTTTTTACTCTCTTTTTTTTTTCTTAACAAAATGGGAGGCAGAAGACATCATAAGCTTCATTTTCTTTTTACATTTTTTTATTAACAAGGGGGAAGTAGAAGACAAAGTTCCAAAAATTTCTCTTTGATGGGAAAAACGTTAAAACTTTCTTTTCGTTAAAAATAATAATATAATAATTATTAATATTATTTTATTTAAAGTCTGTATTTCGTCGTTAATTTGTCAAAGACCGGATCCATGATTTGCTATGGAAACCGGAAAGTCTATCCGTGCATTTTTATGTTTAATTATGTGGAGACCGTAAATTATTTTTACGTGGGCTTTTAAAATGAAGCCATAGAAAATTATTTTCTTGCCATCTGATCAATATCACAATTCAAGCGGCAAAATTTTATTTTGCTGTCAGATTTATTTATGCACTTTTTGATGAACTAAGAAAAAAAAAAATCTAAGTCTAAAGAAGCATTTAACATTTTTTCTGCTTGAATTTTTTTTTCTATTTAAAAATTGAATGATTTTACAGTGCAAAAATTATTCTGTTAAAAGTTTCTTCTGGGACCATTTTCTGTGTGCAATTCAACGATTTTACAGTACAAAAATGAAAGCTTAACAAATAGAGTATCACAGGCAGCAGGTGTATGATAAAAAATCTGAAGGGCCATAATAACCTTAGGAAAAGAAACAGAATTGCACACAGAAAATGTAGAAAGTTTGAGAAGCAGAAGATCTTACATCCTACGTTCGGCTCTTCTCCAGTTTTACCACGTGGCAGTTTACAACAGGCCAATATTGCGTCTAGCTTTGCTTCTGGTGCCGTGACCCACGAACCAAATTCGATTCCTCTGCATTAACGGAACGTGCGTTGATAGATAGGAGGGGGCCCGGATTGGCTCCGATCATGATCAGACGGCCTAGATGATTTAAACTCAAAAGATGCTCTTTTGAGTTGATGCAGAAGAAGCGGACCCAAGCTGCTCTCGACGACGGACAAATTTGGGTCCGAAGGGTTTTCAACCGTTAATTTGCTTTACGACCAGTGGGCAAGAATATTAAAGCGATGTGCACAGACTTTTAGCGAATCGGACGGCTTTGGATCCCATCTAACTCAATTTGAGTCCGATGGGCATCGGACCCAAGCTGCTCTCTCGTCCGGCGAACCATGATTCATAATCAGAATTCTCATCCTCTGAGATATCTCAAACTTTGCGTGACTTTTTGGAATATCTCAATCGTTGAAATATGTTCTACACGAATCTCAAAACTCAAATAAAACTGGTCCCCTAAGCTGCCCCGAATAGACACCGGACATGTCGGTCACGCAAAAATTGAGATATCTCAGAGAATACGGACTCTCATAATCATCCCATCCAGTCATCCACGGATCCACCTGTTGAGGGTTGAAGCATTCCAGGAGACTGATGTGTGGGCCCCCACTCCTGTCAACAGTGAGGTGCTGAGGTTTTCATCCGCATGATTTCTCTGTTTTTTTTTTTTTTTTTTTTTTTTTCCTTCTTTCTACAATTCTACTGCATTGCAAATTTATATCATTGCATTGTTCAGAATCTCGACCCAGAAAAGAGAAAAGTCTGGAACGTGAGCTGAAAATCATGCACAGATCTTGATGAAACTTAACCTTTCAGAGAGAAATTACGATGGCAATTGGCAAAAACATATTTAGATAAATGAAAGGATATAATTAAGTGTAACTTAGTTGGCATAAATTGTTACAGTTCAAAATGAAATCTTCAGAAGAATGCGTAGAATTGGCCCAATTATTTTATTTTATTTTTGATAAAAATGGGATTAATAAATAATAAAGCCTCTCACATATGAATATATATTTTTATGTTGAATCTTTTAGCCAGATTATGAGTCTGTCTCTGTGACCTTCCAAATAAAAAATATTATCTTGATTATTATATCAAAAGTTGTTTCTCGAATTGACACAATTGTAAAAAAATTATATTGTCGGAATCAATAGATATTTGTAATATCCAGTAAATTAATCTGTCTTTAGTCAACTCTGAGAATAATATCACTTCGTTAATATAGCACGCAATAATCTAACTTGACTAAAGAATATTATTATTATTATTATTATTATTATTATTATTATATTCCTGAATGCAGTTGGTGTTAATAACAGAGGCTAATTTAAAGCGGGCAGCAAGGGGTGTGCTGTATTGTATATCAATTATTGGTTCCAGTGCAATGAGTCAATGACTAAGAAAATAATATATATAACAAAAATCACGCTTTATGTGTATTTTTTGTTTTAAAAATAACGTTGGAATAATGAGGATTCAAATGCCTCATATTCTTTATATTTTTATCGTGTCTCATATCTCTTGTTTTAAGTTTAAAAAATCGATCCGAACAACATGTTTGGAGATTAAATTTTATATATTTTTGAAAATTATTTTACTATTTTTTAGATAAGTATAAAATTGCTATTTTTGAATGGTCTATAAATAATTATTTTGTACCTATCTAAAAACTAGTAAAAATATATATAATCTGATCTTCAAGCATATTTTAATATGAAGATCATGTTGAATAATGCAGATCAAACATTGATAAAATATGAGAGGCGATCGGAAATTTGGACCTCCACTATTGGAACAGTGGCTCTGAAAAACACCAAAATGAGTTTTTCATTAAAAGCACCAAAACGGGTCTCAAGTCCAAACCTAGCAGTAAGGTTATTACGCATACATAATTTTTAAAAATAAAAATTTTATCATTTAAATATTCATGGTTTTTGGCATAATAGTTAGGTATAATCGTCATGTAAATTACTAAAAGTTTTCACATGGATAAAATCACACTTTCATTAATATCATTTTTTGTACTAGGAAAATGATCTAGAGGGGAGAGTGAATAAGTCTCAAAGCTCAAACTACCATTTTTATTGTGATTTTTCCTAAGTCCAATTTCTAATAGATTTTTTTTATTTATTCTTCTAGTTAATTAACAAAAAATATTAACAATGAAAAGTACTAAAATTGAAGTGCATAAATTTTAACTGACTTCTAGCCTACCTTAATTTATATATATATATATATTACTACGAAAGACTAGCTCTTCCAATTAAACAAACAAAATAGTTTTTTTTTTTTTTTTTTGAAACCTTCGCAGAGGCTGCGAAGTCGTGAGGGGGAATCGAACTCTCGACCTTTGGGTACAACAATCCTAGAACATTTTCCTAGCCAATTGTGCTACCTCCCCTTTCTCAACAAACAAAATAGTTGTTGCTTGCTTCTTTAGCATCAATTCTCCGAATATGATCTTCCCCACAAACAAACAATAACACATAAACCTCAAGTTACTAATTTTCTTTTAACAATGTCTTAATCGACAATAATAGTACTTGAACTAAACCAGCAACTACTAGAACCGAAACACAAAACATACACTAAATATTATACATGTTTGTTCAAAATTTCCACTAAACCTGTGCCCAAAGCAAGAAAACATTGTTAGACAAATTTGCTCCGAAAATTTATGCACATTATACACGATTTTATTGTTTACAATTGTATATTAATATGCTTCAACATTCATACACTATTTTTAGTAACAAATCATGTACAATATGGATGTGTGTTTTTTTAAACAGGTGAGGCTAGGGCAAAGAATAAGGCAAGATAAGTGATGTCTTCTCCAAAAAGACGATTTTCGCCGACGAAACTTCAAATGGCCATAAACACAATGCTCGAGTGTTAGATTTTAGCAATTGACCACTTTTTGTAAAACTTACAAGAAGAAGATATCGATGGTGATTGCTATGCCATTTTTCGAAAATAAGAATTGCAAAAAGACGAAAGGAAGAGCCTCAAAACTTGAGTTGAAGTTTCCGATTAAGTTTTTCATTTCTAATTTTTAATTTTTTGTTCTTTACCATACTTCTTCTTAGGCATTGTTCATTAAATGTATGAAGTCTCAGATCTAAGATTTTTTTGTTATATTTTTTTTAGATAGAATGTTATTCATGTAGCTAATAACATATAATGTAATTGTAATTGTTGTTTATATATTGGTAAATGTAGTGTTGTCGTGTTTATGTATGAAATTTAGTTTAGTGTTTTTGGTATTTAGATCTAGGGTTTAATTTGAATTCAGATCTAGAATTTTATGTGATTTAAAAAAAATCTTGAATTATATACGATTTTTTTTATTAAAACCGCGTAGGATGTGTTTTTTTTTATATATGGCTTTACACGGTAACTTTTGACGAAAACAATATGGATTATACACGGTTTTTAATAAAAAAAACATGTAGGATTAGTGTTTTGTACACGGTTCGAATACTGTGTAAAATTTAGCGACTCTATTGTACATGACTTTTGTAGATACGGTTTGACAACTGTGTTAAAACTCATTTTTTTACCGTAGTTAGTAGTATTTTATGTAATAGTAAACTAACTATACGAAGATTAATGATTAGTTCGTTATGGTGAAAACAAGATGTATTGTGTCTAGGTAATTATTATTTGGATTCAGCTATGAAATAATCAAGAGATATAGGTTTTTTTAGTGCAGTATGAGTGTATGACTAACGTAGAATTATTTGTGTTTTTTTTTTTTTTTTGCAAAACTCTGATAGAAGTTGTCTACACTAATAATCATCTCAGCTTTATGGCTAATACAAGAGATACTCAAACTATTAGGATATAAGAGTTAATTAATATGGTCATGTTTAGTTGTGGAGTACCATAGACTCACTCGCGAGAAAGTACTAATATCCATCTGGGAAGACCATCCACCTAAAATAGATATCCAAAGAATAGATTACGGATCAACACGTGATATGTATAGTACCATAGACTCACTCATAAAATATAGATAGAGATGCATAATACCATAAGGCATGAAACGATAATGTGAAAAAGTTTGCATTTCTTTTATCACAAATAGATCATACAGTAAAATCATGTACAATTGTTAGAGGATTTACAGTCCGAAAGAAGAATGCTCCTCGTTTTTTTAATTGAACTAATACAATATTTCTGTTTTGTTATGTCATTTAGTCAAATTTTTATATTGTGAGGTAGATATTAATCATTAAAAAAATTGATGAACAACTTTATCCCTCAATTTTAAAAAAAAAATCAGAACTATTAGAAATTCTCAGTACAGAAAAGAACCACCCAGAATTTTAACGATTTTGTTATGCAGTGAATCGCTAGAATTTCTGACGGTTAGGACAGCTTTAAAAATATTAAAGACGAAGACATTTGTGGATTATTTTATTGGAGGATATTAATAAAAATTTTGGCATGACCTGTCTAGGACGTTTATTTATGATTTATTCCATATTTTACATTTTTTATTAAATATATTTATTCCCATAAACTCTAAATAATAAAAACGTAATCTAATTTGTTGATTGAGACTTATAACTTAAATATCAAACCTGATTGTTGATAAATCAAGTTTGACCTATCTAATCATATTATTTTATTATATCGGAAAAAGTTGGTTAATCCATAAATTTTGTGCTTCGAATTTTTAATATTTTTTCTGTGTCTTTCGGGTGGATATGCCTTTTAGAAGTGGGGTCAGTTGGCCCCAAAATTTGTTTTTAAAGAAAAATTATTCAATTGTATAGTAATTTTTATTTTTCAACGCACACTATAAAGAAAATTCAATATTGAGATTCATATTTAAAAATAAAAATTAATCATTGTAACATTCATATTTCAAAAAATAGTAGATTCTCATCAGTACTATAACATACAATTTGTTTTTTTTTTCTTTTTTTTTTTGGAGAAATCCTGACAGATATAACATACGAGTTTTGGGTTTGATCCGGCTCGTTAGCAGGCCTATTTATATATAACTAATTGCTAATTCCTTCTATAATATTGTAAATAATATTATTTTGAGTTCGACAAATGAAAAGTACGACATTAATTGTGTCCATCTTCATATGCTTTGATATGTAGATTAATCTACAAGATGCTAATTGTAAATTTATAATTGCTATTCTCATATATATATACAAATAATATTATTTTCAGTCCAACAAATCAAATCTTAAAACAAAATTCTCGAAGGAAATAAGTCAACATATAATTTTTTACTTCTCTCTCTCTCTCATCATATGCCAAATGAATTTGTTTTTCACTGATGTGGTTTAAGGAACAAAAGAAATCTTACAAAAAAAAAAATGAAAACTTGCACGCAGTTTTTACGGATTTTTTTTTTACCACCCTCAAAAAACATATAAAATTAAAAACTATCCTCACTAATTTTCTATCAAAAATACCATTCTTGTAGACTGAATTCGCATATTCAGATCAACCGAATTTACAGATTGAGCATGCGAATCTGGATTCGCGAACTCAGAACGCGGACCCGCGGATTGAGTCCGCGCACCCAGCATAAACCCCGAGTCAAGCTTTGCGGCTCTTTCTGGAATATGTCAATCGTTCAAATTGTTTGTGCACGAATCTCGAATCTCAAATAATATTTATGCACGAATCTCAACACTCAAAATTGAGTCCGAATTTCACATCCTGCTGACACCTCATTTTCAACTCATTTTCAATTCGCATTATCTGAGTTTACATTGCGGCTCCTTTTTGGAATATATCAATCGTTCAAAACTTCAAATACTTTATGAACGAATCTCAACTCTCAAATAATAATTTATGCACGAATCTCAACACTCAAATAATACATCTCAGCCGTTCAAATTTGCATCCTGCTGACACCTTCTCAACTCCCTCTTTAAATTTGGGTACGCGGACCCAATCGGCGAATCCGTGTTCCACCGATTCAGTCTGCAGATCCAGATTTGCATGCTCAGTCTGCGAATCCGGTCGATCTGAATACACGGATTCAGTCCGCGGGAGTGATATTTTTAATAGAAAGTTGGTGATAATGGTTTTTATTTTTATACGTTTTTTTGAGGATGATAAAAAAAAAAATCTGCAGTTTTTATCTTAAGAAGGCAAAATAAAGAAAGAAAGAAAATGATAATGTGAGTGTTCAGCAACCCTGTCTATATACTCTTTAGACATTTTTTTAGACTCCCTTAAAAGTTTAATTCGCCCGAACAACTTCTTTTTAGTAAGGATTAACTTTTGTTTTTTTGTTCAAATTCTTAAGCCACCATTTCTCTTGAATTAAATCTTTTTAGTACATTTTTATTAATCCAATTTTGTTGCTCCTTAGCTGCAGTTAAAATTTAATCCGTGGTGTGTGTGCTAATCGAACACTAAATTGTGTCAAATGCATCTTTATTTCCGAGCTCAGGACAATTTTCTTGTTTATTGTTTGGACATGTTCTTGCTTGATTTAAATAGTTCATAATTTGTTGACGTTGATAGTTATACAAGGAATCAATTAATATAAAGATGATTGATGTGGCTTAATTAAATGAAACAAACTAAAATTTGATGGCTATAGTTTGTGATACGAAGGCAAAATTTAATTTTTTTTCATGAAATTTAAATACGAAGGCAGCAACAGATGGATTTATAAGGATCTATTTCAAGTACATACATTAGTTGATTCAATAGGAAGGTTATAGAGGATTTTAAAGTATATTATAAAATTATGTACAAATCAAATTAATTTTAGATATTCGTGTTTCATTTTTTTTTGTTAATTTATATTTTCTTGAAATATTTTGATAGATAATATAAATATAATTAGTGTTTAATATTTTATTAATTAATATACATTGTTTAACTAATAAATTTGGGATGAAATATTACGTTGTTAATTTTTAAGAATGCAATATAATATTTGTATCTTTTTATAAAATATGTGAATTTATTTTAATATTCAAACTATGTTCATATTTGTGTTCCTTTAATATTCGATCTGCATCTATATTTGTTTAATTTTATCTGTATCTGTATTCGAGATAATTTGTATCTGAATTCACATAGATTGAAATATATAAATATGTAATCTAATTTTAATTTTCTATCTTCGTTCTGCTCACAAATCTTAATATTTTTTTTTATTTGAGAAGAGATTAAGAGTCAAGTCATCAAACTGTCTAATATTAAACATTGCCTATTGTTACTAAATTAAAAATTGGTTCTTAATTATACACATCTTAGTTACAGTTGTTCAAGCAAGTTTACAAGGTAGATCCTCCAAAATAATTTATTGAAACGCTTATTATGCAATATATATTTTTTTCCCATTTAGTGGTTAGTTTGAATTAAAATAGGAAAAGTGTTATTAATTCTTAGTAAATGATGAAATATATGATGCAATATATACAAAAAAATGATTTGGACTCACAATGTTTCTTTCTCTTAGTGGAATTAACTTGGACCAAAAATAAATGACCAGCTAATTATAGAGGTTAATTAACTATAGTTATTTAGAATGAATTTTCTTTATTCCCCCCTTCTTTTCCAGAATATATAATGTTTATTTTTCATGCACCGATTTTTGAAGAATGGAATAAATTCCATTTATACAATGCCAATTTTAAAAATAAATGCGGCAATAATTAGCTAAATCATACATCATACGTGTTAGCTTGTACATTATAAATTATTATAGATGGATACTAAAGAGTAAAGACTACACATACAGCTAGCTTTCTTTTGAATGGCTGGTGTTGCTGTCGTACGAAATATAATACCAAATATTAGGTAGGTATTAACGTGCAAATATTAGAAAGATAATGAAAACATATTATGGGTGCGTTTGGATGATGCATGGGTTAGCACAAGAATAGTGAAATTTGGGGTTAGCATGTAAGAATTGTGCTAATCTTGATAACAAGAAAATTGGTGAGAATAGCTGAGAACAGTTGAATAAAATAATGATTATTAACTTGATATTATAAAATATTATTAAAATTTGGTATAGAACGTGATGGATTGTGGAGAGTGAAAAGGCAATCATATTTTTTTTATTAATATCACTATTTCAATTCCTTTGCAAATTCGCTATTCCATAGTTTTGCTAGATTAGCAAAACAGCACTGTTCTTGCACTAATTTTCCTTCTCGTTTCACGTTTGGATCATTTATTGTTTTGGAATAGCATGCTATTCTAAGAATAGCTCTAATCTGGGTCCAACCAAACGCACATATAGTATAACTAATAACTTAACGTGTCAACTGAAGAATTAATTATAAATGCATACTTACCCGAATAAACTAAACAACAGTAAATAAAAAAAAAAAAAAAAGAGTTAAAATTTACAACTTTACAAGGGAGAATACGTGAAAAGGACCATTCGGCTTTTTTATATAGCCGCATGGATCGCCTCGATGGTCCTTGTGTCTTCTGTATTTTGCGCGGCAGCACCTCAAAGGTGGGAAATTTGCGTCGTCGGAATTTTCCCACCGTTTCTCTTAACTTGGATTTTAATTGCAAGTCTGTTTCTTCTCTTCCCTCGCAGCTCGCACTTACTTTTCCTTCCTCTGAGCCCCGATTCAAATCCATCCGACGTTCTCTTTTCAGCTCAGAGGAAAATGGGCTTTTCTCTTATCGAGGTGCGCTTCATTGTTTCTTAATTGTGAATTTGTGTATCGATTTGGTTTTGGTATAATTTGATTATTTAATTTGCAGGGATTCACCAAGTCTCTTGCGATGACGGTGCTGTCAGAGATCGGAGATAAGACCTTTTTTGCAGCAGCGGTAAATAAGTTCTTTATAATTTTTTCCCGGCTTGGTTTTATGTAAGTTGTTAGGTGGATTTGATTTTTTAATTGGGATCTGCATCAGAATTTTGTTAGTCTAGCTAAGTACAGGGTTGGTTTTGTGCTTTTTGAGCGTTATTTAATTATGAATTTCTCTACCTACTTTGCACAATTTACCAGAAAAAATTCCGGGTTATATTTAGACTCTCCCAGTGAATTTTTTTTTTTGCTGCTGAAGCTAATCAGAAAGCTGCTGCAGTTCCGTAATTTTGGTATTTTTGACGAATTTATGCCAATTCCTTAAATCTTAGTTGATTAAATCTGAGTCAATAATAATAGTTATTATCAAAGTTCTTTTCAAATTGAGCACGATTGAATTATGCTAACCCCTCAGCAATATTTGATTGATGCAAGCAAACAGTCCCTAACTTCTAAGTCTTAAAATAAATTGTTATATAATTTTCTCTCTTTTAGATCCTAGCGATGCGGCATCCAAGGAAGATTGTTCTGGCTGGTTGTCTGAGTGCACTAACTGTGAGTATTACTGTATTTTCCTGGCCTAAATAATAATTTATCGGTTCCATTTACTAATTAATTTGTATTTCTAGGTTATGACCATTTTGTCTGCTACGCTTGGCTGGGCTGCACCAAATCTAGTAAGTGGCAGCAGTTTATATAAAATCATATTGAGTACAGAACTACAGATGGTTACATAAATCCCCACTGTTTTTTTTTTTTTTTTTTCCGTTATTTGGGTAATTGACAGAACTGTTTTCATGATGTCTTTCACTGTCAGAGCTAAACTTTTTGTATTGATGAAATAAAGCTAGTTTTTCCGATATTCAATTAATTAGTCATTTTTTTAAATAAAATCTGAATAAGTTTTCTTTTCAATTATCGTAAAATTCTCTACTGATGTTCTAAAAATTGACTACTTTTGTGTGCAGATTTCTCGTAAATGGGCCCATCATGTGACAACTGTGTTGTTTTTTGGGTTTGGTTTTTGGACATTGTGGGAAGGAATTAAAGGCGATGGGTATATATCTGCTATGTTTTTCAATTCTACATTAAAGTTTGTTAATTGCACAATTTCCATTTATTAAAAAATTGCTCTATAATCTTTTGATATGATTTTTATATTTCACAGTGAAGCTGAAGAGTTAAAAGAAGTAGAAGAGAAACTGGTTTGTTCATACAAAATGATTTGATACCATCAAAAGTTATTTAGATATGTTTTTTTTTTTTTTTTTTTCTAATTATATTAAATTATCAGAATGCTGATTTCAAGACTGATAAACGCGGAGTTAAAAGTAAGGTTAGTACGGTGTAGTTGATTATTAATATCATTTATACATAAAAAATTCTTATTGTTAATCAAATTAACAACTAGTTTATAGCCATTATCAAAATCATAAGACTTGTTTAATTTAACATTATTAGGATGATGATGATCTAAAGAAGAAACAGAGGTCATTCCTTCTGCAACTCTTTTCACCAATTTTTCTGAAGGTACTCTTTTATCACTTTTAATTAAATGTTCTTAGACCTGAAAAACTGACATAACAACCCCCCCACCCCCACTCCCCCGGTTTTCCCCTAATGGTGAGATATTTATTGTTTGTAGGCATTTTCAATCACTTTCTTCGGCGAGTGGGGTGATAAGAGCCAGGTCAGTACTGAAGTTCACTTCTCCTTGTATTAGTATATATTTTCTGTGTGAATTACTTAAGTTTTTCCTTTTGAGTATTACATGTGGACCTTTCTGTTTAAGTTCAAGAATTCTCATCTTGGTATCTTTCATCTAAAATTTGCTATGGCGTTTTGAATACTAAAATCAGTAGTTTAAACTTTAGGGCAACCACCGGAAATGTAATACTTGAGGGATCATTTATGTAATATCTTCATTTTGTTTAGTTGGCACTTATTTACTTTTCTTGATGCAATTCTATCCCTTTCAGATTGCTACAATTGCCATGGCCTCCGATGAAGATCCTTTCGGTGTAGTTCTCGGAGGAATTTTGTGAGCTGCTGAAATTCTCACTTAATTTTAATTAAAAATCTTAACTAGTATGTGTTTTTTATATATATTATAATTTTGGATTCAGGGGACAAGCATTGTGCACCACAGCAGCAGTTATTGGAGGGAAAAGCCTAGCTTCACAAATATCTGAAAAGATGGTAATATTCAGGAATTGTGTCAATATCACTCAATATTTTGTCCTTATTTGCAAAGAGCACTGGTGGTTGATAGTATTTGGGGAATACATCCATAACTAATTTGACCATTAGCTCATTAGGGAAACTATGCTTTCTATTCAACAAACACCTCTTCACCTAACACAATAAATTTGTATTGGGCCATTATAGCTTCCTTCCTGTAGATGAAAGACCTTTCGTCATGATTCCATCTTCTAATAAGTGGATTACTAGTGTTAGGAATTGAAATGTATGGTGCAATAATTCATAGTGAAAAGTAAGTGAAATGGACTGTCATTTTTTGCAGATACATTAAAAGGGGTATATTGGTCCAAAAAAATGTATATCAAGAGAAAAATAATGCTTTGTGGGGTTCCTTGTTAATTTATAACTAAGCTTTTTTTAGTTGCAAGGCATCTTTGCAAATAAGGACAGCCACTGAAATATTTTCTTTTCTTTGTTGCAGACAGTTTGAATCCTTCATTTTATTAAAGTTGAATGTAACATTAATCCCTTACTGATTTCTTCTCGTCTATCTTTACTTGTAGGTTGCACTGTCAAGTGGAGTTCTTTTCTTGGTGTTTGGTCTCATGTCTCTATTAGCAGACCCTTGATAACAATTTACCGATCTTTAATTGCCTAATTTTGGTTGTTAATTTAGACCAATAGACTCATTTGGCAAGGCCATATGAGCCCATGTACCATTTCCAATTTATAAAATGGAAAGGAGGCATTCTTCTTCCAGTCTCAATGTACATTACTGGCTATTCTATAGCAGAGATTTCCCTCTTAAATTGACTCCGTTATCTTATATCAGATGCTAGATAGTGCATTTCTGAGACTAGTTTTGTCAGAATTAAAATTACAGTTTCCTTTGGAAGAGTAGTGATTTGGTACTTTTTTCGTATAACTGTATGAAAAATGAGATGATCTGTAATAACTAATTTGCTGGTTCAAGAAAAGAAATTAAGTGCTGCCAAGTTAATATAATTAGGGAGGGCTAAGGTGCTTTATAAAGCATACGCCATTTTTTGCTTTACGCCCATCTGAACTGTTTTCAAGGTCCAAGCAGCCAATCCGAAGAAGTTGGGCTCGTCAGATCGATTTGCCGCCTCCGGCTTTTGCTGTCTGCTAGTTTTAGGCCATTCTTCATTGCATCTTGGAAGATTTTCATAACCTTTTCTTTTCTAAAGGAATAGGATTCCTCCTATCCTCTAGCCAGCGTACTTGCGACCTAGAGCCTCCATATAATAATTACATTCATTTCTATTTCTGAATGGCCGGTTGCAATGAATTCGCATCCTCTGAGATATCTCAAACTTTGCGTGACTTTTTGGAATATCTCAATCGTTCAAACACATTCTACACGAATCTCAAAGTTCAATTAATACTGGCCCCCTATGGTTTCCCGAATAGGCACCGGACACGTCGGTCATGCAAAAATTGAGATACCTCAGAGGATACGCAGCCCGGTTGCAATGGTAAGGGGTCTGGATCCTCTCCTGCAACAGATAAATTTACTAATTGTGTACAACTACAAGGTAAATAGCAGCCGTGTATTTCAGATCAAATGGCTTTTAAAATTGGAGAGGATCCAAGACTTATTGGTGGATATCCTAATTGAAAGGCTCAAAATTTGGATCCATTATAGCCTAGCCACATCCAAAATTATAGAAACCACAAAACACAGAAAAGGCCCAAAATTTGAACACAGCAAAAGATAAGGTTCTGAATTAAGCTCAGGCCTCTCAAAACAATGAACGTCTTATCAAGCTTGCCTTCCCCTTTGGTCTCTCCTTCCATCCCTAAACAAGCTCCTCACTCCAAGCTTAAGATCCTCTCTGTATACAAAACCAAGGTGATTAACAATTTCAGGCTAACAAAAAATTAACAATAAAATTTAGAGCTTTTGTGTCTTTTTCTTATCTAGCTTAATTAATTGGCTTTTCTGTACAGCCAGTAACTCTAACTACATCTCCATCCAGTTCAAAACCCATAAAATCATTTTCTTGTAAGCTGCTATCACTTCTACAATATGGCGCTTTCTTTGCTGCTGTAAGTCCACTCGACCAGGTTTTCCTTTCCATGTTAATAATGTCAATGTGCGCGCTCGCACAACAATCAGGCTCTACTATTTCTTATTTCCTATCTTAATTTTCTTGGTACGTATAAGGTTGAAGTGCCAGCTGCTCTGGCGGTGACTGGAGAAAATAACAGTGAGGAGGATCTCGTGACAAATTTGATATGTGGGGCAATTATTGCATTTGGATACTTCTTTGTTGCGCCAGTAAGCAAACTAGAAATTATATGATTACAGTAATATTATATCAGGTACTCGATTTGAACCGGTGAAACATAAGGTAATTTTTATTCTTTAATTTGTTGATTGATTTCAGCCAATTATCATGAACTGGATGAGATTAAGATGGTACAAGCGCAAATTTTTCGAGATGTATCTTCAATTCATGTTTACCTTCATCTTCTTTCCAGGGTAAGCTGCTACATTGCTTTACAAATAGTTACAGTATTACTATCAATCCACCTGGTAAAATCTTACATTATTTGGTTTTGTCTTTGTAAAGGTTGATGTTGTGGGCCCCTTTTATCAACTTCCGTAAACTTCCTAGGGATGAAACAATGGAATACCCCTGGTCAACTCCAAAGGATGACCCCAATATTCCCTTGTACAAAGAAAGGTAATTTTTGTGTGCAGAATGTGTACATTTTTAATAGTAGTTCAACAGAAATATGAAATCGAAACCGTACGTAATGTATGTTTACAATGTGAATATGTGATGTTATTTGGATTAAAATTTGAGAAGCTTTTCTATTAGCCTCATTTTTGGTTGTGCTCAACAGCATTAATTTGAAGTTGCTTCAATTTAACTGGTTGAGGAAAACACATTTATTTGACGGTAAATCTCTCTATTTTGAATTGGAATAGTGCATTGGTTCAATTAGATACTAACGCATCGTAAAAAATGTTGGAGGTTTACCTTTTGAAGTAGTAGGTTTTGCAATTTTATTATATCAAAGAAAAAGAGTTTACAAGACAGAGACAAAATAAAACTAAAGAAACAGAAAAAAAAGATAAATGACACTTCACATCCATTAAAATCAAGTAATGTCCTAAAACCTTAATAGTCGAAAGACGAACAGACACTGCATGTTCGTTTTTCCGATTGAAATCTTGTAGGAGGGTTAACATAGCCATTTTATTCTAGTTCTTTGGCATTTTATCTTCAGTGCTGCAAAGATGACAATGTATTAGTTTGTTTCATAATTGGTACTATATGTAAGAAATGATTGTTAAATGTTGAATAAAAATAGATGATCAAACATGTTGTTTTGCTCGTTAAAAGAGAAAGAAAAAATATGTTCAAACCAGTGGTGAATCCTGTACAATTGCACCAGTATCTATTGAAAAAAAAAGTAGATAAAAAATCATTGGAACTAGCAGAATTATAATAAAGCAGCGAAACAACCAACTCAAATTAGCTCGAGTTGGTTGCAATTTTTCTCCTATTTAAAACAAAATCCCCAAATGATATTCCTTTGACATACCATGTGTTAAGGGGGATAAAGAGAACAAACAAACAACATAATTCTTACACATATTTGACAATTATGCCCTTGAGTTTTGTGTGAATAATGGTATGATTATTTTTCCTTGTCCAAAAGTATTTGTTGAATTATCATGGTCAAAATAATTATTCTCTAAGAATAAGAGGCCATCAATGATGAACATAAAAAAAAAAACATTCAGTTCACAAACTTCAAGGACTCGCAAACTTTTTCGTATACAAAAAGCACTTGTAATTAAAGTTATTCAAAGTTTGCTTTTTGAAAAATAAAAAAACTGAAGACTTGCAGACTGATTTTTTTGGCTATTTAAGAGTATTCAGGGTATTGTCTATAAGTAAACAAAAATATGTCCAAAGATACAGCAAAAAAACATACCTTGTTTTTATCATCTAATTCAGTAGAGAGACAACACAAAAGCCAAGTCTACAGACAACTAATTACTCAATAACAACTATATATACACCGTATAAATTGAACAAAACTTGTGGAAAAAAGAAATTATTTAATAATTACTTAGTAAAAATTAGATCCACTAAGCATCAAAGAAGAAAACGGAACACATCAACAATACTATCTGCTAAACATTCATAAACTAATAAACACAACAACATCTCAAGATCTACCATATAATTTCATATTCTGATTAGATGTCGTTCAGGTCTGGTAAAACTAACAGACAAATATCCATCACATCATTTCGCATTTGCAAGCTCTAATGAGCACCTTTGATATCATGTTGTAGTTGAAGAACACTAAGAGATGTGCAACTAATAATATCAATAATATTAATTACATGATGAGAGAACAATTATGTACTGCCAACCAAGAGGTCGTGTGTGGCTACAAAATTAACACACATCAATTGCAGATGCCTTAATTGTATATATATTTCTAGCTATCTGCAATTAATAAAGCATTAAATAAGAATAGAAATCTTCAAAAATTATTAGGAAACTTTTCTTATGGTGTATAATTAGTTCCAAACTGTTCTGACAACAACAAGTGTTGGTAATTCATGAGAACGTAAAAGTCAGGCTTTTTTGTCTGTCCTACCTACATGAAGAAAATTCAATAAGCCCATATGAATACTAAAGGGTAATTAAGTAACTATTGAATTTTCTGTTTTATTAGTTAAGCATTTCAACTTAGTTCTATGAGAAAATTTAACAGTAGAGTGGCCTATACATCTGTAAATCTTAATGAAAGAAGAAATGTCAATTTGTACCAACTAAACCCAAAAAGTTATGCTACCTTTCAATAATGCTTGCTGTTGCCTATGGTAAAAAAATGGGTATAAATAGTAAAACATTAGTTTCCATATTAAACAAAAAATCTTCTATTTATCTACTGTCTCAGCATCACTGCGATCTAAATAATCAATTCGCATCTTATTTGGCTTACACGACACCAAATCTATCGTGCATAAGAGAAATGATGTGTTTGGATTTATTATGAGCTTCATCCTTTTTTTGTGTTATCCAACTTGTAAGGATTGTTAAAAGTTTGTTAATCATATTTTGTAGTCACAGGATATTGTTCGTGTATTTTTATTAACTATAAGTTAGTACCTGATAGGGCCATAATAATGGCCCTAAAATATCCTTTATAGGCTATAAGATTCGGAGATGGGGCCTTCCAGGGGACCAACTCAGGAATAAGAAAAGTCCACAACTTACAAGACCGATCACTTGGGCCCGAGCTGAATACGGTCCCGGCAACATTCAAACAAAGCCGGGACCCGGCAAGTACTTCTCGGCCCAAGAAACAAACAATCGCGTCACGGGCCGACTCCGACATGATCTGTGGCCCATATCCCCTGGCCGTACATGACAGGCGGGATATGGTCACCACGAGACCACGCAAGCGTTACCGCCCCTGCGCGAAGTCCTCTGGCTATCCTGACAACATCCAGGGATGGTCGGGGGACGATCTATATAAGCCCAAAAATCCCATTTTAGGGGGGCTGGATTTTTCTACTAAACGAGATACGGTATAGGGAAGAGTCCGGACATCTCAAACAATCCATCTCTTACTCAGAGCTCGGCCCTTCCACCATAACAAGGCGAGCTCACCCGGTTACCGATCCCCATTCTGATATACGGGCCTGCTCCCCGAGAAGGCACGTATCAACCACCGTGGGGCCTATCCAGGCCTTCCTCGAACTAGATGGCTAAAGAATTGAGATTAGATGGCAGGCAGGAGTCGAGTGCTAGCGCTCCTGTCGCTCCCCGACCTTCACGAGTTGGCCTCTCGACTGGACCCCACTCTCAGTCCGGGCCGGAAGGTCGGCTTACTCAAAGTGCTATACACGATGCAAGGCTCGGATCCCCCACTAGAGGAGTACTCCCTGAAAATCCCACTCTTAACCTCCGGGGGACCGTCCCGACAGGCTTCAATGTACGACCTGGCCCTCCGGGACCGCAGGGAGCGCCTGTCATACAACATCCCTCTTCATATGCATATCCCTCTTATTATTACACATATCCCTATTCGCCCTATCCTTATCAATACCCGCAGTACACGTACCCGTATTCATACCAATACCCTTACAACTACCAGACCCCTCCGGGATACTTCTTCCCAGGCGGGGGACAACCCAGCACTAACCTCGGCTCAGCTGGACCCCGTCCGGCACTAGGGCCGGCCGTTCCTCCTCATCCTGCGACCCCCCGATTCGGCGAGGGAGCTCAAGGTCCGAGACCTCGAGCACAAGATACCCAGCAGCTGCCCGGGAGCCCGCCTGAGGGAGGTCAAGAAATTCCTCCCTTAGTACGAAACCTAAGCCGCGACTTTAACGAAGTCTGAGTTCGCGGCAACCGGGATTCCCGGGAAATGGAGAATGACAACAAGCAAAGCATCGTTCGGGAGCCACCTCCACACTCTCAGAGAAATGATAGAATCCCTGCTAACACTCAAGGGGAGGCACATACGCAAGGACCGATTGTTATTGCAGAGAGGGAACCTGACCGTGAGGTGGTACGAAAACATGAGGCTCGGGAACGGCAAAGGCCACTTTTCGAATAACCCCATTTTCAGGAGCCTCGCGAGAATCGAGGACGCGATCGAACTCGTCGAACTGAGCGGCGGCGAAGTCACAGGGACTCGCCAACGCCTCGAGGAATGGTCAGCTTATCCCAACTGGAGGACTTAATTCAAACGAGGCTAACAGCAAAAATGGCGGAGTTGGAAAGTAACAAATTGGGTTCGAGACTTCGAGCTCCAGGCCCTTGGGAATTGGGGAGGGTCCTCTTTCCCGCGAGATATACGAAGCGTCGATGGTTGATTTCAAATACCCAACTACTCTCCCTAGCTTTCGAGGAAGTGGGATGGACAGGATCCGTATCCTCTGCTGCAGTTTTAAAGTGCAGCAGGGTGCTGCACTTTTGGACGGGTCAGATTTAATCTCCAGCCGGTGAGTGCTCGGATGATGGAGGGGGCAGTATTAATTTTGCTTTAAAATTCGTGCAAAAATTTTATTTCGTCCGTCCGATCAAAAATTAACGGACGATATTAAAGTGCAGCACTCTGCTGCACTTTAAAACTGCAGCAGAGGATGTGATTCCGGGATGGACAAGATCCGCAGAATTTTATTTATGGGTTTCTTGAGAGGCTCCGGCTTTTAGGCGCGACCGATGATATCATGTGCCGAGTATTTACCACCTGCCTCACAGGTGAAGCCTGGGATTGGTATATGGGCCTCTCGTCAAGGTCAATAAAGAAATTCGACGAGTTGGCTACTGCTTTTTTGGCACGATATGCGGTCATCAAGCCACCTCGAATAACCTGTGAAGTACTATTCGATGTGATCCAAGGCAGTAAGGAGCCGACAAGGGTGTTTTTGAACAGATTCATGCAGGCTTCTCGAAAAATCCAGGATCTCAATGAAGATTTAGCCCTAGCAGCAATTCGAGAAGGGCTTAGGTAGAGCTGGCATTTCTTTTGGCTCTTTTGGATTATGTAAGATTTATATATTATCGTTAATTGTCCCTGTCAACTAATAATTTGTTTGCTGACTCTTTACTGCGACATTAATAACCCTCGAGTTTCGCGATCAAACACATTAAATTAAAAAAAAAAAACCATAACATTAACGACTGGTAGGGCCCACCTCATTTAATAACGTCAGAAAAGTTTCCTATATATAGAGACCAAAACCAAAGTAAAAGGAGAGGAGAGCCATGCCTTTTAAAAGAGTTGCCACCAAGAACAAAAACATTGGCCCGAACTCGGGAAAAACTAATCATTCCTCTCTTCTCGGTCAAGGAAGTCTGATGACACGTCGCAACCTAACCACTGGGCAGCAGGAAAAACTTTTGGAAATCTTCTCGCCAGGAGAGCTGGAATTCTTGATGGACCACGAGAATACCACCTTCGGGGACATTGTTGACCGAGCTCTGGCCGCAAAACCTAGGGGGGCATCCACGTCGCAAGAAGAACAGGGGGACGAGGATGGCCCGTGGGTGCTGCCATGGAAAGAATGTCTATTTTGTAGCACCCGGGGGGAGAAGCAAAAAATGGCATGTTGCGAACACTGCCACTCGTGGTTCCACATAGCCTGTCTTCGGCATGGCCTTCCACCTGAAGCATACTCGTGAGAATGCCCAATCGACAAAACCGAGGTTATATTCGTACGCCACATCGAGATCCGTGACGGAGAATCTAAAAACTTAGCTTAAAGCCGTTCGTATTTCAACCTGGTTAAGTAAAAGTTAGCGTTTAAGGATGTTAGTTAAGAATGAATGTTAAGGTGGTGGTTTTAGCACATGTAGAACTGTTTTTATGTTTTCTCGACTTTTTGTGTCAATGAATGCACTATGAATACAGTTATTTGTTTCCTTATATACTGATTCTTGCTTTATAGTTCATTTTTTCCTTTGTATGCATCCCAAGAAACTTAAAAGTGCCATCTCGAAATAAACATCTATCAAAACTACTCGAACGAAGTCTATAAAACCCTAAAAATAACCCCGCAGGGACCTCAAGCCGAAACGCATCAAAATTATGCCTTCCGGCTTCGGGGGCAAATGATAAGGCCATAAATAATGGCCCTAAAATATCCTTTATAGGCTATAAGATTCGGAGATGGGGCCTCCTAGGGGACCAACTCAGGAATAAGAAAAGCCCACAACTTACAAGGCCGATCACTTGGGCCCGAGCTGAATACGGTCCCGGCAACATTCAAACAAAGCCGGGACTCGGCAAGTACTTCTCGGCCCAAGAAACAAACAATCGCGTCACGGGCCGACTCCGACATGATCTGTGGCCCATATCCCCTAGCCGTACATGACAGGCGGGATATGGTCACCAGAGACCACGCAAGCGTTACCGCCCCTGCGCGAAGTCCTCTGGCTATCCTGACAACATCCAGGAATGGTCGGGGGACGATCTATATAAGCCCAAAAATCCCATTTTAGGGGGGCTGGATTTTTCTACTAAACGAGATACGGTATAGGGAAGAGTCCGGACATCTCAAACAATCCATCTCTTACTCAGAGCTCGGCCCTTCCACCATAACAAGGCGAGCTCACCCGGTTACCGATCCCCATTCCGATATACGGGCCTGCTCCTCGAGAAGGCACGTATCAGTACCTATTTCAAAAAGTTGTTATTTCTGGCATCAATTCATCTTGTTATAAGCATGTGCCTGAATATCTTATGAGAATCAATTTGTCTATGATTTTGCAAATATGTTTTGATAGTATATGTATATAATTCTTTTTTTAAGCTTAATTAATAAAAAAGATAATTACTAATAAATTCTTAATAGTTGAATAAATTATTACCAGCAAATTTAATTAACTGGAGAGAACTAAAATGCAAGAATAACTTGTTGTGTTATTTATTACTCATCTATTCTTTGGATATCTATTTTAGGTGGATGGTCTTCTCGTTCCTGTCATACAACAAATGTAAAGAAATGTAATTAAGCAAAAGAATATTTTGAATATCTGAATCGATGGGCTTATATCTTAGATATCTGAAACAATAGACTTATAAGGGAAAATCAAATCAACTACATGAGACGGGTCTTATAAGTAAAAGAGTTAATTGATTTCTTGTTGATAGTTTAGATAATGGGTACAAACAATGAATTAAATTGCTTAGGTAGATCTTCTATATTGGTCGATCCAAAAATATTTAGACCTCAATATATAAAATAGATAGTGTATACAAACAATAAATCAAATTGCCTCGGTTATATTGGTTGATCTAAAAAAAATTAGACCTTATTGTATAAGAAAAAAGACAGATTGGAAATTGACCATAATATGTGAACCGATATTACTAAAATTTACTATAAATCATTATTAGATATTGATGAGTGCATGTAATTTAATTATCGCTAAACTGTCAGATGGACTTTGAGATTCATGCAAGGGGTAAGTCGCTAATTTGAAATTTAACATTTAATGGAGACAGATGTAAATTTCCATTATCCCTGATTGGACTCCCTTTTTTCTCTCGCTGAGTCGCTGCCTTAGCATGAATTTCAATTATTGCTGTGCTGATTCAATTAAAACTCTACAAGTTTATTAAATTTGTTGATTTTCAAATTTTGACACGAAATCAGTAAAATTTCAAAATTCAGTTCGAAGTTTTTTTTTTTTTTTTTCTGACTATGAATCAAAGGGTAGAGGAGCAATATGTGCGAGAGCCAAGAGGATCTAAACCATACATTTTTCAGAGGAGAGGGCGTGCAACAGGAGAGAACAATGAGAACGAATGACAGTGGCAAAGAAAAGAGGAGTGAGAGAGCTGCTAGGGTTTTTTTTTGTTGGGGGGTGGGGGACGCATATCCTCTGCATTAACTCAAAAGAGAATCTGTTGAGTTAATAAATCCCAACCATCAAATATACTTTAAGATCCGTGCAAGCTAGATCCGCACTAATATTTAAAGACTCATGTGTTAAAATCAGATAGTCGGATTGACTCCGTTTCAAATCAGACGGCTGAGATTCATTAACTCAAAAGATTCCCTTTTGAGTTAATGCAGAGGATATGTGTTCCGGGGGGGGTGTTATGGAACTTATAGATCCGACTCTGCTGCTTTTCTGAGAGAAAAGCAGAGCAACTTTTCCAAGCACAAATCTCAACAAATTTAAATGGCTGAGATCGGAAAAACAGCCTGCTGCTTTTCTCAAAGAAAAGCAGCTGAGTCCGAATTTGAGAAAAGCAGCTGAGTCCGATTCGGAACTTATGGGGCGAGAGTGTCTGGGCCTCTAGGGACGACAAGCATCCATTAATGTTAACGGGGAGAGAGTTGAAATTTTCATTGATATCTGTTAAATCTTAACTCAGCGACTTAACTCTTGCACGAATCTCAAAGTCCATCTAATGGTTGAAAAACGCATAGTACCATATGACATTGTATGTGCATAGCACCGTAGCCCATCTCTCTCTGTATATAATAGGTACGGACTCTCTAACCGGACAGTAACCTTTTTCTCTATTGTTCCAATTCCTTTTGTATTTTGTGCCTACGGGCTATTACTAAAAATATAAAAACTCTTTTTGTATTTTTGGGCTGTAGATCTTGGCCTTTCTTTCCCACTACTTTGGGCCAGTAGAATTGCAGATGAAGTTTGAAGTGAATAAATAATAAGAGGTGTGTGATAATTTCCTGGGTGCGTCTGTGTAAGCTGTTCTGACATTTCCAATAAATGTAGTATACTTTTCTTTGACTTTTCTATTTTGGAAAGAAAAAGGGTAAATAATATAACGGGATAGTTTTAGTTTCATACACTGCACAAATTATATGAGTGTTGTTTTGATTTTATAATCTTTTTTTTTTTTGTATTGATATATGTTTTTCTATATAATTTAGAGTAAAATATTATGGTAATGTAAAATTGATTTTCATTTTTTTTTAAATATTTTATGTTTAACCTTATAGTTAGAAAGTTAGACTCAGTCTCTGTCTATATTGCATGAAGCCAAAATCACTTTGTTAAAATCAATACTCAAGAAGAATTGCAACCCTAGCAAGAGCTCGGTGAATTGCATGGTTATTTTTTGCTTCTTGGCTTCTTTGGAATATTTGAAGTTTTGGCAGTTGATTGGTGGTCTGAGCAAAGGTTTGGAACATATATAGAGCAGGGGCGAATTCAGAATTTTCGTCAGGGAGGGGCAAAAAAAATATAAAATCGGATTTAAATAGCTAATCGGCTTCAAATCCATTAATTAATTAAGTACTTAATAAAAAATAATGTTTTAATCTATACTTTTCAATGCTCTGACTTGTAATTTCTGATATTTTAATCTATAATTCTAATTATTAATCATAATTGAAGAAATTTATTTTAATTTTAACCCTAAATTTAACCCGAACAACAAATTAAACATCCAGCGGGAGGCAAAAAATTTTTCAGGGAGAGGCAGAGTCGATCGAAACGCCCCGACTTGCACTAAAACGCAGAATCCAGGGGGGGCAGCTGCCTCCCCGGTTGAACTTGGGTCCGCCCCTGATATAGAGTACCCTTGCAAAAGTACCGTAGGTAACCGAGTTAATTCCAACAGAGCGATTTTTTTATTTCGGATTTGTCTTGAATTTACGAGTCTTTGAGATAAATGCCAGCTTAACATAAACAGTTCCGATCTATATATCTCAAAAAAAAAAAAAAAAAAAAAACAATTCGGATCAAGCAGTCTATATATTTTTGTTTTGGATCAAGCAGTCTGTAATCCATATACATAGCTTTTTCTCCAACAGTAAGTGTTCCACATTTCTCCCCAGCCTCATCAGGTGAATTCTGATTTATCTTCTATATTGATCCTTGCAAATAATGGAAACATTTTATTTTCCGACTACAAAACAAAATAATCACTAGGAGGAGAAGTTCTCAATTTTCAGTCTATATATAATATATATATATGAGTAGGGTTCAAATTAATATTTTTATTTTTTATATCTTCATTATGCCTCCACTTTTAAAACTTAAATCAAAATAAAACCATTAACTATGATCTATATTATTTTTACTATGCATACATAAAAGATTATGATATTTTAATTTTGTTTTAGTTAGTATCAATAGCTTACAAAAATACACCAATATGGGTAAATTTTTTACATTGATTTTTCAACTTATTGATTCATATAAAACCAAAATAAAAAAGTACTATTTCATGTAGTGAAAATAATATAGATCATATCTAACAGTTTTATTTTGACATATAAATTTTAGAATATTTTTTATTAAAAAATTAAAAAGTGTAGGCATGACACAAGCATAAAAAAATGAAGGTGTAAGCTCCTTATATAATAATAATATAGATATGTAGGATACATATCAAATAGTGGTAAAATTATATTTGTTTTTATTTTCTAAATACGGATACATATTGGATATTAGACATACAAACACATATATAAACCGGATATTAAACTATATGGTATATATCTACTATTCGGATACAAACAATTTAAAATTTAAAACCATATCAAACTGTATTCATATCCGCATTGATATTCAGATATCGTATATCTGTATCCATATCCACACAGATATCCGAATACCTCAGATATCCGTATCTAATTTTTGAATACGGGTCAAAAATTATCCGCTCTGTTTTCACCCCTATTTGTTCTGGATAATTTTTGGGACTGGAAATTAACATTGACTTGACGATTTTAACAACATTTCTCCAATCAAACTTGCGCACAATTTTAAAATATGGAAAATTAATTTATAAACATGTTGTTAGCCTTATAAATTAGGGGTTTTAAATTTTCATACGGTTGGAGCATCATTTGATATTTTTTTTATCAAATATCATTAAATATTATTACAAATTTAAGTCATTCCGTAATCACTTCAGATTTTATAATTTTCATGCGCGTGATATATAGATATATAATTAAAGTATGGATCACTTCTCAAATATCAAATTTCAAAATTATAAGTTATATTTTATTACAATTATCTAAATTGTAAAATTAATCTGTTATCAATAAACAAATTTCAAAATCGATCAGAAGTATTTTTTTGAATCAGTCATGCACTTTAATATATATCTCAATTAGAAAACAAAACATCTTTAATTTGGGACTGTTGGTTATTATTCAAAGATTGAGAGTTCGATTTCTTCTACTGACTTTGCAACCTCTACGAAGTTTTAAAAAAAAAAAAAATCTTCTTTCTTTTAAAGCAAAACACCTTTATTCAAAATAATCACTGTTTACTCCTTTTTAGTAGACCCTTCTTACAACTTTTGATGAAAAGCGGTCCTTGCTTAAATCATAATGCAAGTTTCTTTCTTACATTGTGTTCTAACATGTCCATAAAGCAAAATAAATAAATAAAATGTTTGATTAGTGCAACAGTGAAATCTGTTATGATGAAAAGAGATTACATATATGTTGGTACTTTTGTTTTGTTCAAACTTTAAAGTCTCTCGCTGATACTTGTATATATATCAGTTACCTCTAATGTATATGTACCTAACAAAATTGCACACGATCGATCGATCGAGGAGCGACCTGGTCTGCATAATATATATATTGGAGGCTCAGGATGCGGGATGCCATGCCTAGGCTACATATGCTCGATGATGTTACCATGTGATTAAACATTGCGCATGATGGAAATACTGGATGCGTGTGCGTGCGTGCCAAGGATCCACCCACTGTCCCACTGGCATGATCATGATCACACATATATGGAATGCTTGTCATGACTGATCCTGACACTTGCTTTGTGTACATGGAGTAAATTACAAGGCTAGTCGCTGCTCACTCATGCAGCTTTTCATGTCCATTTTATTACATAATATATATTTTTTTTTATATTTGACTGGTTTAATTTGTCCCTGCAGGACCGTACCCTATGACCTATGTGTGAAACTGAAACTGTGAATCAGTGAATGTTCATATGCATTTCGGTGATCCATTATATTTTTGTAAGGAGCCGTTTTGATCTGGGAACTATAGCTTCATTCGATCCACACTAGCTAGCTTTGTACGTGTCTGTATATATGTTCAGCAAGGTCAAGGGGGCAGTGACACGTGTTCATACGTAACAAAGAAATACTGTGCTCTCTCTCTTCTCTTCATCTTAGCCATTTTGAATTCTCAATCTTGTCAGGGATGATATACATGTTGGATCGCCTAGCTAGTGCGGATCCGAATCTGCTGTAATCCAAAACCAGCGAATAATTAATGATTTTGAAATCTCTGCAATCTGAATCTAATTGTCAAACTGTTTCGAGATGTGATTTCAAAAAAATAAATTCCAAATTGTAGAAATTTTAGGATACTGTTCACTGGATTCGGAATTACAGCAGATTTATTTTCAGCTAGTGCAAGCTCTATATATTTAGAGAAACATAATTTAAATAATTAGTCTTTCCGGCCCTCTATTTGCTTAAGCCAAGCATAAATCTCTTCGGTACCATAATTTACTTAACAGTTGTTAATTATTATGTCAGTACGGGCGAATTGTTAAAATGAAAAATCTTGAGGTGTACGTGCAATGGCAGTAGCTTTACAATAAGTTAATATTTGTACTTAATTTCTTATTTATTTACTTCTGGTTTATCAGTCAATGATGATGGGCTCTTTAATTATAAACAGAATTGAAAACACTAATATATATAGCAGTGGCATGTGATCCTGATATGTTACATTTACACTGTACATGTATTTTTTTTTTTACAGGCGGATGGTTTAAATTTCTCTATATATTTATTATGTTGAGTAGAACTAGGTGTTCTTAAGTTCACCAATTAAGTTACTTTGTGAACTCAATTCTAAAATTTATCTGATTGACTTTAAATCACGAATTCGAACTATTAAAATCCGTTTACCTTATGACTTATGAGTTATGTGTTTACATACAAATATTTTAAACTTTCGAATTAATTTTGTATAAAGTTAAGTGGTAAAAAAAATTTAAAATAAATACATTAAAATTAATTCCCAAGTTAAAGTTTTTGCATGTAGATGCATCACTCGTAAGATTTATGAGTTTCAACGATTCACATTCGTCATTTCAAATCAATCTGATAGATTTTCAAGTTAAGCTCACAAAAAGACTTGGTGAACTTAGGAACACCCTAGTTCTACACTTATTATGTATATCTTTAAGCCACTGTTGGATCAGCAATTTTTAAAGTGGCTTAAAAAATAGTAAAAAAATTTCAAAAAATGTAAAATTTGGTCTCCAAGTACATTTTAATATAGAGATCATATCTAATGGTTTTGATTGACGTTTTGGATTTCGAAAATTGAAAAGACTTGGTTGCACGAGAACTCAGGAACAACTGATTTGATATTAGCCAACCCCCCCCCCCCTCTCTCTCTCTCTCTCTCTCTCTCTCTATATATATATATATGAGGAGGTTTCCAATGCCTCATCTCCTCATACCTCATCCATACCTCATGTTATATATCTCCATTTTCAAAGTCCAAACTATCGATCCGAACTGTTCAACATGATATTCATACTAAAATATATTTGGAGATGAAATTTTATAATTTTTGTAATTTTTTTACTATTTTTTAAGATAGGTATAAAATCACTGTATCTGGACCGTTCAAAAAACAATGATTTTGTACCTATCTTAAAAAATAGTAAAAAAATTGCAAAAATTATAAAATTTCATCCCTAAGCATATTTTAGCATGAATATCATGTTGAACGGTTCGGATCGATGGTTTGGACTTTGAAAATAGAGATATATAACACGAGGTATGAGAAGATGAGGCATTGGAACCCTCCTCTCTCTCTCTCTCTCTCTCTCTCTCTCTCTCTCTCTCTCTCTCTCTCTCTATATATATATATATATATATAAATATGATCTATATAATTTTGTCTATGCATACATAAGAGATCACGACATTTTGACTTTGTATTAATTGGCATTGAGAGCTTACAAAAATAAGATGATGTGGATAATTTCTGAATGTTGATTTTTAAAATTATTGATTTATATTAAACAATATAAAAAAATGATATTTTTTAGATGCATTTAGTGAAAATAATATACATCACATTTATTTTGGCACTTTAATTTTAAATTTTTTATTATTAGAAATTATGAAAAATGAAGACACATAACAGATCGAAATACAAAACATGCATGCATACATTATTTACATTATTTGTCAATAATATAATTTCAAAATAACATCTTTCATATAATTGTATTACTAAGTTCAGTGATCAGTAAAATAAATTTGATGTAACAAATTCGCTCCCTATATGCCGTGGCTAGCTCTACTTACTATTTATTTATTTATTACTCAAATGTAGTCATTTAACCCGCATCGATCGAACAAAAATTAACAGCACATCGAATTAATTAAACTAGTAAGATAATTAAGGGCAGACAAGGTGATATATCTATTGGATGCAAAAACGGCACAAGGGTTACACATTTTTCTGTGGCAGTTATTATTTGTCATATGGTGTGGAGTGAGCTGAAACACTGAATTTATCAGTAACTCGGCTATAAAAAAAGTAGATAGCATTTTATTTTTATTAATCTGTCACTAAATATTTATAGCTCAATATATATGTCAGTGAGACAAAAATTTGGATTATATATATACAGTACAGGGACACCTATATACGTCAGGATAGCGTGGTGCTTACATATAACTATAAGACTTTACAAGCGGCCCCACCTGGCCATGAATGGTGGATGGTGGTGGTGGCATCATTTCCTCTTCAGAGTCACAGACCACATTTAATTCCCGATTAAACAAACAAAACCCCATGCATTTCCCTCTGTAGACTGTAGTTAATATACCTAGCCAAATCAAACCCAACTGCGCCTCTCCTCGTGTCCCCAACCCAACTATTACCTATACTTACAAAATTAAACAACTTGAATATAGTAATATTTAACTATGCACTTAAGCACCATTTAATTAACTCTACTTCGCACATAACACAACATAACAAGTAGGCCAGATTAGACTTAGAGAGAGAGAGACTAACTATATAGTATATAGGTAGGGAGAGAGCAAAATGATTTGGTCGCTCTTGGGACTGAGAAAGAGCGAGAAAGAGAGAGAATTGAGGGATGTGCATGGTGTGGTGTGTAGTGTAAGTGTGTAGGCGTGGATCTGAGAAAAAGCGACAGGCCAAGCAGGCGCAGGGGACAAAACGTGGCTCTTTTATCAGGTGCAACTTTCCCCCTTCTCATACTTTTTAGTTTTATTTTCCCTTCATTCTCACAACTTTTGATCAGCGTAACAGCGTTGGTCGGTTTCCCCCTTTTCACAGTTTATTTTCTCAACTCTCAACTCTCAACTCATCACCTATTCACCTCTGATAGCGAGAGTCGAGAGAGAAGATAATTAAATTTAATAAAAAATATACATATGTATAAAATAAACGAAAAGGCGCAGGGAGATGAAATTATAATTAAGGCAAAAGCTTCTCTGTTAGTGCCGTACACGAGCCCCTTTTAAATTTCTAATCGCTCGCTTGATCATATAGATATAGTCTATACTCTATACTCTATTCTATAAGCCCCCTCCACTAAAGAGCAGCTTAAAAGGAGACCCCATTTGACTCGAAAAGTTGGAGAGAAAGACAGGAAGATAGAAAGAAATAGAGAGATCGATCAAAAGAGATTCTAAAAAGAAAGAAAGAGAGAGATAGTGGAGTTCCACATTCGACATAGATTATGTGGGAAGAAAGCTTTCACAGCCCCACCAACAGCTTGCTTCTCGCTAGTGGAACCGAAGCTAGCGCTTTACCATGGCCACCAGTTGCTTCTCTTCTTCCCTCTGTGCATCCCATGTCCTCTCCCTACTTCACCGCTCCTCACACCCTCCCCTTCCCTGGAGATCATCATCAGTTCGGATATCATGACAGTGCAATCTTTGGCACATGCGCTGATCAGACCGGCATCTATGAAGGGGTTTTGCAAGGCAAGGGACTGGGGCCAATGTCTCTCTTCGGTACCCTCCATGCCGAGTTTGGTAAGATGACGGACAAGGAAATGATGGATGCGAAGGCGCTTGCTGCCTCGAAGAGCCACAGCGAGGCTGAGCGCCGCCGTCGCCAAAGAATCAACAGCCATCTTGCGAGGTTGCGCAGTATGCTCCCAAATACAACTAAGGTAATTATTAATTATTATATCATGTGAAAATGTTAGTGAGATAATCTTAAGAATTAAAATTTCCTTCTTTTAGAATAACTAGGGTTTGAATTCGAGCTGATTAGAGAAATTTATTTCTAATTGGTACTGAGTTGAAATATTGATCTTTTGTTGATGTTTTCGAATTTCATTCCAAAGAGATATATTCGAGGTTTAATTTGGATTTCATTTGAAAGTGCAATAAAATTCATCGTTTTTTTTAAAAAAAAAAAAAAAAAAAAATTTGTAAATGATGCATATGTTTATTAACATATATATAATCTTCTTAATTAATCTATGGATTTGGATATTTAGATAATTAGCTTGAAATTTTACTTTTCTTAAAAAAAAATTCGTAAATTAGTATATATCATCCTGTCTGGCCTTTAATAACGTAGGATTCATATAGGATGAGATAGCACGAAAACGAGCGAACCTAGCTATAGCTAGTGTTTCGATGCTGTTTTTTCTTACTATTTTTATAATTAAGTTCATTGAATATATATATTCTTATCGATCGAACTGCACTGCATCTCTAATTCCTCGGAAATGGAAGCCTGAAAATAAAACCTAGGAAAATAAATACGAAGAAAAGACAACAGCTGACAAGGAGCCGCCCTTGTTAAAATCTGTGATGGGATAAAGAGGAACCAGAGAATCCGACAGAAATTTTCACCACATTAGATTTGCTGGGAAACTGTTCCTTGCTGCTCTAATGCTAGCTCTATGTGAAAAAACAAAATTGTGCTACTAGTGACCAAAAACACACGCTCATGTCAGATGCTGATAACAAGGAAAAAAGCCACCACAGTTCTAAGCTTTTTCTTTCCACGCGGTCAAAGCGCAAATTTCAATTTGCGCTCCAGACCAATGGGAAAAAGGTACATGAAATATGGTAGAATCAATGCAATGCATGAGTCAACGCACGAACTGTAGGCATACTAAAAGCAAATTATGAATGAAAGTCATCTAACATATATATATATGAGCCAATCATTAATTTCTAAGACTAATATTTTGATAAATGTATTTGTAAGTATTTGACGCATGCATGATTTATTAATACTCTTAATTAGCAGGTTCACGCCGTATATGTATATATATATTTTTTTTTTTTGATAAAAGGCACCATTAATGCCCGTTTCATATATATGTATATATAATTAAGCTTAAAATTTGAACCCAAATATTTGCAAATGTAATGTATTGTACTTTTGTACTTTTTGGATATTTTAAGCAGTTCATATATATCCTGTATATTTTCATGGCTTTTATGCATAATCTTGTTGCATGCATTAACCATCCCCTTAATTTAGCCAGGTCAGGCGGATCAGTGGCATGCACCAGTTGTTGAATTCTAAGGTTATGGGAAATATATATAGCTGGTGGAGATTCTACTGCAGGATTTTCATATTTTCTTTTATTTTGTTTGATAAACTATATATATATATATATGAGGAGGGATCAAGTTACATCTTTTTTTTTGACACATTTTGACACCTACCATTTTCAAAGTCCAAATAGTCGATCCAAACCGTTCAACATGATTGATATACTAAAATGTGCTTGGAGATCAAATTTTACATTTTTTTGAATTTTTTTACTATTTATTAAGTTGGTTACAAAATCGTTATTTTCGGACCATTGAAAAACAGCGATTTTGTAACCATCTTAATAAATAGTAAAAAAATTCAAAAAAATGTAAAATTTGATCTCCAAGCACATTTTAGTATATCAATCATGTTAAACGGTTTGGATCGACTATTTGGATTTTGAAATTGTAAAATTAACCTATAAAATAAACGGTGTCATGATGTGTCAAAAAAAAGGGTGTAATTGGATCCCTCCTCTATATATATATATATATATATATATATATATTTCAGAAACTTGATAAACCATTTAACCGGGAGACTTTAGCCAGTAAACCAGTATGCTGATTTAGAGGCAACTTCTCATGCTTTTTGCAGATGACCTGATCATCAATTGTGTCCTGGAATGCTGGAACGACCAATATATACTATATAGCAAATTGTTATTTGATTCCTACGGGTTTTCTCTCTCAATATATGTATATATATATATATATATAGCAAATTTTGGGATGTTTTCTAATTGATGTTTACTTTCAAGAAATGCAATTTCACAGCAATCTTTGATACATAGATATATATAAATTAATTAATTAATTATTCCGCTTGTTAATACAGACCGATAAAGCATCACTCCTTGCAGAGGTGATAGAGCATGTCAAAGAGCTCAAACGCCAGACATCATCCATCGCTGAAGAAGATGGTCAAGCTCTACCTACCGAAGCAGATGAACTGACAGTGGACCCCACGAGTGACACCGAAGGAAACTTGCTTGTGCGGGCCTCTTTATGTTGTGAAGATCGTGCTGAACTCATTCCCGACCTTGTACGTACACTAAAATCATTGAAACTACGCACACGGAAGGCCGAGATCACAACCCTTGGCGGTCGTGTGAAGAATGTTCTTATTATTGCTGGCGAGGACGATGCTCATGATGTATCTTTTGGTCAACACCATGAATACATTGCTTCGATCCAAGAAGCGCTTCGTTCTGTGATGGATCGGAAAGCTACCTCATCAGAGTCATCCTCCTCGAGTGGCGGCATCAAGCGGCAGAGGATGAACAATGTGCAAGAACAAGGTTCCATATAAATTTTTAATTAGTAGTCCTAGTTGATTAATTAACTGTGTGTTGGGCTTTGGGTTTTTTTAATTTTTTTCTTTAGGGTATAGGTATTTGGATTTTGGAGTTGGATCGATAAAGTGTGTTTAGGGTTTGGTGTCTTCTTCGGTTTGGGGTTTGTTGGAGGGGCGGGGATACAAATATACAAGGGGAGGTTTTATTTATTCCTTGTGTTTGCCTGGTTTGGTAAAGAAAAAGATAGAAAGGAGGGGGGGGGGGGGGGGGGGGGGGGGGGGTGGTTTACATGGTACGGTGTTGGGGGCCGGGGTGTATAAATGGTTCATGATGATCTCCTTATAATGGTCATAGACTCATAGTACGTACGTAGGAGATTGAAAAATTAATGTTGATTAAGTGTGATATGTTCTACTTTGTTTTGCAAACAATCATTTTTCTTTGTGCATGCAAATTAAAGTCAATTTGACCTCATGTACTGTCAATGTCATGCATGATCAAAGTACTTCTCGTTACCTGCCGTAGGAACTCGCCCCTTGCTAGAGGAAATAAATCTGCTGTGATTCTAATTCCAACAGTTCATATATTTTGAGATTCGTGCAAAAATTAATTTCTTTTGAGATTCGTGTAATTTAATAAATGAAAGGTTTAGATTGGAATCGCAGCAAATTTATATCCCTAGCTATGTAATAAATAAATTAGTAATGATTAGTAAAAGCAAATGTACGATAGAATTTTAATTTTTCTACACAGCACTTTTAAAGAATACAATTATTACAAATTTCAAAATCTAATAAAACTACTTGCAAAATATATATATTTAGTAGCTCTAATAATTAAACTTATAAACGAATGTGTGTATATATTTAGAGTGTCAGATTTTTTTTTTTTTTTAGTTAGCAAGGAAAGAAGGAAGCGGACTTCAACACATATGCCAGGACTGTCTAGCTAACACATTTGTCGTAGTAGTTTTGGTATCATATATAAATATATAATAGATCCTGAATGCATGTGTTCAAGCCTATTTGGGTGCATGCAACTGAGTTACACTCCTTAATTCATTCATTTGTATTTGATTTTTTTTTTCGACACTCTGAACTCTTGCGTTCAATTAACAGTGTTGGATGCATGCATGCATTTAAATAAAAAAACATCATATTGGTAAAATGATTAAATCTAGAATATTAGTGTTATTCTTTAAAAATGCAGGATAATTAAACAAAAAGAGAGTTCTATATACATTAATACTGCATGGAATTTAGCATAACTAATGAGCAATCTAGCTAGAAAGGGACCAAAAACTAGGCTTTTTTATTTCCTTTTAAAAAAGAATGGGAGAAACATAACAATTAATAGCATTTGAGTTTAACGATAGTTTCAAGGACTGAAGTACAATTAATATTTTCGTTTTTTTTATCTGACAGGCGTAATGCTAACGACTTTGTTCATCAGATCATCTCTCTAGTACGCAGTTACAGACTCAATTGTTCACCCTCTTTTCTTTTTGTGCCAAAAATTAAGGGGATAAAATTAAATACATATATAAAAGATTTTTTTTTTCTCTAATAAAGTTGGAGGTCAAGCATTAATAAAAGATTTATTTTAATGGATTTATATTATTTCTCCTTAATTCTCATTGTCAGCTGGATTAATTAGCTGCGGATATTGTAATTCTATAATTATAATGTGTGTGCACTCTTGATGAGTCCTTCAAACTCTCCATCTTTATTTACTGGACACATATAATTAATTTACTTCGGTGCCCAAGAGAATTTAGCAAGGTTTTACGCTTTGGAATAATTAATGCATCAAGGCCAAAGCCATTTTCTTTTAATAATATCTATTAATCATGACGAAGATTTAACATTTATATTTCTTTAAACATGGCTCCTCATTATGATGTAATATTAATACTTCTTTAAATTTAGATCTCATCATCTCATCCTTTCAAGATTCACTTAAAAGTAATTAATTATGAACTGTTAGTGATCATCACCCTTGCATTTTTCTTTAAGCTAATTTATATAGCAATTTAAATTAACGTGATCACTAGCTAGATCCTGCATTATATATATATTTCTTGTCTAAATGATGTTTATGTATATGTTGAAGTATCGGTAACATTATCATTTGTATGACCCTAATATACAAGCTAAAAGAATACAGTTTACAGTTGGTTATGAAGTTGTAATTTATTCATCTGATCCTTCTGATTTATGATGTCGTATAATTAATTTGCATGTATAAATTGATCATTTGTTAGTGAAACTGCGTTAGAACATTAATTAGGTGAAAGGTAAGTACAATACTAGTTAGGAAAAGAACTTTAAAGTGATGGACTAATAGTACATTACATTTCATTTATAAGGACATAAATTAACTTCTTATACACATGCGCAGTAATCTTAAGACATGCTTGCACAATGACGAGCAGAAAATTATAAATTGGAATTATAAAGATGACAATTAATTAATGCATATTCTCATATGAGCTGGCCTATGATGTTTCATGGAGTAAAACAAGTTTTTACTCTATAGTACTATATTTTCATTTCCAAAGTTCAAATAGCCGATCCGAACTGCTCAACATGTTGATCTCCATATTGAAATGTGTTTGGAGACCAAATTTTATATTTTCGGAATTTTTTTTACTATTTATTAAGCCATTTTGAAAATCGCTGATCCGACGGTCCAAAATTTTTTAATGTTTTTTTACTGTTCACAGTAGATTAGCGATTTTCAAAGTGAGTTAATAAATAGTAAAAAAATTCCAAAAAATGTAAATTTGGTCTCCAAGCACATTTCAATATAAAGAACATATTGAGCTGTTCGGATCGGCTATTTGAACTTTGGAAATGAAGACATATATAACGTAGAGTACAAACGTGTTTTACTCCACGTCTCACCATAGTCGGACTCTTCTCATATATATGTATAATAAACAACGGAAAGAACCATATATATAAACTTACGAAAGTTATATTAATGCAAACACGATAATTATCCACAGTACTTGATCCATTTCAACAACACATTGTTAATTTTCGATACATGCAGACATCGATCTCATGTTTATATATCTTGCACTTTTTTCTAATATAGTTATAAAATTCTCTCATGTTGTTCTTCACCACATATCATGATGTGATCGAAACTCGAAAGCCTTAATTTTGTTAATCCGTAGTATTATATATACACCTATATATTAAGTACGTAGTAATTATATATATACACATTATGCAATAAATATTGAAGTTTCAGTACTGTGCAATTTTGTTAAACAAATATGCAACATTATGATCGAGAATTGGGTTAATAGCAAATATTGGATGAACACTTTTTTAATTAAATCCCATCATGGACGTCATGGTTGATAACCATTTTAGTTTGTCACTTGTGTCCGGAATGTCTGCAGTTAGGGAACAACTCGAGAGCAACAAAAAGCCTCAGGGCCCGACTGACCTTATAGACCCAGACAGGCCTTATAAGGCCTTATAAGAAAAGCCCAATAAGCTCTCCATTCTGCCACTGCCTCTCTCCCCTCCACAGCTCCACTAATCCGAGACCGAGAGAGAGCGTTAGCATATCAGGCTTCAGCATAGCAAAGAAGGTGAGCGAAAATGTTATCTTTATCCCTTCCCCGCCTCACCTATCTCGCATCCACCTCCACTTTCCCCTCACACCAACGCAAACCCCTCTCTCTTTCGATTTCTACTACCACCTCTAAACCCTCTCTTCGCGTCGCCTCTTTCAACCCATCTCACCTTTCTAGAAGATTTCACTTGGCAGCTGGAGCTGATTCTCTCGAAACGGAAGAAGAAGAAGAACAAGTAGGAGGGTTAGAAGTGACAACTGGAGGTCTGCAGGTATTCGTTCTTTCAATTTATTAACCTTTGTTTTATACATTGCTCTTCTCTATTTCTCTCTCTGTGGCATTTCATCGAATGGGTCTTGGGTGGCAATTTTTCAGGTCGGAGGGAAAGAATTTCTAGTGCCTGAGGAAGAAGAAGAAGAAGAAGAAGAAGAAGAAGAAGAAGAAGAAGAAGAAGAAGAAGAAGAAGAAGAAGAAGACGAAGACGAAGAGGGAGAGGAGGGAGAAGAGTATGAGGAAGAAGAGTATGAGGAGGGAGAGTATGATGAGGAAGAGTATGATGAGGAAGAGGATGACGAGGAAGATTTTACGCCTACACGGGCCTACATAGTGCTCAAATTTATTTGGATGGAAAAGAACATAGGTCTCTCGTTAGAGAAGGTGATCTAAACTAATTTTAGTGCCAATTTGATTTTATTTTTGATATTTATCTATTTTTTTTACCTAATTATCTGTCTGGAAGTTTCTTCCATCTTTTACATTATTTGGGAGAAGAAAATAGGGAATTTCTCAATTTTGCAACTTTCCCATGAAAATGCATTTTCATGGGTTGTTCACAAAAGAGAACCAATTATGAAGGCAAAATTGATTTTATTAATACAAAATCATGAAAAACTAGAAGTTAGCCCTTGTAATATTTTATTAAAATAAATTGCCTTACTGACATGTAAATACAAACTTTGAAGTCATACTGCAGTTGATTAACATTGGACATTGTCTTTCTAATAGGTGATACAGGGCGGTAAAGGAACTATACCACTGACACCATATTATTTTTGGCCGAGGAAAGATGCATGGGAGGAGCTGAAGGCAGTGCTGGAGGAGAAACGATGGGTTTCACAAAAGAGAATGATTATCCTGCTTAATCAGGCGACTGATATTATTAATCTCTGGCAGCAGAGCGGGGTTAACGTTCCTACGTCTCCAGTCTAACCGAGTTCATGTGAAGTTGTAATTTGTTTTGTTTCTGCCCCATTTTTTTCTTGCTTGTTTATCATGGTTCACTGTTTTATTTTTTTTTGTATTTGGTTTGTTCATAATTAGCGCACTCAGCTTGGTCCTTACAATGAGTTTATCTGAGTAAAACCATCTTGATCTAAACATGGATACAAAGCCATTTATGTACAAAACATGATGATAGTCTCGGATGTATGTGTGGTACTAAAATTTGGGTTTAATGGATGAGTTTAAGACACAAGTTTGCTCGGTGTCTTCTAAATTTGGATCATCAGCACTAGATAAAGTTCACATTTTTATAAAATCTTTCACCGATCGTCATATAAATATTCAACACTTTGTTTATATATAATCTAATTTGTTTCTATCAAATTCATTATTTGGTTCTATAATAACAGCCGTCTGATTTTATCTATCATGCAATTTGCTTCAATAAATATCCATCATTTGATTCTATAATATCCATAATTTGCTGATCAAATTCAGTATTCGCTTTCATAAAACCCATTTATGAATTTGAGTTTTGTGGGGATTGTTGAAACATCGATTAAAAAAAACGCAAAATCTCCTTTATAACATATTTGATTAAATTCCCTAATGATCAAGTTCATTAGTTTTTTTCCTTGAAATAGAATTCATGAAGAAGCAATATCTGAATGATAGTAATGGAACATCATTTATTTTTAGCACTCTGCTGTTGCAACAAATACACATACATTCAGATACAATAGTTCTCCTGAACGGTTCTTGTTTAACTGATTTTATAACTTTCGACAATCAATGGATTGTCTCAAGGATGACACTCGAGCTACATTAACGCTTACAAATTTGTTCTAATTTAATCAAATTCGGGATTGACTTATTATAAACAAAAATAGCACTTAATCATTAGTTTAAGAAAAGGGATAAGGTTTGGTCCAAATGGCTTTGGACTGGACACCGTCCAAAGCCTCTAAATATCGTATGATTAAAGTCCGAACAGTCGATCCGAACCGCTGAACATGATTTTCATATTAAAATGTGGTCACAGACCAAATTTTATATTTTTTGAAATTTTTTTACTATTTTTTAGATACGTACAAAAGCACTATTTTTGGACCGTTCAGAAACAGTGAAATTGGACAATAGTAAATAATTTTCAAAAAATATAAATCTTGATCTCAACCTTAGGCCCATGAAAATGGAATATAAACTGACGCCATCACAGAATAGGGCTGCTAATAAGTGTGGCCCAAATAGGCGGTAATATTATATCTGTGATACAGATAAACATTAGGGGCCTATTGGGCCGATTTAACTCGCATTCCTTTTTAGTCTGTCAACTGATCTGACGTGAGGCCGAGGACAGAGCGTAAAAAAAATCGTAGCTGCTGAAATTCGGTTTATTATTTTGTTCGTCATCTTCCTTCCACAAAAAATTGTGCGCTTCTGTGAGATTTTTGGATTGAGAGGAAGTCGCCCAGGAAGAAAAAAAAGGAAAAAGGCACGAAAATAAAAATACGAGGCGAGGCGAGGTGAGGATCGGTGCTGCTTCGGTGGGTATGGCCATGGAGACGGCTATCTACAATCGAATCCCTCTCTCGCCTAATCACTTGTTAAATTCTAAACCAGGTACCGTCCTTCCCTCCTCCCTTTTTCGACCTTGTTAGTCTCTGTACTTGATTTCTTTGATGTATGAAATAGTGTAACTGCAGCTTATTTAATTTATCCTGCATTGCCTGTGAGTAATTTGATGGAAAATAACTGTTCTGAATTCAGATTTGTGGAGCTGGTCCTTCAATTTATTTTCTTAGGACCAAAGTCTGCAGTACACACTGGTCTAGTTTCAGCTGATGTTGTATAATTTGGGCAATATTGAAGTTAATGTTTCTCACAAGTGACAATTTGACTTTCTTTTAAGAGGTCTTGATGCAAGATCAGATTTTGGTTTAAATTGTGCCCACAGTTTGCATACCAATTGCTGCTAATCTAATTTATCTTTTAATTTTGTGGTTAAAAACATTAGTTGCTTATTATAGGTTTATTGGATCTGTTTAAGAGAAGAGATTATTTGAGCCTTGGCATAGATATATTTTGAGGCCCAAGTAAATTCTAAATAAGTATAAGGCGCGCTTCAAATTAATCTCACTGATAATCTAACAATTTCTGTCTCTGACCACAATACTAATTTCATTTCTACAAACCCAGAAAGAAAGCTTAAAATTCTTACTGTTTGTTCTATATTTAAGGGGATAAGTTTTCTCTGTACAAGGGGAGATCTCTGTTTGTAAGTGGAGCTATGGTTTCAGCCTTGTCAGCAACCGCTCCAGGTAAAGGTGGCGGCGTGTTGGATCGACCTGTCAAAGAAAAATCTACCCCTGGCCGTGATTCTGAATTTGATCTCAAGTAAATAACACTTCCTACTTTTATGTGTTTTTCAGATCTTTTTACAGACTTACTCAGTATTTATCCTTACTTTCATTAAAAATAATTTAAGTGAAAATATTGTAGTTTTTAGGAATACTTTTTTCTTCTATTAAACATGTTTATCTTTATGCAAATCTACCATTCTTTCAACTTTTCCTCACAGCATGAGGTGACACCAAAAATTACTGGGAATTGATATAGGAGACATGAATATGATTTTGAGGGGAACACTGTTGTTGTTGTCCGAATGGATTAAATTGTCAAGGAATAATCAAAATAACGGCAATGTGGTCATTGTTTCTTTTTCTACAGACCCAGATTTTTTGCTTCTTCTTCTTCTCTCTCTCTCTGTTTTTTTCTTTTTTGAAGAAGTCCCTTTTTGTTCGGAACTGACATGCTCACATGTGTCACTTAAGAAAATTTACTAATTGTAAATTTCAGGAAAAGAAAGAAAATGACACCACCTTATCGGGTTATTCTACACAATGATGATATCAATAGAAGAGAGTATGTGGTTCAGGTCTTGATGAAGGTTATCCCCGGAATGACAGTCGATAATGCCGTGAATATAATGCAAGAGGCCCACCATAACGGGCTCTCAGTTGTGATTATCTGTTCCCAGGCCGAGGCGGAGGAGTACTGCATGCAGCTGAGGCGCAATGGTCTCTTAAGCTCAATTGAACCGGCTAGTGGCGGCTGCTGAAAAGAATTGTCAGATTTTTGTTGATTGTGTAGTTATCACTTGTAAATACTTTGATATGCACATGCATTAGATGCATGGATAAGTAGGTTTCAAGCTAGTTATTTACCCACTCAAGTTGTTACATACTTGGTGTACCCATTTAGACAACTCAAGTCTGGGGTCAATTCATGGCGGGTTTCACTTTCAGAAAATTTTGAGGTTTGTGCTTGGGATGAACAAGTGGGAACAGATAATAATGCATTATTAATTTGTGGGCTAGACAGGAGTCCATCTTATTATGATTTTAATGCGATATTATACTGTATATAAGGGAATTTTTCTGGAAATGGTTGGTAATCATTTCAAATGGCTGAAATTCTGTTGGGGAGCATATAAATATTGCGATTTTGCCGAATTTCCATTCCGCTTGAACACAGTAATTTGAATGCATGAGCATGGATGGCTATCAGTGTTGTAAATATGACGCTGGGCTTAATAGATGGATAGAGTATTAGTAAGCGATTAGCTGTTTTGCGGTTGATTAAATACTCTTCCGTAGACAATTTTTAATTCCTATAAATATTTACAAAAAAGTTGAGAATTATTTCAAACAGAAGTCTCTGTTGTGCATATTCCTATACTTGTTGATTAATTTTACTTTCAAGTAGATTCTTTGGCATGTCACATATCATTAATTGTTGCAAAAAAAGCATTTCCAAATACAGAAAATGACGCCTAGCTTTGGTCTTAGTCTGAAAGATGCGGGTTCGACATGTAGCTTAGTAAATGGCTAAATGCTATAGATCATGTTTGGTTGTGGTTGTGGAGTAAAGTTATTCCGAGCTAAGGTGGATTAAAATAATCATGTTTAGTTAGAGTTTAATTGAGTAAGCTAATGAAGAGAGAATTTATAACATGATATTACTTTAACTGTGGGATTTACAGGTAGAGTAACTTAATCATAATTAACTCAAATGTTACTCCATATCACTTCTTCAAATTTACTTCTCGTTTAACTCCTTAAAAGTGAAATAAAAGATTTACTCCATCACTCACTTCACAATCAAACATGACCATATATTATACATATAGTATGTATAGTTCATACCTTTTCATACATTTATATAATGTATTGTCGTACCTCTTTATATAGTTCGTACCTTTTCATTTGCAATACAGGTTACTTTAAAGAAAGACTATATCTTTGTAAATTAAAATTTTATACAAAGCCCCATGTTTTGGGTGCGTATTTTCCCAGGTACTACTAAACACAATTGAAATGGACGGTCCGGATTTACTCTCAGCCAGTGCCTATTCGGATGGAGAGGGGGGCACTGGGCAGTATTATTTGTGCTTTGAGATTCGTACTAAGTTGAAAGACTAATCCTGAACTGTCAGATTCAATTGTACTTAGTCAGATAACCTGAGGGGATGTGAATTCCATGTTTTGTCCCCTGGAACACTACAATGAGGAAAGAGATCACCTGTTTCCTGGTTAGCAGGATTTTTTTGTCTCCAGTGCAGCTGACACGTGAGTCCAGACAGATTTAAATATTTAAATATTGATTTTAATTTTGATGCGGGTCTATATGTCAGCGACTCTGGGGGATAGGAAAATCGGGACATTCAGTTCCCTACAAGGTGCATTATTTGTGGGCCATGGTTGAGATTGGGCTCTTTCCTTTGGGCAGCCCGTGGAAATAAGCTTTTAATAAAGGTAAAATATTTGATCCCTCTTATCTTATAAAAAGCACTTTTAAAACATGCAAGTAAAATCTGTGTCCCAACTTCCTATTAGACTGAAAAACATATTTTATACGTAAGTTTCAAAAGTGCCTTTTCATAAGATTAGGTTAGGGGCATCAAATATTTTCCCCCTATTTGAAACATCTGTAAGACTGAAAAAGAGATTTTGTTATCGGTAGAAAATTATTGTTGGATTTGATGCAGTCTGGTTGTTAGTAGCACTTATCAACTTCATATTGTCCTTATGTTCAGCTTTACACTGTTTTGAAGTATGGTCGATTAGTGTATGATATTATGTCAATAGTGACAGTTCTGCACGCATCCCTGTTTATGCACAGAAAATCTCAGCAAATGTGCCGCTTTTTTTTATTAGTACCCTAAAAATAAAATAAACAACAAACATGCCCTCGGGCTAAAAAAAAATTTAAAAATGCCACAACCGCCTCACTATGCCCATAAGACCGCCCAGCTGCTGGACAGTCAGCTTCAATTTTTTTTTTTTTACCAAACCGCCCAGCCGCGAAGCGGTCAGCTACAGTAATATATATATTTAGAGATCTTCATATTTTCATCTAAAAATGAGAAATGAGAAATGTTCAATTTTACATTATGTCCTCAAATTTCTCCACCAACTCCATACACCAAAATACAAATTTATAATAAGCTTAGGGTCTTATTTATTTATTATGTGCTCTAGGATAAAAAATACATCTGGTTTAAATATGCAAACTCATATGCAAACACTAGGTGGTTAGCTACATTTTTTTTTAGAGATCTTAATATTGTAGATCACATGGTTAGAAAAAACGAGGATGTATTTATAAATGTACATTGGCTTCAATATTATATAATAGTAAAATAGCGTGATTTTAACCGTTTAATACCTAATAAGCAATACAAGAGAAAACATTTATTTGTACATCTTTCCAGTTAATAAATTTGTATGTTACAACATAAAAAAATGTAATCTTTATTGATTAAATGATGTGGAAAAAATAATCAATTCGTTAATCTTTCCACGACACATGATGCGCACATATTAACATAATTGTAAATATTTTTTGGGTATAGAGATTCTAAAATAATTTAAAATTGTTGCATACTATTTGAAGAAATAATGTGGTACATAAACAAATAATTTTCTTATTTTATTTGACACAAAACCTCTAATTATAAAAAAAAAACAAGTAGTTTTTAATTTTAGAATTATAGTTACTAATTTAATACAATATGTTGTTGAAAACATTATTTGTATTTTTTATCCTAGAGCACATATTAAAAAAATAATAAATAAATAAAACTCTTAAGCTTGTTATAAATTTTCATTTTGCTGTATGGGGTTGGTGGAGAAAATTGAGGACACAATGTAAAATTGAACATTTTTATTTGCTATAAAATTAAATATTTTTTATTTTTAAATGAAAATATTAAGATCTCTAAAAAAAATTACTATAGCTGACCGCCCCGCGAATGGTCGGTTCGGTAAATAAAAAAAAAATTGAAGCTGACTGCCCAGCGACTGGACGATCTGATGGGCACAGTAAACCACCCCCTCTAAACGGTTGGAGCATTTTAAAATTTTTTTCAGCCGGGGACATATTTGTTATTTTTTTAGGGTATAACAAAAAAAAAAGCTGGCAAATGTGTAGTCCTATTCCTATACTCCTATGCTAAGTTACTTGGTTTGTCAAGTCACCGTTATAAAATTTAAGCTCATAGGCCAGTCAAAATAAAGCAATAATACTATGACTGCACCTACTTAGATAACTATTTTAAGTACTGTGACGGTGAAAAAAAAACAACCTTAATGATTAGAGCAAGCAGAAAAAAGATATTAGAAATGGTAACTCTATTTCAGTTTATTAATCATGTGGCTATAAAATATGCAATTTGAACAAAATATCCTCTCTTTTCTGTTTTTTTCTTTCTTTTGCCATGAAATAATTAAACCATGCATGCCAGCTGATTTGCAATAGTTAATTCTATAAAAGCATATTTATAAGAAGGGAATTATATTCCGGTTTTTTTTTTCACATTTTTTTATTTCTTAACGAAGTAACATTGGCCGAGTCTCAAATTCTAGTACGTGGAAAAGTTCCGAGTCAAACAAATAAGAATAACAGTGCTAATTAGATGAGTTATATATGAAGCAACCTGAAGCAGGCATTTGTGCTTTGGCTTCTATATTACAAAAGAACCAAAAATCCTAGTCTCCTTCAGGATTTTTGTTTTGGGTCTTAAAAAATTAAGTGGCGCCTTAATGCCGAATTTCTTTCATTTAAGGTATATGAAATTTAAAAATAAATCTTTACAAAAATATGAAAAAGAAAATTCAAAATTGAGAAAAGGCCAAAGTTTAACTCCGCCTATGTAGTTTCTACACATCATGTCTCAAGTCAGAAAAAAGGAGGAGGGTTCATGATAGGCTTAGCAAGCCAGCAGTAAAAAAACAGTTTCTTTATAGAAATAAAACTCTCACAAATTGAACAAGAATAGTATTATGATGGGTGACCTTCTGGGAAGTTCTTGTGTTGCTGATTCAGTTGGATTTCATTTCTTGTGTATCCCAACTTACTTGAGAATAAAAGCTTTGAAGAAGAAAGACCAAAGTTTGAAATTTCGACCTTAGTATCAAAATTCCAAAAATAAAAAAATAAATTTTCATTAAGGTCGTCGTTTGTATGTCCGGTTTTAAGAAGAGGCAGAGACTTTTAAATCACGAATTTCAGATCACGTCCATATGAAAGATCAAATTTTCAAATTTTCAAATGACAATTATTATTCTTTTTCTTTTAAGAACTTGGTAGAGGACAAACTCAATTTCTTTTAGTTACCATTCTAAGATTTCAAAATTCTCACCTTACCACCAAATTTTTGAAATTTTATTTCTTACCACCCATGCAAGCTGGGTTTGCGCACCAAATTGGACTGGTGCGCCAGCCAAGCCTACGGACCAATTTTTTTAAGTTTTGTTCTGTTGTGCATATAATTTATAATGTAAAATGTTGATTAGATTGTGTATATAATTTGTAGTAATTTGCGCACCAACTTAGTACAAAATGCTGATCAGATTGTTCGTATAATTGTAGTAATTTTTAGTTCAAACTTAGTACAAACTTTTATTTGTTTAACATGTGCGTTTTATTTTCTACAATTTCTTCTTCTAATTTGATGCAAACATATAATTATAAACACAATAGAACAAAACAAAACAATACAAAACAAAAAACTTAGTACAAAAATTTCAAACACAACAGAACAAAACTTAAAAAAAATTAGGCTTGCTCACCAAATTGGTCTGGTGGGCCAGCCCGACTTGCGCACCATCTTAATTTGGTGTGCAAGTCCAGCTTGCGTGGGTGGTAAGAATTAAAAATTCAAAAACTGTGTAGTAAAGTGAGAATTTTAAAATATTAGAGTGGTAACTAAAAAAGTTTCAGGAGGCCAACTGGCAATTTTAATTTCAAGGCTGGAATTTCAAGGATAGCCGGATTTTTCAAACAATGGCCATTATTAGTTTTTTTTTTCTTCCAGCTGATAACATTTATGAACTGAAATTTAAAATTCCGGCTTTAATCTCTTTAATTTCAAATTTTATTTATTATTTGTGAGAGGTTTAATTTAAAATTCTACAAATCTTAAATAAAAAATTTCGGGGTTTATGGGCAGGAGTGGACCCATGTGAATTCAGGGGGCAGCTGCTCTCCTTGGATTTTGAGTTTTAGTGAAAACCGGAACGTTTCAATTGACTTTGTTTTGTCGCCCCCTCCCTGAATTCCCGCCCCCCCCCCCCCCCCCTCTAGATGTTTGATTTGTAATTCGGATTAAATTTAATGTTAAAATTAAAATAAATTTCATGAATAATTATGATTGGTAATTAGAATTATATGTTAAAATTAAATATCATAAATTACAAGCCAGTCAGAGTATTGGAAAGTATAAATTAAAGTATTGTTTATTGTTGAGTACCTAATTAGCTAATAGATTTAAATCCGATTAACTATTTAAATTCGATTCGATATTTTTTTGCCCCTGACGAAAATTCTGGGTCCGCCAAAGCAGGGTCACCATTTTTATTAGACAAAGCTCTCCTTCAGGATATAAAAGGGAGGATGCTATACATCCTTAATGAAGTTAATAATTAAGTTACCGGTCAAAGCTCAAAAGCACCAATCAATGATAGAAGATAATTAAGTTGCACAGTTAATAATTAATTTGTTAAAGAATATAATCGATACAACCACAACACAATATCAGAAATACAACAAGCACGTACGTACCCGAATGTAAAGAGCACTATTTATGGAAACTAGACGGAGCTAAAAAGATACAAATTAATGAATCCTCATAGATTACAGTAGCATCAGAGAAGAAAAATTTGAATATAAGCAGTGTGCATTTGTGATACAAAACAAATTAAAGAAGGCAAATATAAATAATTGATGGAAGAAATATATATGGCAGTATTTAATTGCCTCCAATATCTGCTAGGTTCTGAAGATCGATCTCTAGGATAATATATCCCCGTTTTGATTTATGAGCAAGTTTACTTCCGTGTTGCATATATATATAAGAACTTTTGGTTTGCCGCTATTGTGCGATCAACTTAATTACGTACTGGTGTTCTTAACACAACAAATTTCAGGAAATTAACTTGACTGTTCTATGCACTGAACGAGCGTTGGCAATGCAAAACTGCTGCATAGAGTTCATGCGTTTAATGCACCTACTAGCTAGCTGTGTATTGAGCGTAGAATTTCACCTATACTAGTGCATTCGTACACAGATTAGAGCGCATTCAGCTCTAGTTCTTAACCGAATTGTCAAAATTATATATGTGTTCACACGCTTAACATATGTTTACTGGTTTTGCTGATGTACTGTATGCCACTGTATTTTATTTTTAAATAAAAAAAAAACACGCTTAACATATATAGCTTGCATGCACTTGGGATGGAAATTGGAATACGGCTTTGGATGCAAAATGAGATAAGACACCCAGATGTTAAATAAGTTAGGTGCAATTAATATTGATCCTCTTATCTAGATATTAAATATAATTAGGATAAATTTTATTAAAAACTTTGCCCGGAGGAAGTTTAATTAACTTATGTTTAATTCCTGATCTGATAAATTACTATCAGTGTTCTAAATAACCAGCTATAGTTTTTTTGAACTATAAAAGCTAATCTATGAAATAAAAATATGCTAATTCAGTTAGGACCGCTATAGCTGTAATAGTTGACCGCTATTATCGCTATGCGCTATTGTTATCGCTATGCTACATGGTTTTTTCTTTCAATTTACATGAGGCTTTCATGCTTCTATTTTTATTTCTATTTCTGATGCTACATTGTCTACTATGATAAGTATGCTAACTGAACTATGTGCTTTTGTTCTTATTTGTGATTTAGTCTCTCATTATGTATCGGAAAATATTCAAATATTAATTCTTCCTTTTGCTTGTTCTTCGTCTAGTATTCACTTGTAAAATTATTGTCGTACCTTTCATTGGAAGCTGATTTTAATTATATATAATATATAAAATGTTTAGATAGGTATACTAACTTCATTTTACTTATAAAATTGATTACTCCCCGTCTATTATAATGTGTAATACTATGAAGTATGAAATATTAAATAATGTTACCTTGTACGTAGATTTTTTTTTTCTTCTTATTTACATAATTGAAAAAATATATAGACTTAGATTAGTTGGCATTTAGTTGTTACTCCAATTCTTCAATATTGATTATGTTGATAATTAGTAAAAATGTAGAATTAAAATTTTGAAAAAAAGAAAGAAAAAACACTATGTATGATAGCTTCCGCTATAGCTACGTTATTCGCAATAGTTTTTTTTTGTCTTCCCGCTATGTTGCTATATTTGCTATTTAAAACCTGAATTATTATTATTAGTATTTAGAAAAATATTGTGTTTACCATGCACCTGTTCATTAAGCGAAACTTCATATCAAATCCTCAACAAATTAAAAACTAACATTTAAAACAAAAACTAACAAACCCTAACTAACTAAGATAGTATTCTAGGAGTAGGGGTATCAATGGCACCCTTTTAACCGTTTATCCTACCCGTATCGTATTCAATAAGATGGATATGGGTAAGATTTTTTTTTTTTCGTTCGCTTATTGGGTATGGGTATGGGTACGGATAAAGGCTACTTCGTGCCCATTGAGTAACGATTAATTATATAAAATAAAATATATATAGATATATAAATATATATATTCAATTCTTTCATTTTCCATCGTGTATCTATATTGAACTTGATAATAAATTTTTCTTCCTTATTTTTTCGTTGTTGTCTTGTTCATCAATTATGAAAATGAAAATAATCTACGGTACAATTTGGATCTAATTTCCTCTTCAATTTTCTTTATGTTGTCAACCTGGTTTTTTAATTCAATTATCTTCCTCCTTTCTCTTGAACCAATCTTGAATATTGCGTGGTTGTAGGCATGTAGCTTCATCCTTCAAGCCTTTTCAAAATTTGACTTCCTCCATCGAATATCGTATGTAATATTTGTATTTAGTAAAATAAAATATGTAAAGTACTTGAGAATGAGATTTTTGAGTTTATTTGATGAAATAAATTATTAACATTATTTGTTATTCACCCATTACTATTTTGTTACCTGCTAGTCTTAACGGATATGGATAGGATAGAATAAGACCAATTCTTAATGGATATTGATAGAGCATGAGTAAAAACAATTCTTAGTGGGTATGAGTGTGAAAATACTTTTACGTACCTTATCCATATGGTACCCATTGACACCCCTATCTAAAAAGTGCATATAATTAATCTCCGCATAATTTAAGTGAATACCTCACAACTACCTGCTCGATCCATTTTTTTTGTATATTCCCCTTCTCAGCTCTTCTATATTTTTGAAGCCCCTCGCCTATTTAAATTCACCGGTACCAATCTCGGTACCAATTATTAGTCTTCAAGAAATACATCATGGAATACATGCAATGTAGTTTAAGCAAAGGCAACCTCCTATTACAGATATTGCACATTTTCCCTTTGTATTAATTATGTCACGTTTTCAATAAACGTCCCAACACTCTTGGTCCATCCTCTCCTCCTATCTGCCTTATAGTTGCCACATCTGAGAAATCAACTTAATTAATTACACCGCATCATACTCTGCATATATATTGTTAGGTATCAAAGCACTGCATGAAATAATGAACATCCTAAGCCCATATATCCAATAATTGAGCAGTGAGGGATTCATCAAGATTGCCATTAATTAAGGAATTTAGTGGATTTAGGTGTGCAATTATCAAAACGCACATTGTTAATTTAAGTCCATATAGCCTACATCAAGACACTTAGACACATAGCACTGTTTCACAACAGTTTCTGCTTTTTCCTTTCAACCTCGCTGTAGCCTGCCAAACTGAGGAGATAGGTAGAAGAGGCTTATATATTGTAGTTGTTATACGTTTGGGAAACCATTGCCATATGATAAACAATACACAACATTAAAATGATCCATTGTTTCAGAACTAGAGCAAAACACACACAAATCAGATATATCCTGACCATCATTTCTTCATCAAATTATCTTTTGTTAGAATTCTACCCTTGAGAAAACTCGAGCATTCAATACGACAAAGATATCTAATTCTTTCATTCGCAGATCATAGCGTTTAGCTCTAATTCTGTCAAAATCGTGCATTCAGATACTAGACAAGACACGGATTGGCGTGGAAAAATTAAGGGAATATGGATTGGCGTGTAAAACTAGACAAGACATGCATTCAGATACTAAATTAAGGGAAAAATTAATTAAAACTTTGCTCGTGTAAATTAACATATATAGGTCTAGCTAGTCTAAGAAATTGTAATGCTATCTTATATTAACCTCCAATATGCTCTAGGCTAGCTAGAGACTTAATATTCCCTTTCTAGCTAAGAACGACCTACAACATTTTCTAAAAATATATTGTGTACTAGCTATATATAGCAATTTGATATATTTACTTAGTTCTAAATGCTGAAGCTCACTATATATAGGTGTTGCTTGAAACTACCTTTCGTTTGGAAGAAAATTGTCAAACACTAGATAATATATAAGTCTGGACTAGCTAGAGTGGAAAATGAAATAAAAATATCTTTGCTTATTGTTCACGAAGATGATCCTTTAAGTTTTCATTCTTCAATGGAGAATGCATATTACTAGTACTATATATATATATATTATTTATTTAATTTGTCAGAATGAATAAGAGACCGACCAAAATGTGGCACGCCCTATCTCTATATATATTTTTGAATTAACAATTCAGGTCAGAGTTGTGTAACCATCAAAGATGCTATCCATGGCACCTCCGAAATTTTAGGAATTAGTGCATGACTTGTCCCAATTTTATAAATTATTTAATTAAGGGTCTCCAAAAATTTGACAGATGTTATTAAGGAAGGTACAAAAGACAACTAAAAATCGCATTCTTGCCATCTTTGAAAGACATGCACATGGGCATCATACCTAGCAGCTAAGCTAGCAATATTTCAACAATAGCTCTGAAAGCCTAATGGGACAATTATAGCAAAGTAGACTTCCTTTTCCTCCTTCTTATCCATCAACTCTATCAGGAATTGCTGATCAAACTGGTACTTACATATAGCTCCATATTATCAGTAGCAAGTATGCGTTTATCCCTATAGGGAAACAAACCCTAAATACATTTGTTGTATCTAAGCAAAACGGATTGGTACATGCTGGTATAATGAAAGTGAATATATATAATGCTTTGTGGTGGTTGTTTTATAATAAGTTCACCATCCCTATTTGTGTATTGTTGATACGAGTGAGAGGCTACGGTACTATGCATATATAGAGCACACCAATCCGTATATAAAGTCGTAGTACGGACTGGTGTACGTTGTCCAAAGTTCAAATAATAGGTTCAAACAACTTAATATGATATCTACATGAAAATGTACTTGAAGACCCAAATTTTCATTTTTCAGAATGTTTTTTCTATTGTTTTAATAGGTAAAAAATTATTTGAAGATTAATTCTAGACCATTCGAAAGTGGTGATTTTCTACTTATCTAAAAATAGTAAAATAATAAAAAAAAATGAAATATTTAGTCATCAAATACATTTTCATATGAAGATCATGTTGAGCGGTTCCAATCGATCAATTGGACTTTGCAAAACAGAGATATCAAGTCATAGTACAGACCAGGGGGCAATATGCATAGTACCGTAGCCTCACTCTTGTGATACTTACAATTTATAATTAATATTAATCAAAATGTCACGAATGGGTGGCTAATTGTAAATTGACGAATATATCGTAAATCGTACATCATTCAATTAATTTTAATAAATTACAATTGAAAGAGTGATTTTTGTGTTGTGCGAACCTTATATGCTTGATATCATTATTGCTCCTACACAATCGGGATGAAAATAAAAAATAATCCAGGTCTATTACTTGTCAGATTTGTTACTACCGGTCAGATTTTTTTTTTTTTTTTTTGAAAAGCTTGGTAGACTGGCCTTTGGCTTGTTTAGCTAAGGAAATAGGAGGTTTAGGTATACTATATCTCTACCAAACGAATACGGCCTTATTACTTAAATGGTGGTGGAAATTCAATGATTCTTCTTACCAAAGTCTATGGAAAACTATTATCTTAGCTAAATATTACACTACACCATCCCTCCCATTATCTGCTTTTTGGAAATCCATTATGGCTTTAAATAATATAGGAAAATGTAGTGTCATTAATAGTCCAGGAGTGAATTCTCAGTTTAGCTTTTGAAATGATTCTAGGAATAATGAAATTCCTCTTAGAGCACTATATCCCCATTTATATGATATACGTGTTAATAAAAATGTCACGCTCAGTGCAGTTGTACATTCACAAGGAACTGCAGTACGCTTTCGAAGATATTTGGACCATATTTCTTTACAAGAATGGTCTTCCATCTTACATTATATTAGTTCTATGTCATTTACCCATCAGCAAGATAAAATAGCTTGGAAATGGGAACCATCGGGGCTTTACATAGTTAAATCTTTGTATAAACTTCTTAACTTTCGAGGGGTAAGTTTTCCTAATGCATTGATTTGGTGGCAACTTCCCATTTCTTATAAGATCCAAACTTTCATGTGGCTAGTGGAACGCAACAGAATACTAACCAAACAGAATTTAAGCAAAAGAGGATGGCAGGGGGAAGTTAAATGCCAATTTTGCTCTGAAACAGAAACAACTAATCATTTGTTTCTGACATGTAGATTAGCCCGGCACATGTGGTTTTGGATGGGCCGTAGCCAACACTATTTTACTCGTTGGCATTCAATCAAGGACATAGTGCAATTTGCCTTAGGGTTACCGAAGCAATCCAGAACAGCTTTCCTGATAATGTTTAGCGCATTTTGTTGGACGCTTTGGAAATTACGGAATGCTTCCTGTTTTCAACAAGTTCATGCTTCCCAATCTTTTAAAACTAAAATTTTACTCATTGTATCTCTTATTACGTATTGGACAGGAATAGTCAAGCAACAAATCAAAAACTTGGTGATGACAGAATGGATGCCAACGGAGTTGGACCCTATACCTCTACAGATGCTGGATCCTGAGGAAGAGTGCGCCGCTAACACAATGCAGATGGTGTTGTACCAAGGGCCTCCAGAGAATGATGATGATTATACGGCACCTATGGTTTAGTCTCCAGGCTGTGCCCTGAATAGGCTTTAGTTATAATATTTTTTCTACTTAGCGTTGTTTGATGTGGGTTGCCCATTTTGGTTCATTTAGAGCTGGGCACAGGTTATGTTTAATGTGTTCTTTCTGATGTGATTTTTGGTTGTTACAAAAACAATGGTTTCAGTAATGAAACGGGCTACCACAGCCTTTTTATCAAAAAAAAAAAAAAAAAGCTTGGTAGAATCACCGGTCAGATTTGTAGAGTTATAAATTTTGACGTGCTACATTATTAACGAATGCTTTGATCTATTTAATTACCAATTAGCTAAATTTTAAGTAACATTTATCTTGATAGGGCTAACATTTAGCGAGCAATAATATATAGCAACTAGAGATCGATACTAATAGGTGGACATACTTAGAGGTGGATGCCTAATGTTTTTCTTTTATTATTGGGAAGTTAATTAAGGAAAAATTTACTTTTAATAATGAAGAGCGTCTTTAATAAAAGATTTTTTTAACAATATTATATATATAACCATGTAAATTAATCCATCAAACTGTTCTGATGGATAAGACATGATTTAGCTAGCATGCAAAGCTTGCTGATCATATATTGATATACAGATGTAATTTGGCACAGGTGAGAATTAAATTAATAAAAGAATTCATAGATAAACACAAGTTTTTCTTGAAAAATGAAAATATCTCTTACACTGGTGAACCATCCAATTAATTATCAAAATACAAAAAACAATCAACAAATGGAAGGGAAGTACGCAGTACCAAAGTATATATAGTATATATAGTTCATAGCAATATATAAGTTCAATATTCAGAAGTTCCCCAACGGAAAATTCAAAACTGTTGCACTATGAAAAACATTATGCCTATTTTTGCGAGAATGAAAACATTTATAAATTTCAGTGAATTTAGCTTGTTACGGACGTACCTTCAATTAATGTAGAATATATAATTATCTACTCTAACAAGTTCGGAATATTCTTCACCCTTACAAAAATATGTGATGTTATCATGAGAAATTTGACCAAACAATCAATCACTTTCCGGCGCAGAAAAGCCTACTAATTAATTAAACCCCAAATCATCTTTTATTTTAAAAATTAATACATCAGAAATTTACGAATATACCAAACCGCAGGTTACCTTAATTACTCTCTATACCTTCGTTCAAAATGTCATCTATTAATTGCAGCCAGGTTTGATTAATTGGGTCTTGAAAAAAAATCATTTATCATATATAAATCATATCGCTTGAAATTTTAATACGAAATTATTAAATGTTCATTAATTAGTTCCACCTTGCGATTCCTCATGAATTGCCATGTTCAAAATCTAGCTAACTCACACCGAACTGAAAAAAAAAAAAGAACCCCCTTCATAGAAAACCCTAATTCTAGAAGGTTTAATAAAACTGTGCGCCAGCTGAGGTTGTACCTTGGTCGTCTTCAATATCGACGCTGCAAAAACCACCATTCAAAATCTCATTGAGGAGATAGTAGTAGTACTCCATGCTATTGTTGCAATTTTCATCCATTTGTGCATTAGCCGAAGCAGCACCAGCGGCCACAAGCTGATTCAGTTGGCAACTAGCCACCTTCTTCTCTCTTGCTCTCTCTCGTGCACGAGCTCTCGCCTTAACCCTCAGATCCTTAGCTGTGGGTTGAAATTCTCCTGCTTGATTTGAACTCTGCATCATTGCTGTTGCATGATCATGAACTGGTTCATAATCAGACAGAGGTGACTGATTGGTGATAACTGTGTGATCAGTTGGAATTTCCTCTTTAGGAGGCTCAGAGGAGGAGCTGGAACTCAGTTGATTAATGGAATCTTTGGCTTGAGTGAGAAGCCAATCTATGGTTTTGCTTGCCTTATCAAACCCGAGGCGGTCTTGTAAGGCGAAGAATTGGTGCGCGACTTGTACTGAGAGCCGCATGCGGCGGTCCCGTTCTCCTTGAGCAGTACGGATCTTGCTATGCCGATCGGCACGGCTAGTTCGCTTGCGTTGTTGGCATGTGCTTGCTGCAGCAGCAGATGCTGCTTCACCTTCAGTTGGTGCCACAAAATCGATCAGCTGGGGCTGAGGTTCAAATAATGTGATTTGAGCATGGGAATTAGGAGGTGCTCTCTGACTCTGTTGTAAATAATACAAGGCTTGATCGGAGAAATTGGACAAGTTGGGGTTATTTGGCTGCATCTTAATTAATTGGGTTGCTTTTAGTTTTGCTTTGCTAGCTAGGGTTTCATAGAGAATTAAAAGCAGATCTGAGTTAAGGTCGATCGGTGGGTGCTACAGCCTACAAGTGAGTGAAGGATAGATTGGAGGCATAGAGGAGATCAAGAAGCTAGCTTAGCTAGGGATATATTATGGAGCTGTTTGGAATATTGGGTGCGTTATAAAGCAGCTATTTCTATTTGCTGTGATGTGAACTTTTTCAGGTAATTAAATCAATCAAGAGGTTGAGGTTCCACTGAAATTTAATTGTTCTATATCATGTCTTGTAAATAATATTTTCATTAGAATGTTAAGAACTTAAGATAATTTAGGAATTAATACATACCAGTATTTTGGCTTCGTACGTACGTATTTCATATATCATTTTTTAATTGAAGTGCAATTAAACACTATCATGTTAAATAAAAGTTGTAATCAAAATGTAAAAAGTATAAAAATAAATCAAACAAAGTTTCAATAAAGAATGACATTAAGAGGCTTGAAATGGTCCTTTGCATGTCTAAAATAAATATATATAGTCAAAGTACTGCCGCATATTTAATTCATGTAACATTTTAATTAATATAACTATGTTAATTAATACTATAAGTTTTATTTTCCTCATAGAAAAAAAATATGACTACAAATTTTATTCAAAAACTGAAAAAGAAGACCAAATGAAAAACAAAAAGTTTGTACGTATAGTGAAGATGGAATAACATTAATACATGTGAGTTGAATTTGTTAACTTGTATTCTCTAAAAATTAATTAACCTTAATTATCCCCCAGCTAACCAGGTGCCCTCCACAAAAATCCTTGACTTTGAGTCAATCTTCGTTGATTAGCAATTTTAACTATTTTATTACTATACTATATATGTACATTTATAAAAGGCTATAGAACATATATATATAAGTTCAGTTTCATTGCACCTTTAAATTAAAACAAGAAAAAAAAAAAAAAACAATGTATTTCTTAATTAAAGAATGATAGATGATTATCGATCTATCAAGAAATATGTTTTAAAAGTAAGTTAATATAAAGTTTTGAGTAACGTTTAAAAAAATGCAAAAAAAATAATATATATAGTATGGATCAATTAATATTGGATAAAAAGTATATATGAAAATTGGAAAATGATTCGAAGCTAAGTGTAGGTAGGATATGGATTGCAGAGTAGTAAGTAAAAACCTAATTTGGCCATTCCAGTTCCACGGTTTTACTGTATATTTCTGAGCTGGAGCGGACCACCTTTTATTTGATTATAGCAAATAGCAATGAACAGAACGAGATTCATATGGTGTGTGGTCAACGTCAGAGGTCAGGCCGTACGTTTTCTTCTTTTCCAGCCGTTGAGCGGTAGAACTAGAAAGTAAGAAAACGTTACCAAATACTAATTAGAGCGTGTGCGTCAGTGCGTGCAAATGTGCAATGCATATATCTTTGAATGGTCCATTTGGCCCAGTGTTTTCGAATTCTCATCCTCTCAAATATCTCAAACTTTGCGTCACTTTTTCGAATATCTCAATCGTACGTTCAAATAAGTTCTGCATAAATCGTTCAAATAATACTGCTCCCCTACGTTCCTCCGAATAGGCACCGGACACGTCGGTCACGCAAACATTGAGATGTCTCAGAGGATACGCACCCGTGTTTTTCTCTGTATCCCACTTAATTGCCAACTAAACTATATATGCATGTAGCCATTAAATTAATATAGAATCTTTTTATTATAAAACTATAAATTGCCAACTACTATATATGACAGATCAAATTCTAAATTTAAAATTTTATATATGTACATACATATAATTAAGATGAATTGGTTCGAAATTTAACTCGCTTGATTAAGATGAATTGGTTCGAAATCTTCTATAGGAATTAATGTTCAAATTAGTCATAACTAAAATTTTCTATGACAATGATTATGTAAGAACATTATTTTCATCTATAAAATTATTTATATATGTACATATATAGTAATTTGACAGTTGTTAAGAATAACGAGAAATTAGATTTAATTTTAATTTCACGAACCTTACATACATATAATTTATTTATTTGCGCAATTTTAATACCACGATAGTAATTTTAATACACACTTCAATTTTATCGCTGCGAAAAAAGTCACGAACAAAGAAAGAATCGATACTGATCAGAAAAAAAAAAAATAAGATACTGTTATTGTGATATTAAAAGCAATTAGAAATGATTGAACGAATGTAAGAATTATTAATTTAAGGTTAAATTTAATTTCTCTTTATTTATGACAGTTGTATGAAATTACTAATCAATTTTACGAATAAAGATGCTCTTATTTTATATCATCATTGTCATACAAAATTTTAATAGTGCACTAACTTTTTATTCAATCACTATTTATTCATGTGACTCATGATTCTATGTTGGAACTTGGAAAAACAAAATGAACTAATTCCCTCGAGCCAGAAATAATTAGTAAGTCAGGTTAACACTTGTTAATATATGATTGATAATTTGGTATCTTACAAATTAATTGTTCGCACTTATTAGTATAAATGTACTTATTACTCTTTTTTTTATATTCAAACATTATATATAGTTGTGGATAATTAATTGTTGGTATATATATACATTCAAATTTAAATTACTTTTTTTTCCTTAAAAATACTCAGATTCCTTACGTACCTCTCCATTTTAAATTAAAATACTTTTCTTTTTGTTTATCAAAACACTCAAATATATTATTTTCCCATTTTAAATTGATTAAATCTGAAAATTTTAAATATAATTATTATATTATCAAGCGAATATTTTCATATTTCAACTTAATTTTATATTTTATTGATGCTTTCACACTTCATGTCATATTTTCTTTTCTGATGATGTTATAAGCCTTCTCAATAAATATAAGTGTGTGTTATTTTTCATTCACTATAAATAAAAGTATTTTGTACAAACAAAAAATTAGTCTCCACCACTACTACAAACATAAAATATAAACTATATATAAAAAAACAATCAAAATAATTTAATATGTTAAATAAAAAAAGGGGGTTGGGCGTACCTGGTATTTTTGGAATTCTCCAAAAAATAATGTGGTTTAATTTGGTTTATTTTTTAAATATGATATAAATAAAAATTTCGGTATATAGAGAGTAGGGTTAAAATGCACTATTAGTTTTGTGCTCCAATCATGCTCCATATTCTTTTCTCCATTTTTAAAGTCCAAACAGTCGATCCGAACCATTCAACATGATATTCATATTAAAATGTGCTTGAAGACCAAAATCACTGTATTTGATGGTCCATAATCTTTTGAAAATAATAGTTTTGTACCTATTTAAAATAATATCAAAAAAAATTAAAAGAATATAAAATTTGGTCTCCAAGCACAATTTACTATAAAGATTATATTGAACAGTTCGAATTGACTGTTTGGATTTTGAAAATAGAGATAAAAATTTGAATCCTTATTAAAACACAAAACCAATGATAGATGTTGCTTTCAAGAGAAAGCTTGGTTTGTTGATCTAATTAGTGGACGCAATATATATACATGAAGTAATTAATGTCTCATTAATTTATGGGTCCAGATGTTTATGATTTAGTAATAAATATGTTTGTGATTTATCATACTTACATTCAGAGAATACACTCATACAGATAGGTACATTACTAAGAAATTAAAGTTTCATTTGAGAGTTGCCATCGATAAATAAGGAGATAATTTTTTTTTAAAGAGGTTTAATTATCAAGCTTGCCAACCAGATATACATTATTAAGTTTAATGTTGCCTCAAATAATTTAAAAAAAAAAACATTTTCCATAAAATTTAATTGAAACAACTAAACCATGGTTTTAAAAACTCAGATGATCATGATTTTGAGTCAAATCGGCCAATTCGTGTCAGAATTGGCCTTGGATGAGCCGGGTTTCATGCGAGTTTATCTGCTCAAATTAGTGATTGAGAATGATGCAATAGTAGTCTTCTTCTTAGGACCGTTGGTTACTCAAAGATCGAGAGTTCGATTCTCTCTTACGATTTCACAGAGTCTCTGAGGCTGCGAAGGTTTTAAAAGAAAAAAAAATAGTCTTCTCAATTACTGAGCAAGGATGAAGAAAAATCTGGGTGAAGCATTCTAATTCGATCAATTAATTTATCATCTTTGATGTTTCGGAGGAAACTAAGGAAGCGTTGAAAAAGTAAGAGTTCTCTAGCTAGGAAGTAAATATGTTTCAGCCTACGGGCTTTGACCCAAAAAAAAAAAAAAAAAAAAGTAAATATGTTTCTCTAGCGACTTTATGCGTACAAGTTGTAGCATTAAATTACTAAGAAACTAATTCGTTTATTCAGACTGGGAATAATAATATCAGAAATATATTGTTACTTTTTCTTCAGAAATGTATATATAATATATATTGATCAGTACTTTATGATTTAAATATTTATTCATCAAATTAGTTATTTCTCTATCTAAACTTATTTTATTAATATCTTCATTTCTTGAATTAATTAATCAATTAAAAATCCGATTATTATTAATAAAAATAAATAAATGACACTTTTTAAATATACTAAACTGTCCTGATATTTTCATATATTACCCAACCAAGGTGTTTTCATAATGATTTGACATGAATTAGAAATGCATGAAGGTAGAGGATATGTGCTATTGTTTAATAATGATAAAGTCATCTAACTATTTAATATTAATAAGAATGTTTTATTCAGCCATTCAGGTTTCGAATATGCGACTAATAACACGAAGAGCCGGCATTGTCTTTGCTACTAGACCAATGATTGATTCTTGAATAGGTGGTTATTATTACACATGCAAATTTCAGCATGAGAGCTATTTGCAACAATAGTATATATAAATGTGCTTCTAAATTAATATCACCAAACAACAAGTGCTATTTACAAAAGTAAATCAACTCATCACAAAAAGTTATAAAAGCACAAACAAAACAATTAATCTAGCATGCAACTATATATACCAGTGCATTATGCATACCAATACCAATGGGTTTGCACGAGCGTCTTTAATTGGTGCCCATATATACCAATACTAGTCATATAATTAATATAGGTCTTAATTAATTAAATATAAAATATAAAATATTGTTTGTTGTATCGATCTGCATCAATTAATCTTAGGCTGAGTAACAAGGTAGCTAGCTAGGTTGGCCACGACAGCATCAAGCTGGGAGACAATTAAGACGAAGGTACGTAGTTCATGTGCTTTAATTGTGCGTTTCCTTATAGCGTTAATCTCAGCAATATATTATATTATATATATGCAAGGCCCACCCATGTTCCCCTTTTCAATGGCCTTCTTCACCTTAATTCAGCTTCTCTGCTAGATCTCTCTTCTTCTCACATATCCGATCGAGCTCGCCTTTGTAGGCTCTTTGAGGACTGATCAGGTAATAATTAAACTTGAGCTCCATGCATGATTTGATTCATGAGCTTCTCAGTACGTATTACCCATTGACCATGGTTTTACATAACACAAATTTAGTGAGATACTTAATTAATTAATTACCACCTAATTATAAGCTTAAACAAACAATCAAGAGAGCATAGTACTGGAACTGGGGCACGTTTGACAAATTTCTCAAATATATACTAACTACTGATTTTTCAATGACATTACAAAAATTAATTAATTAATTAAATAGATACAATGTACTGACGGTAAATTTAAAGAAATAGTACTATCAATGTTGAATGACAATGAATGCATATGTCATTTTCATGACGATTTTACATATGTACGTATTGACTATTTTACTTGTGTCATTACTATTAGTGCTTTTGTTTTGTGTGATTGTTGCTTCGATCATACACTTGTGTGTTATCCGAAACTGTTCAAATTTCTCTCGGAATACTTCGAAATTTCACTCATATAAAATGCTTCTGTTGTTATTCTCCCCTTGCTACTGACTTGAATCCTTGGTCTAAACCCCCTTGGCACCTCTCCACTCCATACACTAGTACCAGTTATTTATTTTTTATGAGAACCAAGTACCAGTTATTAGCCAGTGTCGTCATTTTAAATCTGAACACTGACACTGCCAACGTCCGTGTTATTTGTGCAAATTTATAATCTTCCGAAGCTATAATTAGATAAAATAATAAATATGACTCAAAAGATGATATGTGGGCCAGTCAGCCAGAGCAGTGGTATACAAACTGACATGACTAGCTGAAATTTTCAACCGCAGGTTCTCCAGCGACCAACCTCAGACACAGAATATCATACATGAGAACTCAGCTCTTGCGCCCCAAAAATAAACAGGCCTCAAACCTAAGCTAGAAAAATAAAACAAATACAAGGAACAAAACTCTCATTTTTTTTTCTTCTTGCTTTGCTTTTGCATAAGAACTCCCCATAACCCTTTTGCCTATTTCTCTGATGGGGTACTGCTGCCAAGACCAAACCCCTTGATCTTGATCCTAATTTTCGGGGCCACACTTTGTTGTTGCACCTTATTTGTTTCTCTTGAAACTGAAGGTACAATACTAGGCCCAGGAATTGGAGCCACAACAGGTTTAACAACCACCCGAGGTTCAGATGTAGCTGCTACAACACCTTTACTCTCCATCTTTGCCCTTTCTTTCTCCAGCCGCCTTTTCTCCTTCTTCAGCCGCTTTCTTTCCATGTACTCAGGATCATCCTTCTTATCTGCTTGATCCTCCTTCTTTCTTTTCTTCTCCTTCTTTTCTTTCTTCCTTTTCTCCTTTGCCTTCTTTTCTTCTGAAGGAATCTTAGCTTGACTACTACCACCATCCTCATTTTTTGAATCAGCAGTACACTGCAAATCCTTGGAGATCTCATCGTGCAAGCTTACACGTTTGTTAGCGCTTGCAATGCTAGTTGTCATTCTAGAATCAAGGTTGTGAAATGAGTTCGCCTCATCAATATTCACCTTTGGTGTTTCTCTAGTGCTTCTTGCTGGTGCATCCACTGACACTGAACTACATGGCCCCACTTCGTTTTCATTACCCCGACCTGGAGTCTGACGCTGATTCCTGTTGTTTCCATCATCTGCTTTACTTGATGATTGCCTAACCCTTATTTTAAGGACATTTGGCCTCCTCTGACTGCTTTGGGAAACACTATTCGACTCCCTAACATTTTCTACAATGATGGGAACACCACCGAAGTGCTTTGAGGTGTCAGTTGAAGGTTCCCGAGAATGTGTACCTTCTACCACAGGTAAATCATCAGGTTCTTTAGGTAGTGTGGTTTCTACAAGTGGCAAATCATCATTTTGCTTTGATGTAGCTGTTGAAGGTTCTGGAGGCCTCGTTCTATCTGCAGGGGGCATATCAAAGTGCTTTGATGTATCAGTAGAAATTTCTACAGTCATCTCCCGAGTCTGTCGCTCTCCATCAGTGGAAAGTTCAACAACTGACTGTGGTAGTATCTCCACATCAGCAGAAATTTCTAAAGGCACATGAGCTGAAGGATGCACATCAGCAGAAGCTTCCAGAGGAACCTGAATTGGGTGCTCCAAAGACGCAGTACTGGTTTGTGCAGCAGCCCCAAATGTTTTGGGAATCAGTGCTGGAGGAGCTGGCTTGGGGACACCATAGAGGGTGGGTGGCCTGATAACAAAAGTTTTAAGTGGTTCCCCTCTTCATTAATTTTGCAATTACAAAAAGACAATGAAGTACGGCATTTTAAGAAAAGAGTAAGCTAACCTCCCTGCAACAATTTGCAAGATGCAGAACACATGGTGTCTAAGATAAATATTGTTGTATGACTTTCTGCTTGAAAGTAAGTCAAGGAGACTGACTAGTGAACCGTATGATATTTGATTATCCATCTTTGCTTCAAAATTAACTTGACAGAGATGCATAACATGAAGTGCCAGCTTGCTTTCTCCTGTAAAGCAAATGTTTATCAATACAAGGTAGGATATATCACACTTACCAAACTACAGTGTTCTAAACAAATTGTACCTCGTAAAAAATGTTCTTCATCAAGAAACTTCAGGAATAACAAGATAGCTTCATCCAGGCCCTTGTAGTGGAATTCAAGATCGAGGAGAACTTTGCTAGCTTCTACTCGAACTTTCCAAGGGTTCCCTAAGCTTCGAAACGGTTTGATTAGTTCATAAATATGACCCTGCACATGTGTGATTGAAGTATTATTAAGTGAAATAATTAAGAAAAGACAAGTATACTAACAGTAACTTGAGCATATTTCTACTTACCACGGATACTGAAGAGGACATTTTTAATGCAATCTGCGCAAGTGTACGAACACAGCTTACAGTCAACACCCCATTATAACCGGGCAGAAAACTGCATTGCATTTTAAGTCAACAAACAGGTTAGTAACAGTTTTAGTTTTATTAGAAGTAGAGTTCTTTTTCTACTGAAGTACCTGTCAAGCTGCAAAAGCCGATCAATACGCTTGAGAAGTGATTTCAAATAGGATATGCTCTGTATCAAATGGTTGACTTGTTAATTTTCTGACTAATCTTATAATAGGAGGGGCTTCATCACATTTAACTTGCTTAGCTATAGACAAAATGTTAAAAGTTACAGATTAATAATATCATGATTTCTGGAAAATATATTAAACCAACCTGTTGACCAAATTCTAGTTCACCAATAGCTTGGACCATGGTAGCCAGCCAATATACATCTGAGTATGGGTTTCCATTGTTATCATTATACTGCAAAGTAAATTCACATTAAACTTGTGAAATCGTTTCCAAAATTCACATGAAACCAGTATACATCTTAGTATGGGTTTCCAGAATGAAAAACATTTTTTCTTCATGTGTGTATATGTGAAGTTGAAAATACGATATCAAACCCAACTCCTGGATTAACCTGTGACCTAAACCTGAGTATCTGACCTTCAAAACCAGACTGATGTATAGTAACTCAGATTTTTAATGGAATACTGAAGTTCTAAAAGGAAAATATTCAAGTAAGCCTTCAATCAGTATTTGTTTCATTTTCTGTTTTTTTTTTTCATACACAGCATGGAATTTCTTCTTCTGGCTGTTGGCATTTTGAATCCACTGAAGCTGATCCAACAGAAAAGATGGTCTAACAGGAAATAATAGTTGGCAATTATTGGCAACGACTCAAATTCAATTGTGCAGTAACCATTGGAAAGTACCTTAATTGCAAACCTAATCGACACATAACATGAGACACTGATGCAAACCCAAATAACCTACAGCTTAACCAGACATGCATATCCTCAACCAAATGACTCAATAATACCGAATACCAGTAAAATCACAAATTATTTGAAAGAAGAGAATATTGGCTCAACCTATATGGCCCATAAGCTAATTTAACTGAAATCAAAATAGAAAATAAAATAAGTAAAACAAGCTAATTCAACCAAATGTCCTCAAACCAGGATGAATTTTAAGTTAGTTCTATAAATAGAAAATAAAATAAGTAAAACAAGCATTCAAATTCAGCCACAAAAAAGCATAATATATTAAAACAAACAATATCAACAATTTACTATTTACATATAAACATTTAATGCAATTTCATATCACATTCATCTTGTTATAATTGCAAACTGGTAAGCATGTAATGATTAGCATATATCATATCAGTAGAGTAAAACATACCTTCAGCAACTGTAGAATGAACTCGATAGCTTCTCTTGGACTTCTGTTATTGGCTGCTCTGGCCAGAGCTACTGCATGCGGTATTGCCTAAAAAGATTGGCATATTTAACTAAGTCATGATCATGCTTGACACAAATTACTGAAACGGACTTGTTCAATTTAGTTCCCTTGATCTCTTAACACAGGCAAATGATAGTTATTAAATATAATTTAGTAAAGCAAGGGATAGAACCCAAACCAAAGAAAAAACTTTATCAAAAGAGATTAGCATTTGCCTGGTTCTGTTATTCTACATTGTTCTGTAAGTATTTTTGCCAATAATTATTCCTACCTCACTGCATTACCTCAAGTACGAAGTATTCAGGTATGTCACGGAAGTCATTAGGTCTGCAATTGAGCAAAGGATTATCTAACTTGTGCATCAACAATCTAATAACATTTTTCTTACACTTCTGGAGAAGTAAAGGAAAGAACCTGGGTAATCCTATATCAGGATCAAATCGGCGACTCTTGTAGAACTTAACCAAATGGAGTAGACCTGTCAAATCAGTTTCCTGCATAAAGGAATGCATATTAATTAAAAAAAAAAAAAAGAACAGACAAGATCAGCACCTATACACTTATATTAGGAACCACACAGATGCATATAGAGAGAATGAAAATTATCACAGAAAGGAATTCTATATATCAAGTGTCTTGTCATGATAAAACTGCAGAAGAGCAAAGGTCATAGGAGAACACATTACAAAAGGAAAGCATGGTACCTCAGAAGCCGTCACTGCTAATGTGTATGCCGCCTCTATTCTTACTCTCCAAAATGCCTGAAACCCAAATTAAAAAACTAATCACAAAAGGGAACAAAAATATAAAGAAATATTGCATGTAGCATTAACAGATTTACCTTTGAATCATGGAGGAAATTATTGAGAGCATTAACAACGGAGAAGGAGAGCTGGGGGAGTTTCTCCAGCACTGTAATTGCTTGTGCCTGGGCAACAACATCTTTGTCCTTTTCTAATTGGTTAATCTGCCAATGTTTGACACAAAAATAAGACAACAGAAAAGAATCTCCTCATATAAACGCTAGCTCAACCTTAATCCCAAAATATTAGCACAAAAATGCCAGCAGGGACAACAAATTACTAAATTCAGAAGTATTTACGTTATATAATCCTACTTTAGTTAAAGTAATTTCTTTGAGGTCTATACTACTTTCCGATGAGAAAAAAAAAAAAGACATAAGGATGTTTCCATAAATACCATCCTGGTGGTCTACACTTGTGAACACAGTTCAATAACCAACCCTTCTCATACTTACCAAAGCAAATGGTATTTATTTTTGTTTTCATATCCTCATATTATAATATAATTATCTTAATCTGAACAGTAGGACAACAAACCATTTTATAGACATTGCCATGTTATATATAAACAACAATCTGAATCTCAAGTTGCCACACATACCCACAGCTATCCTCATATTATAATATAATTATCTTAATCTGAACAGTAGGACAACAAACCATTTTATAGACATTGCCATGTTATATATAAACAACAATCTGAATCTCAAGTTGCCACACATACCCACAGCTGGACAGGTTGGTGAAAATGGATCTCAGCAAGGTATTCCATCTCTGGGTCCACTCTTATCCACAGCAATGGCGAATCCATGCTGCAAATTAATAATACATTTGTCAATAAATGCACTAAAAACCAGAGCACTATATTTTAGAGTTGAAGCACATCAAAGTAAAGTACACTCTTTGTGGCAAATCAAGTGTTAAAGAAAGAATAGGTGACAGACCCAGCACGAGGGGCATCCTGATTAGCAAGATCAGCATTGTCATCAGAGCCATCAGCCTTCGCACCTTTCTTGGACTTTGGGTTACGCTTTGCAGATAGCTTGGAGTGGCACTGCAATTCCACCAGTTGCCATGTCTCTCCAGCCAATGGGAGAACAGGATGGTCATATACACCTTCCACCTCATGTAAACGAATGCTCATCATTCCAGGCCAACCCCCATCACCTCCTTCTTTCCCACTCATGACACTCTCGCTTCCGGAGTTATTATCAGTTGATACAAAACCACTGTTTACTGCAGTGCAATCCCGCATTACAGCTAATTCAACCATGTTTCTCCTTTTGTTGTAGGAAACACCCATTCTAAACACAGAGTTGTGTTATTCAGTAACGTGTATAAGCTAATATAGATGGGAAACAATGAGTAATTTTTCTTACCTTATCAATGGACAGCCGCAAGATTCAATCCACCGTGGGAAAAACTCTTTTAGAAAAGGACGCTCAAGATTGCCGACTTTGTTCACAAGGTGCCTGAACTGTTATAAGTAGCAAAAACAAAACAGATAGAGAGAGAGAGAGACGCAAGGTAAGATAAAATGAAATTGTCTATCCATAAATGGAGTCTAATCAATAGTGCTGTCAATAAATATCAAAAATACAACAGTTCGAAATTTGCATGAACAAAGCCAAACATGAGAGAAGTCTGGTCTTTGGAATCTCAAAATGTTTGATTTCCGATGTAACAAAGTTCAAAGTAAAATTGGAACCAGATTGATGTTGTTATTGTTGTTTATAATATGACATTTTCTGTTATTTAAAAACATATAAATTTTGTTAGTTAAAGGTAAAAGAGATTCAAATTGGACCCATATTTCGCTCACTATCACTAGATTAATTGACCAATGACTGGTGAGCTCAACCATTAATCCCCAATGTGAGCTTCAAACAACTATAACTAGAACAGCCAATTTGATCTACTTCGCAACAAATGCATGCATGTTAAAAGCTGTACAAATCACAGTTAGTTTGTGCAAGATAAAGAAGTAAAAAAATAACAAAGAAATGTGAATGCAGCCAAAGTAACTTTTCTACATCTTGATCTTATTATACAAAACAAATATAAAATATTAAGATTTCTGATATGCATGCATCACTCGTGATTCTTAAAGTAATTCAAGACCAACAGTTAGATATGTCATCTAAAATCAACCTGACAGACTGGAGGTCAACCTGACCAGCAAGCTCATTGTAGGCCAAGCCCATACTAGTCTATACAAAACTTACTAGATAATTAACTGACCTCTCTGGTACTGAGTTTCTTAGACCGGGATGCACCAAGCTCTCTCCCAACAATCGTCTGAAGGATCTGAGAATAAGGAAGCAAGAAACAAAAAAATATGAAGAAAATAATTCACATTCCAAAAGCTCAAGCTCCAATATTCTCGTGAAGAGACAAAACTGAACTTGTGGAAAGCAGTGTAATAACCCAATTACCTTTTGAAAAGAGTCGGGACCCATCTGCTTTTCCAACATCTGGAGAACAGCAACCTAAAACAAAAAATGTCAAATAAGAGTGGCTATGATTTTCATAAAAACAAAATCTAACAGCAAAAAAGGAGTCCATACAGCCTTCCATGAACGAACTTTCCCATACAATCCGATGGCTTGAGTCCCATATAAATCAGTCGAAGCAGCAGTTGAGCTCAATGCAGTAACACCACTGACATCAAGCTTACAAACCGCACAGTTGGCCTAACAATAAAGCAGTTAAAAACGAGGGAAGCAAAGTCAATTAGGTTAATATTGGAGGCAGTGCAAAAGGCACAGGATGATTAAAAATATAGTAAATTAACTCGCAGGAAGATGACAAACCTTGAAACGCTGAAAGCGAGCTTCATTATTTCCTAGAAACCGCTTAATGAAATTATCTGTCAGGAAACCAGCCAATCCGTCCAGTAACCATTCTGCATACATATTCTTCACAGGTTAAATATATACGCTATGCAATTTCCAATATTATACAGAAGTAAATCTAGAATGTGTACCATCAACTGGATCCTCAGCAGTCATATATACTCCAAACCATTGTCTTGCGAGAGCGTGTGCAAGTTTTATCCGAGTATCAATTGCCTGATTCAGAGGAAAGATTATGCATAAAGAAAATAACAAAGGAAAGATGCAACACTGAGAGCACAACAACAAGTAACTGCCTCAGTAGCATGAGTGACACCAAAAATCTAATAGTATTGAACCCCTGGAGATGTACTGGTCTGATGTCATATCCAAACAGTCTGGGCAGACAAACTGTTATCTAGATAAAACATCAGAGTGGTCAAATAGACATCATCTATGGGCGAATAGAAAATAACACCAAAGCTTTAACAAGGCCACTAAAAAAAACCAGTAAGGTATATAAAATAGATGGAAACAAACCTGGTCCAAAACTCTTTCATCATACAACAAATCAGAGCTGAAGACGCACATTGATGCCCCCAAACTAGTAGACGATACTAAAACTTCAGACGGTAGAAATATCTGTTTGTATGAACCAAAGGGAAATCGTCCACCAAGGTACTCCTCATAATGACTGTAATTTTAATAACAAAAGAAGGCAAACAAATGAGAAGAGAATAATGATAGATATACCTTCTACTCTAATGTTGGATTGCAAATACCTATATAAAGTGTGAAAGAACCCCACAGTGTGTTGAAGCTTTGGTGAATTAGGAGATAAACACATGTGTGACACAACATTATTGTGGCCATCAGGAAGAACTTCAATCGGGCCCACAACCAAGGATATATAATGAGCACTGACTGGGGAAGTCAATTTATATACAAACGTCTTTCTTGGAGGGTCATCCTTGGTAAGTACCTAGATCAAATTGTTTTAACCAATGAATCCTAGATTTGAACTTCATGAAAAGAGTAAACAAATAATATCATGACAGCAAGTCATAATTTAATTACTCCCAAACAGCCAAGGAAACCATAAAAATTAACAATACCACAAAAGATCAATGAATACCATACTATAATTATTGGCTAGATCATAGGACCTCATACTAATAAATCAAGAAATCCAACATGTGCAGTTTCAAATAAGACAGAATAGAGTGCCAATGAATACCTGATAAAGTAAGTTACCGTTGCTTACAGCCAAAAAGTCAGCTCCCACAGTGAACTCCAAATCAAAGCTAGGCATTAAGAAATGAAAACGATAGCATATTAGACTTCAAGTTACTCAAAAGACAATAAGTTTAGGATACTGCAATGTGTTCCACTATGAAAAAAAAAAAATCAAGTATCACTTACGAGCAACATTGGTTGAGAGAATCCATGCAAGGAAACCAACAGCAGGCCCTCCCAAGTTGACTATTTGTATGGGCTAAATTTTTTGTAAAATGGAGTCCTGTCTCAGACCCCTCTAGAGAATAATCAATATGCACCAGCTTTACATTCTGTGCCTATACTCGAACCAGTATAAAACACAAACATGTTAACACAAAAACTAGATCCGCATCGTTAAGTAGAATTTGAAAGGCCTTCTTCATATTACACCCAACATATCACCATATTTGCAAAATGCAACTAATATTCCTCATATTAGAATCTAAACATGTTAGGTAAATGAAACTGTGGAATGTTGAACTTATTAAAGGAATTATCACACAATGCACACAAAAATTTTCATTTTTGAATTATAAAAGCTTGTTCCTTCACAGTAGATATAACCACTGAGCACGAGATATAACTCCACTTCATATGGTTTTACCTTAACTTGAATTCACCTATAGTAGTGGCAAAATTGTCCACACTTAAAAGAACAAATCCTTCCCATTAAAACTAAACTACAGGATGTGTTATTTGAAAATATCTCAATAAAGTGAGGTGCAACATGCAAATATGACAATACAGGGACTTCTCTGAATACGTATTGCAAAAAGTTAACATGGAAAATTTACCTTCTCTTCCGAATGGCCATTACAACCGTCAGCTGTTTGCTCATCACAATTATTGGGGCCTACATTTGCCCCATTTTCTGTGTTTTCTTCAACCTTCCCATTAGACAACAATGGGTCGCAATTCTGGCACTGGATAACAAGATTAGGTGATGCTTCTTTGGCAAGAGTGGATATGTAAAGTGAGGAAGCAGCATCAGCAGCTGAGTTGGAGCACTCAACAGAAGACCATCTCCTTTCATCTTCACTACTGTCTTGAAAATGAGGCAAGTATTTAAAATTAAGCGGCTCACCATCTACTGTGACACTACCAATGCTCAAGTTGCCAGCATTCAATGCTATTTGCTCGGTGCCTTCTCTCAGCAGGATTTTCAGTTCAGTGTACCTTAAAGAGGGAAAACATAGTTAAATTAGTAAGCACCGTTATTATAACAAAATCACCAAATTATGAAAATTATACTTGAAATGGCCAAAAATCAGATATTTTATGCGAATTAACTAACCAAACAATCATAAATTTCATCATTACAAGACAAAATAAAGATTATACCAGTCAATCCAATATCTCCCAGAAAATTACATCTCTTCACAGTGAAAACTTAAGCACACATCCGAAAAAAAAGGTACCAAATTGTGTAATTTGTTAGTGGAAACAAGCTGAATTGTGTCAGGAACCAACAACAATTGCAACCCTAAAAGACGTACTCTCCAAGAACTACCCAAGATTTCTCACCCGAAAATCCTCTTGCTCTCGACATCGATCGAGAGGCACAGTTTCTGGTGAAGAAGTACGCATCCTGGGCTCTCTGGCTTCTGTTCCTCGGCCTTCTGCCTTCGCGCTTTCGCCATTACTAGCCTCCTCTATAGGGTTTCCAAAGACCATGGAATAAACCACAAAAGAGAGAGACACTTGTCTCTACCTCTCCAGCTCAAAGCCTCCCGGCCAGGTCATCTGTTGGATTCTTACAAGATTTGAGAGTGAAATTCAGTGAGCGGGGGAAGGGTTTATTTATAGAAGCTTTGAGATGGGAACGATGGGTGATCCCGTCGAGGGTCGAATAGAACTTATAGAAGTATCGAACCGACCGAACGAACGAACGAACGAACGACCCCAGAGGCCAGATCTTTTCTTTTTCCCTTCCAGACCAGCATGATGGAATGGAAGAGTTGTGTTAAATTGGGCTTATTGATGGTTAAGCTGATCTGCAAAATAAGGCCCATCTCGTGGGTGCAGTTGGTACTCTGGATTTGGGATAGTAGTGGGCTTTAACTTGATAAATTTCAGGCTTAGTCAAGCACGATGCCTTCTAAGTTCTAAGCCTACACTTTTTTTTCTTCAATCATTCAATCCTAGTTTTACTTAATTAGTCAAGCGACAAGCCCTAATCTCCAAATTCGACCTGGCATCCCATTCAAGCACGATGCCTTCTAAGTTCTAAGCCTAGAAATTTCAAGCTAGCCATAGTGTTCTAATACTAACCCCCGACCCGTGACCCGTGACCCGTGACCCGTGACCCGGGTACTGCCCGGACTGGACTGTGCACGGGTTCGGCGGGTTGGCCGGACCGGGCAAAAATCCGGGTAAGGGTTGATTTTTGAAACCAAAACCCGTCTAACCCGTGACCCATGAACCCGTGAATCCCTACCTACCCGGTCCGTGACCCCTACCTGCTCGGTCCGTGAACCCCTACCCGCCCAGTCCTGTCCGTGAACCCCTACCCGCCCTACCCTTCCAAATTCAAATTTTTTTTAAAAAAACTCCCCCTCAAAATTTACAATATATATAATCTAAATAATCTAAATCTAAACAATATATATAATCTAGATCTAAACAATATATATAATCTAATCTCATTCTTTTTTAACAAAATGAGAATTCATTCATATAAAAGGTCGTATGTTCATAAACAAATAGATTAATGCATTGAAGCTAGAACATTACGGTGCCAATTCGATCGGATTTAAATCTTTAAAAACAAGTGTTAACCAACACAAATTCATATTCATTCAAAATTCACACTAAATAAGAGAAAGAGGAAGGATAACTTGACATGATTTTTTTTTTCAAAAAAATCTAATATAAATTATATAATTGAATATGAATGGCCGTCAATTTTAGAAATTTGAATTTTAGTGCATTAAAATTTCAGACAATTTTAATACTGTTTAATGACGCATCAAAGATTGTTGAAATTTTTAGTCATTGATGACCAACGAAATATATAGTCATTTTGAATTATATTTTGAATTTTAAATGAATTATATTTTATTGTTTTAAAAAGAAAAAATAAAAACAGAAATGAAAAAAAAAACAGAAAAAACAGAAACGAAAAAAAAACAGAAAAATTGTTAAATAATTAGAGTTATTTTGTAGTAATTTGTAGATAATTAGATTTATTTTGTAGTAATTTGTAGAAATTGATAAATAATTAGATTAGTTTGTTGTAAATAGATTTAATTTCTTTTAGATTATGTTGGATTTGTAGTAATTTGTAGAAATTGTTAAATATGTTAGATTTATTTAGTTTTTGAAAATGTGAAGTATTTAAATTTGTTAATATGTTAGATTTTATTTTTAAATTCAGATTTATTTTTTAATATGTTAGATTTGTTTTTTAATATGTGCCCTTCGATGTTTTGATTTTCCGTCCTCTTGATGGATGGGTAAACAAAATAATAATTCCATCAAAAATTGCTGCAAGTAATTAAATTATGTGCTATTTGATTTCAACGGTCCCGATCGAACCCCGGACCTAGGATTTTCGTTTTCATTCACTAGCTCACATAGCAAGAGTTAAGATATGTGCATTAAGATATGTGCCTACGGAAATTAAAACAAACATGCACAGATTTTAATTAGTTCACACGAATCTTGATGCAGATCGAATGGTCATTACATCCATCGAACCAAAGTAGATCCGATGGGCATCAGACCTACTCTGAATTCACCTATGAGGATAGTGATAGTGCTGTAGTTTACTTACTTTTACAAGTTTAAGACCTGTAAGAAGAAAGAAGACATGCAAAAATGACAAGAAAATGTACAATCTTAATTAATTAACACTACAACAAATTGGATTATCAGCGACCGGTGAAACCGGTCTCTGATGGTCAAAGCGCCGGTCGCTGATAATCAAACTGGTCGCTGATGGTAAAAACTGGTCGCTGAAAGTATCATCCCGGTCTCTGATGCTTTATCAGCGACCAAATTTTTTTTTGTCGCTGTTGTTTTTGCTAACGTCATGTAAAGACATCAACGACCAAAAAATTGGTCGCTGATACTCAAAACCGGTCGCAGAAGGGTAATTTTTTATTTCTTTTTTGTTTTTTTTTTCTTTTCACCAATTGGTACAAAATGTACCAAACAAATTAATATACCCATTCTGTTCATATATTTTTCCCCAGTCCAATCGGTGCAAATCGTACCAAACAATGCAGAAGAGAGACATATATAATATAAAACTTTTATCTCAGATGATAACATGACTTCTTCATAATCAACAAAAACAAAATAAATTACACAAGATCAATAATACAAATGCATATATTACATAAAATCTTACAATTCACAATACATTATTAGGTATACCAACTTGAGCAACATTTTGAACTATGTAAACAATTTCACAACTCAATTCACAATACATATATATATACCTGCCAAATTTCCTACTAGTTGCGAAAATTTAAGCTTCTTCTGAAAAAACATAAAAAAAATCAACAAAAACAAGACATTAGCAAAAATCAATTAACGAAACTAATTAAACTAATTAAACCAATTAACCAAACTAATCAAACGAATTAATAAAATCAATTAATCAAAACAATTAACCTAACTAATGTTGCATGATTTTGCATTACCAATCAATTAAGCAAATAATCAAACCAATCAATCAAAAATATTAATGATATAATTAATCAAACATATAAGTTTTTTAGTATCATATAATTACATGACAGTTTTTTGTTTTTCTCTTAAATTTTAATTTGTATCAATGAAGCAATCAAATATGTCTAGACAAAAAGAACTCAAACCTGCCGAATATAAGTGCAATGGACTCCAGATTTGCCGGTTCCTCAAGGAAAAACCTTGCTTGCTATAACACCTGATTGTTCAAATTATATAAAATCAAAACTGATAACCCAATTCAAATTGTCCCTGTTATAGGACCTAATAGAAATAAATCAGATTTTTTTTGTGATTACGCCACTATGCATCCTTCCTGAGTTGAACTCCTAGATCCAATAACTCAATTCCCCTGTAAATTTTCTGTATAGTCTCTAGATTTTTAAAATCACCTCCTACCACGACTGTCATCGATCAATAATCATAGCAAACAACACAACAACCAACTTCAAGCACAAATCACAAACAACAATAAATTAAAATAGGGGTGCTTTATAATTACCCGAGAGAGAGGCAGATCGCAAAAAGGGCACCTCAAAGCCGCTGGTACCGAGGCCTTCAAGTTTCGCTTCTCGCCGTCCTGAAAACAACAAACACACAAGAGGCACTACCAAGCACCACCATCACAAGGACAAAATTACAAATTTCATTATCAGAATTGTCACTACCATAATACAATCACACTTAGATGACAATTTTATATAACCCTTCATAATTTATCTTATCAGTCTCACAATTAATTTATCTTATCAGTCTGACCATATCAATTTGGGTAATCTAACCCCAATTTTCAAAATCTCAAAACCTATAAATAAAAAAAGCCAAACTTTTACTAATTACCCCCCAAAACGACTTGAACACTGGCAAAATCGAACTGAAGCAACGTACTAACTAAAAAATCAGCAAAGAGAATTTACTAGAAAAAATCTTCAATTCACAACAAGGGGCGAGGGTCGCGACTGCGGCTGACGGTGGGGTCGCGACTGTGGCTGACGGCGGGGTTGCGACTGAGGCTGACGGCGGGGTCGCGTCTGCGGCTGACGGCTCGATCGGTGGGTCTGAGGCTGACGGCGGGGTCGCATCTGAGGCTGATGGCTGGGTCGGTGCGTCTGAGGCTAACGGCGGAGTCGGTGCGTCTGTTATGGCGCCGATCTGAGGCAAGATAGTGAGAGAGATGGTCTAAAGAGGGTTTAGGGCTGGGCGAAAAGGCCGGGCGAAGAAGGGTCTGACGCGCGGAGGCTGGGCGAAGAGGTATTTGTTTTTCGCTAAACCTAAAACGCGGGAGGGTATGACTCAGATAGAAGGAAATTTTGGCGCTTGTTTTTTCTATTTCCACCCTTCAGCGACCGGGACAAAAACGGTCGCAGATATGTTAGAGCGCCGGTCGCTGAAAAGTTGGTTGCCTAATTTTTGTAATTATTTAATTTTTTTTTTGAGAAAATAGGATATCTGCGACCGGCGACAGAACCGGTCGTTGATACTGGTCGTTGATACTTAGTTTTGCTGTAGTGTAATAACCCAGGGTGAAGCTGCTACTTCAGCTCTGACTTCAGACAGGAGTAAATTAAGGATGTAAAACAAGTGCGTATCCTCTGTCTCTCTGAGATATCTCATATTTTGCGTGACCGACGTGTCCGATGTCTATTCGGGGATAGCACAGGGCTCAGTATTATTTGAGCTTTGAGATCCGTGCAGGACATATTTGAATGGTTGAAATCTTCCGAAAAGTCACACAAAAATATGAGATATCTCATAGATGCGAATTCGTACTACACCCCCTCTGCCCAGGGCCCAGGGTGCAGTCCCAACTTTGTTTCTCACTTCGAGCAACTGATAGAAATTTATTTTATAAAACTCAACATTTATGTAAATAAATACTAATTTGTATATTAACCGTTTTTAAAATTCTATTAATTATGGAGCTATTAATTTCTTTGGTCCCATTACATTTATTTACAAATTAAATGTCTTTTATATACATTTAAATGTCATTTTTTTTGTTGAAAGTCCGTAGGCAATTGCATTGATTCAAACGAGTTACAAATTAGTTGTTACATGATATTAGATAACGAGTGCCTTTAAAATCATTCAGCTGTAAACAAATAAACACACAAGGAGTATGTATATCATGTGAATACAAATTTGATCATCCTTGCTTGATTGTAATAATAGGAGCCTAGTGATTATTTTCAATGTGTGCATATTTGTCTTGGTCCTTCTGGCAAACTACACCGTATTGAACCCTTTCTTGTGCACGACTAAGAATGCACTGCGCGCCTTACTAAGAGAACTCCACTACTAGGTACCTCCCCCCTACTAGTTTGCTGGGTACCAGCCCCCCTACTTGATCTACTTTTTGTAGTAAAAATCTGAGCTAGGAAAGGCGTGAAGAAACAACCTGTTTGGCCTCAATAAAAGCTACGCCCTTTCCCCTGCCCCGGCTTTTCTTTTGCTGAATCAAACCGGACCGGAAACTGAATCAACTAAACCAGAACAGTCACCACTCAGAGGAGTGTACAACCAAGAAGACACTGAATCGAACTGGACCGTACACTAAATCAACCGGACTATGACAGTCTGTTATGTATGCCTCTCATCTTATCATATATTTCCATCAGACTTGATTTAGCAGGATGTCAGGATAGTATGCTATATTAAGGAGGAAGAAATTAGTATTTTAGTATTGGAGTATTTTAGGACATGTCATTTATAGAGTTATTTTTTTAGAGATTTATGTTGCTATAAATTATGTCATTTGTACTTTATGTAATTATGAAGTCAGGAATACAATTAAGCTTTCTCATAAATATTTTGTCTCTCTTGCTTCTAGCCTCTTCCTCTTCTTTCTAAAAACCATAACACAGTCGCCTCTCAGTGAGAGAGCTGCCAGGGTTGGAGCCATAAAAGTTTATTAGAAGAGGAGAATGTAGGTTTTATTTATTATATGAGTTCGCAGTGGAAGGAAATAATTTTTTTTTTTTTAACATCAATACAACAAGATCGTTCTTGTGACAAATATAAAACATCAAATACTTGTGCATATAACATATTTAACATATATTATATCTAACTATGAGTTTATAGGGTTCATACCTAGAGATTGTCAAATCTCTAATATCTTCTCTTTGAGTCTTTGTCGGTTGTGCCGCCGGTACCGTCTTCTTGTCGGTTAAGCCTCTCGGTTCACCTTGAACCTAAACAACAAGCTAAGTGTTCCTTTGATAAATTAAACACAAAGCTTGGAGCTTAGATACAACCACCTTTTTTCAATCAAAGTTTCAATTCCAATTTGATTTGGTGGCTAATCAAATAAATAAAAAGAAGAAGAGAAAAAAAACGTTTTTCTCTTTTATGACAACCAAAACTAAGAGAGAAAGAGAAAAATTTCTGTTATTTTTCTCTTTTCATCTCACCTTCATATATATATAAATATGGGAGAATATCAAAGGGTCATATGCACAATTGCATAAAGGTCCTTCTCTCTTTTATGAATATCATAAACCTTTTCTCTCTTATGCATATATCATTCTATTTATTTTATTCTCAACCATAATCTTTTGCATGGTTTAATTAATTCATGTTATGTAATAATATTCTTATAATGACGTCAATCATTAATACCAAATAAAATCACAAGCCAACATGAATTAATTTTGTATCTAAGCATGTCACAAAATGACATTTTATTTTGATATCTCCATGTATATTATAACATACATACTATATCAAAATACTTGTTGTTTCCCGTTCAGTTGGTGTGACCTTTATGAGGATCTATATCATCTTGACTTTCTTATGATATGAATTTTCATATCATAGACTGTAAGAGGTTCTATCACTACATTACAATCACCAAATGACAATAGATGAGTACATCGATCCACGATAACTGTGTCTGTCCTTGTCTCATGATATTAAGAATATTATGTGAAATAGGATCGTGTCATTTTCACAATATATTCGTTTCTTGGTGTTCTCAAGTGAATTATATATATAACTGTATCAGTTATTTTGCTAGCCATATAATCTCACTTTACCAAAGGGCCCAGTAATATCATAACTCATTCGAGGGACAATGATACTATTAATGTATAAATTTCTCCCGCACAAGTCATACACATGAACTACCACCTATTCACTAAATTAATAACTTAAGATGATAATCACAATATGCAATTCTCATGTGAGAAATTGACATATCTCATATCATGGACTCTAAAGACACAATGAAACATTAATGACACAAAATACAATCCATATAATATCTCATTCTGTTAGGTCATTGTTCAATATGCAGAAACCCGTTTCTATATATTCATGTTATTAAATGATATCATTTTCTAAAACTTATAGAACTTCAGTGTACTTTTAATAACATAACAATCTCAGCTTGGTGATTAACGTTCCCTATAATCGCCTCAATTGTGAACATATTTAGAATTATATGTCGTCATCTTATTAGTTCTAAGATTCAAGACCAAGAGCATCTTCTTGAATACTTCACAAGATATAACATTTAACTCAAGAAACAAGAATGCATATAAAATAATAACATTCAAACTTATGAACAAAATATATGAAATATATTAACTTTCAAAACACATAATCCTTTCAATCTCCCACTTGTTTTTAAAGTTTCAAATACATAATCATATGTATAAACTATAAAGAAAAATATAGGAGCCTCACACTATCAATCCTCAAGCCAATCTCCATGGTCTTGTAAACCCATGGTCTCGAAATGCATTTCGCCCTTGGCTTGTGATAGAGCCTTTGTGAGGGGATCAGCTGTGTTGCTTTGTGTGTCTATCCACATCAATGAAATTTTGCCTTCATCAATGAAATCTCTTGTCACAAAATACTTACGATCCATGTATTTGGTCTTGTGATGAGACTTTGGCTCTTTGATTTGCGATATAGATGCACTATTGTCACAAAATAGTTATAAAGGCCCTGAGCTCGACGACACAACCCCAAGTTCCTCAAGGAATTTCTTCGTCCAAACTCCCTCCTTGCTCGCTTCAGCGACCGCCATGACTTCTGCTGCGGTAGTTGAGTCAGCGGTAGTTGATTGCTTCCAACTACGCCAGCTAACAGCTCCACCATTCAGAAGAAACACATATCCCGATTGAGATCTTTTATCATCGTGATCTGTCATGAAACTAGCATCACTGTAACCCTTTACAATTAACTCTCTTTGACCACCATAGACAAGAAACTTATTCTTAGTCCTGTTAAGATATCTAAGAATATTCTTGACTGCAGTCCAATGGGCTGGACCTGGTGAAGCCTGATGACGACTAGTCATGCTTAGAGCATATGCGACATCGGGTCTTGTGCACGTCATAGCATACATGATCGAACCTATTGCAGAAGCATAAGGTACGTCCTTCATGTATTCAATGTCTTTTTGTGTCGAAGCACACTGAGACTTGCTAAGCTGCACTCCCGTACTCATTGGCACATTTCCTTTCTTAGACTTTTTCATCTGGAACCTTTCTAAGATTTTGTCAATGTAAACCTTTTGGCTTAAACCAATGAGTCTACGAGGCCTATCCCTATATATTTTAATCCCTAAGATATATTGAGCCTCGCCCATGTCTTTCATTGAAAAATTTGTTTTCAATGAGTCCTTTGTTTGCTCCATCAAAGTAGTATCATTGCCCATGAGTAATATGTCATCGACATATAGAATTAAGAACATTATATTACTCCCACTGACTTTCTTGTATATACAAGGTTCTTCTTTACTTTGAATGAATCCGAAAGTTTTCACCTCTTCATCAAAGCGTTTGTTCCAACTCCTTGATGCTTGCTTCAACCCATAAATGGCTCTTTGAAGTTTGCACACTTTGTAACTATTGTTTGGATCTTCAAAACCTTGAGGTTGTAACATATAAACATCCTCATTCAACTTTCCGTTAAGGAAGGCTGTTTTGACATCCATCTGCCATATTTCATAGTCATAATATGCAGCAATAGCTAACATTATCCGGATAGACTTGAACATGACAACTGGCGAAAAGGTTTCATCATAATCAATCCCTTGGACTCGAGTAAAACCTTTCGCTACAAGTCTGGCCTTGTATGTTGACAGGTTCCCATTCATGTCTGTCTTCCTTTTGAAAACCCATTTATTACGAACGGCTTTCTTTCCATCAGGAAGATTAACCAAGTTCCACACCTGGTTCTCATACATGGAATTAATTTCGGATTGCATGGCTTCATGCCATGCCTTGGAGTCATCTCTTCTCATTGCTTCTTCATAAGTCTGTGGATCATCAGTATCCACCACCAAAAGTTCATGAAGTCCCATATAAAAATCAGGAACTTTCTTAACTCTTGAAGATCTTCTAAGTCCCTGTTGTTCTTGCAACTCCTCTTGAACCTCTGGAGCCTCTTCTACAATTTCTTGTGGAATTAGTTCTGGCTCAACCTGAGCTTGCTGAACACTTGATAAAGAAGTTTGAGCTTCTACAACATCCTCGTGTGATGTTGATTTGCTCGTACTCCCACTAATCAAAGGACCTCTGTGTGAGATTTCATGATCATCATGAATGTCATTGTCATCATTCATGTCATGATGTAGATCTTCTTGAGTTTCCTCAAGTATTACTCTAGTCTCACCACTTTTAGTTCTTTCGAGAAATTCCTTCTCTAAGAACACTGCACCCTTCTTAACGAATATCGTATTCGTAAGCTTGTGCCAGAAACAATACCCCTTAGTTTCCCTAGGGTATCCAATGAAGAAACATTTATCCGCCTTGGGTTCAAGTTTGGTTGACATCATACGCTTAACGTATGCCTCACAACCCCAAACCTTGAGAAAAGAGAGAGTGGGTACTTTGCCTGTCCACAACTCACAAGGAGTCTTTTCGACGGATTTGGAAGGAACTATATTCAGTGTAAGAGTTGCTGTTTGGAGTGCATGACCCCAAAAATATAAAGGTAGCTCAGTTTGACACATCATTGAACGAACCATGTCTAGCAGGGTTCTGTTCCTCCTTTCTGAAACACCATTCCACTGTGGTGTTCCAGGTGGAGTAAGTTGTGGTATAATACCACACTCTTTCAAAAATGTATCAAACTCGTTACTCAAATATTCTCCTCCACGATCAGTCCGCAGAGCTTTAATCTTCTTGTCTAGCTGGTTCTCTACTTCGTTCTTGTATTCTTTGAATTTCTCAAAGGAATCACTTTTGTTCTTCATAAGATATACATAACCATATCGGCTATAATCATCTATGAAGGTAATGAAGTACCTATAACCACCTCTTGCACTAGTACTCATTGGACCACATACATCAGAGTGTATCAATTCCAACAAGTTGTTCCGCCTTACACCTTTTTTCTTGAAAGGTGATTTGGTCATCTTTCCAATCAAACAAGGCTCACATACCTCAATTGCTTCAACATCAAGCGATCCTAAAAGATTAGCTTGTTGCAATTGCCTTATGCGTTTCTCATTTATATGACCAAGGCGGTAGTGCCACAAGAATGTCTCATTCACTTGAGACAATTTGAGTCTCTTGTTATTGATGTTGAATATTTGTTTATCATTTAAATCAAGCAAATATAATCCATTATAAATGAAAGCATTTGTATAAAATAAACCATCCTTCTTGATAATCATACGAGAATTATTTATTTCAAAACAGTATCCATCTACATCTAAACACGACACAGAGATAATGTTTTTAAATATAGAAGGAACATGATAAACATCTTTTAAATCTAAAACTAAGCCACTAGGTAAATGAAGGGCTACTGTGCCAACAGCTACTGCTGATATGCTTGCACCATTGCCAACCTTCAGCACTACCTCTCCTTTTGGGAGTGTTCTTCTATTCCTTAGTGCCTGTACATTAGAAACTAAGTGAGCACATGATCCGGTATCAATTACCCAATCCTGAATAGAAGTAGCTAAATTTAGATTTAATTCAATAACAAGTATACCTTTCTGACGCTTCCTCTGAACTTTGCCTTCATCCAAGTCACGCTTGTACTTGGGGCAGTTCATCTTGAAGTGTCCCTTTTCGTGACAATAGAAGCATTCCGTGTCTGGAGTGGGCTTGCTTCTCTTAGAGCTGCTCGCTTGAGCTACTCCACTTTTGCCCTTACTTGGGTTGTTCTTGTTCTTTTCTTTGCCCTTGCCCTTTTTCTTGGCAATCCTCTTGCTTGACGACGCAACAGCTAAGACAGATTTCTCATTTGTCTTACCCATGTCCACTTCAGCAGTCTTAAGAGCATTATGAAGCTCATTCAACGACATCTTATTCTCACGCACGTGGTAATGCATGATAAAGTCCTTATAAGATGCTGGGAGAGATCCCAAAATGATATCCTCTGCAATATCCTCAGGTATTGCAGCACTAAGCTTCTCCAATTTCTCCAAATACCCTTGCACTTTAAGAAAGTGCATGGAGACCGATTCACCTTCCATCATTTTGCACCTTGTGAGTGCCATGGTGGTCTTATAGCGTTCTTTCGATACGCTATCAGTGAACATTTTCTCCAATTGTGCGATTATTTCTTTGGCTGGAGTGTCAAAGAACTTTCTCTGCAATTGATCACCTATGGTGCTCAATATCAGACACTGCACAGTTTTGGATTGCTCTTTCCAATACCTTTGATCCTCAAGTTCTTCTTCCGTAGGGTTAGTCTTATCTACCGCTTTTGGACAATCATTTTCCAGAATGTACGACAGATCCTCTAACCTTAGGACGATTTTCAACTTGAGAATCCAATCGGAATAATTGGACCCATCGTTAGCAAGTATGTTCTTTTCGATCATAGATCTCAGAAAATTTGGAAGTTGCGACATTGCTGCAAAATTCATTTATTTGGATATATATTAATATTCATAAATTATAAAATTATTTGTACTACAAAAATTTTAAGGTTGTCCTGTTTTGTAGTCATACAAGATCCCTTTCAAATAGACAGACTCATCTAACTTACTTGTCCGGGTAGGTGCTAATTACCAATCATAACCTTTTAAGAAATGACCAATTTCTTAACTTTTATGACTCTTGCCGTTTGTATCAAGAAAGTTTTATAATCTAATTTCTTAACCAAACTCTCTTTCCCAAAACCCAAGCCTCATCTTGATGATTTGTTAAGAAAACTCATCTTATTGGGCAACAAGTAAAATAAATTATTCCCACATGATGAATAGAAATGTGCCTCACACACTCTATTTCATCGTTGGCCTAATAACTTATTTTTACAAGTTCCACCATGTCCATATTCAAGTCACACTCATGCTTATCCCAAATATGGCTTAAGTGGATAAAATGAGAAGGAAATATATTCTTAATTTTTCTTTTTTTTAATGGACATAAAATTGTATGATATTATGATAATTTTGGTAGGCGTGTATTAACTAATACCATATCCTAACCATAAATAAATTATCAACTAATATATCATATCTAATGCAATCAAGCGTGGGTTGTATGGCTCCCGCTTACATTTTCTTGTAGGCTTCATCTTCAAGAAATCAAATTTCTATGCTACAAGACCCACCCTATTTTCATTTTTTTTTATTTTAGAATTAATCTAAAATCCTAATGAAAAATATAAGCAAGAATTACATCAATAATTCCCGTCCTAAATTCTAGGTGGCATGCAAGCCATGAATGAATAATACATATGAATGGCAACCTAACATTTTTGCCATTAATTATTTTAACACTAATTAAATATCACGGGACATCTTAGGCCGCTTTACAAACATTCAAGCATTCATTCACAAATTACAACACACAAGGCATTGGAATCTTGAGCCATACAAACCCACAATCCAACCTACAAAACAAAGTTAGCATACAAGTATATTTATGTTTTATTGTTTATTCTTATTTAGTTAAAACTATATCTCTCAAGTATTGATTCTCCTAAATCATTTTAGAACCCAAAAAAAAATGATTTTTAATATAAAATGAACATTTAGTACATAAATGTTGTGTCCTTCCAAATTATATCATTTATACTAATTAAAATCAATTTGCTGGACAAAACAAATTTTAATTCTATTTATTACCCTCTAGTTATTTGGGTGAGCCCAATACAAAATATTAGTTATGGTCCACTAAACAAGAATAACAACAGTCAGTCAAAAATGACAGCCTGCGCACCTGTTGGTATTCCCACTACCATTTTTGATGTGTTTCGAATTAAATTCCAAGAGACACATTTCTGAAAACTAGATTCAAGCATCTTTATTACCATATTTAAATCATTAAATTTGATGTAGTGGATTTTTAATAAAATTCGTTTGAATCTGGTGTTTCAAATTCTGGAACTTCTAGGACCTTCTGCTGGTATTTTCAATTTTCATAAAAATATGTAATATTTTTGTATTGCACAATATGATTTACTGAAAAGTAAATTTTCATATCTTTCTAATGATATATCATACATATTTTTCCAATCAACCAAATAACAGCTATACTATTTTTAATCAATTCAAAACAGAAAAACTGGACATGAAAGTTCTAGACCAGCATCTGTTTTCTCATTTTTGTTTCTTCTAATAAAATGGAATAAACCAATCATTTTATTTTAGAATCTACTTCTACACATCATGAACTATTGTAGAAAATTTTAGATTCTCCAAAAACGGATTATAAAATAGTCTAGAACAATAAAATTAACAATGATAAATTTGGGACAGATTCTGAGAACAATTACTTGAGAGATAGTTAACTAAATCCTCTTGTGTATTAAATTAAACACAAAATAAACAATCTTATTGTCACAAGAAGTATATCAAAACCCATGCTCTGATACCACTGTAGGTTTTATATATTATATGAGTTCGCAGCGGAAGGAAATATATTTTTTTTTAACATCAATACAACAAGATCGTTCTTGTAACAAATATAAAACATCAAATACTTGTGCATATAACATATTTAACATATATTATATCTAACTATGAGTTTATAGGGTTCATACCTAGAGATTGTCAAATCTCTAATATCTTCTCTTTGAGTCTTTGTCGGTTGTGCCGCCGGTACCGTCTTCTTGTCGGTTAAGTCTCTCGGTTCACCTTGAACCTAAACAACAAGCTAAGTGTTCCTTTGATAAATTAAACACAAAGCTTGGAGCTTAGATACAACCACCTTTTTTCAATCAAAGTTTCAATTCCAATTTGATTTGGTGGCTAATCAAATAAATAAAAAGAAGAAGAGAAAAAAAACGTTTTTCTCTTTTATGACAACCAAAACTAAGAGAGAAATAGAAAAATTTCTGTTATTTTTCTCTTTTCATCTCACCTTCATATATATATAAATATGGGAGAATATCAAAGGGTCATATGCACAATTGCATAAAGGTCCTTCTCTCTTTTACGAATATCATAAACCTTTTCTCTCTTATGCATATATCCTTCTATTTATTTTATTCTCAACCATAATCTTTTGCATGGTTTAATTAATTCATGTTATGTAATAATATTCTTATAATGACGTCAATCATTAATACCAAATAAAATCACAAGCCAACATGAATTAATTTTGTATCTAAGCATGTCACAAAATGACATTTTATTTTGATATCTCCATGTATATTATAACATACATACTATATCAAAATACTTGTTGTTTCCCGTTCAGTTGGTGTGACCTTTATGAGGATCTATATCATCTTGACTTTCTTATGATATGAATTTTCATATCATAGACTGTAAGAGGTTCTATCACTACATTACAATCACCAAATGACAATAGATGAGTACATCGATCCACGATAACTGTGTCTGTCCTTGTCTCATGATATTAAGAATATTATGTGAAATAGGATCGTGTCATTTTCACAATATATTCGTTTCTTGGTGTTCTCAAGTGAATTATATATATAACTGTATCAGTTATTTTGCTAGCCATATAATCTCACTTTACCAAAGGGCCCAGTAATATCATAACTCATTCGAGGGACAATGATAATATTAATATATAAATTTCTCCCGCACAAGTCATACACATGAACTACCACCTATTCACTAAATTAATAGCTTAAGATGATAATCACAATATGCAATTCTCATGTAAGAAATTGACATATCTCATATCATGGACTCTAAAGACACAATGAAACATTAATGACACAAAACACAATCCATATAATATCTCATTCTGTTAGGTCATTGTTCAATATGCAGAAACCCATTTCTATATATTCATGTTATTAAATGATATCATTTTCTAAAACTTATAGAACTTCAGTGTACTTTTAATAACATAACAATCTCAGCTTGGTGATTAACGTTCCCTATAATCACCTCAATTGTGAACATATTTAGAATTATATGTCGTCATCTTATTAGTTCTAAGATTCAAGACCAAGAGCATCTTCTTGAATACTTCACAAGATATAACATTTAACTCAAGGAACAAGAATGCATATAAAATAATAACATTCAAACTTATGAACAAAATATATGAAATATATTAACTTTCAAAACACATAATCCTTTCAGAGAAGGAGAGCAGAAAATACCAAAAAAAACAAAAAAAACCAAGCGCAGCAACAAACAACAACAACAACACCAACAACATACTAAAAAATAAAAAACGGAAGGTATACCTACTGTACATAGATGGGAGATCACTCACTCTTCAGCAGCTGAAAAGAAGAAGACACCCACGACTGAGCCATTACTTCAGTCCAATACCCATCACAATGAGACTAGTACGATACGAGGTTGACTATTTCACATACTGCATAAGTGAGATTCAATTCAATAGTCAATGAAAAAGGTCACCATGATTTTTACTTTTTTTTGTTTTGCCCTTTTTCGCACCACTGTTCACATTGCTGAAAATGCCGCATTATCTTGCCTTACCATGGGGACACCCTATAGGATCAATCGAGCGACCTGATCAAGTGAAGGTTGTGACTTTGGGCTAATCACAGATCTCCTTACACCAATTGAGTCAAGCTCCGCGAGGGAAGTCTCAGTTGGTAGTGTGACTGTGCGGTGATAGCAACAGCCACTAAATATGGATTAGAAACCCTCTTACAATAACTGAAAAACCTATATCAAATGGGATATAACAATCAAAACAAATAGAAGTAACAACGGTATGCCAAAATCCTAGGAATTAATACCATTATCTATTTGCTTACTTTTGATTTTCATTAAATACTTTTGATCATTGACCAGATCTCAAAATCGAATTTTTAGATTTTCTCTAGCCTTTTGAATGATTGTGATTTAATCGCTCAAGACTGTAGATCTTATTTCCTGCGGATCGACACTCGATAATACTACTCGATAGGATTGTGCACTTGTAGTCCGACTCAATAAAATACCTAGTTTATAAATATTAAAAGTAGACTATTGTTTCCTTCGGAGTGATCATATGTTCACATTGCAACGCACAAGCATGATACTAATTAAAGAATAATCGTGTACAAATTATGTTAGGGTTGTTGGACCAGCGTGACATCTCAATAATTTATTATTAAAAAAAACATTTTGATAGAAATTTCTAAATTACTTGAGAGCTTTCTACAAACATTCTTAAGTCTCACTACAGCAAATAAAACCGGTCGTTGATGCCGGTCACTGAAAGGTTGGTCGCTTGACTTTTGAGGTTATTTTTTTTTTGGAAAAGAAAGAGAATCAGGGACCGGCGATAGCGCCAGTCGCTGATGTCCAGTTTTGCTGTAGTGTCTGGAAATAGATATATATTTATTTTTAAAGACATTTCAGTTAGAAATTTCTAATTGAAAGTTTTTTACAATATTTTTTTTGATAAAAATTATCATCTACTTTTTTTATCAGACAGATAAGTCTTTCATTTGTACAAAATTGCTATATATAAAAAAAAAGATTGAGCGGGAAGAGTTCAAAATTGTTTCGACGACTTCGTATATATTCATATTTAGAAACACCAATCATTAATTAACCGAGTTCCGGATTTAATCTAGGGAGCACCGCTCAATCTACAACGAAACTCGTTGTGCGTCCATACTATAAATGGTAAATTACTTAATCTAACAAAAAACAAAGAAGAAAAATATACTGCAATTGGATGTTTAATTTCACTTATACTTAGTTGACCAATTTACCAATATGTTTGCACCAAAAATAGTAATTAATTAATGGATTTAGAAAATGTATAGAAACTTCATCTAACCGCACATCAGTATCTCGAATAGAGTTGGCACCTAGCTATCCGAAAGCATTTTAAACCTCAAGATAATCAATTATCAAATTTGTTATAATTAATGTTTACATATATTGTTTCTTACCATTATAAAAAAATGTTCTTCCTTTTTTCTTTTTTCTTTTAATTTTAGTCAGAAAAAAAAAATTCTTTCCAAAAAAACTAGAAGATATATAGATAGTATATTTATATTAGTTGTATACGAAAACCGACACAGATTCTTTTTCAAAAAAAAAAATTACAAATAAAATTTGAAATTTGTATTGGTTCTATTGAACAGCCGATACAAAAGGTAACTTTAAACTGATACAAAAATTTGAAATTTGTATTGGTTCTATTTGTATCAGCCTAAATCAGTGTCGCCTCTAGGTCTGACACTGATGTACTTTAATAACTGATACAAAAATGTGTTTTTTCCACTTGTGGTTGGAAATTAAATACATACGTCTTAATTTGTTGTCTAAGACTTTAACAACACTCGTTTCAATATATAGGCTTTCTCTGTTTTTGGAGATGAACAGAATGTATGATCGCAACTGAAAATTTTATACCAATTTGGAAAATACAAAAAAAGCAAACTTGGTAGAGAAGGGATCGGAAGACGGAATTAACAAGAAAAAGAAAAAGAAAAAGAAATGAAGAGAGAAACAAAGATAATTGTCTTCTAATTAATATTATCTAAATGGAGAGTTTGTCATCAAGTAGATATAATTTTGATTAGATCGGATCGTATGGTTTGGAAAAGCTTCGGACAAGATTTGAGTCCAAAGACCGTCGGACAGGCTCCAAACGTTATATCAGAAACATTTTTAGCTCTTTTTAGATAAAACCAAAAATAGCTTGCATTGCTATTATTAGGGGTTTGAACGACAGTTTCGAGGCCCTATTTTAAGCAAAGGATATCAAAAGAATGAAATTGATCAAGAATAGACATAGTCGACGTCACAGATTGACGATCGATCGATCGACCTTTAATGGGTAGTGAAGCAATTGTAGGGAAAAGCTCATCATCTTGCCGGCCATAATTAATGGGTAGGGGAAAGATTCAAATAAAGCGAATAGACAATTCAACGAGTCGACAAGTGACATTTTCGAAAAGAAGAAATGGGTTGCTCAAGAAAGCCAGGGAGCTTTCTATTTTATGTGATGCAGAGGTTGGCATCATCGTCTTCTCAAGTACAGGTCGCCTCTATGAATATTGCAATACCAGGTACGTACGTGATCACTTTAATTATTAAGATATATATATACTTCCATATATTATCGAAGCCGGCCGGTTAAGTTTTTTATTTTATTTTTTTCTTCTCGCTTCTGATGTATTAGCATGAACATATATATATTTTTAACGCATGAAGAGTTTAGTAATTATAGTTGAATTTTCAAGAGTATATTTATTAATGGTTTCCTGAAGCTTTCACCTGATATGATAATTTTATTGTAAATTAATTATAAATATGTCACATCTGAATTGCAAAAACCAATATGATAGTTTGGTTTAGCATACTTATCATAGCAGACAATGTAGCATCAGAAATAAGAACAAAAGTCCATATAAATTGCAAAAAAAGGCTCATGTAGCATAGCGGTAATAGCAGTTATAGCTGAATTAGCACACTTTTATTTCATAACTTAGCTTTTATGGTCCGAAAAAACTATAACGTATAAATAGCTATTTAGAACACTACTGCCAACACTCGCACTTCGTTCACGTAATCTTCTTTGTTTTTTGAAGGAGCCTGTTCGGTAAAATATTAATATAATAGAGGAAACATGAAAAAAAAATGCAATTTAGAGTAGGTTTCAATTTCTCACTATTTCATTCGTGTTTAATTGATGATAGAAGAGTGAAATAGTGAAAGAGTGGAAGAGCATTAGTAAATGAGCCAAATTCATCTCTTGAAAAATATCAATTCCACAATTCCTCTATTATGCATTTCCACCTAATGGATCTGGTCACCGCTCTCGGTACTTCTACCTAGGGGATTTGACCACTGTTTTTCGCTTTGGCCACCGCTTGGTCTCTCTTACAATTTTGGGAGCTCTTATTATCCAAGACAAGCGGTTCGTTTTTTCTTCTTTTCTCCTGAGCTCTTATTTTCCTCTTTGACAATAGAAGAGTGGATGGAACAAATTGTACATATAATTTATTATATTGTTGGTGGGTTGTTTGTTGTTGTGCTTCGGATCTTTCCTGATCTCCCTCCTTCTCCAGTCTTTCTCTGTTTCTTTCTATCTGCCCATCTTTCTCTTTCTCTTTCTCTTCTTTCTATATCTACTTTTTCTTTTTCCTTCTTCGCTCTCCCTTGTTCTCTAATAATATAGGAAATGTGTTGTGTTGCTTCGGAATACTGTAGGTTCATTTTGTTTTTCACCCAACTTGTTTTGTTGAGAGCAAGAATAATTAATGGTTCACCAATCTCCATTTGACATTGAATAACTGTCAGCTCATACTGGCATGTATTAGTTCTTTGTTTGACATTATATTAAGGAAAAATTATTTTATACCACTTCAAAACATAAAAATTAGAAAATTACCACCCAAAATATGAAATTAGTTATTTGTCACTCTAAAATCATTAAATTTATGAAATTGTCACAATTATACATCTAATATACATATTTAATTAAAATTATTCTGAAAAGTATTATATAAAAAATGTATTTTGAAAGTTCCAAAATTACCCTCACCTTCATCCCCTTCACCTCTCTCTCACCATTCCTCCGTCAAAGGTCCAACGCAGAGCCCCTTCCAACACCCAACTCCTTACCATTTCGAAAAGTGGCGAACATACCCGTTTGAGGAGACGACCCATTAAATCTTGCACAAGTGGGTCACCATGCTTGGCATGTCTGTGTATAACCCCAGCCATCGCCCCACCTTTTAGACCACGACATCCATCAACCAAAACTGCCATTAAACGCATCCTCACTATTGGCTCTGCCAACCATACATCTAAACGCCTTAGAGAGAGGTAATTTGCTTGCAAGCCTAGGTCAGACCCAGGAGTAGGGATTGGGTTCATTGAATGCGATTCCAGCACTGCTAATAGCTTGTAGTAGTTAGTCAGTTCATTATTCAAAGCTAAGCAAAAGGCTTGACTAATAGTTCCCACCTCCTCTGATGGGATTTTACTAATGTTTTCATTAATAAAAACCCTTGACTTTTTTTGTACAGCCAACCAATTTCACACAATTTCCTAACCATGGTTCGTGTTGATCTGGGTAGTGTGAGAGACTAGCAAATCATAGCCATCTGTTCCATTAACCGACCGATACATCACAGGGAGGCGTAGCCATGGTCATGAAAGAGAGGTGAAGAGGATGAAGGTGAGGGTAATTTTGGAACTTTCAAAATATGTTTTTTATACAATATTTTTCAGAATAATTTTAATTAAATATATATATTAGATGCATAATTGTAGCAATTTCATAAATTTAATCATTTTAGAGTGACAAAAAACTAATTTCATATTTTGGAGTGGCAATTTTCTAATTTTCATGTTTTGGAGTGGCATAAAAACAATTTTCTCTTATATTAAATTAATTCAAAAATTTATAAATTTTGCAGGTAAATGCATCACTTGTGAAATTGCTCAGTTTCAACCGTTTGAAGCTTATTTGATAAATTTGAAATTATTTTCACCAAGAGGTAGATTTCATGAGTTTAAAAATACGCTACCTAGACTTGTAATTGACAGATACAAGAGTACCACATTTCATGGTGAGTTTAAAAACACTCTTTTAGTTTGAGTTAAAATATGACAATTATGAAAAGAAAACAGGCTAAAAGAGCTAAATTTGGCCTGAATACGTTTTTTTTTTTTTTTTGAAGGCCAGGGGCGCCCACTGACATAGATTATATTAGAAAAATATTTACAAATACGGGGAGGTTTTTACTACGTACGCTATACTCAAATTAAAACCACTATAGCAAAACAGTACCGAAGCATCAATTTTGTTCTATAGATTAAACCTGATCGGTTTATAGATCCAGTTATATATATTTGTATACGCATATATTAATGTGTAGTTGAACAAAAATGTATGCCTTATGATAGTTCTCAATGTACGTGATATCTCTTAATCTCTGTGTGTTTTTCTTCCCATTATAATTATGAATTATCTGACGAAGTTGATCAAATTTTCAGCATGAAAAGCGTAATTGACAGATACAAGACTACCGCCAAAGAAGAACCCCCAGGATCAGCAGAGGTTAATAAGGTGCATTTTAGACTTATTAATCTTAAATCAGATATATTCGAGTTTTAAGATGAAATTACATTAGTAAGTGTTAGCATCATTGATCATACTAGGGGTGCACAAAAAGCTCACGACTCGAAACTCGGTTCGGAATCAATTTGGATTCAACTCGCTAATAACTCGAGTTGAAACTGACTCAAAGTTTATTAACTCAGTTGATTTATGAGTCAATTCACACCAAACTCTAATTCATATGTTCCTAATTTTTGCGTCCCCAAACCTTATACATGTTTCCCACAATCTACTGTATTGCCGCTTGAAATAGAAAAAAAAATCGTCACTTCTCAAACAATTATGTACTATTTTGGTAATTTTTAATTATGTAATATTTTGGTATTTTTATAATATTTAATTATGGATTGGTCATTGTCTCATTATGTACCGTTTTTAAATGTGTATTATTTTGATAAATAATGTACTATTTTTTTTGTTATAATTAAATTAGATTGTCTCACTATGTACTATATTATGAGTTATGAGTAGACTCACTTCGACTTGAGTTGCTTGCGAGTTGATTCCAAATTATATTTTTTGACTCAAAACTAAATTAGCGACTCGGACTCAACTCGGCTCATGAGCAGCCTTAGATCATACACACTTGCACCAAAATACTTGACATCTAATCATTCACACTTTTTGGATCTTAAATCAGAATAATATTAAGTTTTGTCGATGAAGCTACATTAGTAAGTGTAAACATGCTTCATCATACATGTACACTTGACAACCAAATTGCTACCATTTCCTCCTAAAGTGATTGGTCCAGCTGCCAATAATTTTTTGTTTTAGCTAATTTTACAATCAGTTTTGTATCAGAAGTACTTTATATATATGTTACTTGCATGCTGTTATGGCTGAGCCCAGCCAATTCCGCTTGTTAAACATTCTTTGTTCCAGCAAGCAGGCCAGTTCGAGCAGAAACTCCCCTCCCAAGAAATGGAATATTCGGATCAATATGAGGAGCACCAACAGGTCGCCCCTTCTTTCCTACCATATTTATATATATGTATGTATTATTAGTAAACAGAAAAATTAATACTGCAGAGTACTGTTTACAGTATTAGTGACCAATATTAAATTACTATCAGATCAAAACTGCTTAAGCTGTAACACATTACAACAAAACTAGCAGTTTGTTTTTAATTTTTAAAGCTTTGGAATTAACGCAAAGAGTGAAAGTTGCGGCACAACTTTATGTGCCAAAATCTTCTGACAATTAATGCAAAGAGTGAAAGTTGTTTTCAGTTGTGGCACACTTTTCCCAGTGTTTGTTTCTCAGAATTGGAGCTTCCCATTCATACAGATTGTTTATTTCTCATCAATTTATTTACATGTTTATTTTTATTTAATTTGTTTGGAAGAAATATGTAAATAAATTCATGAGAAACAAACAATCCCCCAATATACAAAAGAATATAATTCTATGTTTATATGGATTTCAGGATGGAACGGTTACAAATTCTGTATCTACAGGAACCCAGGGTAAAGTCCCAGATCAAAACACAGACCAGACACCAGGGGACCCACCAAAGCCAGACACGGTACAACTTATATTTATTTTACAGAAAACATACCTGATAAATAGCACACGACTCATAAAAAAATAAAAATAAAATAAAAACAGCACATGTTGATAGGCAAGAAGGCAAGAAAGGGTGCCAGAAGATGAACAAAACTTTGAGAACAAGAGAATTGTTTAAGGGATGCTAGAATTATGTTATTGCACTACCTGTTTAGTAATCATTTATGTATTCTTAAATTGAGAATAAGAGATTAAATAAATAAAGAACCAGGGTTGGAATGGGCAGAGGGAACCAGCAAGCTTGAGGCAGCAACTGCATAAATAACACTACCTGTTTAGTAATCATTTATGTATTCTTAAATTGAGAATAAGAGATTAAAGAAAGAAAGAACCAGGGTTGGAATGGGCAGAGGGAACCAGCAAGCTTGAGGCAGCAACTGCATAACTTGCAAGAAACCAATCGGTATGATCTTCAACCTATTAAAAAATTCACAAAAAATCATGTTAATTTTAAGTAATTTGCTTTCTAACATCCGTTTAACTGGCGAGGACCTTGCCGGTATAGAGTTAAAAGGCATAGTAATCAAAATATTGTGTAGGCAGTTAACTGGCGAGGACCTTGCCGGTATAGATGCCAAGGACTTGCAGAATCTAGAAAATCAACTTGAGGCAAGCTTAAAAGTCATAAGAGCTAAAAAGGTACAGATTGTGCGAGTATAAACTCTGTTCATTGATTTATCTAATCATATAGTTACCCCTGAAGAAAATGAAAACTATTTAGACTTCCTTGTTACAGGACCAAGCATTTTCGGGTGAACTCCAACAACTAAGGAAGAAGGTAAAAACTGTGCTATTTTACATTTTAAATACAGGGATGCAACAAAAATAAGGGATGCATAAAGGGCAGGTTCATATAATATCTGTGTAATTACTCACCAGCTACATTTTTAAAGAATCAATTCACATAAGATGTAGACAATATGTATTCCAAAAATCATCTCAACCTAATAACTAACATGCAAGTTAAGTTGCACATAAGAGAAGCTGACCAAACTAGATTTTCAACATATGTTATAGGGTACCCAGATGCATCAAGAAAATATGGACCTCCACCAAAAGCTTGCAACAATGCGTCAAGAAAACTACGAGCTATTTCAGAAGGTACCATAAATTAAAAACAAATACACATACATCGATCGCCACATGAATTTTTGTATGTACTTAATATATATGCTGCTAATTAATATATGAAATTTTTAATGCAGGTATACCAGTTGCGAGATGCTGAAATGAGGGAAAGTGCTAAGCACTCGAATTCAACTACTCCTTACAGTTTTTCCATAATGGAAGAAGCAAGCGCTCCTAGTGAATTAGGTACCAATCCCGTTGAACCGGTAATGAAGATGGACATGACGATGAGTTCCAGTTTAGGGTATGTTCTCAAGTTGAGAAAAGTCTTATATTCGTGCCTTAACAACTGGACTTGGTTGAATTGGGCCATCCTATCAGTTAATAGATATATCATATTATGACATGATGCTGCCAAACAATGATGTGGAAGAGATGTCAAGTTTATTCTGTACCACCTATCAGTTTTTTTTTTTTTTAAGTAGAAGTTGGAGGTCAGGCCACCAAAATATTTAATATCCCCGTTATTACAACAAAGAATTTCCCAATTAAGGTTTTGAACTCATGACCTCCCACATAAGAGATCATGTGTCTTTGCCACTCCACCAATCAGGTTTAAGCTGACATGTGACACAATGGCATGGTATGACCACATCTCAGGTGATAGATTTTACAAACAGGTCACCAAACAAGTGCACCATAATGGTCAGCAAAGTGGATGTCATCTTCTGACATGTCAGGTTACACATGACAAGTGCCATGCAGCACAACGAATTAAGGACTAGCTAGCTGATAGAACAGCTGAATTTGACGAAGTACTAACTGAGAGTGCATGAATAATGCAGGTTGAACCTGAACTAGAGTACGTATGTTTGCAATCCCTTTGATAGTTGACGTACTGATCTATCCTGAGGTCTCGAGAGAGAACTCCATTTAGACCACTATACCTATGGGATCCTACCCCTTCATCTCATTCCTTGTACATTTTCACATGGATGGTGTTCAAACAAAGCAGGATGGGTTCATGATCTATCAAATTCCGGGATTGACTTCTTAGTTTAGGAGTGCCTACATGGCTTTCCTCAACAAGTGCATCATTTTTGTTCTTCTGTCCCTTTTATTTGTTTATGTTTTTATTTATTTTCGAGAGAGGTGGAGGAACAAATCATACCGGAGGTCAAACATTGATTTGTCCTTCTCCACAGCTACTGAAACATATATTTTCTCCAATTTGTAATAATCGAAATGCATATCCAAGAGGATGCACAAAAATAAATAACAACAGAAGTGTTATTAAGTTAATATAACACTTGGTAGCCTCTACCAAGCTTCTCCAAAAAAAAAAAAAACAACTTCAGAATTGCTTTATTCAAGCCTTACGAGAACATAAAGAATTAGAGCTTCCCATTCATACAGATTGCTGGTAAGTAGTTTTTTTAATTGTTTAATGTATTAATAGTACGTAATTGCCTACTGCTTCAGAATGTAAAGAATGAAAGCCATGAACTACTCACGAAAGAAACTCAAGAATGGCAAAAAGTCGGAGCATCACAAATCAGAATAATCTCAACGAGAGATGAGCAATGGATTGGATAAAATAGAAGGTCAGATGGCTGGGAATGTACAAATCAAAAGGCTAAAAACACATTACTACTGGGAGAAATTACGCGCATGCTGAATTACAGGGGCGGAACCAGGGCCTGGGCCAGCCTGGGCCCTAGCCCCCCCTTGGCACACGTGTTCTTCCTTCGCCTCACTGGATACTGGACAAGCATCGGTTCTATTTTATTCATCACTGTTTTCTAATCTCCAGTCAACGAAACTGGAGAAAATTAAATTTATCTACATTAAATTGTTAGCTACCTCCCTCTCCGAGAAAAAGGTACTCCGTACCACTGTACATGTATGAAATGGAGAGGAAAATAACTTTGACTAACTAAGAATTGCTGGAAAAAAAGGATATAAAAGCAATCTCTAAACAAAAGAGTCAAAATTATTTTGGATTTTTATAAGGTTGCGTATGTACTAGATTTGTCTTACATATTGTGTATATATATTAAATACCCGACTTCTACTAGAGCCTAATTTATTTAAAAAAATATTATATTCTGAATTTCCATCTGCATAGCTTTTATTTTCAAATTAAATTAGATTCATATCCGATACTATTTTTATTATGAATTTTTTTTATTTAGTAATTCATATTTGCATATATAGATATTCTTAAAAAAACAATAATTGATTTTAGAGATCAAAATTTTCAGTGACCATGGCAAATCTCTCTTCACCTCAGTCAGTCTCAAATCTCTCTTCACCTCTCTCACTTAGTCGCTCTCATTTTTCTTAAAAAAAATTTTAACTTCAATGAATCAACGCTATTAACTTTTCTTGGATATGACCGAAATGTCTTCAATTTTGCTTCTTAAATTAAATGTGAAAAAATTTGCACCTTGATGCCAAACTTTTTGAGCTGCATGTTTAGGGTGAACTGGTGATCGATATATATATATTTTTTTTGATACCATAAGAGTTCAATAGTTGGTCACTGAAAACAGATATCAACGACAGGTTTTTGACCTTCAGAATTCAATAGTTGGTCGCTGAAAATAAGTATTAGCGACCGAAAATTAGACTATGAAGGTTCCTATATGACGTCAATCAGCGACCGGTAACGTCATCACATAAGTATCAGTGACTGTAGCATCTGTGACCGACGTAATTATTATCAGCGACCGAATCTCCGGTTGTTGATTTTTTTTGCTGTAGTAATACACCGCTCGTCAAGTAATAGAAGTCAATGCTGGCCTACCTTCTATAATTCTTTATGTTTTAAAAATGACAACCAATAGAGATAACCACATATATTATCTAAGAACTAAAATTAGTTCGACAATTAATTATTTTTCCACTCTTCTCACCTTTAAAGACATGTTATCCGAACTAAAATTAGTTCGACAATTAACTAAAATTAGGTTGTTTTGATGTTTTGTTTTGACTTCAAAATATAAAGAACGATTTGTCAAATAGATACTTTGTTACTTAATCTAATATTTATTTTTGTTAAATATTTTATTTTAAAAGTAAAAGATTATGACAATCGATAATTGCTGAATTTTTTTTTTATCATTTAATCGTGTAACATGAAACTAAAACTAATATCTTGAGAGTGAGAGAAACTAGTTAGGCCCCCTCTAGTTTTCATTCCTGGTTCCGCCACTGCTGAATTACAGCCTTAAGCCTAGCTCTAGGCCAATCATTTTCGATATAACAATATGAGAATTTGAATTGTGAGGCCTGGAGCAACTTGCCGTTGAGATATGAACTAAAAACTTCTAGTCTAAAGGGTTTTTTCTATGTTTAGTGCTGAAGTATAGACTTACCCCATGTTTGGTTGTGGCCTAAAGGGTGGAATAAGGGGTTTAGGTCTCGTTATTCCACCAAACGAGCATTAATTGACCCGGACTAAGATGGAATAAGCCGATCTTTAGGCCGGCCTAAATTAAACCACCTCACGTGGTGGTTTAATTTTATTCCACATCGTGGCCTAACTCTATTGATTATAATAATATATTATTAGTATATAATTAGTTATATTATTAATTATTATTATTAGTATATAATTATTTAATTAATATCTTATATTGTTAATATATCAAATTATTATTATAATAATATTATATAATTGGTATTTTTTATTATTAATTATTATTCATTTATAATTATATAATTAATATATTTTATTGTTAACATATTAAATAATTATTATAATAATATTATAATATATGTAATTATATTAATATTATATAATTAGTATCTTATTATCAATAACTATTATTAATATATCATTACATAATTAATATCTTATATTTTTAATATATTAAATATTTTCTATCATATTATTATATAATTAGTATATTTATTAATATATTAATATATAATTAATATGTTATATGTTTAATATATTAAATAATTATTATAATAATATTATAATATAGTATAGTTATTAATATATTAATATTATATAATTAATATCTTATTATGTTTATTATTAATATAATTATATAAATAATATTTTATATTGTTAATATATTAAATAATTATTATACTATTATTATCTATTTAGTATCTTGTTACTAATAATTATTAAAAATATATAATTATATAATTAATATCTTATACTATTAATATATTAACTTATTATTATTATGATATTATAATATATTATTTTTATTATTAATATATTAATATTATATAATGAGTATCTTATTATTAATATATAATTATATAATTAATGTCTTATATTGTTAACATATTAAATAATTATTATAATAAAATTAATATATTATAGTTATTAATAATATATTAATATTATATAATTAGTTTCTTATTATTAATAGATAATTATATAATTAATATCTTATATTGTTAATATATTAAATAATTATTATAATATATAATAGTTATTATTAATACTTTAATATTATCTAATTATTAATAATTAACTAATTTAGGCTTCCAAAATTTTAGTCCACCAATTCTAAGTAAATAAGGAATAACTTAAGCTATAATCTAACTTTAGACCTCAACCAAACATGAATAATTTAGACCGGCTTAAGTTGAAATAACCAATTTAGACTTCCTTAGCTTTAGTCCACAACCAAACATGATTTAAGTCTTAGTCTACGGTCTGAAAAGACTGAACTAACATCACTCGAATAATCTAACTCTAAATTCATATAAAGGCCTTGATTGAAAAGACTGAAATAACATTACTCGAATAATCTAACTCTGCATATAAAGACTCTGATCGGAATGATTCTACCTTTACGATACAAGAATGAGATCTCATTTTCATCAACTTGCTGATCGGAATGCAGAGAGAAATGAAAACAGAGACGATTTGACAGGATTTCAGGAGTGCAAAACATCACTGAGAAATTGCTGTAGAAAGGGTTGTATTTGACGAGAATTCAGTTAGCAGGGTGAAATGTCCCTGGCACCCATGTCTTCTCTTTTGTTTGTTCCGAGAGACAGCAATGTAACGAGTCATTAGTGAGTGTGGATTTCTTATAAGAGATGGATCCAGGATTTTCGTCGGGGGTGGGTGTGGGGCAAGAAAATAGCGAATCGGTTTTAAAAAGTTAATCGGGTTCAAACCCATTAGTTAATCGGGTACTAGATAAAAAATAATACTCTCGCTTATAATTTTCATTATTCTTACTTCAAATTTCTAATACTAACTTATAATCCTAATTATCAATCAGAATTCAAGGAATTTTAGTGTAATTTTAACACTAATTACAAATCAAATATCCAAAGGGGTAAAAGAATTTCCAGAAGAGGACAAAGTTGGTCCGGACCTATAGATCTCCATAAACTTCTAATCATAGGGTTTCAACTTTCAATGGCATATACAGTAAATAAGGTGAAAATTAGAGCCTTCTTCAATATGTGTCAAAATTATCCATTCTGGTAATCCAAATTTAATTCCAAATCATCGCTTTTCAATTCTATCTTATTGAAATGAAATGAATTGCGAATCCGAAGTGGATTCGGATAGATATTACTCACTCCGTTTACACCCCCACTGCATTGATTATCTGAGCTCATGAAAGTATGAAACAAACTTTGTTTCTCAAAATGGTTGGTTTTCGCCGCCTCGCTCAGCAATTTGATCAATTTAAACAGTTGGACCGGTTGTTTCAGATTTTAGTTTTGTATTGATGATGCTTAAATCTGGTCCTTGCATGTTGTATCACTAAAAACATTGGAACATGAGAGCACTCCTCGTTACAAAAGTAGATATTAATTATTCAGTATAACTTACAGGGTTCTTGCAAGATATGCAGTTGCTCCCATCAGCTTGCTGCCACCAAATGCAAAACCTAAAAAAAATAATACAAATTAGAAACCAATAACTGATTTTTTTTTTTTTTTTTGGTGAGCACAATACTGTAAAGAAAAAAAAAAAAGTTGGTCCTAATACTTTCTTCTGTTAAAATCTGTGTGGTGAGATCAAACCACAGCTTTGAGATATCAGGGTAATCGATGGAAACTAATTATAATGATCTGTCAAAATAGACTGCTAACTGTTGCAAGTATAGCAAGAAATTAACTACCAAACCTCAAGCAGCAACAACAACAAAAAAAAATTCTTTGCCAAAGCTTCAGGGAGGGACCAAATCCTAAAGTAGGACGTGATTAAATATTTAAAGCCCAACCAGCAAGATGAAGTTTAATCGTCCCAAACTCTTAATGAAAATTGTAATGGTTTTGGTACAGACCCAGGTCTGGTAGAGAAAGTGTGTCTGATATCTGCTAATAGCATTTCTCTTGTAGGGGAAGATACTAAAAGCATCTTCAACTAACAAATATTTCCAGGGACGTTTTGGTAAGAAGACATATTTTTCGATGCTAATTTCCCAATGTGCAGCGATCAAATCCTGGAGACAACAAGTCACCTGCTATTTACCTGCCAGTATGCTTTATCGGTGTGATATTACAGGAAATGGTTACTGGTACCGGTACAAGGACTGGTACATCTGTAAGTCGTCATGGCATAGCAGATAGCACACAAGTGGTGTGCCTATGCAGTAGGATATGCGCATATATAGTGGTTTATGTGAAAGTAGGTTCAGAAAAATATTTCAGAACTTGCCAACTAAATAGAATTCTTCGGATAATTTTATTCAAAAATAAGAAAATGTTCAAAATAAGGTCAAACAAGGAATTATATATGGGACAAAAACAATTGGAGGAAAAGATGAAATCAAAGTAAGCAAACACAAAAAGACACCAATCAAAGAGAGTTAGAATGGCCACCTAAGTGGTAAATGTTAGGAACCCACGTGGCTAGTGGTGTAGCTAGGATTTGAGTTAGGAGTAGGCAGAAATCAGATTTGGATTTTTTTTTTCTAAACGGGTTCGGATTCGAATCACCTCTATAAGATCCCTTCCCGCCTCCGCCACCTCTATCAGTACCAGCAATGGTACCAGTCTGCAGTTTTTAAATGAACAAACATTTAAAAATATCTTTCTTCTCTAATTTAATTAAACGACTCACACATCTATCTCTGACTAGCAATAGCTATGTCGAATTCAATCCAAAGATAGGCAGAATCAAATCCAGAAGTAGGCAAAACCTGTTAAAGATTCTAGTTCAATTTTTTTTTTCCAGAGGTACGCAGTTGCCTACCCCTGGGGTACTGTAACTCCGCCCCTGCACGTGGCAGCGGAACCTTTGATACCGATTGTTAGGGCAGCGGAAGTTCTAATACCAGTTGTTAGGTGCAACAGAAGATCTGATTGCACTTGTTAGGAACCCATGTGGCAGTGAAAGCTCTAATAGCAATTGTTAGGACCCGAGCAGCAGCAGAAACTCTATCTGCTATCAGTTGTTTGTCGTGTTTTTCATCGTGCTTGTATCTTGTGTTGCCCTAACAATTGATATCATAAGCTTTCACTATTTTAATAATTAGTATCAAAGCTTCCGCTGCTATGTGAGTTTCTAAAAAAGATGCAAAGACTCTAGCTAGCTTTAAAAAAGAGTCAACATAAAGAAATTACACACAAGTATACTCTACGATTTCAATTTGAGAGAAGTATTGAAAATATAGAAGATATTTGTAAAATAACCATTAGAACTATATTAGAAAGATTAATAATGTGGCCTCTTTAATTATCTTAGTCATTCTATAATGAGCCTAAATTCGTATATTTATAATTTAGTCAAAAAATAACAGTAACAAGGATTAGTCTACAAATAGAGGAGAATTGAGACCGTAAGAATATAACAAAAGCAAGAAAAAGAAAAAAAGAAAAAAATATATATATATTCTTATTCTCTTGAAATTCAATAACCAACAAGGGATGAGTTTGATAAACATTTGATAACGTATTTCTTGTTCTTCTTCTTTTTTTATATGTTTTGATGTTAGGCTGATTTTACTCCGTGTTTTTTAGGCATCGATCATAATTTTTTTTTATGAAAAGTCATCATAAATTTTAATTGGATAACTCTTGTATATATTTTCTCTTTCTTTATTTACCACAGGTCCACAGCTGGTATATATAGTATTCGTAACAAATAGTACTTAAAACATGACAAATTGATTTATAAAATAAAGTGATATGATTTGTATCCTACATGAAGAATATTCGTTATTTTATTTAATTGAGTAGAACGGTTTGAATTTTCTAGAAAAAAAAAATGTGTTTTTTTTAGTTGTAACGTAATAGGTAGACGTTTGGATAAGAAATAAAGCAATAACAGAGCTAATTTTAAGATTGAGAATAATAGCTAACTTAACATTTTGTTGAGTTAGTAGAATATTGAGAAAACCCACAAAAGATGAACAAAGAATAATCATATTTGTTAATCCAACCACATCCAAACGAATAATAGTAACTCGGAATAGTGCTAATCTTCACCCATCCAAACACATTCTTTATCATTTGTCTTATTAGAATAACCAAATCCAACATTTTGTGGGTATATTTGGTTGGGTTGAGTTGAGAATAGACTATTTTTGAAATTAGGCCATTCAGAATAGCCTATTTGGTATTTGGTTGAGTTAGAATAGTTAAAATAGAGAATCCAAACTTTTTATCTTATTAGAATAGGTTATTCTTAAAAGTTTTGATATTTGTCTATTCTAGTTATTATTGTTTTGCAATCAAACATCAAATAGGCTATTCTGAATATCAAGTATGTTCGATTCTCTCTTACGACTTTACAGCCTATGTGAAGATTTAAATATATATATATATATATATATATATATATATATATATATATATATATATATATATATATATATATATATATATAAAGTTGTAGTACTCATAAATAAGTCAAAGAAGATTATCGCTAACAATTTTTTGCTGCTCTCATCAAAGTATAAAGTTGTACAATTATAAAGTTGTATAAGTGTCGTATTTAAAATTTGTCTTTTATCCATTAATTCTTTTATTTTAAAAAAAACAGAAGATTAGAAATATATAAATTACTTTATTTTCAAGGCTTAATGATAAGGACAAATCAAATTAAGAATCTCTAGAAAATATAGAATAAACCTTCTTGAATTCTCAATACCCGACAACTTTGTCTTAGTTTGCACGGAGAAAAGAATTCACAAAGTAACACTAAAAATACAAACGACAAAATTTTCAAGTATGACGGTTTAAAAAAAAAAGATTGTGATAAAAAAAGACATGGAGAAGAAACAAAATCGATAATATATAATTTATTACTATAAATTTTTAGCTCAGATCGATTGTTTTTTTTTTTGAGTAAAGATTGGAGGTCAAGCCATCCAACTATTTAATACCTTTGTTATTATAACAAAGAATTTCTCCCATCTGGGTTTCGAACCCATGACCTCTAGTATAGAGACCATGTGCCTTAGCCACTAGACCAAAGGCTAGTTCTCAGATTGATTGTTTTTATTACCTTAAACTCATATACATCTCCTGTTGGAGTTGATTCTTCTCCTTTTTCTTCTCCACCAAACACTTGCTAGCTTTTGAAGCGTATGAACCTCTCCTCCCTAAAATTACAAGCAATTTAACAGAGAAAGACAAAAGTTAACAATTAAGTGTTGGAGGAAAAAAAAAAAACAAAGACCAAAGCAGGGTAAAAAAAAATTATATACTCGAGTAGTATGCATCTCTTGTTAATTGGAGTTGATTCTTCTCTTTTTCTTCTCTACCAAACACTTGCTAGCTTTTGGAGCGTATGAACCTCTCCTCTCCAAAAATACAAGCAATTTAAGATAGAAAGATAAAAGTTAACAATTAAGTATTGAAAAAAAAAAAAACAAAGACTAAAGCAGGGTCTAATAAATGAGAAATTATATACGGGAGTAGTATGCATCTCTTGTCGGAGTTGATTCTTCTCTTTTTCTTCTCCACCAAAACACTTGCTAGCTTTTGGAGGGTATGAACTTCTCTTTCTCAAAATTGCAAGCAATTTAAGAGAGAAAGACAAGAGTTAACAATTAAGTATTGGAGAAAAAACAAAGACCAAAGCAGGGTAGAAATTATATACGGGGCTAGGGGTGAAAACGGATCTGGTAAGGAGATCCGGAAAAGGATTCGGATAAGTTAATGGTTACATACTAATGGATTTTTGTTCAATATTCTTGTGGCATGCTCCAGAAACTCCTGCTATAGAAGAAGGGGAAGAGACGAAGAGGAAGAGACAAAAAAAAAGAGACGCGGAGTTGTCTTCCTCCGAACAATAGATTTTACACCCCAAATCGAGGGAGACAGATTTCGTCAAAAATTCACAGCACGTCCTCCTCTTCTCACCTCCGAACAGTAACTTCTCCTCTCCACTTCCTTTACGTTTTTCCTTTTTCAGAATAAGTAAATAAGGTGAACAACCTATAAGTACATATATTTCTTCTTCCTTCTTTTTAATGAAAGAGTTCTCACCTTTCCGAAGCACACAAAAAATGTATCCTATTTCGGAACGGACTTCATTTTTTTAAAATTTTCCGCTATCTGAAGTCCCACGTGTTGCTACGTCCCACGTTCAATTTTTTTTTTTTTTTTTGTGAAATTTTCTATCTCCGTTACTTGTCTCCCCGTTTCACATCTTTTGATTTAGCCTGATACCAACTCAGCTCCGTTTTCAGATCTCACAAGTATTTTTATTTTATTTTATTTTTTTTTCTATTGCTAAAATAAAGTATGCTTTGATTATAATATTTGTACTATATTATCTAAGTGAATTATTTGAGTAGATCATGCGACTCAATTATCCAATAATTTAAACTTCGTGTTCGTATTCAAATCTGTATTTGCATATTTTTTGCTCTGTATCAATCTAAAGCGAATTTGGTTTTAAATTTTAACATATGTTTACTATCTGTATTTATATCTGCTCATTTAAAGGCGGATACGAATTTGGTATCAGTATTATTCGCTCCGAATCTACTCCATTTTCACCCCTAAGTGGGGGACTCAAAAGAGTAAAATTGAAAACTCAAAATATCCTAGTTGTTTTCATAAATAGAAGGTTACCGATAAAAATCTTCGGTTGCGCTCACATAAATATAATGTTGTATAAGTGTCGTATTTAAACTTGTCGTTTAATCAATTTATTTTTTTATTTAAAAAGGAAGAATATTAAAAATAGATAAATTGATTTATTTTATTTATGCAAGCTAGATCACATAATCTTTTACTATCTCTTTTATGTTAAAATGCATAAATAATAAACATAAAAAATACCCATGAAATACTATAGAGAAGTAAAAAGTATATAAATATAGACACAACAACTGCCTGTTAAATTGAGATTTAATATAGTTTAAAAAATAATATGCCTGCGTTAACAGTTAATTAGTCTTAGATTAATTGAAATCCATGTTACGTTAGTTAAGTTAACAATTAATAATTCTAAGATTAACATTTTCTGCATTCATTCAGTTATTTTAAAAAGGAAGATAGAAATATAGAAATTGCTTTATTCTTGGATAAGCCATATATATCACATAATCCTTTCTTATTTATTTTATATTAAAATGTTAATAATGAACTTAACAAATACAAATACTAAAAGCAGACTGTTTTATTTCAATAATGGAATAAAAGAAGATATTTATAAGTGTCAACTAATTTTACTTAACTACTATGTATTATGACAGCTTATTTCAGAACCCCCGAATTAAAAACAAACGATAAAAACTGCAAATGTGTTCTTATTGTTACGTAGATAATGTATTAAATTTAAGTAATTTAAATTTATTTGATTGATGGATAAAAAAGTTTATAAATTTAATTATCAATTTTTCAAATTATGTCAAATTTTATATAAAGTCCGCATAAACAACAAAGAACATACATATATACATATAGTTTTTTTTTTAATTAATGAGTTATATGTATATTGTCAAATTAGAGTAGAACTAGGGTGATCTTACACTCACCAAATTCTTTAATGGTCCACAACATATCCCGAAATTTACTAATAGAAAAATAAATAAGAAAATATTGACAATGAAGAAGGGATTCGGAAAAAATCGATATATAAGAAAAACATGATTATCTATAACGTTCATATTAGTAAAATTACATTAATCACTATTTAACAAAACTACGGACTCTAAACGTTTTGATCTACCACGTCCAGATATTTTGAAAAAATAAATTATCTAGACGCGCGTTAGTTTGTACAACGTTCAGACATTTTGGATCTCTTTTAGGCTTGGTCCAAGAATTAATAAAAATATATATTTATTTAAAATTGGATGCATTATGCCTTTTTACTAAGAATAACTTTCAAGATAAGATTAGAATAGTAAATTATACACACATATAACCTAAATACTGGCCTAGGCTATTATGAGCAGAGTTTATAGTTTGCAAGAATTTATTTTTAGAATATTCCTTTTCAACATTTCAAATAAATACTGGTTGGTTTGTTTATTTTTATTTTTTTTAAGGTTGGAACCTGGAAGGTCCAACAGTTGTTTTGATTAATAAAAAAGGTGTTTACAAGGTCCTAAGATTAGTTGTTTATTTTTGTGACTGTAGTTCTGAACCAACAAGTGAAATCGGTAAAAAGAAACTATTTCGACCGCAATTAGGATTGTATAACTTATCGAGATGATATTGAGATGGCGGGTGAGTATGAGCCGTGTAATGCTCCTGGTAAGCATCATAATGCAATCTGATCAAAGAAGGGTCTTAGGATATACATAATAGTGTTTCAGCACTAACCATGTCATGTTTTCTGGACTACCAATGCGAGAAAATAGGATATCAGTTAGAAGTTGAAAGTGGATTTTAGTTTCCTCCAATATTTATGAAATATTTATTTCAAACTTATGATGATTTATTAAGTACGAATTATGTTTTATGCATAACTTTACTATATATTTTATTTTAAACAAATTTGAGTTACTTGTTATTAATTTATAATACAAGTCTCACATTTTAAGCATGATTAAACTATCAAGGCCATGAGTTTTTTCTTTCATTCACAAATTTTTCATGAATACTTTAATTACAAATCTCTAGGTTAATCATTCATGTTATCATTTGATTATAGAAACCTAAAATATATATTTAGAGCTACAAATATTTGCCACATATTGATACATATATTAGGGAGTCTCGCCCTAATATTTAAAAATGATTAACTAATCATTTAATTTATTTGAAGCATTCGTAACAATATAAATTTATTTATTTATTTGAAACGGAACGTAAGGCAACATCATTCTTTTTTCATGTCTAATGAAAAATTAAGCTATGTATCAGAAGAAGAAAAAATATTGAAATTAAATAACCTTCAAAAAATATACTTTCGACTACTAATTAAAGTAATAATAAAGTATCAATAACTAAAATAAAATCATTTAACCTCAACTGAACTACTGAACTCTCCAATCAACTCAAAAACTAAAATATAAAACTTTTTTTTCTTCAAGCATATAAAGTGTTAAATATTCAAAACAAGAAAATAATTAAGATCATTTGCTTCTTCACACATTATTTTATGGCATATATATGACCAATTTGGTTATTGTTAATTATATTGTTTTATTATAAAATTGCGACACTTATTTTGCTCCAAAAATGTGACAAAATGACGATAGTGCAAAATGCAGCATAAGTGGCCAGGGTCATGACATTAATGATTTATGTAATTAGGCAGACGCCCCAGACCTTAATACATTGTCAAAACATATATTTACTTTAAGGTCTGCCTAACATAAATTCTATCTTGTTGTATTCTATATTATCTTTTTTCATTTCTTTAGATGAGATCACTATTGTCTCCCTCACAAGCATTTCATTTGCTTTAATTGAAGAAGATGAAATAAAGAAGGGGTATAATTGGAAATATTAAAATTAAAGTGTGTTGACTAACTGTAAGGGGTAAATAAAAAATAAGAAGAAGAGTTGAGAGATAAATATAATATATTGAAGTCTTGAAGGGTAAATAAGAAAATAAACCAGAATTGAAGAGCGCACAAGATTTTAACCCAAAAAGAAAAAAAAAAAAAAACTTGATTGCTTTGGTTTTTATAAAAACCATAAGAACCGAGATGTCCTTTCGGTCCGAAATATTTTTTTCGGAACCAAATTGCAATTTTGGTTCTAGCTATTTTCACAGATTTCGAAAAAAAAAAAAAAGAGATGTAGTTGTTGGTGTAAAACTTGTGTTAACACTTCGGACCGAAACAAGCTCATACGAATATTAAAACGGAAAACACAAATTTTAAAGTGAATTGAACAATCTTGAAGTTCATCGAACTTAAATAGATCCAATACCCATGAGACCCACTCCACTGATCCATTCCAGCGGAGTTCTCCTCTCTTTATCCGGTTGAATACGCAGGACGTGAGCAAAAATATGATCAACTTAGATCCTGTTTTTACGATGTCTGATCTAAAATGGAGAATTCAAACTTGTCTAAAATTATTTAATAAAATTAAATGGTGATGGACATCTTGACCTCTAGAAACATATGTTGAATTTTTGAAAAAAAAAAAAAATGTGGACGCTAAAAAGTTTCATTTCAAAAGAAAAATGAAAATCAATAAAATTGATACAATTGGTTGTCCGAAGACAAATAAGACAAAAAGAGGAAGGTGGAGCCTGTGATAAAAGAGTGCGTTCAATGAGTGTCAGACTCTCGCTTTTGAGTTTTGAGTCTGATGAGATCCTGTGCTATCCGATCTGTTGCGCACTTAGATTCATATAAATATTGATATGGTTGTATGGATTTTGAAGCAGATGCGCATAAATATTAAAGTGGTTGTTCAGATTTTAAAATGAATCGGACGGTAAAGATGTCCATCAGACTTAAAAGAGTGCATTTAATGGGGCATTAGACTGATGTCCCATTAAATGCACTCTTTTCCGTCTCCTCTATCCATTATCCTCAACCTTAGTCCTTAGATCTTGTGTTACAATTAATAATAAAAAATTCTTAGATCCCCGTGTTTTAATATAATTTTTATAATTAGGTAGTGGTTGTCAGAATTTTACATGTTTTAGCACGCCATACTGTGAAAATTGTGATTAGCTCTTAACAATTAATGACGAGGCCATAATGCATTTTAATAAGGTAGTTTACGTCTTATGTGGTTGATAGTGATCGCATGTGTTTGGATATTCATCCGCATGAGATTCTTGCATCTTTTATGCGGCTGAGGTCCTAATCGTGTGTGGATGAATGATCAAACACATAGCTGAGGCCTATTGTTAAGAATGCTTCGTTTTATGCATGTTTTAGTCTAAAAATATTAAAAATATGCAATTGTACAAAATCAATTTAAAATGACAAAAGTAATATGATTCCACATAAATTGAACATTTGTAACTCGGCATTTGACAATATTTTAAATCAAGTGATAGGAAAAAAAAACACTATATATTTCAGCCCTATCAGAACTCAGAAGCCTATATAAAGTGTATATATATATTTGACAGGACCCATACCTCTTTTTCAAATCCACTTGTAACCCTAAAATATATAGCACAACTAGCGTTTGGCCTAAAAATAAAAAAAAATCACTTGTAACCCTAAAATAGCACAAGTGCCTACACATTACCTTAACAAGGTCCGCCGGAGAATACATTGAACTGTTCATCTACCATTTGTAATGTAAAAGAAAGAAAGCATATTTTTTTAAAAGCATAAATGGTTGTCATATTAACTTGGCTTTGCATAATGTTCGTATGTGTATACGATATAGTAATTGTTATAGAAAATTTATGCTAGTTATTTTTGTGGGGAAAAAAAATTCACAATGTTCGCTCTGCCCGGCCCCTTTTGCAATTAGATAGTAATAAATAAATGAATAAAGGCATGCCAATTTGGGTACAAAATTAAATACTTTGGATGCACTTGGAGAATTGGAAGCAAAAGAAATGAAACGAATTTCAGAGGAAAACAGAACTTTATATGATATAAAAAAAAATTAAATCTAGAATAAAATAATTTAAGAATGAGATTTATATGATATAAAAAAAGGAAATTTGGTCATTTGCCACTCTAAAATCTTCAAATTGGAAAATTAAATACTTTATATAAGATTTTTTTAAATCTAGAATAATATAATTTAAATAGTAATAAATAAATGAATAAAGGCATGCCAATTTGGGTACAAAATTAAATACTTTGGATGCACTTGGAGAATTGGAAGCAAAAGAAATGAAACGAATTTCAGAGGAAAACAGAACTTTATATGATATAAAAAAAAAATTAAATCTAGAATAAAATAATTTAAGAATGAGATTTATATGATATAAAAAAAAGAAAAATTAGTTATTTGTCACTCTAAAATCTTCAAATTGGAAAATTAAATACTTTATATGATATTTTTTTAAATCTAGAATAATATAATTTAAGAATGAGCTTTATATGATATAAGCAAAATTGGTTATTTGCCACTCCAAAACATTCAAATTGGAAAATTGTCATCCCGAAATTAGAAATTATGAAAATGCCACTCTAAATTCAATTAACTCTTGATTTTGCCACTAATACCTCATTCTTATACTATTTTTATAAAAAATTAACTGAAAAATATAGTTTTGAGATACATATTTTTGTATTTCTCTATATACCCTTTGTAGGCTTCATACCCTTCATTATACCCTCCTATCAATTAAGCGCCTCATCAGACCCCTTCGCCCCCTTCGCCTCCAGACCCCTCCTCCTTCGCCTCCTTCGCCTCCTCCTCCTCCTGTACCCTCCATACCCGTCCTCCTTCGCCTCCTTCGCAGTCAGAGGAATAACAATGGCGGAGGTCTTAGGTTTTGGGGTTGGCGGACACAACGCAGATATCTATATTTGGGAATAAGGGTAAGTCATATTTTTTTTTTTTGAACAGGACTAAATATGCCGTCATTTTTATCCATGCCCATCAAAACCTAAATTTCGCCAACTCTGCCCATAAATCTCAAATTCTGTCAAAAATGCCCAAACCGGCTATTAAATAGCCGGTTCCTAATTTTTATTAGAAACTAGCCGGTTCTTATAAAAATTAGGAACCGGCTATTTAATGGCCGGTTCCTATCTTTTTTTTCTTTTCTTTTTTTTTTGAAAAAGTTATAATTTTTTTTATTAAAATTTAAAAAAAAATGATATGTTTCTTTGAAAAAGTTATAATTTTTCGAGAAAATGAATTAATGGGTAACTTGACTAATCTGGGCCGTCGGCAAAAGGATTTTCATGCAATTGATTTCTCAGAAATAATTTTCTCCGGACTGAACTGAAAACTCAGACACCGCTCGCAGGGGGCTGCCGCCCCCCTGCCACCCCCCGCAAACTCCTAGAATCTAGGCCCACATACATTTTTGTTAGGAAAGTCGGATTAGCAAAAATGTTCATACCACTTTTTTGTAACGAAACTCTTTCTTTTCAATATAAATGTGGGCATGACCCTCATTTTTTATTAAAAAAAAAAATATTGAATATGTGTAAATACATATCGTCGCTTTGGTTATTGTTTATTAATGATTTAAAATCCGACCCGACTTAAACCACAAAAATTCGAGACTCTATAAAGGTGTGAAATAAAATTGAGTTCAAAATCTCATCAACACAATCACGTTCAAACTTAGTATGATTCTTCATATTACCGTATCTTTAGTTGTTACAGTTCAAATTTCATATTTTTCTTCGAAAAATATTTCTGAGAAATCAATTGCATGAAAATCCTTTTGCCGACGGCCCAGATTAGTCAAGTTACCCATTAATTCATTTTCTCGAAAAATTATAACTTTTTCAAAGAAACATATCATTTTTTTTTAATTTTAATAAAAAAAATTATAACTTTTTCAAAAAAAAAAAAAGAAAAAAAAGATAGGAACCGGCCATTAAATAGCCGGTTCCTAATTTTTATAAGAACCGGCTATTTAATAGCCGGTTTCTAATAAAAATTAGGAACCGGCTATTTAATAGCCGGTTTGGGCATTTTTGACAGAATTTGAGATTTATGGGCAGAGTTGGCGAAATTTAGGTTTTGATGGGCATGGATAAAAATGACGGCTAAATATGTATTAGTGGCAAAATTAAGAGTAAATTGAGTTTAGAGTGGCATTTTCTTAATTTCTGATTTCGAAATGACAATTTTCCAATTTGAAGGTTTTGAAGTGACAAATAACCAATTTTTCCTATAAAAAAAATAGAAAGAAACAAAGACATGATGAATTAATTATCAACTAATTTAAAATTTTCTTAAATGATAGTAAAAATATGGAAAAAAAAATATCAGGATCAAAAGAAGGCACACTAAATAAATTTGTAACGAGTATGTATCTAAATAAATTTAGACTTGTACATGTAAAAACACATTTAAAAATGCATAGAATCAAAAGAAGACAAATAATTTGATTAAAAACCTGATATTCAATCTAAAATTTTATCTTTTAATCACACATGTTGACAAACATAACATCTGCGTACTTAATATAAGAATAGAGATTTGCCTATATAGTTCAAAATTTTCGAACACAAATGAAAAATAACGGAGAAACTTTTTGTCCCTGGACTGGATGCCATCACAAGCACTTCCAGACTTCCAGTCAGGAAACAGTGGCTTAATGGTCCAGAAAAAACCAATTGGTAATTGGTAATTAGCAACTAGAAGAAACAAAGCCTTGATTATCATATTGGGCTATTGCTATTGATGACCTAAAATTCTAAAATGGGCCTCGAGGTGTCCATTCAATCCAAAAAAAACAAATAAAGTGAAAAACAGAAAAAATTACACAAGCAATCAACAAATTCAGCAAGGGGAACTCATGGAAGGTACTACTAAGTCGAGCAACATACAATCCTGTGCTCTCCCGTATAATTTGTCTACAAAATTGTTCCCCAAACTTGCTTGGGGAACAAATCACTTTGCAAAACCCTCTCGCTCCCCTCATCAAAAATAAGATATTACACGATTCTTTCATGGACTATATTTACAAGAGCTCTGACAAACCCTTTCAGCCTTTCAGCCTGAGGAGGCCGTCTTGTATAAATAACAAAACTACTCTAAACTATTTTACAATTAATAAAAAAATGAACTCACTAACAAAAAAAAAAAAAAATCATGCTATTTCTCAGTAAAAATATCTTCTTGACGAGACCCTGACCCTCTGCTTCGTCTAGTCGCGTGACTACTTGATGCAGTAGCTGTATTATTTGCCAAAGAAGTGGAACCAGAAGCAGAACAAGTAGGTGTAGAGTTCGAGGTTTCACTCAGATTAGTATTTGTAGATGATTCACCCCCTGAACCATAGGCTCTACGCCGGTACCTCGAACCAGTTACACCAGGTCGACTGGGCTCTTCCAAATGACTCGGTTTTTTTGATAGAATAACAACCACCCGCTTCATGTCAGGTCGTAGCTTGGGATCAGCCTGTGTACAGAGTAAACCTATTTGCACACACACAGCAACTCGGTCTGGTACTGCACCGTCTTTTAGTGCAGGATCCAGCATTTGTTCACTCTGCCCTTTCTTGTACAGCCTCCAAGCCTGTCACATGCATAGCTAATGAGTTAAAAATGAGAAGAGAAGTAAACTGGAGATGGCATTAGATGATTTTAACCCTTATGGTTAGGGAGAGGGGGGTGTCCGATACCCATCAGACCAAACTCGGTTTAATGGTTGGTTTTTACCATCCGATCCACTTCAAAATCTGTGCACACGGATATTAAATCAAATAGCACGGATATTAAAGTGATGCACCCAGATCTTGAAATGGATCGGACGGTACAAACCGCCCATCAAACCAAGTTTGGTCCAATGAGCATCGGACACCCCCCCCCCCCCCCCCCCCTCTCCCTTATGGTTATGCTCCGACATGTACTGATGTGCACTGTCACTTTAGGATTGCTCCAATATGCATGGCGAAGATGCCAATTCATGAGTATTAAATAAACAAATTGTACAAGTGAGATATTCATTTTTGTTTAATATTTTTCTGAAGATTGAAAATTAACGTGAACAGGTGTCCTAGGAAAGAAAATATCTAAAGGCTAAAGTTGAGTTGCATTTCTCAGGGAGTGAATAAATAAACATGTAGGTACCTTCCGGAGAAGGCTACTTTATTACAGTTGAATATTTCAATAGAACCCCTTATCAGGTCACATATATATGATTGATTATCCACAGTACGGACACAGAAAGGGACATGTCCGAACCACCTTTCAAACATCCCCTAATTCTGTCACATCATATACAATTTCTTATGTATGGAACCTAAATTCTTTAAATTCAACTTTGACGTCCATTTTCTCATGGAGTAGATAAAGAAACCTGTAGGTACCTTCCTGAGAAGGTTAGATTCAACAATAACTTTATAGATGGGGGCACAGTATGACCTAGTACAAAACCATGTGCTGACTGTCAATTACTATTTAATTTATTACGCGTAGAATCTGAAGGGGTAAAAGAATTTATGATGCACAGCTAGATTTGTAGCAATAAATTTAAATGGAACTGACAAAAATATACAACCAACTTGGTCATAAATGCATCTACTTGTTGCCACAAAAACAAACAGAAATTCAATGCTATATAGATTAACACCATCCAGCTATCATGATTTCACAAACAAGCCTAAAATAAGGGGAAACGGCTGAAGAAGAAAAAATTTTAATTACTCACCCATTCAAGCAGGTTCTGTGCATCAGATCCAACTGGAGGAGCAAAACTAGAATTTTTCTGGCCTGAAACCAACTCAAGAACAAGCACACCAAAGCTGAACACATCAGCCTTTGTAGAGAGGGACCCGTGCATCAGGTACTCTGGTGCCATGTATCCATTGGTACCTGCCACACGTGTGTTCACATGCGTCTGCCCCTCAGGATACAATCTGGCCATGCCGAAATCAGCTATTTTGGGACACCACCTATCATCTAGTAGGATGTTGCTCGCCTTGATATCTCGGTGGATTATGGGGGTGTGAGCATCTTCATGCAGGTACAGTAGGCCTCGTGCTATGCCCATGATCACATCATAACGCCTTTGCCAGTTCAGTTCGGCTCGTCTTGCTGCCAGCTGCCTTGACTCATCGCCACTTCCCCTCACTGTGGATTAAAATCCATGTGTTGAATATGATGCTCATTGTTAATGCGATCGTATGATTGGTTGATTGATTGAAAAAAATGTAATGATGTTCTGTTTATTAATTAATAGTACTGAACTTGTTTTGTCAAATTATTATGTCAGTATGTGGATGCATCCAAACTATGAAAATTTACCGGGAAATTTGTGTAAGCGCAGAAATTTGTAATATAACGGAAGCCAGGTGGCATTACATGTTTTTGGTAGCAAAGATTTCGTAATAATAATAAAAACGGCAAAAAAAAATTAGTGGGTTAGGTGATAGATATGAGAAACAAGGGTTTGTCAGCAAGTAACCACCAACTATTCAAAGGAAAAAAAAAAAAAAAAAAAGGAAAAGCAGGTAGCCACTACCAATTATTATTAAAAGCAAAAAAGCTAGAGCCAGTTAAATCAGTCAATACACAGGTCAATGGAGTCTAGTTGTATCTTGTATGAAGAGCGGTAAACAACATGAAATTGTTTTCCACAGAGACTCAGGAGATCTAGCAGCTATCTTTTGCATGTGATATGGATATGGCCATATGGGTGATGGTGGTTGTACCCAAAGTACGTGTAATAAAGGCAAGGAACAGTACTACACTGAAAGATAAATTCTCGTCAACCACTAGATCAGCATCCTAGTTGAGAACTGAAAAGTGTTTACCATTGCAACTTGCAATTACCTTGCAAGCCTGGTGACACTGTGACAGCTGTGCAGGCTATCAGAATCAGAATGATTTAAAATTTGATAGGACTTTTGTTTTTTTAGTTGAATGGGTCCGACAAACACAGAAAGTCTTGTTTCCACGGATTGTATCGTTCTTGGGTGGGTGATGTGAATCCTCACAAAAAAGAGATGGAACCCACATAACTTTTGACAAAATAAAATAAAAAAGATGGGTCAAACGACTGGAAAATATTATTATTTGGGTGCTTTGCATGGCACAAGGTTGACACTTGAAAGTGAATTAAAATTACATCTATAGACTATAGGTATATATGTTGTTTTAAAAATAAGATAACGTACCAATATCGGCATTCAAATAACTAAAAGCGTGCCTAACAACTGTTGGAACTTTGAAAACTAAAAATTCTAACTCAATATATTATATTTTGTTTTTTCAATCAAAGGACGTTGTTTGGCCTGGTTGATCAGAAAATAAAAATATTCCAATCACACTTATCAAACCTTAGGAAAATAACTGAAAGATTAAAATAACAACAACTTCCCATTAAAAAATAAGAAGAAAGAGTGAGAAGCAACCTGATGAACTCATTAGGTCAAGCCCCATTTAGTACGGTAATAGGACCAGGTCCATGTTTACTGTTTAGTGTATAACTTTCAATTTGAAACGAGTCGTTGATAATTTCTCAACATACTTGTTCCATAACCTGTCCAATTAAATCACCATGTGCTAGATCAAAATTTCAGTGCATGCATGTATGTTGAATTAAAAGTAAATTGAGACTTATCATAAATTGAAAAGTTTTGTTTACTTGCAGTTACTTGAATAATAAGTTAACTATTAAGTCATTTAAATTATCTACCTAGTATAGGAAGTACTGTAGAAGTAACATTACGTCGCCAGAACAAATATGTGATGAACAACCGCTATCTCAACTATGATCTATATAAAACCAAAACATATTGTCAAGTCTACGTGCAGCTTGATCACCAACACAACCTTCTTAACAGTTCTATCTAAAATCAAGTTTAGAATTCTATTTTTTTTTTATTGAACTATCATAATTTGAAATTCGTCTAACAATTTTTGGGAAAAATAAACCTGAACCTAAAAGCAATATTGATTTCAAGCAAATAAGCTAAGCCCGGAAAAACACATGGCATTATATCAACCCCGAACAGTCTCAAAGTATTTTTCTTTGTATTTTTTGAAAAATGAATTGTGAATGAAATTCGTCTTATTTCATTGTATTTTTGCAAATCCGAGCAGATTGAGATACCAAACCAATCAATATAGAAAGCTTCCAATTAGCGATTACAAAAATGAAACAAGTTACTTCACGCTAATAAACATTTATTTATTTATCAAACTATTTTCCGTCTATTCAAATTTGACTCAGTCCCCAAACAAAAAATTACATGTAACTCTTAAAAAAAAAAAAAAAAAAACGTGTATGAAGGGGAATTGTAATTATTGACAATACAAGTCTACTGTCTACAGGTGTCCGCACAAAGAGCCATAATATATTATTGTTCGCTTCCTTACAAGCCTCGGATGGCAAATATTAATTAAATTGTCTAGGATTTAGCAAACAGTTGATTCAAAGGGTGGGGTTTTGGACTGGGAACAAATGTCTAGTTTTAGTCAAAATTGGATGCTATCCATCCAAATGGCCAAGATAGCGAACATCACGGCTCAGATTTGGGAGACTAGGAAGGAAAAAAACATAGCTAAAAGAAAAGGAACAGGATGACACTGAGAGCGCAAGCGCACGATTTGAGAAAAATCGACGAAAAAAGAATGGTTGGTTTGGTATAACAGCACGAAACGAGACAATGGGCGATGCACGAAACCTCAGTAGTCAGTACCCACCGGTCAGCACTAGTTAATTAATTAGTTGGAAATTACTCTCCAGTTAAATGAAAAACAGGATCACTTTCTTCCGATTGACTGATTTCTGTTGGAAAAGTTGAAATGGAGAATAATATCCCAATTCGCGCTTACCTCATGCTGACTGCTCACCTGACGTAGCAAAAGAGTTAAAAAAGAAAGCCAAAAAAATTGATCTGAGAGAAGGAACAAAGGCCAAACTTTAACAGGAATTTGTTTCATATCTTACTATAGAAAGAAGGTAAAAAAAAATGTAATGTACGAAATCCAGAAATTGAGTAATCGCAAGCAAAATAAAATTGTAAGTCTGCTCAATGCGATTTAATGCTTAATTACAATCTAAAATACTCATTTGAATTCCAGTATAGATTACCCCAACGTGCACGCTTTGGAAGGGAAAGGGAAAATGAAAATAGCAACAATGGCTAGTCAAATTTTGCAAAACAGAGATAAAAAGGGGGAAAAAAATCAAAAATACCTGAGGCGAAGAGCAATTTATCCAGGCTCTCATTTGTCACATACTCATACACCAGTAGCTTATCATCTCCATGCGTACAATACCCATACAAATTCACAACATTTCTATGTTGTACTCTCGAAAGAAGCATGGCCTCATTTTGAAACTCCTTGGAACCTTGCCTTGATGCGGCCCCAAGCTTCTTCACCGCCACCTCCCTTCCATCCAGCAATTGCCCCTAAATATAAATTCAATCGAAATTTCAATTTAAAACGGTCTTAAATTGTTTTCATGCGAACTAATTATAGAAGAAAGAATAGAATTAATTAAGTTACCTTGAATACTGGACCGAATCCACCTTCGCCGAGCTTATTCTTCAGGCTGAAATTTCGAGTGGCGGATACTAAAGTCTCGTACCTAAAAACCTTCTGCTCCTTCGCTGCTATTGCTTCGAGATCTTCCTCATCCCCCTTTCTAGCTGTTATTTCCAGATTCGACTCAATTAGAGAAAAAAATTCGAACAAAATATCGATTGATTGGAGAAACGAGAATCGAACTCTCACCTCGATTTGATCGGTGGCTCCTGAACGGGTTCATCAGTTTTTTCATAAATTCTGTAGATTTTGTCATCAAGTAAGCAAACTCTTGCGACGACCTCAATACTGTACTATAATATAAAGATCTGGTAAAGGCTGAGAGAGAGAGAGAGAGAGAGGACAGTACTTCGCAGCCACTGCCAAGGTTTTAAAAAAAAAAAAAAGAGAGAGAGGAGAGAGATGGATAGAGAGAGAGAGAGAGAGAGAGCCTTACTGCTAGGCCATTAGCAGTGTGAAGCGATTCTCCCCTGCTTTTGTTTTCATTTCCTAAACTAGACTATGTTCCGTTCTAAAGGCCTTCTTCATTTCCGCGTTGGTGCTGATTTCAGCAATTTAGTTTCATTTGGAAACGTCTCAAGTCAAGTGGGACCCAGTAAAAAGAGAGATCGTATTCGTAACCTCTGCATCAACTCAACTTTTGAGTCAATGAAGAATTAATGCAGACATCTGATCCATGTTGGCACGAATATTAAAAATTTCCAGTGCGTTCGATCTCGGACCGGATTGCTACGGATCCGGATCAGTCGGCCGAGATGCATTAACTCAAATATTGGGTTAATGCAGAGGAAGCGGTCTCCTAAAAAGAGTTGTTGTTGACAATTGACTTCAATGTCTGTGTACACACTACACCGGAGACCTTTCTGGAACTGTCCCACATCCCGCAGACTATTTTTCATAAATCATAATCAAAAAAATAATTTTATAAAAGTAACATGATTATTTTTTTTTTTTAAATATAAGAATTGAAATTTTATTTCAGTGCTAATTTTTTTTCTGAACTGAAATAGTATTTCGGTACGATGTGGTTTTACAGTTTTTCATATCAATAGTCACAGAAAATCACACCGGACCGAAATAGCAACCGAAATACCATTTCGGTCCAGAAAAAATAAAATAGCGGACTGAAATGATATTTCAATTCTTATGATTTTTGTAGAAAAAAAATAATCATGTTGGTTTTATAAAAAAAATTTTAATTATGGTTTATAAAAAAATTCCATCCCGGAGTCTCAATCGATATTCAATTTAAAAATCCGTATGATATTTAAATACAAATCTAAAAGTAAAGTGGATGCGATTTAACATGTATACATTTAATACATTTAAGATCTGTATATATGTTAAATCATATCCACTTTACTTATTATATTTGTATTTAAATATTTCACGAATTGAATCCGAAATTATAAAAATACATAAAGAATTTATAAGTAATGTTATTTTCATATTCTACATGTATATTCTAAATGTGATGTCCCATGTGTCACATATGTCCAGAGATGCAATCATAATTAGTCATATAAATTAGTTTTATTAATATGTACATTTGTAATATAAAATAATCTGATTTACTTGTGTTATGTACCGAAATTTTTCTTTATACCATAATCACAAAAAAAATAAACCAAAAAAATCACGTTTTTTTGGAAAATTCCAAAAATATCAAGGCCGTCCAATAACCCTTAATGCCTCTATGGCTCTGTATGGCGGCCGCTCATTGACCCAGCAACCTCAATATATATATATATGTATATATATATACATATATTTGTAAACATATTATTTTATTTTTGTAGTTGGGTTATTTTTGTTGGTTTTGTTGTATTTAGTTAAAATGTTAAATGTAGTTTATTTATTTGTTTTATTTCTAGTAAAATATAGAAATATTAAATTTTTTTTTCATTAAATAATATTAAATAGGGGTCTTCAAGTCAATTTGCGATCTCCAAGTCTAGAGCCGCTAGGCCATTGGGCGGTCTCTAGATTGGAGCCACTGAGACATTGAGCGGTCATGGTATTTTTGAAATTCAACCAAAAAAGTGGTTTTTTGGTTTATTTATTTTTGTTATGGTAGTATAAAAATTTCAGTGTTATGTAAGTATTTTATTATCTAAAAATTTTTAATTAAAATATTTAATATAATCTGACTTCAATTCGAAATTCGATGTAATAACAAATTTGAATTTGAATTTGAATCTTCAAAATTTTGTTGAATGAATCCGCATTTAATTTTATAAAATATAAATAAAATAAGTTGCACATTAATTTTTAAACCTAAATGTAATAATACACAATTTATTATTTCCTCCTTCAAGAAGACGAAGCTCCTGTGAAATTATTAGAAACTAGTTAAATATCGTTGCAAATTATGCATATATTACTACTCTTGATTTTGTATGTGTTGTAACTTATATCTGAAGATCTTGCATCGGTGAATTTTTTATTCTGATGTCAAACCCGTCGTGCGACCAATTTTTTTTATAAATCATAAATAGAAAAAATCAATTTTAAAAAACCAGTATGATTGATTGGATTTTTACAAAACTCATAAAAAAATAAGTTGCCAACTCGTTCTGAAAAAAAAAATTCTCCACAGAACAAGTTGACAACTCGTTCTTGATATTTTTTTTTCAGTTTTTACCGAAAAACTGTTTTTTTAGTCCGGAACGAGTTGGCAACTCGTTCTCCAATTTTTTTTTTAATAGTTTTTTAGTGTTTGCTTATAAATTATTTTCTAATCTAGTTAACGCAGAGTTAAAAAAATAAAAATATAAAATATAAAACACAATAAAATATGAATAATATGATACATTTGAATCCTCTTATTAATAAAATAATTTTTGGTTGCTGGTTCGTAGCATTTGCTATTAACGTGCAGAGGCGGCACAAAAGGTGGGAAATTCATCTCTTTATTCTCTTCTTCGCTTTCCCGTTGGAATAATTGATTGACGGCCATCCTTTTCTTTTCTTTTCTTTTCTTTTCTTTTCTTTTCGAGATCCTTACAACTGACTGACTGCAAAGTAGAAACCGTGCAACATTGTAATCGTCTTCATTAAATAAATAAATAAATATTTTCTTCCGTTCTTTCTTTCAGCTTACACAAAGCATGTTAAATATATTGCGACTCACGCACGTGTTTTTTAATTTTATTCACAATTTCCATTTTCTCGTCTTCTCCTCTCTTCTCTTCTCTTCTCTTCTCTTGACCCCTCTCCCATCTTCTTATGTTTTTATTTTTTAAGGGTATTCTTATGTTTTCACCGGAGGTCACTAAATTTTGTTATTTATTACGAATTAGTTACTTAAGTTTGTTTTATCTCTCTATGGTCACTGAATTTTAAATGTGTTTTATTTAAGTCACCCTATAACTTTTTTTATCAAAAATATTAATATAATATTTTCATTCTATTCAAAATATATTGAAATATGCTTATTTCATTTAAAATTTTAATGGAATATTACTAACATATAAATTATATTTTTATTAATTTTTTGAATGAAAAATTATAAAATGACTTGATTGGGACAAATTAAAAATTCAATAACTATAAAGAAACAAATCAAACTTGAGTAGACAATCAGTGATAAAGGATAAAGTTTAGAATATATTTTTAGCTTACTGGTCAAAGTCGAATTATGTACGAGAATGATTTACCGGTCAGAAAAGAACATCAAAAATTGAAAGAACAAGCTTGCGCAAGTGTGGGCCCTATTTTATATTTATCTTTAGCTCAAATTAAGGCTTTTGTTTGAGGGTGTACGTAAACGGATTCGGATTACCCGTGGATAATTCGTTCTGAATTTGTTTATAATCTGTATTCAGATTAAACAAATACGGATACTTGTGGATACGGATATGGATATTTTTAGTATATAAAAAAATAATCCAGATACAAATACGGATAATTCCGTGAGGATATAAACGGAGCGGATATCCGTATATATCTGGATTTGAAATTTAATCTTTCAGCAGCTTTCAATTCATTTCACCCTTACGAAGTTCCTAAAAAACATACATATTAGTTTAAGTCCAAAAAAATTGGTAGGAAAATCATATAATCTATTAGGATAATGGATTGGTTCTCTGAATCAATAAGCAATTAGTCGTACATAATTGTCACTGTGCAAACTTAAAAAGACCATTAAATTTTTGTTAATTTCAGATAGTCAAATTAGGTAATTTAAAATTATGAAATTTAATAGAATTACTCAATATCCGATAATTATCCACTCCATATTCGTATTCGAATCTGTATCTGTGAATTATCCGTTCCGTATCCGTATCCGTTTAATACGGATATGGTTTTAAATTTTGATATCCGTTTACTATCCGTATCCGTATTCATATCCGTTTGTTGAAAAACAGATGCAGATACTGTATTAGCGTTATCCGCTCCGAATCCGATCTGTTTACACCCCTACTTTTGTTCCTTGATTTCAATTTGTATTAAATTTTCTGGTCCAAAATAGACTATGAAGATGATCCATCTAAGTCTAAACAACACATTGAATTATTGGACCAATGTAGCAGAATGTCCAGAGCACGATAAGAAGTTGCAAATTCCCTATAGAATAGAATAGAATAGAAGCCTTTTCTCTCTGGTTTTTTATTATTATTTCTTCTCTCAAATTCCGGAGGTGTAGGTTACTATCTAGAACAAGATACATAAAATTTAACAAGGTTGTAAAACACTCATGAAAAGGGGGGGAAAAATTAATGTCTTCATATATAATATACCTATAGAATTGTATTGCATGATAGACTATATATGCTCAGACTAGATATGCGTACCACATTTTTTATTCCTTTTTTTTTTATCACGGTTTTTAAAAAGCTGATCTCTTCGAATGTTACTCCTTTAAAAAAAATTGTGGTAAAAAAAAACTGCTGCCTATAAGTTCCAAGAAGTGTTATATTTTATTTTTAATATCTCAGAACATGAACCAGCCAGCGTCTCTTAAGATTTTAAAGAAAATGATTAAAAAAAAAAAACAGATCTGCCTTGGGTCTATTAAAAAAAGGTCTTTGAAAGAAGCACACTTATTGCAACGAGCTAAAATCTCATATGTAGGAGAAATCGATTGGAATCGATTTCTAGTAATAAGAACAAGTAATTTGAGAAAAAAGAGTAAAATAATCAAGAATAGCGATATGGATTCTCCAATCCAACCGAGAAATCACAATTTTCATAATATCAAAAGCATAAAAATGATTCCACAGAATGCTGAAATATTATAAAATGCCACTTAATTATTTTGTAACAATATATCTAGATGTTATAAAATTAATGAGATCAGTCCCTATTTACCATAATATGTAAATACAGTACCAAAATGTTCAATTTTTTGTAAAATTATCTTTACACCAGTTGCACTAAGAATTTAAATAAGATAGAAGATATGAAACAGTCTTCAAACATATTTTTCACTTTTGAAACAAAATTTTCATTTTTGAGGAAAGAATTCAATTACATAAACTTTTTCAGTTTTGAGCCATATTTTTAATAACTGTAACTGGGTTATTATTCCAATCAAACATAATAAAATAATTGTATTCGAATGTTACTACTAAGCCAACACATCAAAACAAACTTAATTTGTCGAATGAGTAAAGTAACAAAAAGAAGCAATTAAGTTACAACAGTATGAAAACTACTACAGAATATTTTGGAGCCGCATAAATATTTCCATTAGACCTAGGTATGATAACCTATCAATTGACATAAACCATGTTTGTAAATAGAGACTTAATGATAGTAAGTTAATAATGCCAAGATATGAACTACTAGAGTATATATATGATGCCTCCAAGGGCTCTAAATTAAATGGTTAGGATGTATTGGCATTTGGCAGTAGAATTTTGACTTATTTGCTAACTTTAAGGAAAATAAAGTTATAGTTATTGGATAGAAATTAGAAGTTACATAGTTTAATTTAAGGCAAATGTGTAAGAGACGCGCCATAGTTCTCATATATAAAATTTTGACTGATTTTAATTAAAAATTACATAGTTTAATTACAAAGTTTTTCGAAAAACTGGGGTGACCCTATTGACTGAGATGAGTTATAAAATAATACTTTCTTATCTTTGAGAAACGACGTGGTCAGAACTCAAAATGTTGAAAGTGGCATTGACAAATTGCAATAAGTCAATAATATAATGGGGCATCTTACGTTGCAAATGGCGTTATTTTATGCAAGACTGGATAAGTTTGTGCTGATTTGTGCTATTGTTTTTTTTAATTGTTAAACTTGCTAATTAAGGTGTCATAGTTGACTTGGAGTTAATTAATTTACTGTTATGATATGTGTTTGGTGCCACTAAGGACATGCACATGCTCATTAAACATTGGTGATGCTATTAATTTTTGTATGTTGCTAATTTTCTATCATGATTCAAATATCTGATGTTGTAGTACGAAGCAAAGAAAACAGAGTTATAAAGTCATGTGCTTGTAAACAAAAATACAAACAAGCGTTTTACAATGTCCATTCGTTACAAGCAGCTGTGCATTGAATATAATTTTTTTAATAAAGTACTTCGACACATTACTATCATTAAAAAATTAAAAGTATATCGACATTAATCCTTGACTCACCAAATACGTCGAGAAATTACATAGGAATTTGAGATATTTCAATTACGGAGTAGTATAAAGAAATAATATGATTTCGTACTTAAAATATTTTAATCTTAATAACCCAAAAACTAAGAAAACACTACAAACCAGATTCAATATAGAAATAAAAAGAAAGTAAGAAACACATAACACAAAAGGTTAAAAGAAAAATTAATAAACACACACAGCTACGTACCCGGCACTTTACTTTCTCTAACACTACAGAGCCCGTAAGCGGTTTCTACCAGTATCTTGTTTGCAACTATATCAGGTGGCCTCCTCCCTCTGAAAATTCTTTCATTTCGTATAAATCAAGTCACACAAACAAACCACATAATTGAAGTCTTGACACTGCCCCCTGATGAATGCTTATATGCCGTTAATGATTCATGCCATATCCGTTCAACTGTGTCTTGAGAAGAGAAAATTATGAACCCCAACTCAGAGGAAACCAGAAACCACACATGTACTGCATAGGGACATAAAAAGAACAAGTGCAAAACAGATTTGATCGGACAAGTTCCGACACATGACACATCCTAATTCACATTGTATCCTCCTCCTCCTCCTCCTCCTCCTCCTCCTCATTAGTCATTACAACCTGAGTAAGTGTTCTTCCTCTTAACATTAAGCGGATTTTATTGTCGTTTTAGGACACTTAGCAGCCCACAGCCTGTGAAAGCCCCATCTCACCTTACCAGGTCCACTAGAGAGTAACATCTTACCTTTTTTTGCCGTGCAGCTAACTCAAATTGTCACCAGCCCAAATTACAGACCCCTAGGCCAGTAATTCCTCGACACAGAAGGCCCAATGAAATGCCAAATCAGCCCAAGATATGACAACATCAGCTTCTGGGCCGTGTTAACTGAGTATCGGAGTTTTCCTTTGCAGGACTGACTGGAGAGAAGCGCACTCGAGTCTTGAACTCAATCAAGCTCAGAGAGTTTAAGAGTTAAGAGGAGCTAGAGCGTCGATGTTTACAAAGCTGCTAAAGTGGGAAGAAACTCTAAAGCCCCTCGAGTCGTCCTCACCTCGTTACCTCCGCCGGGTCTCTAGAACTAGAATTCTAGAAACCATCACTCTCCATTCCATTCCACCAATCCCGGTACCTTTCCGCATTCCATACTCCGACAATGGCGACGTCTCACATCTCTTCCTCTTTCACCTCCTCCCGGATCCTTCCCCTCCGCCGTCTCCGCCCCGTCCCACGCCGCTCGCGTGTCCTTACCGTCCAGGCCAAGATCCGCGAGATCTTCATGCCGGCGCTTAGCTCAACCATGACCGAGGGAAAAATCGTCTCTTGGACCAAATCTGAGGGGGATCGGCTGTCCAAAGGGGAGAGCGTCGTCGTGGTGGAGTCCGACAAGGCTGACATGGATGTAGAATCCTTCCATGATGGAATCCTCGCTGCGATTGTGGTGTCAGAGGGAGAGAGCGCCCCTGTAGGAGCGGCGATTGCTTTCCTTGCTGAGACTGAGGAAGAGGTGGCTATGGCCAAAGCCAAGGCTGAGTCAACTTCCAGCGGTGGTGCTACTGCTGCTCCTTCTAGTGGTTCACCTACTGCGGTTGAGACTGATGGAAAGGTTACGTCTACTCCAGCTGTGGCTGCTCCGGCTCCTGCTGCAACGGCTGTTGCTGAGGGACCAAAGAAGATCGTTGCCACGCCTTATGCCAAGAAGCTCGCTAAACAACACAAGGTATGATAGTTGTTGAAAAATCGACTTTCAAGTAGAGATTGGAAGAACTAGGAAGAATGGATGATTGTGATTGCAGCCATTTTGGAATTAATTAGAAATTCATTCTCTAGTCTCTACACCATCATACGGTCATGTTGATCACTGTTGTTTGTTCAAGTGATTTCAGTGAGTAATAACCGACCACAAATTCGACTTATAGTCAAGTGTGTTTGCTTATGCAATATACATTTGCATGCAAGCAATCCATAACAACCCAATGAAACAATGAGGAAAAGATGAGTCTTAATTAAAAAAAAAATAAAGTAAATCAGTTGATCACAGGTGGACATAAATAAGGTGGTGGGGACAGGACAATACGGGAGGGTGACACCTGAAGATATTGAGGCTGCTGCTGGGATCCAATCCAAAAGGCCGGCACCAGCACCTGTAGCTCAAGCTGCGGCAGCTCCAGCAAAACATGCTACAGCTTCAGCGTCTCTGCCTCCTCCGCTTCCAGGTTCTAGCATGGTCCCTTTCACCACAATGCAAGGAGCTGTCTCCAAGAACATGATGGAGAGCCTTTCAGTGCCCACTTTCCGGGTTGGGTACCCAGTAACGACTGATGCTCTTGACGATCTCTATGCAAAGGTACTCGGATTATCTTTAAAGTAAATGTGCTATCAGCTAAAGTTAAATTTCAGTATATGCCTACATTGCAAAACTGAACTTGCATTATAAAGGCAAACCAATGTCAATAGTACCTGTATGTTTCTATTCATTTAATATAGCCTGTGTAGGACTTGGCTGGCTAGTTGTATACTTGTATCTCTCTGCCTGTTGTGCTGTGCCTAACCAAAACCCCTTAGAAAGGAAGATTAAGACGGATCAAATAAAAGTGCGATGCTAATAGTCCCCCGGGTTGTTAACCCTTGGCTTGTGCATTGATGGTATCATGCCAGGTTACCCTTTTATTAGTAATCAATTTTATTGTTAATGTAAATGTTGATCTAGATAAATGGCGTGAACCTGCTACTTTTAACTGTTAATAGCAACTACAATAACTCTTAATTTGCTGGTGTCACCCTTTTTTTTTTGTTGGTGGCGCTCTTGATGCAATTAAGCGTCGACCATGATGGATCAAAATTTTAATCTGGACAATTGAAGTGTCTTTTAGATAAATGACATATGGACCTAATATAATTGAATTTTAAATGTAGATAGAAATAATGCCAACCTAATTGAATTTTAAATGTAGGTAGAGTGATAGACATAACACCAACCTGGATTGATTAAACTGATAACTTAACTATCAAATGCCCAAGCTTCTGTTGAAGTGTTCAAATGCCAGACCAACTTTCACCCAGTACACCACTGGGCATCTGCTTTTCAGTGTTCTATTCTTGTTCTTAACTGGGTGTTTGTGCATGTTGTTAACTAGTTAGGTTGGTATCTATACAGATTGTTAGAATTATCTGCTTTGTAGAAACGCATTTTTAACTTTACAAGTCATTTTCATGATATGAACATATATTTGCAATAAGTCTGATACTGTTTTATAAATGCTTGTTTTTCTGGTGAAATGACAATTAATCTGGGAATTATGTATGTATAGCTGAAACCAAAGGGTGTGACAATGACGGTTCTATTGGCAAAGGCAGCAGCTATGGCACTTGCACAGCACCCGATCGTGAATGCAAGTTGCAAGGATGGCAAGAGTTTCAGTTACAACAGCAGCATCAACATTGCTGTTGCTGTGGCCATGGATGGTGGGCTTATCACCCCTGTTTTACAGGATGCCGACAAGGTTTTCAATTTGGATCAAATTTTGTAATTGTTGTCTTGTACTCTGATTACTGGATTATTAATTGGGAATGTAAATGCAATCCAGTTGGATCTGTACTTGCTATCTGAAAAATGGAAAGAGTTGGTTAAGAAGGCCCGTGCTAAGCAGCTCTCCCCAAATGAGTACAATTCAGGTTATGTTTACATGCTCGCCTAAATTTTTCACTTTAAATGTTGAAAAATGTGTTTCCTAATGGCTGATTGGAAGGTGATTTAAATGTGTAGGTACATTTACCCTCTCAAACTTGGGTATGTTTGGGGTTGACAGATTTGATGCCATACTTCCTCCTGGTCAGGTGGGCTCTTTTATTTTGCTTTCACTCTCCTTCTATAAGACCTGTTTTTTGTTGTTCCATCACTATAATATGTCTTTGACATATGTAACCAGGGAGCAATTATGGCTGTTGGAGCCTCAAAACCTACTGTTAGCGCCGATAAGGATGGCTTCTTTAGTGTCAAGAATAAAATGCTGGTAGGTGTTTGATTTTTATTATCTCCATTTCAACTGTTTTATATAGGAATATTAAAAAAAAAGTCTGTAGTTTCATCACTTAATAAATCATAATAATTGATGTAGGTGAATGTCACTGCTGATCATCGAATTATTTACGGTGCTGATTTGGCAGCATTCCTTGAGACCTTTGCAAAGATTGTTGAGAACCCTGACAGCTTGACTTTGTGAGGCTATTCTGCTAATAAAGTAATAACGGTGGGTGTTGTAAACTTCAGTTTGTTAAAATATTCATGTTGAGGCCTTTTTTTGCTTCTGGAGTTTCTTTTTGGAATAAGTACGTAGTAGATGTTAAGGATTTTTTTTTCTTTTGTTCGGGAACTAGTATTCTATTAAGTATTTTGTATTTTTGTTTTCCCTTGAAGAGGAATTCAGAAGGTGTCAATTTCTATATGAAGCGAGTATTTTGTCTCCCCTTTATTGGGATACCTTATTCTGTCTTTATAGAACAGCATTAATAATAGTATGACCTCTAGCCCCAAGTATATAGCTTTGCTCAAATTTCAAATTTAGTAAATTGGGTATCTGCTTGATGAGTTGAGATATAGCTTGAGCTTGCAATAACAGTTTAACACCCAAAGGTGCTCTTGGTAACCCATGTATGAAAGCGTTGTTACATTTTTAAAATCATGTGATATAACTTAAAAGTGTCAAAAAAAATCAAATTATAATTGCATTTAAAGGAAAAGGCAAGCTAAGATATCATTCTGCAATGTAACAAAACATGTTTCCATTTTCGACCCTAACAGTTTGTTTGATTTGATGGTTAGAAGTTGGAACAAAATTGCTAATTTATTAGATAAACTAAAACACTGGCCGTCTTCAATTCCCTTGTACTAGGCAGGAAAAATAGGAAATTGGGTTGGTCAACAAATTAATTAATGTTCCTTTGGAAAAGCTTGTTCTGGTGAGAAGTTGCCACAACTACTGTTTTTGTTCAATCTGAAAACATGGCCTTGTGCGGATGGTAATACACTAATATAGGGCTGCACCTTTAATTCATATAAAAAATGCAAGTTCAAAATTTGGTACATGTCATTAAATTAATATGATTTGAGGATTTCGACATTAATTAATTATCTCATGCTGCGAATAATTCTTTTTGCTAAAGGCATCCTCTGTACGTACTTAATATTTTATGTGTTCGAAGGGTTCTTCAATTTCTCAAGGATTTTATTTGTTGCGATCGAAGAGTGTTCTCATTTTCTATTTCATACCGACTAATTTCAACGAAAATAGGAATATGTAAATCATGCATTCTTATGTGAATGTTTTATTATTGAGTACGTACATTTCATGGGTTATGAACCGGGCCAAGTGAAGTGGAGGTTCTTCACTTATCGATTGTAATTTTCAATATATATATATATATATGAAGGACGTGGCTACGGTGCTACGCGTAGCATAGAGACCTCCGTGCAACGGCTCAAAATTTGAATTTTCAAAATTCTAACAGTCGATCCAAACTGTTAGATGTGTTCTCCATATTGAAATGTGCTTGGAGACCAAATTTTACATTTTTTTGAATTTTTTTACTATTTATTAAGCCATTTGGAAAATCGCTGATCCAACGGTGGCTTAACCAACAGTGAAACCGTTGGATCAGCGATTTTCAAAGTGGCTTAATAAATAGTAAAAAAAAATCCAAAAAATATAAAATTTGATCTCCAAACATATTTCAATATGTAGAACACATCTAACGGTTTGGATCGACCGTTAGGAATTTGAAAATTCAAATTTTGAGCCGTTGCACGGAGGCCCTCTATGCTACGCGTAGCATATTAGCAATTTCCTATATATGAATATGATATATGAACTAAAAGAGTGCCCGGATCAGCTAGGCAGGCTACACATCTACATTAAGAGTGATATTTCAAAGGAATAAAGTTAGAATATATCGGAGATGTTCTAATGCTTTATACTTTTGCTAAAGATCAATGATCGATAGGTCACTTTCAAATAAATATTTTCTCGGCCTTCTTATTAATTGTTACATTTATAATTTGTAAACACCGGAGGAAAAGGAAGTATAAATTAAATTCAACTAAAACTGATAGGCAATTAATTAATAAGCGTATAACCCTATCAAGCGCCACTCTCGTAATTAAACTATATACTACTAGACTAGTCTAATCCTTTTTTCTTTTTCTTTTTTACATATTTTTTTCGCACAAAGCCTTCTTCTACGTACATGCAATAAATGGCAAACACACAAATTAAGTTTAAGTTTGCTGTCACTACTAATTTCATGAAGGTAATTAAATATAATTCATCAGGATTTGTTTACGGTTGCGAAGGCCTGTGACCGGCAATCTCTTGGCCCGCAGCTTCCAGTTCCTTGATATCTAGTATCTCAACTCTTCGATTGGTCTTCTTTCTGATCTTGATCGCCACATCTTGAGGGTTAAACACGCCGCAAACACTCACTCTAGATTGCTTCTTCTCTATTAAATGACTCTCCAACTCTAGGGGCCGGGGAATATATTTAAGAAGAAATGAGAGGCAGCAAACCATGATCGATTGTAAGCTAGATTAATAGAAATCTTTAAAGCAAACCTTGCATTTGGAGAAGAGCGCTTCTGATTTTCCTGTAGCATCCATTACAGTCTATGTTCATCCTCAGAGTCATGCAAATGAACTGTAAAAGCCAAAGGAAGGATCACATCATAAGAGGTACAATATAATGGAACTTAAACCCTGCATGAATTTCTGATCAATCCAAATTAAAGAGACTGCTAGCTAGTTCATTTTACATAACTCTAAACGTACAGTTTGTAAAATTATTAATTTACTTAGAAAGAAAAAAATAAAAGCAGTAAATGAATATCTTGCCCTGTCTGTCATGAGGAAGCTCTTGGAAGGAAAAGAGAGCTCTGGCTCTGGGAGGTCTGCCTGAAAAGTTGAGACTAGAAAGCTAATTAGAGTGAGAATTTTAGAGAGTGGGGAAAGCGAATTTAACAAGTAATTAGCTTTGGAGGCTTTTCTTGTACCACTGAGAGGGGCCATTGCTTAGATGATTCGTTAGACAGAATCAGATTCTCAAAAGATATCTAGATAATAGAGGAAAGGTAGGCTTTATAACAACTACAAGGCTTAGCGTGTAATTCTTTTTTCCCTACTTGTAGGCTTTCTCATTGCAATATTGCATGCATGGTTTCTTGCGCTACTTGTGCGTGGGACTGGGATGGTTTTTTTTTTACTTTGTTTTGTTGTTCACTCATAAGCTAGGTTGCGGCCTTGCGGGGTTGCAAATTTTATTTTTATAGGTAAATTGCACGGCAAACAAACTCTATGCGCGGTTTTACATGGCTTCCTTGGAACGGTTGTGGGGAAACAGAAAATAAATAATAACAATTTCAGTTCAAAAATTACTCAAATATTAAATTAAAGGAAGCTAATATCAGTACCCGTGCTACAATACCCACACTGTACCCGTACCATAACTTCCATAACTGCCATAACAACTTGGAGGACCTCAAAAAATCCAGTACTTAATTTTTTTTCCAAAGTATTAATATCTATACACGGAATTATTTATACCTATACATAAAAGTATTTATATCTATAAGATGAACAACTTTTACATAAATAATTATTTCTCCATCTAAATTTTTCAATACCCACACTTGTGAGGACTGAAAAGGGGAGAGGACCATAACATATCATGCCTTTAATGTACAGTGCGGGTACTGTAGCGTGGGGATGAAAATAATTATTCTAAATTAAAAATATATACAAATGGAAGTCATTATGAAATTGGGGAAGATAAATGGATCAGATTTGCTTAGATGCCGGTCCCCACCGCCACCAGCTACCTTGAATAGTTATTAGTTAAGCTGATGGGGTGGATTAGTTAATTATAAAGTAGTTAAGCTGATTGAAGGGATTAGTTAATTACATTCAAGCGAGTGGAATTAATTTTAAGGTTTTCTCTTTATTGCGTGCAAGGCCCATGGGCCTTAATTAGTTAGTTATATACATACTTGTGTCATTCATCTTTTCGCTGGACAAGGCCAGCAGATTTTTTATCATTCAAGTAATAACTCATTTACCATACCCGTCCGCCTTTCATAAAAAGAAACAGAGGTTCAAATACCTTGCATTTTTCATCTTTTATTTCTGTTTCTAAAATCTAAATAGTCAATCTAAACATATCAATATATTTTTCATATTAAAATATACTTGATGGGAACTTCTTTTTACTATTATTTTTATATAAGTTCAAAATTATTGTTTTTGAATGGTTCAAAAAAAGTGATTTTATATCTAGCTAAAAAAATGTAGTTAAAAAAAATTCAAAAAAAATATAAAAATTGATCTTCAAGCATACTTTTAATATGGAGATCATATTGATCAGTTGGGATCAATAGTTCGAACTTTAAAAACTGAAATAAAGGATATGAGACCAAATGAAACCAAAAAAAAAAAAACATGAAACATTTTAACCCTCGAAAGAAAAATAAGACGTTTCTTTCAGCCTTTTGTTTAGAGAGAGATAAATTAACACGTGCATGCTGTTGATATGAAAATGTAAAATGAAAGGCCGATCATATTGTGTTAGCTCAGAAGTTCCCACTCTAATTTGCAAAGATAGAGGCGTTTGTTTATCTTCAATCAGCTAAGTGCTAACACAACAACACTAAAACCAGCAGGCAGCAGCTCTGTGTCTCTGTGACTAATTTGCAAAAGGTTTATACAGATGAATGGCACCGAAAGATTTACCCACAGGTACAACTCAACCAACTCTCAATTCCACACTTTCTTATCATATTTTACCCAACCAAAGATTGGTATGAACGAAACTCAGTTTCACCCAGCTGGATCCCCCCAATAATACAATGTCCACAGTGCCACAGAAATAGAAATATAAGTCTGCGCTGTACTTGCTTAGTTTGTTACCTCAACCCTCAACATATGCAAGAGAAATGTTTCATTTATTTCTCCATAGTTCATACTAAATCTTAATCTCCAGCAACTACCATAATTGATATGTCAAAAAAACCTTGTAACTAAGACACACAACAACCACAACAAATAAATAAGGTATCCCCACATTAACAATAAACCGCTGACTACACAGTGTAATTAAACCTTCCTCATAAAGTCGATTCTTCTATTTTTCATTCTTCCTTGGACGGGTCAAGGCCGGAAAGAAAAAAGATTCTCTAGTTCAAGCAGATTCCCAAATAAATTCTTACCAGTTATGATCACATCAAGTGCCCGTACAGAACCTGTAAAGACTTTGTAATTAACTAGGTATTTGGACCTTCAGTTTGCTTCCAGAATTCCATAGAAATTTCAAATTCAGTTTGTTTATCTAATGTAATCAAATAGAGGTGAGATCAAGGGCTTTCATTGGGCACATAATGAACAAATATATAAATAACATGTAAAAAGCAGCATTCATGGAAATAAGTACCTGAATAGAGCCACATTGAACTGCTCACCCTTACAAACTCGCAGTCTGGCAACTACACTAACATGCCAATTCTTCTTATCGATGACCATTTATTATTCTATTTTTTTCCCTTGTCTTTTTGTTTCTTTCCTTCTCTTTTCCTGCCATCTACTTACCGTAAACTTTCTCAGTTTCATCCCTTCTCAATCTTTTTTCTTTTATTATTCTTATATTTTCCCTATCTTTTTATTTATTTCCTTTCCTCCTTTTTTGCATCTACGACCTTCCATCAATTTCACAACATTCTCATTTCAAAAAAAAACAAAGCATACTGACAAATCAGATATTAAGCAACAAGATCAGCAGAGACTTTCTAAATATTTCAAAAGACAAAAAAGATAACCATCAGAATTATGTAAGACAACTAGTACAAACATCTATTACATTCCGAGACAAAATCACAACTAACAAAGGTTAGCAATATGATCAGCAAACACTCAATATATATTTTCAGACTAAGTTAAAAGAGCTACCAACATCTAGTACCCTACCAGATAAGGGAAAGCAACTAGCGAGGTCAGTAAATAAAACTCTGGTTAGGTTTTCCTACCAAAGGAATTCAACATCCCTTTCTCTCATCCCAGCACTAACTGATCCAAAAAAAACCTTATCATGCAAAACAAAATGACAAGTTTCTAAGCTAGCGAAATTTACAAGTGTGGATCCAATAACCACCTCAGCTCCCGATTTATTCTAAAATCTCAAAAGAATGACCATGGGGATGCAAAGAAAAACTCACATCACTCCAATAGCTTGCTGTTATTGCGACATCACCAAGTTTGACATGGCGACAGGTGGCGCACTAAATATCGGATCCCTACTAGTCTTGCAATTCTCATGATCAGATGAGTCGAGTAGAACAAAACTACTACATGCACTCGGCTCAGTCTCTTCCTGTGTGCACCCGCTGCTTGACCCAGGGCTCCTTTTGATTCGATTCGGGCTGAACCTGCGGCGCTTTCTTGATTTCCACTTCAGCCCGTCTAGCATCAGATCCTTTTTCAAGTCAGGTGAGGAAGAAGTGCAGTTCTCCTGAGCAGCATCATCTGTTGGAGTAGAGGTTTCTCTTAGGGTTTCTGACTTCATCTCCTCCCGTGAACTGGAGGCTTCCTTCTGTCTGCTATCTTTGGTGGCAAGTATAGCATCGGCAATATCCTTCCTCTCTTTCACAGGGCTCCATTTCCCATCAACCCAATCTGAGGAATGTCTCAGCTGTCCTGGGGCAAAGATAGATACTCGCTTTTCACCTACAAAATAATAGCAAAAGAAGTCAGCAATGAACTCGAGCAATTTTCTCTGTTATGTAACTGTAGTAAACAAAGACTTGTAAAATACCTGGAAAATAGACTTGGATTTTTTCATCAGACTCGCAGTGAATGACTATCCCTTCCCACCAGCCATTCATCCACCGAGCATCCACCATAGAACCAACATTAAAAGAGCAGTCTGAGCTTAAGATTGGTCTCTCTGATGAAGGGGCCGGCCGCACTGTTGGCCTTTCAACTATGTGTACACCTAGATCATCCAGAGTAGCAGCCCGACTGCACAAGACCCATTCCTAAACCAAAAAATATTATAATAATGGGATAAGTATTTGACTAAATCAGTTGAAAAACAAGCTCCCAGAAAAAGAAAAGGTTTATTGTAGCATTAATCATGTATCAATTTACCTCTAATTTGCCTGTTCCGTCAGCATCTTGAATATCCAAGTACTGCACTTTGATCCGATCCTGGTGTTTTCTCAAAATAATACACCTAAACCAGCATCCCCTAATACCACTATCTTGTGAAAGTACCTCCACATTCTGACCTGGCAATGGCTGCCACTTTCCACTAGCTGCCTTAACAGAAGCAATTTTCTCGCCAACACCAATAGCATCATGTTTCCTCTTTTTACCTGTTGAAATCTTCAACCTCAATTTTAAAGAAGTTGGTGCAAACATAGCTCTAACTGCTTCCTGACTCCAATAACCCTGTAATTGGGTTACATCAAAGGCCTTGATATCATCATTGTCTATCAATCTACGGCACATGTATGGGTACAACCGATGATTTGGTCGGGCCTCGGAATGAAATTGGTCAAAGTGGGCCGGGTTGAATACACAGGCAAGGCCGTCAATGCACTCTACGCTGAGATCTTGGAAACACAGAGAGAAGAAAATATCTCGATCAGTCACATCAAGAGGCAAGACAATGGAAGCTCCAACCTCATCAACTTTGTGGAACCACCGCACAGACACCATGTTATTCTCTCGCATGTCTACATACAGGTCATCCACATAAGCCACTAGTCTCTTGTTCTCTTCGGCCATTATGTACACAAAGTCATGCACCTGTTGTCCAAGGGTTAATAAGCATAGGTTAGTATATCTCTAAGCACAACAAGGCATTTATTGGCAAGAAATAAAATTTTCCAAAAAAGGAAAGAATTAGTGCAGGAAGCTAACTCATTGAAAGCCAATAATACGATTGCTGACTAGCTTATATTGTACTACAATAAAAATATAGTCTTTACAAGTATTCATTTGTTTGGCTTTCAAATGTCGAAACCAAACCAAAGAAAAACAACCATACAAAATGTAATCGGTTCAAAGTTAAAACCAAACCAATTAAACACACAGCATTTGATACCACCTAACATCAGGAGCCTGAACATAGCAGGCTACAACATTCAGATCGCTTTTTGCCAGCATTTTAATTTTACTTTATTTTGCAGACTATCCAAACTCCGCGTGTGTTGTGATACAGGCATCGCAGGCCAATGTAAAATACAGCCTCTTTATGGAAATGAAACCCTCCCGAAGACTCCGGTTGGGTTTCATTTCTAGCTTACCCCAACTTGTTTGGGACTAAAGGCTTGGGGGTTGTTATTTTGTTGCAAACAATATTCAACCTTTCTGAAGGATCTGCTACTAGCAACAAGCAATTATTTCCTCACATACGACCCTAAAATATTTTTTTCACTACTGGGGTTCAACATGGATAATAATACTATTCGAATATCAATTGCAAATAACCAAAATTTGCAATGTTTATTGAATGATAAAAGACATGTTGGAAGCATTTTTTTTCTGTTCGTTTGCAGTAAACTATAACAATTAGCATGGTTTGCAACCTAAAAGGTGACAAGGCACTTACAGAAATGGTGATTCCCCTCCTACAAAAAGATCGGTAGTGCTTTCGTCTTTTTCTACAGGTCCATGAAGAGCCCATCCATGAGAAGTTTTTCGACTGCTGTTGGTTTGGTATTGATGAAGATATGATGATCTGAACATAAGATGAGAAAAGGCAAAGAAAATCAGATGATTTGAAAAGGAAATATATATTAAGCTGGATGGAAAGGAGAAAAATCTACCTTTGATGAAGGGCTATCCATGGGGTCGAAGTCTTCATAGTCTGAAAATCTATCATCAGTAGGGGATGATCTGTAGGTAGTGCAACCTATAAAAGAAAAAGGAGGCACCATCTTTAGATTCACTCGTAATGCAACAAATAGCAAAAGATAATTGGTTTTTTAAAGTTGCACAAACTGAACGATTTTCAAGAGCTAAAGATTCCAATTTTTTGCTGATTAATTTATTTATACAAGGAGATCAACCATAAAGAAGGGTGAAAAAATTTACCCACGCATCACATGACAAAACTCCAGATTAGACAGAATGAAATTACTTGACAGTTCCAAAACAGTAAAAGAAGGAATACGACTGAAACAAAATAACCAAAATTAAGAAATATAGGAGAGTTCCATTCCTTAACACTGATAGGAAATTAAAGTATTGTCTTGATCAATTAGGTAGTACAACCTATAAGTCTAATATGACGTATCTAACCCGTACCAGATCTGTGGTGTAATGAAGTTTCTCCAGAACTCTTGCCAAGGGAGAAGACCTGAAACCTCAGGGAGTTTCAGGGATGATTACGTCATTGAAAATTAAATATACAAAATTGTAGATCAAAAAGCAACCTGTTCAAATTAAACATTGTTGAACGGTTTTAGCCTTGCTGGATTCCATACTATTTCTGAAAAGAAACAGAAACAAAATCAACTTGTGCCAAAGTGGGCAAAACCTCTTTGAAATCTTATGGAAATACAGATGCTAATTGGATAACAATTTATTCAAATTAGAGAGGCAGCAGCAACTCAGAAGGCTTCAATCAAGAATTTCAGAATATTTATCATCTTCAAAACGAGTATAAGCTGTATTTAAGGTTGTAGATCCTTAAAATTTTTGAAGCACTGGCAGACTGGAACCAAAATAATCAAACAGAAAAAGTTTTTAGTCTCTAATTTAAGTGTATCTGGCCAAAAAGATGGTAAGAAAAGCATCAGCTAAGCATTCATACAAATTAACAAGCTTGGTAGAAAGAAAAATCCAGAGTTAATTAAGAATTGCAAAGAAAATAGGAGAAAAATTATAGGAAAGTAGTCGGATTTATGAACATAAGAAGACCCGAAGGTAAATTCTTTCCAACGAAAACCTATAATTATACCATCTAGGGTTAGGGTTACGTTAAACTCCAATTTGGTCGCCGCCTCAAATCAGCCTAAGCAGTAAGACAAAAGACCTAAGACCGAACCACCCAGAAATTAACCTTCACTCACGAATTCAAACTGAATAACAACCACAAATAGTAGATCGATTGACCTGCCGCACATCAGAAAATTATAGTAAATTTAGAATGGAAAAATTGACTCCCGATTTTACAAATAAAAGAAAATTTACATAGAAACAGGCGCGAGTAAGCCGCTTCTGCTAGTCCATTTGCCAAATTTTAATCAAAAGAAGAAGAATTTGTTCTCTAGAGTTTGAATTAAAACCAAATATTTTTTATTTTATCGGATGGAGACCTCTCCCTGATTTTGAGAATCAGAGATTTCTGCCAAGGAAATCTCCTGAGATAACAAAACAAAAAATAGACCGAAGTAGTAAGCACCGGAAGGTACAAATCTCTAAAACTTTCGCAAGGAAAACTCGAAAAAAGACAGATTCTTCGACAAAATACACGGTAGAAACAGAGATGGTGAAAAAAAATAAAATTACCTGAGATGAGGGAAGAGAGCCAATCAACAACCTCACGCCTGGTCTTCCACTTGAGAGCCATTGACCCATCAGCCAAAGGCGAGCAGTGGGGCGACGGTGACTCCACGTGGCACGACCGGAGAAATCCATCAACTGTCTCGTAAGTCATGTGGCGGAGGCTCCTCTCCCTCCCCACCACGGCCAGATCCGAGTTGCCGCAGTTGTCTTTCAAATAATAGTGCACTTCTCTCCTCCCTTTGTCGGTTGACACCACCACCTCCTCCCATCGTATGTATCTCTTCGATTCGTCCATGGATGCTACCGAGGAAGAAAACCCTAACCCTAACCCTAACCCTAACCCTAGCCCTAGGTTTAGGAAGAAGAAAGAAGAAAGGGGAGAGGGGGTTCCTTAGTTTTCAAAATTGTATTATGGCAACTAGGAAAATAGAAAATAATAAAAAAAAAAAGGGAAGAGCGAGGCGAGGAGAAAGTTCGGGCTTCAGCTTAACAAGGAAAAAGATAAGTGCCAGAAGAAGGGAAATCAATAGATGGAGTCGGTTCATAATTGATCCATGAACCGGAACTTATCCCGCCAATCACAAATAAAAAAGAATTCATGCAATTGATAATTTGAGGGATAATTCATAAGAGTTAAACTAGTAAATAAGTTGAGAGTTATTGAACTAGTCATTTTGTTTAATAGCTTCAATACATTTCTATTCCCAGCCTTCAAATAGTAACAAATATAAATTATATGCAGGAGTGAGCATTAGCTTGTGAAGTTATAAAAAGTTCATGTTTAATTTTCAAATAACGAAATATAATAAGAAAAATAATGGGGGTATGAAAAAATAATTCTTTTAAATTTGGATAGATATTTACTAATATATTTTTATTATAAGTTGGTGATACCCATGTGTTTTCAAAAGATGACTGCAATTGAAATTTAACATTCAGGTAATTAGAATATTTTATAATTTGCTTGATAAATATACGCATTAAGTTTTTTTAAAATATTATTTGTGAATTGTGAGTGACTCTTTAGTGCAGTGCAAGTATTAAAGAGTTTAGTGCCACAAAAATGACAGCATTTTCATTTCTATTTTAAATTTAAAATTCAAATGTCAAATTCAAACTATTGATCTTGTTTATTTAAAAATCTAATGTTGAATTCACAACCCCACATAAACTTTATGTTTTTTTAGTTCATTTTATACCATATCAAATGGTCAAAAATATAAAGAAATCTAATTAATTGTGATGGATTAATTTTCATGTGTTCGTTTTTTGACATCTTGATGTAGTATTAAATGAACATAAAAAAATCATAAAAAAAATTACATGGATGGGTTCCTTGTAAAAATAAATAAAATCAAACTTTGATATTAAGATTTAAATATAAAATATAAATAAAAAAATGACTATGGCATTTTGTGGCACAAAGACTTGTACTTGGACCTTCCTCTTTTGCTAGATAGAAGATCACTTCCATTGGAAATTTCAAAATCAATATTTTCTCCATCCAAAAAAACTATACATAAAAGTCGATATATAAATTTAATTGAGACATTTTTATATAAAATTGAATTGAGTGGTTCAAATTAATTATTTGAATCTCAAAATTTTAAATTGAGATATAGATCGGTGCAATATTGGCACAGTAGATTCTCTATTTTTTCTCCTAAAAGGTTAAGTAGGAGCAGCTTAAGATTTGATTCATGTATTATTTAAATGATAATGTTTCAGTCTCAATTCTTATTAGACCGATATTAAGTGGAAATGCAAAAGGTGATTTTACTTGAACTAGATTAAAGACGAAATCATTGAGTTTGCTCTCTAGATATCAATGAAGTAAGATTTACCTGGTGTCATTATTATCAATAAAGTAAGATTTTAATTGAGATACAAAGTCGTATTTACTTTACATTGTTGTACACTATAAACCATACACCTCTTCTACCTAAAATTCTACAAAAAAACGCCGAGAAAAACAGAATGTCCTCGGTGATCTCGGTTCACAGGCGCGATGCACACCAATCGGCGGCCCAATCTCTGTTCTGTCCGCCCCCTTATTCTGCCGGAACCTCCGCGAATCGGCGGTGCAGAATTACATGTTGCGTCACATCCGATGTTTCTATAAAATACCACAGCATTGTTATCGACCCCTAGACGATTGACACGTTGTAGTGGATATGAAGAACACAACACAAGAACGGGGAAGGGAGAGCAGGGTGTCCGATGCCCATCGGACCAGAGTCTGTTCAATAGGTGGTTTCTACCGTCCGATTCACTTCAAGAGCTGTGCGCATGGATGTTAAAGCAGATAGCACGAATCTTAAAGTGATGCACACAGATCTTGAAGTGAATCGGACGGTAGAAATTATCCATCGAACAGACTCTGGTCCGATGGGCATCGGGACACCCCACACCCCCCCTGTCCGGAACGGGGGGGCCCGCCTGACATGGCGAAGAGGAATTGAGATACGTTACGCGCTGTTGACCTAATCAAACCGCGTGGGTTTCATGACTCATGACAACGTGGAGAACTCTAATTCGGCAGTATAGCTGTTTCTTACAACACTCTTTTTTCTAACCCAGGTTAATGATCCCGAATTTCATATATTTAATCAATTTGAATCGGAGTTTATAAAAATTACAGGATCAATTTTAATATTTATAATATTTGAAAGATCTAGCTCATTCATATTATATAACAAATATAGTATCTAAAATTTGTATCACTGGTTTTGTTAACAAAAGCTTTTCAAAATATCATAAAAGTCAAATTACAATCAACAACATTTCACGGAGATTGAAAGTTAACGTAATTGAACAAAATTTTAGTATTCGTGCTATAAAAAGCATTACACAAACTTCAAAAACTCGAGAAAAAATCTAACAAAAAATAAAATACATTAAATGTTAGTAAAATAAGACCAAATTAATGACTGTTCTTTGGTCATAAGTTATCATTACTCGTGTTCTTTATCAGTCGATGATGCTAAAACCACTATTAAAATTTATTACATCCTCCACACACTAAAAAAATTCTTCTTTATCTACTATTTTTCTATGAACATAAATAAAACATAAATAGCGAGACACAAGACTCTTCATCAATTTATTTAGAAAACCTCATCCACCTTCTCCTTTCCTCGTTCATACTCCTTAAATTCAAATTCAGTGCAATACCTAATTACTCGTGTTCTCTATTAGCCGATGACGTTAAAACAGATATTAAAATTTATCATATTCTCCACACACTAAAAAATTTATTCTTTATCTGCTATTTTTTTTTATCAACATAAGTAAAACATAAATAGCAAGACAAGACTTCGTCGATTTATCCAGAAAACTTCATCCACCTTCTCTTTTCCTCGTTCCTACTCCCTAAATTCAAATCCAATGCAATACTTGATCGAGTACAGTTAGATTTGAGTTGTCAGTTTTAACTTAACGTGAATCTCAAAACGGACCTCCTATATCTGCATAGGTACTAATACGTGCTATTTAAGGGAGATAGCCCGTATGCGGAATGGGTTGATGTCTAAGGAATCTCGTCCTATCTAGGAGTGATAGGCTGAGATACAAGGATTTGCGGCCGAAGGTTGACTTATCTCAGATTGATAAGTTGGGATGGAAAGAAAAGAGGATTCAAGATATTCTAACTCTTCCCTATGATATCTCTCTTAGTGTGTCTTAGCAGAAAAATTTGATTTTTTTTCTCCAGGAAATATCTGTCCTTTATAGGTTGCTCTTTAACCGCCTCCCCGTGTTAGCCGAGAGATCGTGGGAACGGTTATCCCGCATAAGACAGTGCAAGCCTTACGTTGGTTTAACCATTCTTCGTATGACTGCCGGGCCTATCTTAGCGGGCTTTGGTGTTTTGAGTGCATTTTTGGCTTTTTTTTTTTTTTTATTGATTTCGAGCTGGCCTTCTTAAAGAGAAGTATGAGTCCCAGTTTTTATTAGCTCAAAGTTAAATTTAGAACCTTGATAACATGATCCAATCAGATGCCGAATTTCAATCGCTCGCTGGAAGCTCGTTGGAATTCATCCCATCACTGAAAAATTTTCTTCCGACTCCAGTTATTTTCTTTATTTAATTTAATCTAAATAACTTGCAACTTATTTAAAATTTTGAGATTTTTCCCTTTGTTTGAAATATGTCGGAATCTTCTGGCCGCTATTATTTGAATTTTAACTAGGTTATAATTGCGGAATTTTCTACAAGAAAACATCCAAGTCCGTTTTATATTACGAATTATCATGTGAAAGATGATTCGTTCTCGACTCTGCAGTAAAAATCGGACGAATAATTGTCAGGCTGTAAATGGTTAAATTTTCTTCGGATCTGATCCATGATTCATTGATTCCTTAATTTCGACAATATCTTGTAATGTAATTGATTGGTTCATTTAAATTGTCGGACGGTCGTTTAGTTATGTAATTGATTGCTTTCAAATGAAATTGGTAAGTTCATTTAAATTGTCGGACGGTCGTTTGGTTGGAGGCTTTTTGTGTTGTGTGTTTACGAGTTGAAGTTGCATTTTCTAAATAATTTGTTCGTTTTTGTTCTCAAGCTTAAATTACTGGAGCTCGTTGCGCCATAAAAATAGTCTAATTTTTCTTATCAAGCTAAATTTATTTTTTCCGGAACATGTATATTGCGAAAGATAATAGGTAGAAACTATCAGTTATAGATTTAAAACAAATCGTATAATTAAGTCTATAAATAGACCGCATAATCATAAACGAAACATACAAAACTAATATGATATTTATTTCCCCTATTTTCTTTCTTGACTTTTTTTAATTAGAGGCAATGTTGAAATAGGGAAACGTTTCTTCTAAAAATTATGTTCCATAACCCATCTCATTCCAACTAATAACACCAAAAAATAGCCGAAATTTTTATTTCTACCATATTGAAAAAAATAATAAACCAAAAAACTATTTTTTCTAAGAAATTCTAAATCTATCATATCCGCAGTTTCGATGGGCGGACAAAAATGGACAGTTTCACCCATCAAAATGGCAGACATCATTTAGTGTCCGTCTCCTTGATTGGAGGACACTTTTTTTTGTTAACAGACAACATGTTTTTTTGTTTTTAAATTTGGAATAGTTTTGTTATATGTTTAGAGTTTAGGATTTTGTTTATATATTTTGCCGATAAATTGTTGTTTTGTCGGATCTAAACTATTAGAATGTCGTTTGAAGTGATATGATAATAAAAATAAATAAATATTCAAGAAAAATAACAATAAATACGAAAAACAAGCAACTAAAGGAAAACATAATAATTGTTTTCACCATTACAATTACAAAATATCTAAAGTGATACTAAATTACAAAACATAATAATTGTTCTCGCATTCCAAATAAAATTAAGTCCTACAACAAACATTAAATTTCATTATTGTCATTTTCAACCTGAAAATTTACAAACAAACACAAAAAATAAGTGTTAATTCCATTGGTCGTTGAAATAAATAAAGAGTTTGAAAAATTAAATCGAATATTAAAATAAATTAAATACCTCGTGCATCTCGAGCAGCTCTATTATGCCTTTCCTAGGTGTCCTCTACTCCTCTTATTTAGCAAGTCCAGTCATACCGGAATCCTGTTTTGCCATCTTCTGCCCAAGCTGATCATCTTCTCTTCGGGAATAAGGGTCGGGCCATCGTGTGTAGGCTAGTCCGACTAATTGTCATACATATGTTATTCACCACTCCATGTATTGATCAGTATTTGGATGTAGTAGTAGTAGTAGTAGTGAACAAAAGTGTCTGGGTGAATACTGCAGAGACGACAAAGAGATAGTATATGGGAACACAGTATTCTCTCTAACTGAAACTTCTTACATGTGCATTCGATCGTGTTATTCTCCCTTGTGACTACCTTGTATTTGTAATTGACTTGAAAAGATATTTTATGTAGTTGTCTTACCTGAACCGGTTACAAGTTATTACCTTACCCGTCTCTCTTGTAGGGTTTCACCTGATTCATTTCACCCGACCCAGATCAGCCGGGTCAATCGAACATGCATGTTCAGTCAAACCGGCCAATCGAGCCTTGCTGCCATTCTCGTTTCTTCTAAACTGGATCCCAACTTTCTAACAAAATCCCTCCAACCAAAATTATCAGTTTGACTCAGTTCAACTTTTTTTTTTTTTTTTTTTTTTTGGGTGAGACTTTTATTCAGAAAAAGACAGATGTTGTTTCTGAATTCAGAGTACAGAAAAAAAAAAAAACCCAGTATTTATTAGCTCAGTGTCTTTATGGTTGAATTTTGCAAATATTCCAAACTGCAACAATGATTGGCCGATACGGATTCAGAAGGTTATATTATAATTGCAGATAATATAAATATTACGGCTTGATGCAAAACAATTAGAGTAAGTTTGGATGGAAGCTGGAATAGTAAAATTTAAAAATAATAAACGAGAATATAAAAAAAATAGTGATTTTAAAATTAGCGTGAAAAAATTACTAGTGAAAATATTATTTAGATTGTATATTTGAAGTAGTGAATAGCTATAAATGAGAAATAATAGCGTTAACAAAATGCTAATTAAGAGAAAGATAGATAAGTAAAATCTCAAACAAATTGTCACAACATAAAGGTAGCAGAAACAATTTTAATTTTGTCGTTTTGATACTATGTTAGTGAAAATATGAAAAGACAGTATTTTTTTTCTCTCTTCACACTTCTGAATAATAATTATTTCAGCATTTACAAGAAATAAATAATAAATATTATTCTAACTATTCTGAATAATAAAAATATTATTTAAATACATATTACTGTTCCAAATAACTTGTTCTCGAATAACCTCTATTCTTCTTACGCATCCAAACATATTCTTAGAGATGCGGATTCGCATCCTCTCTATTGCTACAGAGGATGGACCTCATTTTACGGTTTGAGATTCAGAAAAAAAAATAGAAGGTGGTATTATTAGGCTTTGAGATTCGTGTCAAGTTAAAATTAATGATCCGGATTCAATAATTTTAAAAGATTCGAGAGAGGATGTGAATTCTAGAAATTAGGGGTGCAAACGGGTCGGATATTACCCGTCCGAATCCGGGTCCGTATCCGAATTTTGATACGAATTTTTGCGAATTCGGATATTCGGATACAGATAGTTGCGGATTCGGATACGGATACGGATAGTTTTTATGTGGATTCGGATATGGATACGGATTGAGTTTCAAAACCAGATTCAGATAATTATCTGTATCCGTATATTTTAGTATTTCTGATATCTGTATATCTAACCTAGTAAGCCCGCACAAAATTTAAGAATGCAATTTTTAGGCCTGACTTTGAACAGAGAATCTGAACCAAAACCAAAATTTGCTTTTTAGTTGAAGTACTTGTAATAATTAAAAGCCAGCTGAGCCTGCTGTGCGGTGCATTATATCAAAGTTATTAGACCGAATCAGCACTGTTTCTTCATGAAATTTTTTAGTAAGAAAAGTAAAGATTTATTTTACCAACTTTCATATTTAATGTTGGTAAAAGATCTCTATTCATAATTTGAATTCATGGCTTCTTGCTCAAAAGATGAAAATAAATCTGCTATAGTGAACAATATCATGAAATCCTTACAATCTTGAATCTAGCTATTGATTTTTTTCGAAAACGCATCTCGAAACAAATTGTTTTTTCGTACACGCATCTCAAAACAGTTTGACGGTTGAATCAGAATCACTGTTCGGTGCAAAAATTTGTTATCTTCCATATCTCTACTAAAATATATATATATATTAGTAGAACAATTGCAAAAAGCAGCAGCAAATATGATAAATTATTTTAAAGTTTGGATGATTTGAAATCTAGACTAACTTTAGTTTCTTTGAACATACCAAGCTTAACTTTGACATTTAAAATTTCTTATTTCAAAATTTTGATTTTGCAAATATAACTAAATATTTTTAAAATTTAGATACTTATATGTCAAGTTTAATGTATAAATAAGATAAGTTAATTAGATATACATTTTGTAATGATGTAAAAAGTTAATTAAATATATATTTTGAATTAGAAATCCAAATTATATCTGTATCCGTATCCGTATTCGAAATATTCAATTCGTATCTAATTAGTATCCAATCTATATTCATATCCGAAAAAAAAATATACAGAGACAAATATGGATTAAGCACTATCTATCCAATATGTATCCGATTCGTTTGCACCCCTAGTTGTGGAGGTGCACCACGGTCCAGGGACATTGTGGCCTAGAGGCTTGGTGAAGATTTGTGTACTGGACCAATGTACTGGACCAATAACGACAAGTCATACCATTCAATTTGTGAGTTCTTCTGTGTAGCAGGTTAGTTTGTAGGTTGAGCCGAGTTGAAACTTGAAAGGAGTGCTTCAGTTGTGCGTGAGGATTTCCCTGCCACATGAGATCTCCTTTTTTATTAATTTACTGCAGTCTTTTTTTTTTTTTTTTTTTTTGAGGAGAAACCCGTAGGTATTTGCTTGATTATCAGAAAGTAAACTATTACATGTCCTAGCTTACACTACATTGCTGGAAAATTGAAAAAACAAGTAAACTAACAATTAAGACCTAGGAAAATAAAACTGTCTTATCCAGTCAAGTTACATTAAAATACATCTCATTAAGGCGATGTTCAATTTGCAAATGTCCTATACTGCAGTGTATGGGTGTTCCTGCCTCTCTTCTACCCGTGGTTCTTGCCCAGTTTGCCAAGCCGTGTGGTGTTTGCAGGGCCTTCCTGGTAATATGTCGTACCTATAGTTTGTGTTGGTACCTTGCTGCCCAATTGATGCAATCCTGCACTTTCTCTGCTGCTCTCCATGATGGGATTCCCTCTATACTTCTATCTGATATGGCTTGCACCAGATTCTTGTTGTCTGAGAAGCATAGGAATCTTCCTTCATCTCCATTTTGTGCTATATATTGCATAGCCTGCCAAAGAGCTTCCGTTTTAGCGCAGAATGCATCTTGCGCCATTGCCCCACAATAACCTGTATAGACTAGGTCCCCCCTTCGATTGTATACCGCCCAACCCGTACCGGCCCTGTTTTTTACATCCCATGATCCATCCACTAGTATTACCCGACTACCATGTGTTTCAGTGACCTCTTCCTGTACTGTTATTGTTTCCTTTCTTATCCTTTCTATGTCCCTCAAAGACAATGCCCTTGCTTTTGCCAAAATGGCTCCCGGAGTTGGTTTTTTTGATCCAAAAATTTCCTCATTTCTTGCTTTCCAGAGGCACCACATAATATTGCAGAAATCCGGGATTTGATTTTTGTCTAGGCAGCCGGCCATCTGTACCAGTGTTTCCGCAAAGTTAAAAGGCAATCCTGTTACTCTCAGCGCAAAAGGTGAGGCATACCATGTAGCTCTAGAAATGGGGCAAAAAAATAACAGATGCATTGTAAATTCATTCTCTTGATTGCAACGGGGACATATTGGCCTTATTGTTCTGATTCTTCGTGACATCTCTTGTGTAGTGGTTAACCCGTTTTGTATGGCTCTCCACATAAACAATCTGACCCTAGGTATGATTCCTTCCCATTTCCAGATACACCCAAAAGCTTTTAATTGGGCTGCACTGTTAACGGGTCTTACCGGGTCCAATTTACTTAGTGCCGCATACCCTTCTTTGACACTATAAATGCCCTTTTTGCTACCCATCCAAATTAATCTGTCCATCAAAACCGGTTGCTGTACCGGTGGCCTTACTGTTTGCTGAATTTGCTGTAATGCATTCATACCAAGCATAGGTATTATAAGATCCTCTCTCCATTGTTTCGTGTGGTGATCATATAATTGCGCTACTGTCACCCTAACCCCTTGTGCTCTATAGCCCTGTGTACCCCTCCAATCATCATACCATGGTTCTGTCTCTGCCCTTATACAAGTTCCATCTCCAATTTGCCACCGCAACTGTACCATCATGGCTTCTTTATTTTCCTGCATTGCCTTCCACAGCATACTTGTATTCCTAGTACCCCTTTTCGGCCAAAGTGAACCCTCTGGAAAATACTTTGCTTGTACCACTTGTGCCCATATTCTCTCTTTCTCACTTACAACTTGCCAAATCAGTTTTTGTATAAGAGCCTTGTTAAACATTAAAATGCTCTTAATTTCCAGCCCCCCCTCCTCTTTCGACTGACACAGCTTGTTCCATGCTATCATAGCCATATATCTTTCTTTTCCCATTTTACCCCACATAAACCTCCTCATAATTCCTTCCAACTGATTAACGGTTTTATTCGATAATTTCACAATTGACATATAGTATACCGGTACCGATGTTAGCACTGATTTGATTAACACCATTCTGCCTGCATGAGATAATAGATTTACCTTCCATCCCGCTAGCTTTTGTTGGAATTTTTGTACCAGCATATCCCCGGTGTACTTCTGTTGCCTTCTTCCTTGAGTCAGTATTAGTCCGAGGTACTTCTCTTTGTCTGTCGCCACTGTTGCTTGCAAGACCTGTAGTATTTGTTGTTTTGTTTCTTCCTTGCATCTCTTACTTAGCCAAATGGTTGACTTTTCTGGATTAATTGATAGGCCTGAATATGTTGCAAATTCATCAAACACTTTCTTGTATGCTATTGCCTCCCGCTGTGTTGCTCTTCCCATTATGACCAAATCATCTGCATAAATAGAATGTGTTAGTAAAGGGGCTGTTGGGGCCAGCTTTATGCCTCGAATTCCTTCTTCTTCTACTGCTAATTGTAGTCTCTTTGTGAGGCATTCCATGACCAAAATAAACAAATACGGGGACAGAGGATAGCCCTGCCTTAGTCCCCGGTTTGGTTTCAAAAAACCATCCCCTTGACCGTTCACCAACACGGTTACCCTGCTACCCTCCATGCATGTTCGGATCATCTCTATCATATCTTTTGGGATTTGCACGGCCTTCATTGCCTCCCACACAAAACTCCACCTCACGGTATCAAAAGCTTTTGCAATGTCTGCTTTTAGTAAAAAGGCTTCTTCCTTATATTCAATACAGCCAAAGGAATGTAATACCTCCCTCACCAAAATCGCATTGTCAGATATACTTCTCCCCTTCAAAAAAGCTGTCTGTGACCTGGATATGACATTGCCCATATGCTTTTGCAGCCTACCTGCTACTATTTTCATCAACAGTCGGTACATAACATTACCGACCGTTATTGGTCTAAACTCTTTGGGCATAGTGGGTTCCTCTACCTTAGGAATCAACACTATGTGACTTGCCATCCACTCGCTTGGCGGTGTTTTTGTGAGGAACACGGTTTGTATCTATTGCACTAGTACCTCTTTTACTGTCTCCCAGTGGTGTTGAAAGAACCTTGCAGGAATTCCATCTGGGCCCGGTGATTTATCTGGACCCATTTGAAATAAGACTGCTCTCACTTCACTTTGTGATGGTGGCCGCATCAGACCGGCTTGTTCTTCCAAGGGAATCACATTCCACCCTATTTGACTGAGCTGCTGGAAAAAAGGTCCCATTTCAGGTTCTGATTGGCACTGTGCCGGTCTATATAAAGCTTTAAAGAACCGTATAAACGTTTGTCTAACAGGTCTTTCTTCATATTCCCATGCCCCTTGTTCATTTTTGATTCGCAAAATCACATTGTGCCTTTTCCTATTTGTTGCTGAAGCATGAAACAGGGCCGTATTTCGATCACCGCTACAAGCCCAATTTATTTTTGACCTTTGTTTCCAGTATTGTTCAATTTCTCTCTCTGCCTTCTCAATTTCACACAAGCATGCCTCTTCAATATTCTGGTTCTGTACTGTAGGATGTAGGAGCTGGTTTTGATAAAGGCAGTTTTGTGCCTCTTGTAGCCTGTTTTGCGGTGAACGGCGTTCCTTGGCCCAGACTTTTATATTCTCATTCACCTTATTCAGTCTTGTTTGCCATGTTTCTTGCTGGGATCCCTTCCAACTCTCCTCCCAGGACTCTTTAAATCCTTCAGCTTCAAACCACCAGGATTCCATCCTGAATTTTTTTTGTCTTTGCTCTTTCTTTTTCAAATTCAACAGAATCGCCGCATGATCACTATGACTTCGAGGCAGATGGTTCACATACGCCTGAGTGTGCATCTGTCACCATCCTACCGTCGCCACCACTCGGTCTAATCGCTCAAAAATTGCTTCTGACGCATGTCTTTTGTTTGTCCATGTAAAAGCAGGCCCCTTGAAACCTAGGTCGATTAACCCACCTTGAAACAGAAAATCTCTGAAATCGCGGTTATTTTTGTTCAAAACCGGATCTCCACCAACCTTTTCCTCTTCGTTTGCTATTGCATTAAAATCTCCCATGATGCACACTGGTGCACCTTCTCCAATTATTTGAAGGAACTTTCCCCAAATTTCTGGATTACGTGCATGGTCTGCATCCCTATAAACACAAATTAACTCCCACTGACTCCCACTGTGATCTGTCACTGTACTATGAAAAAAGAATCTCGACCTCTCCTTTACTTGCAAACTTGTATTTCTATCCCACATCAAACAAAGTCCCCCGGACCGGCCTCTCGCCGGTACGAAGGTCTGATTTTCCAATGGCATGTCTCTAAAAAATTTTTTGGATTTTTTGATCGAACATTTGGTTTCCGAGAGAAAGCAAATATTTGACCGCGTAGCATGGAGTAGTTTTTTAAGGAACTCTTGTTTCCGAGGACCCCCAATTCCCCGGCAGTTCCAAGATAACAGACTCATTGCTGCGGTGGAGGTGGCCCTGAGCTCACCTCCACAGCACGTTTTTTGTTTGCATGAGTGGTCGTGTACCACTCGTCATTTTCCAAGTTCCTTTCATTGTCACCTTGTACTACCTGTAAGTCCCATCTGTTTTTTCCTGGACTCAAACTATTTCCCATTCTCTTTTGTGATATGTTCTGACTTGAGAAATCTATTTGCATTTGTATTTCCTTCCCTTTCCTTCTTCTGTAACCATGTATTTCTTTCTCTGGGCAATTTAACTCTACCCCCAGACCCGACCCCTTTTTCTCCCCTTGATTATATTTATTTTTGCTCTCTACACTTCGGGTCCCAACTCCAGTTTCAGATTCCCCATCTGAATTTTGGTGTGTCTGTTGTTTGGTTTTCTGTTCTCCTGACCTGGTACCGGTACCTTCTGATTCTTCCCCTGATCTTGACCAGCACGGCCTAGGTACCAAGTTCTGGTCATTTATCCATGGTCCCACCCTGTTTTCTGCCATTTCTTTCATTCCTGGTTTGTCTTTAAATCTTGGGTCCCTACTTAGCCTTAACATTCTGGTTCTATCAGCACAGGTACTGTTGTCATGTCCCAAGTTTGCACAGAACATACAAATCCTATTCACTCTCTCATAGACAATATGAGCTATGAATTTACCCAGATTTGGATGTGTTATCTCAAGGGTATCCTTTAGTGGCTCATGTAAAGGCAGAAGGATTCGGATTTTATAGACTCTATTACCGGATAAGCAAAAATCTGTTACCTCTGATATAGGAGTGCCTATTTTTTCCGCCATGAGTATTATCCCTTCTTTCTTGACTGCTTCTGGTGGGATGTGATGCCACTGCGTGGTGATTTCAATTGCCTCAATTGTTGGCATTTCGAGCTCCCCAGGCCCCTGAATCCTTTTCGTAGCAATTGCATCTTCTCTGTAGTTCCAGAGCCCCCTATGCATAACATATAACAAATCCTTTTCTGTGATGAAATGAATAAGGAAGGTGTTTTTTGTTATCATTTTCATTTTTGTGCTTGGATGGACTCCCCATGCCTTCATCATAACCTTCACGAAGTTTGCCTCTATCGTGTTCTTGTCTGTGATTACTACGGCCAGCGCAGCAAGGGTCCAGTCCACTGTATTGATCGTATCCAGTGGTAAGGCCAGAGTGGTAACCGGGGTCATAGCTGCAAACTGAGCTAGGAACTCTTCATCAGCCATCTCCATTTTTTCTCCTTGCTTGTTTTGGTTTTCTGAATGTTTAGTTTGATTTGGGTGGGAGTACAGTGAGGTGCTTGTGTTTTTATTTCTCAGTTGTGGGGGGTTTAAATTTCCCCTGGGTTGGATTGAAATCGGTTCTGTATTTGGGTGGGTGCAGGTTTGCCTTTTTCGAATTGTGGTTGGGCTCTGTTCTGTGGGGTTAACAGCATTAAACACAAAAGCCTTTTGAGTTAGTTTGGAGTCATTGGGTTTGGGGCAATATATTGGTGAGGCCCATTTTGCTTCTCTACAGGTTATTGGAACGTGGGTGGAGCTGCTGACTTTTTCTTCTTTAAAGGTAAGTTTGGGTATTTTGGGTTGTTGCTTTGCCTCCTCAGTTCCCAGACAGACCTCCTTCTGTGCAATTTCTCTGGCCTCACTACTGAGAGTTTGTCCTTCCTTAGTGCCATTTTGGTTGTTTTGCTGTGGATATGATCTTATGTGACTGCTGACAGCATGAGAACCCACATATAATGTGCTAAGCTGTAGTTCTTTGCACACCACAGGCATATTACCTATTGTAACTTCCACATTTCCTTGGGGCTTAGAAAGTGCCGTCCAGCTGTTACTTTTTAGAGTTTCCTTCTTCATGTCAAGGTCAGTATGTAGTGGGAAAGTGTGTTCTGTTTTGCTATTTTGGGCATGGTCTTGCAGAGGCGGTCCACCAATGGTGGCTCTTGACCCCGGTGTATCATAGACTCTTGTGATGTTTGGCTGGTCCACCTCCTCTGGTGGTCCCCCAGTTTGAGACTCCGCCGTAGACGATGCGGAGGAGGGTGGTGGGCTCCTCTGTGTGTTCCATTGCATAAGCTTCTCATGTGCTTTCAGCAAGGATGTTCTGGCATCGTCCTCATCATTTGGTTCGTATCGTGCTTCCTGAGGTTGGTCACCCTCATATTCCCAGCTAATGATTTCAAAGAAGCATTCTTTCCATCGGTTCAGAAATGGCAGAGTTGTCGAGAAAGGTACCCTCTTCGGATCGATTATGGTCATGTACGCATTAATTTCTGTTCTTGTTTCTCCCCACATGTTTTCCTCATCGAGCCTATATGCTTCCCCGAATTCCGCTAGTACCATGTTCAAGAAGAAAGGGTGCCAAAATTCTAAAGGAAACTCTATTATTTTGATATGAATTTTAAACCACCTGAATTGTTGGTACGATTTCTTCATTATGTTCCACTGTTTAATGAGCCACCCAGATTCATAGCCCCACTCTGTCCCTTCCCTGATGACCGTGTCCATCGAGATCTCAGCTGGGATTTGCACTGCATAGACATCCTTCTTGGTCTGCCATTGTGTGAACCTCTCCGGGGGGCCCCCATATTTCCTTGCCAAAAAACATTGTACCTCACAGATGCATCCTCTCCCGTCTGAATTCCAATCCGCCCCTCTAACAATGATGGATTTGTTGAGGCCCTCCACCAGGTAATCATGAATCCCATTTGTTGGGAGGAAAATGCATCCTCTAGTTACCTGTTTTTGACACATGGGGAAATTCCTCTCCATGTCTTTCCAAAGCACTGGTTTGATGAAGCTTAATTTGATTGGGTTGGATTGTAAGAGTGTAGGGTATGGGAATTAAGGTTTATGGTAAAATAGAGTTTTTGGTTTATTTCGATTTGAGAGAATCAGTTGGTATTTGGTAAGGAGGAAAACAGTTGGTATTCAAGATAGCATTTAAGAGATACGATATAGATTCAGGTAGTTGGAGATAGTAATAGTCAGGAGTTTGGTGGAGGAATTTAATGGTTTAATCTCATGTCTTCTCTAGCTGGAGAGAAAGAGCGAAAAAATCCATCTTTGGGGTTTATTCTTCTATATTGATAGATGAATCCTGATGGTAATTTAATGGTTTAATTTACTGCAGTCTGCTAGAGTTCTAAATTTGTGCCGTGCCGTGCCGTGCCAAAAATTGGAAGAGGTCGGCACGGCACGGTTAAGACACGGCACGTTTAGGCACGCCGTGCCTAAACGTGCCGTGTCTTAACCGTGCCGTGCCTAATTGTGACGTGTCTGTTCGTGCCGTGTTGCTTTGGTACGGCGTGCCTTATTCGTGTTGATCGTGCCGAAAATTAAAAAAATCCAAAAAATTACAAAAAAAATTACAAAAATATAAAAATATGAAAAAAAATTCTCAAATTTTATAGATTGTGCATGCGCCAACCAGATGCTCATTGCATTATGATCCCGAGTTTCCGACCACCAAAAATGCTTTACCAATATTTATTTGATTTTCTAATTATATTTTATGGGGAAACAACTAGCATATGTCAACAGTACCATATATAAACGTCTTGAGTTAGTTGCAAATTTCATGAAAACATAAAATTATTGCCACTAAATTGTAACTTTAAATTATATTTATCTTCATCCTTTGAGATTTAAAAAGGCTTATCCAAACGGACAAAAAAAAAAGGAATGGCAATAATCTGTAATTAAATAATTTTGTGATTTGTTGATGACAGTGAGTCCTACTCTATCCAAGTATTAGCAAGTAAAATAATAGTTAAATATTCTTTTTTCTGAGCCTCTTGCAGCATTATGTTTTACAAATTCTTAAAAAAATAAAAAAAATGAAAAAAGGAGGAAAATTAAATAAAATCATAAAAATAGAAAGGTATAGGCGTATAGCCGTATATATAGGAGAAAAAAGAAAGGAAAAAAAGTTTAAAAAAATATATTTATTTTTTAAAATTTGTAAAGTTTAAAATAGAATTAATAAATGCAAAAGAAAGAAAAATAAAGTTACCCTCCTCCTTTATTCCGGGCTTGGGACCGGCTATGTGAAATAACATAGGTGGAGTTCTTTTGTTAGTATAGTTTAAGAAAATTAAATTCAAATATTAAAATTGAAGTGAAAATTATACCTTAATCCTCAAATATTAACATGGACGGAGTTCTTTAGTCCCAACTCATCAAAACAAAATTAAGAAGGTGCTAGGATGTTTATAAAAGAAATCAGAGATTACCTCAAAAATTCACTTGACTAGACCCATTCAGTCCAGATGAGCAAATGAAATTAGGTGCCGTATTGTACCGGATATCCGATCCGTTATTATTTCGGATATGATTTCGATTCATTTTGTTATGCGTTTGGTTCTGGTTAACACCGATACCAGTAAAATCTACATGTCAGTTCAAATATTAAATTTCATATCCGGATATATACAGATATCCGCTCCGTTTATATTCTTACAGAATAATCCATATTCGTATCGGGATTATTTTTCCATATACCAGAAATATTTGTATTCGTATCAGGAAGTATCCATATCTGTTTAATCCGGATTCAGATAATAAGCGGATTTGGAGCGGATAACCGTCGGATAATCCAGATCCGTTTACACCCCTAGGAAACTTGCATGTTACACAAGTTGAAAATTGAAAAGTTTAAATAATTTTTTTTAAATAATAAAACATATTAAAATAGAAATTCAGTTTAATAAAACAGTTTATGTAATTAATAAAGTGAATGTACTTGAAATGTTGAAGTTTTATTAAATTTAACTTTTACATTAGCAAAAGAATAAAATAAAATAATATTATGACCTTCAAATTAGAGTTGTCTCATAAACAAGATAGTAATAAGATATTAAGGTCAGGCACCTTTGATCTTCCTTTCTCATTAAAAGAGAATAAACAACCTGATAAATGGAAACTTCTTCCAAACCTCTTAGAATTCAAAACTTTTTTTTTTCGTTTTCCTTTCTTGTTTTAGCGTGAACAACTTACCATTTATAATGTATTAATTAGAATACACTTTTTTTTTTCGTTTTCCTTTCTTGCATTCAAACGTCCAAATACCATGTATTTAATTAATTAATGTTATAATGTAAACATATACATTAAATACATTATGTACCTATCTCATTTTTAATTTATTTTAAAATATATAAATTATTAACTCAATGAAATGATAAATTATTGTATAAATTAATTCTGCCAAAAATTAATAATTAAAAATCTACATAAAAAGTTGGATAAATTAATTTTATCATAAATTGCTAAATAAAAAAAATTATATGAAATGTAAAAAAAATTAAACTTTCGTGCCTACTCGTGCCTAGTCGTTCCTAGCGTGCCTAGTCGTGTCGTCGTGTCGTGCCTAAATGTGCCGTGTCTAATCGTGTTCCCGTGCCGTGCCGTGCCGTGCCTCTCCTCGTAAACGTGCCGTGCTCTACAGTAGGAAACCCAAGCACGGCACGCTTAAGGCACGGCACGTGAACAGTACCGTGCCGTGTCCTTATCGTACCGTGCCGTTCGTGCCGTGTTTGGCCACGGTGGCACGATTTTGAGAACTCTACAGTCTGCAGATGGATCATGGATGACGCCATCGGGACATGGGGTCCATGCACTCTGACATCGTCTTCAGCTTTGCGCAATAAATAAATAAATAAATAAATCCATCGGGGTCGCACTCGCACGCGGAATTTTACCAGATCGCGGGTCAAAAAAACTTGCACTTACAACTTACAACTCAGAACTCAGGGACGGATCTCAATGTATTGGATAGCTGGTTAAGCTATCTTATAATTTTAAATTTTTAGTTATATATATTAAAATTTGATAAAATTTTATTTTTTTAAAACTTTTTATATAGTTCAGCTTTTCTCAAAACTAGTTAAATGTTTGCTTGTAATTTAGTAATTAGAGCTTTATTTTGTAGTTGGAAGATTTTTAGTTCAGATTCCACTTATCACACTATGTATTTTAATTTTTAGCTTCTTTTATTAAAAATTTCTAATTCCGCCGCCCCTGTTACAACTTACAACGGGAGAAGCAATTAAATGCAGATCTCCACATGGAGGGGCCCAGCTGGATGGGATACTGGCTAAGTGGCTATTGGAGAGGATGCAGTAAGCAGTAAGCAGTAAGCAGTAAGCAATGAATTGAGAGTACGTCCGATGGGCATCGGACCTAGATTTTTCGATGGGTGAAATGACCATCAGATCTGCATTAAAATTCGTGCGAACTTATTAAAATCAGTGCAGGTATTTTTCATTTTCCGTGCGCACAAATCTTAATGATAACTGTATGGTGTTAGAGCTAATTGAACCTAAAAGTAGGTCCGATGCCCATCGGACCTACTCCTATCTCGTAGGGCATCGGACCTACTCCTGTCTCGTAAGCAATACCAAAAACTCTAAAAAAATAATGGATGAACGTCTTCTCATACAGAAACAGAACAAGGCAAAATTTCGTTTAATTCTTTTTGTCTCGGTTGGTTGTTCTCATAGCTTATCTTTTTCTTTTTTCTGAAAAAGAAACATCTACGAGTACGAGAGAGTGACGCCGCAACAAAAAATTGAAACCCATCTTTTTAAAATATAGCCATTGAAAAAAACAAAACAAAACCAAAAAAAACGTTTGATGTCACGCGACGTTAGTCGGAAGCTTCGTCCAAATGAATGTTTGAAAGATATACCAATGAGGCAATGACAGACAGCTAGTAACAAAAGTAAGAATTACAATCCATACCATACGGACGGAGAATATATGACAGCTAAAAATCATCAATCTTCTATTGTAATGGGTGTAAATGGATATGGATTATCTGCGGATAATCCGCTCCGAATCTGTTTATTATCTGTATCTGAATTAAACAGATATAGATACTTGCGGATAGGGATACAGATAATCTTCTATTGATATCAATAATACCATATTCTTAAAGTCACGTGACAACGCCACACTGGAGTAGTTTAATTACACATTTTTTTTCTTTACAGCAATTAATATAGAATATTAGAATGAGTATCTAAGAATTTATATGTAGCAGACATAATTGACAAATCTTTGAAACAAAATTTTGATCCATTGAGTTTTTTTTCTCTCCTGAATTATCACCTTTTTTCTCTCTCCTTGAATTCTCACTTTTTTTTTCCTTTTCTTTTAAACCTTAACAACAACTTATCAAGTATAAACGATTCATGCTCCCTCCACTGTGATGCTCTTCTTCAATTCAAACTACAGATTCAAAAACATTTTTCAAATCCTTTAGGGTCAGATTTCTTTTCGTGTGATGCTTTTTGTTGTTGTGGCACTTTAAGGTCCAATTTTTTTTTCCAGCTCCACTGTTTGGAGATGATTTTTTTTTTTTTTTTCAATTCTGTCTATACAATATACATCTAACTTCATTAATAATAATTTTAATACCCTATATGATTTTTATATTAATTAATTTCTATGAATACAACATTTCCATTTAATAAAAGTACGTACTATGATTCTTCCTTGCACTTGCAAGTTGCAACAAAATGATGCGCGAATTATAATTCTTGCTCCCACACTCTCAATTAATTTTAGAAGCATAAAGTATTAAGTATTCCTTTTCAACATGCAATATTAATTATCCATAATACTGCATGCACCTTCTTATCAGCTGTGATATGATAATTTATCTTTTAGAATTAAGTATATTGGCCTCCAAAAGTCACAAATCTTTTACAAGTACAGTTAAAAAATGCAATCCCATATTTTAAAAATTACGGACATATATGTTGCAAACAAGTGGTTGACAAATGTTCATATTGCCCCAAAACAGCAGTCCCCTTGACTCTTTTCAATATATAAATTGTCTTTTATCAAAATTATATTATATTTCTTCTGACCGTCCCATAAAGATTTTTCAATTTTAGTGACAATTAATTCTGATTGCCATATTAATTATATATATCATCTCAAGATTAGCTAGGGACATCTAGCTCAGATTCAACTCAACTATAATAAAAATATGGACCCAGATAATTGTCCCCGCACCTCCATCCCCCTTCTATCCCCTCACTAAAAGACAAAAAAGTCCGCACTAGAAGACAAAAAAATCTGATTCCGCGTAGTATTTAACATCTATATGTAATGTATTTTCAGTGCATCGAACAAGTATTTAACTATATTCATTGGAGTATTTAACTCTATTAATTGGAGTATTTAACATGTTTGTCTCCACAAAAATTTTCTGCAGTATTTAACTTTGTTCATTGGAGTATTTAACCGTTCATCGATCTAGTATTTAACTTTGTTCATTGTAGTATTAACCATTGACGTCCAACAACGAAAAATGTTGTCCCCCACACCCCCCACTAAAAGAAAAAAAAAAACACCTTTTTTTTAGGGTGGGGGGATGGGAACCACTAAAAGACCAAAAAAAACTTTTTGGAAGGTGGAGGGATGAAGGGGGGTGGGAATGGAGTTCTATATAATTAACTTTAGGAATGTTAGTATTTAACATTATGAAAGTTAGTATTTATCTTTAAAGTCAAAAGTATTAATCTCTAAAATTATAAATAAGTTGCATGGATTCTATTTAGCATCATATATCTTAGTATTTAACTTTATACACATTAGTATTTAACTTCAAATTTTAGTGTATTAATAGTGCATCGAACAAGTATTTAACTCTATTCATTGGAGTATTTAACATATTTGTCCCCACAAAAATTTCCTGCAGTATTTAACTTCAATCTTTAGTGTATTAATAGTGCATCGAACAAGTATTTAACTCTATTCATTGGAGTATTTAACCGTCCGCGTCCAACAGCGACACAAATCTGTCCCCGCAAAAATGACAAACTAATTTGGTATCGTCCCCGCATCCCACACATCAGTATTTAACTTTATGAATGTTAGTATTTAACATTATGAACATTAGTATTTATCTTTAAAGTCAAAATTATTAATCTCTAAAATTATAAATAAGTTGCATGGATTCTATTTAGCATTCTATATCTTAGTATTTAACTTTATACACATTAGTATTTAACTTTAGAAATGTCAGTATTTAACTTCAGTCTTTAGTGTATTTACCATTCATCGATCTAGTATTTAACTTTGTTCAATGTAGTATTAACCATTGACGTCCAACAGCGAAAAATATTGTCCCCCATATACCCCCCACTAAAAGACAAAAAAACACATTTTTGGAGGGTGGTGGGATGAAGGAAGGATGGGAATGGGCTAAAACACAAAAAAACACATTTTTGGAGAGGGGGGGGGGGGGATGAAGGGGGATGGAAGTGGGGGGTTGTATATAATTATTCTAAAAATATAACGTACATAAAATTAATACACTATCTCCGTTTAATCAAACCCTCCTAGAAGTGTATAGCTGAATGCCTTGAAAATTATTTATAAGTTTATTTCATTCTAAATTTCTAATAAATATATACCAAATAATTGTCTATCTAAAGATATACTATATTGATTATATATTACTAAAAACATTTGCAACTTAAATTGCAAGATTGCCACAATCATAATCATAAAGATTTAGAATAAATGCATTTTAAAGCACAAATTTCCTAATTCCTATCCTCCTGTTGAGCCATATATATATATATATTTTTTTACCATTTTCTACAATTTTATTCAATCCTACATATAATAGTGTCTCTATCTTTTAAAAATACATTTTCAGAAAGTTTCATCATTCGGTAAGTTACTGCTAAAAGTATACTTAGCCAACAAATAACTTAAACTGTAATATCATCACATCTAATACACAGAGGTGGAGCTAGAATTTTAAACTATGAGAATCAAACACATAATATAAAATTTTCATATCAAGAATGAAATCAACTTACAGTGTACATAATATTTTATTCTAAATTATATAGATAACCATATATATGTATATATAAAAAATAAGAAAAATAAAAATCAATTGACCCATTCATATAATCTACATTCCTGCTAATATATCACTATACTATACTAGTAAAGCTTTATTCATTATTTCTAAAATTATTACCGCTGATTCACATTCCTTCTCACTTGTATCATTGTTACAATTAATATGAATGAGATTCACTCACATTAGAAGTTATTTACATATTGTGAGCGAGTCGATCTGATAAATACTTGGGAGTTGGGAATTTGGGATGGGACAATATAAATGGAAGAAAGTCAGAAACACAATAATGATACATGAGTGTAGCATAGAAGATCCGACAGCTGTTGTATTTCACGTGCGTAAAAGAATGTTAAATAAACAAATCTGATTATGGTACTGGTACAGCTAGCGCCAGCTCACCCCATCTCACTTTTATTTCGGCGGCACGCTCTCAGCCACACAAATCATATTCATATCTCGCTTTCAATATCAACTATAGTTTAAACTCATTTCATATCGCATCTATTAACCAAGCGGTCAAAACCGAGCCGGTACTTATTTAAGGAAATTTGTCATGGCGTGATGTGTCACATCACGTAACGCCACGTGCATGTCACGTGTGTCGATTATGTGACGTGACTCGCATGTCGCGTGACGTGATTATTCGTGTGACGTGACTGTATTCTATGAAAATTATACATCACGTCACGTCACGTCATGTGATCACGTATAGTCACGTGTGATCACAATTACAAAGATTATGGGTACAATATGTACAATCAAAGTTGGGATTATTAATTTAGCTTAATAATTATTTATAATTTGAATTTTTAACAATATTATTTACTTATTTCAATTTTTTTAGAATTTTTCATATTTTTTTTCTGAATTTTTAACAATATAAATTAAAATATAAAAAAAGTTTGATGTGAATTCACGTTATGTCACGTCACGTGTATTCACGTCACGCGTAATCACGGCGTGACTACGCGTGACATGACAATTCGCGTGACGTGATCATCTACTGCTATTTTAGCCACGTCACGTGAAAAAAATAATTAATCACGTCACGTCACGGCGTGTCACGTTTTTTCTTCTCTAGGCGGTACTGATAAAATTATATTTTTATTTTATTTTATTTTTATTTTTCGGATACTGAGCGGATATCTGGACATGAATACAGATCCGAATCAGATCAGATATTTATTAAAATAATATAAAAATAAGAAAGTTCATAATATTTATCTAATTATAACGGTAAATAACATAAATTTTTCGTAATATATATTACAATATATGAGGAGGGTTCAAATGCCTCATCTCCTCATATTTCATCCATGCTCATGTCTTATATCTTCATTTTTAAAGTCCAAACAATCGATCCGAACTACTCAACATGATATCCATATTAAAATATACTTGAAGACCAAATTTTATATTTTTTGAAATTTTTTTTACTATTTTTTTAGATTTATTGAAAATCCATGTTTTTTTATGGTCCAAATTTGTTTGAAAACAACGATTTTCAATCAATCTAAAAAATTAATAAAAAAAATATATAAAATTTGGTCTCCAAACACATTTTAATATGAAAATCATGTTGAGCGATTCGGATCGACTGTTTGAACTTTAAAAATGAAGATATTGGATAAGAACATGAATGAGGTATGAGGAGATAAGACACTGAAACCCTCCTCGTTTACTATTTGAATATGAATAATTTAAATATAAAATCATATTGGTATTCTTATCCGTACGAATATTCAAACATTATATATTTACATCTACTTTTTTAAATACGGATCGAATATTATTCATACCGTATTCACCCCGAGAACAGATACGTATAATTACATAATAATATGCTCAGAGAACAGATTTGACCTGATTCTAGATGCTTCGACTTCTCTGACCTTTTTTTTGTGTTTTAGGATGCATCTGCACCGTTGATGACGTAATGAGGTTACGACAAAGGACAACCGCCGTCTCACTGCACGTGATCAAAGACGGGGCCAGTCATGTTCAGTTTATTTTTATTTTATTTTTTGGCAACTGAAAAATACTTTGAAGTGCTGTTTCTTCAATTTTTATTTATACCATGATAAAAAAAATAAACCAAAACACTTTGATTTCTAGGGATTTCCAAAACTACATAAGCTGCCAAATGCCCCAGCGGCTCCCTCCAAAACTAAAAAAACTCCAAATTCGTTTGATATATAATAACTGTTTAATAATTTTTAGAAATAGAAATAACACAATAATTTTTATATTTATAAAAGTGACTTTTGAACCGAGATCAATAATTTAAATGCAAAGTATTTTTATATTTTTTTTAAGTAACACACTAATAAATAGTTTAATTTTTTTTACAACTGGAAAAAATCATATCTGAAAAATATTTCAAAGTCCTTCTAATACATCTAAATTATAAAACATTTTATTTATTTAATTTAATTTTCTTTTTAACGTATTTAAATTTATTAATTATTCTATCGATTTTTGAAAATTATTAAACAATTAATATTTTTCTTTGATCAAATTATGAGATTTTTTTTGTTTTGTGGGAGTTAAACGGATCAGTTGTCATCTCCCAGTCCCAGATAAGTATGCGGGTAAATACTTAATTAAAACAAACATGACATGACATCTTAATTAAACATTCCAATCGAAATCACCACCAAATACTTTCAATCCGCTAGTATGGTGTATGGATAAGGTTTTGTTGTCAAAAGGCAAAATATCTGAACAAGGAGATATTATCTCATCTCATTGACTCAGAATAAGGTTGGTCTCATCTCATGGTCTGTGAAAAGTTGAAAAGTTGAAAAGAACTAAAATGAGGGCCCGTTACAACTTCAAGATTGCTAGGCAATCAATCGCAATCGCGCCAGAAACACACCGCAAGACAAAAAGTTCAAAAGAGATGTCATGTCACAACTTCCCCAATAGACCATGAGTTCCAAAATTACTGTTCGGATTCGTATGACATTTACAAAAGCCATCCAAATAGAAAATGAGGGTTAATTGTTACAAATCTTCCAAATTTACCTTCAGAAAACCAATTGTGGCCAAACAAACAAGCATTCTCCTGAGATGGCAAAATTAGCAAAATATATTACCCTCATCAGCTTCCTGATATTAGCAACCTGGTTCTCTTTTGTGCTTTAGAGATGGCTTCTAGAAGAATTGAATCTCTATCGTGCTTCTTATCTGTGCTTTTTATACTGGTAATGCTTTCCATGACACTTCCAATAACATCTGAGATATCGTTGCTGGATTTGGAAGATCGTTTCCCATAGGTTGATTCAAACTCGCTCGATTTCTTAGCAGCCTTTTGAAGTACACTTGCAGGAATTCCTGTTTAGAACAAAACAATAATGTGTATCAGTAGAAATCAGAGGTCCAATCATCTCGTGTAAGTGCCCACAGGGAACTGTTGCCCGAACAAAAATGCAGCAGCAAGCTGTTTCCATGTGCACTTCTATCCATTAATTTGGTTCGAAGCAAGGGGAAAAGCACGAACACATAAACAATTGAAGAATAATTCGGGAACTAACCTGCTAATCGCGCCACATTGACACCATAACTTTTGGGACAAGAACCAGATGTGAGCCGGTACAGAAAAGTGACTTCTTCAGAGCCTCCTTCCCCTATCCCAACTTGGCAAGCCATATGACATAATCCAATCTACCAAAGCACACAGACAATATGTCAGAGTTCAGAAATGGCTCATGTCTTTATCTTCATGAAAGACACAGATAGATCAGATAAATTATAGCAAAAAAATAAAAATAAAAAACAAATACCTTGGTATCTTTCTCATAGTCCACTGATAATCTATGGTAATGTGTAGAAAACAACCCACGACATTGCACATGATGAACAAGATACTCCAGAACAGATGCACTGTTAATCAAGAAAAAGAACTACAATAAAGATATAGGTCACCTACAAACACACACACGGGGGGGGGGGGGGGTGTTGACTTGTTGACTTACGCAATGGCTTGTCCATCAGATGTAGATGTGCCCCGGCCAAGCTCATCTAAAACCACCAGGGAGTTTCTAGTAGCAGCAGACTGCAAGGAAAATTCATAATCCAGAAAATAAATTACAACCTAACTAAAACAGAGATTTACTAACGATTTTTTAAAATGCAAAAAGAAGAGAAAAACAAACCAGCATTGAAGCAGTCTCAGTTAGTTCAACAAGGAATGTGCTCTGTCCCGCCATGATATGATCCCTTGCTCCCATCCGCACAAATATTCTATCAACGAGAGACAGCTCAAACCTCTCTGCCGGCACGTCTGCACCAATATGAGCCAGGATAACAGCCATGCAGACCTGACGTAAGAGAGTTGACTTTCCACCCATGTTGGGCCCTGTTAGAAGAATGAAGCTGGCATCACCTGGCCCACTACCAATCTTAACATTGTTTGGCACGAATGACCCTTTGCCTAAAGAGTCACTACGTAATATGGGATGACCAAGGGATTTTGCATATAAAGAAGGAACACCATTGTTGGAATCACTTGCTTTATCTATGATTGGACGGCACGTGGGGCCCTCATAGTAGTCACCGGCAATAGCAAGGCTGATCAACACGTCTAGCTCTGCATATTTCACCAAGGATTTGACTTAAGAATCAGTGATGAAAAGTTGTTGCCAAAATAAATAAGCTAGTTGGTTTTACTTCTGATGAATGAATCTTTAAAACTCAACACTTGCAATTACTGAGAAGACTGCTACCTGCAGTAACAGAAACCAACTGTCTCCATTTACAGTGGTTCTCGGTGAACTGCTGGATCAATCTCTGAAGAATTCCTTTCAAACTTTTTTCCTTCTCTTCCTCTGCTCGAGAAAGCTCTTGCAACATTTCTTTTATTTTGGGTGTCCAGTACCGAAAATATCCCTAATTTGTAAGAAATGAAAGAAACAAAATATTATAAAAAGAAGCGGTAACACAGTTGACTGATATATGTACCACACATGCCTTCTTTGAAGCCTGCAATGTATAGTTACGAGGAACAGATCCTCCTAAGCTCTCAGACACCTCAAGTAAATACATGTCTTTTCCCACATTTACATAATTTATCTGCATCAGAGAGACGTAAAGCATTAAATGCCAGCCTATGTAATGACTTTATAGATACTTTAATGGTATGCATGTCATACATACCGAGGAATCCCCCAACAACTTGCGTTGCTCCTTCAGATACTTTGTAAGACTAGATTGAATCTCCTTTATGGTATTGGAAGCAGTGTCATAATCCACATCACATCCTTCATGGGGGATGATACGACCCGTACGCTCAGCCTCTGACCAATCAAATGCATCTCTGAAATGATCCAGAACATCCGATAGTTCTGGTAATCCTTTACCTGCATAATATAAATACAGAAGATGAAATAAATCACAAGTCAATTTTGCAGAGAAATATAGAGATTGTGGTGCACAAGAACTATACCTGCTGTCAGCAAATGATGGAGTAGAGTAGACTCAGTAAGGGACAGAAGTGAGGTAAGAGAGCAGCAAGCTTTTAACATAAGCTGGCAACCCCGCAGAGCAGAGACAAATTCCAAAAGCTGCTTCTTTGATGCATCTTCATATAGTATAGCCCTCTTTGCACTAGATCCATTTCCCTCACTTTAATTAATATAATAAAAGGACAATGTTTAGGCAACTTTAATTAACACAGAACAATATTATGATGCATTAATACACTGAATTAGACATGGTGTTATAGTACTGATCAGCAGATTTATACCAGATTGAAAAAAGACGTGCAAGCAAGCGCTCCATATCTGCAAGTCTAGTAAGTTCCTTCCTGAAACCAAGTGTGGCCGAGAGGCCTGCACCCTAATAAAAGAAAAAAAAAGGAAAAATCAGAAAGTTGAAACCAGTTTGGTCAGACAAGCTGGGACTTGTGGTTGTTGATTGAGGTAAACAATATACGTATTTTGATAATATAGTAAGGCAGACAAAAGACATCCCCAAAATGGATGTATACCAGGGAATGCACGCTGAATGTTTACTTACTAGATAATCAATTATCTCTAAACCATCAATTGAATATCCATAATCTTTTTCCTTGTTTCATTCTTTGAATGGAAGAGAAACCAAAGGATTAGACTTTCCTATTCTTAACATTAATGGAATTACTTACCCTTGAACATTGGATAAGGGGAGAATGACGGATGGAGAATTACTTACCCTTCTACCAGTTGGAAATAATCTGTAAGCTGCATCTAAAGGTTTATTTCAAACTTACTCCAAAGAATAAAAGAAAAAGATAACTGCAGATTCTTTTGAAACAAACCAGTTAACTTGAAAGAGCATACAGACATTTATGTCGCATTTCAAGGAAATCATTATTATTGTGTTGTTGAACTGATATTATTTGAGTGTAAGGCCACATTTAATTACAAGTTACCTTGAAAGATGCAATTGCATCTTGCCTTTCCAAAATAGCCTTTCTGTCATACAGCGGCCGAGCAAGCCATCTCTTTAGCAGCCTCTTCCCAAATGGGGTTACACAGTGATCCAACTGTGCAAATAGTGTTCTGCAATTACCAACAGAAAACAATCATAAATTAAAATAAATTAACCTTTACCAAACAAACTATCTAAAAAACCAACCAACAAGCAAAATATTTCAAATTATAATTACCCAGAAGATCCACCACCCATGTTCTCCAACACCTCAAGATTTTCAAGTGCAGCAGAATCAAGGACCATGTACTTCTGAATACTTCCACCAAGCGCCCCGCATGGAAGATGAACAAACTCGGCACATTTGATTAACTTCTCATCTAGAAAAGCTTGCCTTAGGTAGAACAAACAACCACCAAGAGCCGAAAGGGCGCATGAGCTGTTATTTCCTGAACTTACCAGCTCTGCTAAAACTTGTGGCAATGCGTCAGATTCATCATCAATGGAGCCATAATATCTTTTCACCTGTTCTATTGTTTTCTCGGTGTCCCAAAATTCTATGGACGGGACCAACTCATTTATCAAAGGATCTCTTGTGTTATTCTTGAGTGCCTTTTCAGTTTCAGGTTTTAGTGTATTGGAAGGTTTTATTATCTCCACTGGCCTTAACTCAGATAAAATTGAGCATAAGTAATGGCGGTCAGAGTCATCTTCAAACTGACAAAAAGTAAATAAAAAAGGAATTTTTTTATCAGAATATAATCCATATAAAAACGAGCAAAAAAAATAAGAAACTATGGTTGTGGCAATTAAAAACCTGTCCGACAACAAATTTTCCAGTAGAAACGTCAACTAAGCAAATGCCTATAACAGTCTCCTTTTCCCTATCTTTCTCAGTAGAATTTTCAGTAATTGACATCAGGTAAGCTGCATCTGGGTTGGTTAGCAGTGTTTCTCCGTCAGTCAGTGTCCCCTTTGTGACCACAGCACATATTTCACGCCTCACAACCTTAAAATAATGAAAAAGAATACTTTAAACAAAGACCCCTTAACAGTTAATAGAGGGAAGTGATTTTTGAACCCCAAAACTGTTATTACAAAAGCATCACCAATAAGCCTTAGTAATATCATGACTTTACTCGATGTGCATTGTATCCCGTAAATGGCCTTTCCCGACCCAACATATTGTTATAGCCATTTGATCCAATGTATCTTCTCCGGTCTGGTATACCTTTTGCAGTTTATTATGATAGCAGATCACTATTGCCATGTGGTTTTACTTGGGATGGATCTTGGGCGGTTACCAACCCTTGAGAAATTGTGCACCATGGCATGTTATTTAAGAATTTTTCTTGAATTTAATGAAAACAGACATGAGGAAATTAATAACAAATGTACGACTAACCTTGTCTTTAGAACCCAATTCCTTGCGCCGAATCTCAAGCTGCTCAGGTGTTTCTGTCTGCTCCACAACAAGCACTCTATAGCCCTGAGAAAAGAGAGTATTTTTTAATTCTCTGATCTCTAAATCAAAATTAAAACTGGTAGATAGATATCATCACATGCAAACCTTTCTAGCTAACTTGTCTACATTCAGAGAGAGATTCTTCTCTGGAAACCCACAGTGAGGCTGTTCTCCCTAGATTGTTAAAAAGAAAAGACCAAGAAACAGAGCTTAATGTTTCAAGTGAAATAGAAAACATGTATGAATTATGAAAGATTAAACCAGGGTTGGGAATTGTTTCTTACTCTTATTCTTGTAGCTTCTACAAGAAAGACTAGGAAAATGGACATCAGAATGAAGTCAACTTTTTGGAAAATAATCAAACAAGGCGTGCTAATTGGAATTAAACATTTACCATGATTAGATAATATTCTAACAAAGGTTGTGATAAAATCAGGTGTTGCTAGTGAACTGTATTACAAAAACTAAAGAAGAAAATTTCCTCGAAAAAAAACTAAAGAAGAAAAAAAGACCACACCAGAGTCAGATTTTACCACCTTATTGTGAAATGGAAATAAATTAACATATTAGCTTTAAAAAGCAACTAAGAAAAAGAAGCACCTTCATGTATTGGAGATCAAGCTCCTTGGCGCCAATATGAGCATCCATTTCAAATAATTCATAGAATTTCCCCATCTACCAACAAACAGAAGAATGCAGCAATAAATTTTGCAATCGTAATATGTGCAAAAACTAAATTATAGACATTAACCAATAGGAGATAAGATGCTTACCTTGAAGAAAAGGACCTTATCCATGTGCTGTGACTTGAATTCCCACCATTGTCTCTGTTGATGACTAGAATCAGTAATTTTGTAGACAGTGTGGCTAGAAAATTGAAAATTTTGAAAGAAAAAAAAATACCTGTCCTCCAGACAAACTCTTTAAGAAATCAGGAGGCAGGTACAGAGTTCGAGGATCATAATTCACATGGTCAGGCCTTCTCCCCTTTGCATCTTTTCTCCCTCTAGATAAATGCAGCAGTAAAAAGACGTATACTAAGAATGGATTTTAGCAACCAAATTCAGTGATTACATTTGCAAATACCACAAATTTTTATAATTTCCAAGTGAAGCCCCAACAACTTCAATATATTCCAAACAAAAGCCCAAGGTAAAACCAAGGTTTAAGTTGAGAAAAAAGATCAGTATATTGTCCTTAGGTGAGTTTCAACAACCTAAGAATAAATATCCAGATTAGCATGATTATTTTAGTTCAATTTTGTGAAAAACTTAAAGAGTTAGGCCGCAAAATAATAATACTTTAAACAAGAACCTTTTCAATTAGAATAATATAACTGTTTAGTACTCTCTGCAAGCATCTCAGAGGATGTTGGCATAGTTGCACACATGCCAAATGTTAGGCACAATTGCAAATATGTATAATTACCAACGCTATTTTTATTAGGGTTTATCTATGAAATAAACTCACTCTCTAAGAAATCTAAATTTCTCAGCTTCACGGTTCCCAAACCGCTCAGCGACATCTCCACTTAGATTGTTATCAGTCATAGCCTTGGCATTAGAACCTGAATCATCCAAACAAAAATCCCAAGTTAATAGGTTATTCCGACTGTACAGTAAACTAATAAAACTATAAATCATTAACAAGGCAGTCAAGGACACAAGGCGCACTTGAAGCGCAAAAGTCCACATGATGTGCAAAGAAAAGCACACGTGTGAGTAACATGATACATTGACTGTTTTATTATGGCAAGATAACTTCTATGAGCATAAAAAGTACTAAGAAAACATGAATTTATTGTGATAATGTATTGCTTAGGCAATCTATCTTAATTACCAAATTGAAAACATTATGTTAAATTGTTGGAAATTGATTCATTTGTAAAAAAATATGGCAGTGTTAAGACAAGTAAAATTAAGATAAAGGGTGTTTTTTATCAACAAGCAACACTCAAAATATAATATAAATTGAACTAAAATGTTATTCTGAATTTTTTTGCATGTTTCTACTTTGATTGAACTAAGCGGCCAATCATTAAATATCCAAGATATCCAGGTCTTTTGAAAACTTATTTATCCGTGTAAAAATGCAGCGCTACCACATATTAAATATATAGAAGATTGCAGGCAATTGAAAATTAGTTTGGATCTTCAAGGTTGATACATACAACCATCCACTATAAGAATGTAATTAGGCATAGAAACATGACAGCAACAAAATCCAAAAGCAGGGATTAGTCTGCACTAACATGACGACAAAAAAATCCAACAATGAATAAAGTTTTTATTTCAAAGAAAAACAGTCCATTCAAATAAACAGTAAATGAAGTTTTTAACCAAAAACAAAATATTTTTGCTTGAGCAAAAAAGCATGCTAAGGTGCGCGCCTAATGAACTGCATCCACCTGACATATTAGAAAAAGATGAATACTAATTTTGTCTCACTTTAGCGCTTAAGTGCAGTAGACGAGCCTTTCTAACTGCACTGATCATTATAATGGTTTTACATGGCACAAATCTAGCTTACAAGTTACAAGTTTACATAACTCTTAAAAAACTATAATTATTAAATAGAAGATGCAAAGCATGTGAGTGGGCAAATATATGTTATGAGTGGAAGTAGGGTAATAACAACCCATTAAGCTGTATTATCAACAAAGAATAGAACTTTCACCTTTACACAAAACCTGAGATAAAGCCTTGCTTTGATTATTAACACTTCCAATTTCTGGGGCCACCTTAACACCTGTTAAACCCTTCTCTGCCTGTGGCACGTCTTTCTCTACATCCCCTTCAAATTTAAACTTCTTAACACAGCCCATTTTACCCACATCAACCTTCTTCCTTTTTCCCGTGCTCTGTAAACTCGCCGATCTTTCTTTTCTTGACCTTACTGCAACCAGCTCTTCATCTTCCTCTTCTAATTCTACCTCCTCTGAATCCCCATCTGAAATCTGTTTCCCCACATTCTTTCCCCAATCTTCATCACTTGAATCATCATCCGCACAATCAAATTCACACTCTTCACTTTCACTTTTCTCTTGTTTGATTTCGACTTTGTCAGACAGTTTTTTCAACCTGCGGAGTTTCTTTGGAGGTTCATCTTCAATCCATTTAATCTTCTCTTTTTCGAGCTCAATCGATTCTTCTTCGCCATCGTCGTACTGGACTTGGTGCTTGTCAGACTTGGGATCGTACGACTTGATCTCACCAGTGTACCAGACATCGTCGAGAGGCCAGTAGACCTTGATCCGCCTCCCAGCAAAATCGGATTTTTGGGGTTTTGTTTCAGCGGAGGGAGGGGTTTTGGGCTTGATTGGTGGGGATGGGGTTTTGGATGAAGGGATTGGAAGAAGGGGTTTCTTGTGCTTTTGGGATGTGGATGGAGAGGGATCGGAGCTGAGTATTGATTTGGGAGGAGTGGGGGTGGGACTGGGGTTAGAGAAGAAGGCGGTGATCTGGCTTTGCTTTCGTACCAGAGGCGAGCGGCCGTTGCTTAGGCGGCGTGACATGGGGAGAGGGTTTATGGTGCTTTTGATCGAAGAGAGGGGAGAAGTGAAGTATGGATGGATGGTAGTGGTACACTGGTACTGTTCAAATGAGAAATTGACAGGGCGGGAGGCGGGAGATGTGGCGGGAGATTTGGCGGGAAAGAAGCGGGAGGATACCTAGAGATTGAGATTCTGGTTTTAGTGCGCGGTTGCTCCTTGCTCCGCCGGAGGACAGCATTAATTTGAGCGCTCTCCAGTTTTTGGCAACTAAGAGCGCCTCTCTTTTCCCTTATTTTTTATATTATATCCATACGATTTTAAATCAATTATCGCCGTGATTTTTATTCATGCCCACAATTACATATAAATCGCAAATTATGCCTACCAGAATAAGATTCTATCAAAATTACCCAAACCGGCTATTTAATAGCCGGTTTCTATGAAAAATTAGTTTTTTATTTTTTTTTAAATTTGGACAGTTTTGATGTATAGTTTTTGAGTAATTTGTAATTATCAAACTCGCTCTGGATATTTGAAATATAATTTTGATGTATATGTTACGAATCGTTTGAAATTCTCGTTTTTAAGACGATTAATTACCAAAAATTGTTGATTGATTTATTACAATTTAGTTTTTTTCAACTAAATTTATTATGATTTTAACGAGAGGTTTATATTTTTGACATTTATAAGTATGATATAGTCATGATATAAGAGAAAGACGATGTGTAAACATAGAGTGGGAAATATAAATAAATAAACAGAGATAATACAACCATAAAATGACAAACACAGTAGACCAAATGTAAATCCTACATAATAAAAAAGCAAAAAACTATCATCGTCTACGCCCAGAAGGGGACCATCGCTGAGCTGGCTGTCCTCTGTTATACCTCTCGGGCAGCCCCTCCCAGACCGCATCACGTACAGCAACAGCAGCGACATCTGCCTCTCTCCTGATACGTGATGCGATCTCCCATGGATCATCATCCCCCAGAGTAGTAGCTGGCGGGGGTGGGGGTGTAGAGAAGATAGTCTCTGCCAGCCCAGCCACAAAGTCAGAAGGGGCCTGTGACCCGCTGGCCTCACCGTCGTGTGTCATCGCCGCAGAATATTGTCCCGGCATGGATGGTGATAGGCTCTCAGTCTCACCGAGACTGATAGTCAGCCCATAATCCTCCGTGTGGTCGAAAAATAAAGGCTCGTACTGCGGTGGTGGTGGCGGCGGCGGCATGCTAGCCGGACCCTGCAAACCAAACAATAATATAAATTTTTCTGCTAATGAAAAAAATTGAACTAACTTGACTAATAACAGATACAACTTACCAGTGGCTGCACTGGACGTCCCTCAGAGTTGTAGCAGGCATGCCAGCCGAAATTTGACAGCACCCAGTGATAATAGTCCCAATCTGCGTCCAAGAGGGGTGGAGATGGCATATCTTGAGTGAATATGGCCGGCGCATCTGGCTCAAATGGATCTACTGCCCGCCAATCGATGTTCTCCCTAGCGTCGCGCAACATGCTGATCATACGCCCATGCTGTCCGGCAGCCTCAATGAGTGGGCCATGCTCCTGCAACTTGGACCATCCAATTTTTCGCCAGCCCTTGATCCCGAGCAACTTGACGGCATGCGCAACGGCTTTAATCGATAGTAATATATAAAAAACAAACAGAAATTAGTCGACATATTTATATAATGACCGTTTAATGAACAAGTGATATAAAGGTATCGGATTAATTACCGTGCGAGCCCAGCGATGTCCGGTAGGCTAGTGACCTGATGTGTCCTCATGCAGTGGCTGGCGAAGATAGGTGATGTAATCGCCCACCAGATATACTGAGTGCTCGCCAATCTTGAGGTACCAAGTCATGTACCTCAGCAGATGAGATCCTGGGGTCTGAGTGATCTCATCAGGCATCTGGTATATCTGAGGCTCAGCCGGAAACTGAGACTCCATGTAATACTGGGCCAACTTCGTCCGCCAGTCTTTGTCCATAGAGCCAGCGTGCGACATCCTGTAAATTAAATTTCTTACTTGTGCAGTCTCCTGATCTCTTGCCTGGGTAATGCCGGGTCCACTAGGATCAATGGGTCCTCTCTGTACTGTCAAAGCACCCGATCTGGATAGTGGTGCTCCACTATCCAGAAGCAAACTAGCAGGCCTCGGTACCACCAGCTGTCACGGTGCTCAAGACAACAAAGAGGCAACCGCTGACTATCATATAGATCTGCATATGGCGTCCAGTCCACCTCCTCCTCGTCCAGGCTCTGCAGCTGTAAACGCACCATCCTGATACCTATGGTGCGTCCATGCCCCTTATTCCGATAGTGGTGGACACCACGCCATCGACTGCCTTAGACCGGCCACTGCTCCTAATCATTGTTTGGATGTCCCCAAGCTGGCTCTGGCGCATTGGGGATGGGACGGCCCACTCGTAGCCGTGACCAGGACCAATGCTGCAACAAAAGCACTGGCCCGTACATCTGCTTGGCCTTGATATGTATTTCCGAGGTTATTAGCCGTAATGCTGCAACAAATTTCATTTGATTGATCGATGAAATAATTAAGTATCAAACAACACAATGACTAACATGACAAGCTGTGCAGAGGCTATGGTGTTAGTTTGTAATAATCTAGAAGTCAATAATATAATAAATTATCATAAAGCTCTGTTCATGAATTGAGTGATTAATAAACTGTCATTTTGTTCCTTGAGTATTATTGAATTTATGAATCATTTCGAGTTCATGACTTGAAATTGTAGAGCTTCATAATATAGATGATAAATACTCTTAAGAGTCTCTAACCGAGGTAATTAGCAGGAACACTAATTTACCGTTACGAGGTTAGTATGTGGATTAAAATATGGTTAAGTTTTACAGACCATTGACATGAGATGTCATTTTAATCACATAGATACATGTTCTAGGAACATGATATTAGACAGACCCCGAATGAAACATTAAATGGAATTGTGTACGTGTCATTAATGTTTTCATTCAGTGTTAAGTTCTAAAGTATGAGGTATTCATCTTTCCTATTAAGAGATGTGTATGTGTGATTGTTACCTAACGCTGTCGGTAAAACGCAGTCATAACGGTAGCTTTTCGGTATACATAGCTTAGCTGAGGTAGTGATGGTTTATCAAAAGTACTATTGTCCCTCGTATCTCTATACGAGTTATAGTATCACTGGGCTCCTTGATAGAGTAAGATTATCTGCTAGCAGTATAATTACAAGAGTAATTATATTTGATAATCTGCTCAAGATCAAGAAAAGATTAAGTTTGCAAGGATGACACACACCTACCTTGAAACTGATCTGATACTGTGAGACATAAGAATTAACACGAGTAAAATAGTTTACTGGATCGTGGTATTGTACAGTACAGCATCATCTGTGTAATTGGATGGTTATAATGTAGATGTCAGATGCCTCCTATGATTATAGAAGTTAAAATGGTTTTAATTCTATTTACCAACATAACACAGATCCTATTGGGTCACACCGCAAAGGAGGCTTATCAGAGAATCTTACTAATGAATTATAAATTGATTATAATTAATATTAAGATGGTTATAATTAATTATACATGATATAATTAAATTATAAATGTCATATAAGATGACAAGCAAAAACAACGGTTAATTTATAAGCGTATTCGATACGTTGTATAAAATCGTACCGAAACCGAACCGTAAGAAATATAATTGTTTAGAACAATTATATAGATATTTGATATAAATATCTATATTTGAGATATTTGATATAAATATTTATATTTGATATAAATATCAATATGATGTCAATGGCAATTTGGTAAATACCACAAAACCGAGGGTATTTCGGTCATTGACGAACCTCCTCAAAATGGCTATAAATAGAGGGGTAGGGGGAGAGAGAAAATCACCAATTCACTTGTATCGTATCTGACCAGTCTGATCGAATCGATAAATCTATTTTCTCTCTTTCTCGGTTACGGTTGTCATGAATAGTGTTTTTGTGAAGTTTCGTGAATCGAATTTTGCGTGAGACGCAAGTCAGTTTTTACGATCCTCGTGAATAGTATTTTCACGCCTTCGGTGAATAGTGTTTACGGGATTAGGAAATAATATATTTGCGAAAGTCGCGGTATTTCTATTTGAATAACTGCGGGTCGTAAATATATTTATTTTGTCCTTTTCTCGGTGAATAGTATTTTTACGGTTGTCGTGAATAGTGTCTTCACGCCTCCTGTGAATAATGTTTTTGCGAATCTCGCTGGTCAGTATTACTGGCAGTAGAAAGCCAGCGCTCTGGTGGTTCCTGGTGGACGACCGATAGAGGTATCAGACGTCTGATACTCCGAGGCAAGACGTTCCTCAGATTCGATCTTCTCGGTCTGCTGCAATCCAATTGGAATTTGGATCAAGGTATAAATATGTTATATTAATCTATTTAATTTGTAAATAGATTAAAGCTTTAGAAATCAATTATGGAGTAGATCTGTAAAAGGATTAAATTGGGTTTTGATGCCAAAGAATACTGAAGGTGGATCGCCTTGGAAAATATTCTGACATACCTTGTTTAATCCTTGGCTTAAGTTAGAAGTAAAATTTTTGTTTTACGTTCTTTCCGCAGCTTAATCTAATCAATGGGTTTGGACCGTCCGTAACCCAACATATGGTACAGCTGTGCTAGCACAGCTCCACCCCAGTTGTAGCCTGACGGGCTATCAAGGTCCTCCAGAAGCCGCAAATACATCATGGGGATGCCATCGCCGCTGGCATCAGGAAACATGACAGTACCGAAGAGGTCCATCACGTAAGCCCGGGTGTATCTGTAAAAAAGAGTAGATGATTAGCATTATTATTACATAAAGTAATTAACAGATCCAAAGTAAAATATTATTATTATTATTACCTTTGAATATCAGCCTCACTAGAGGCGTCCGTTAGACCGGTACTGAAGTGCCACCGCAAGGCTGTCCTCTGCATGTGATAACTGGACTTCCCCTTATCAGCCCGTAGCTGTGTCGGATTTGCCCCCAACAACCAATCGATGTCATGTGCGAAGCCTTTGCTATCAGATACTTCGCCTACGGAAATACCCCTGATCGGCAAACCCCAGAGAGCACTCACATCCTGCAACATCACGGTCATCTCCCCGAAGGGCATATGGAACGTGTGTGTCTCGGGATGCCATCACTCCACTAATCCTGCGATGAGAGATGCATCGATGGAGGCAATCGTGTCCTGCAAGATGAACACAATCTGATATAGCCCCAGCCGGATGAGGTACGGGTCCATCAATGAGAAGTACTGTATCTGAGGGATAGAAAAATTGACGTCCATCAGAAACTGATCCTGCGTTGAAAAATAGCAAAACAATGTATTGCATAATGTATACAACGAAATTTAAACTTCGAATATGGACAAAAAGCAGTATACCTCACAGGAAGCCAGGGATACCCGGTGCTGGCGGTGGGATATCCATAAAAGAGGGCTGAAGTGCTCGGTACTGGTGGTGTCAATCGGTGGCTCGACTTGTGGTGCACGTCTGGGCCGTCCTCTACCTCTACCTCTACCTCTACCTCTAACCATCATAATTTCATAAATTATGGTTAGTTAAATTAATTTATGCGCTTGAACGCGCTTAAATTGCGCAAAAACGTGTTTGAATGAGCTTAAATTGTGTAAAACATGTTAAAATACACTAAAATGCACTAATATACGTTAATATACTAATTTTTGCCAATTATATTGTTTTATGCAAATTATTTTCAAATTATGGTAAGTTATAAAACTATACTAAATTATACAAAATTTTACAAAGTTATATAACTATATTAAATTATACCCTATTTTATGTTAATTATACTATTTTATGCAAATTATGTTCAAATTATGCTAAGTTATATAACTATACTAAATTATACAAAATTTTACCAAGTTAGATAACTATACAAAATTATACCCTAGTTTATAACAAACCGTAGCAATTTTATAACTATGTTGGCCTAATCACAATAAATTACTATTACTTAACACTAATCACAATTAATTAACACTAAACAAAATTACATAATGGTAAACTACATTAAATTTTTTTGGAATATTTCTAATGAATCGGATCAATTTTATAACCATTTTGGCCCAATCGCAATTAATTACGATTACTTAACACTAATCATAATTACATATTACTAAAATACATTAAATAGAGAACTAGCATTTGGTCTAGTGGCTAAGACACATGGTCTCAATATGAGAGGTCATGGGTTCGAAACCCAAATGGGAGAAATTATTTGTTATAATAACAAATGTATTAAATAGTTGGGTGGCTTGACCTCCAACTTTACTCAAAAAAAAATATTAAATAAATTTTAACCATTTCTAACAAACGTAGCAATTTATAACCATTTTGGCCTATTTAATAAGATAAAATAAAATATAGGGACTTACTTGCAAAAATAGAAAGAGCAGGAGAAATCTGGGAGAAAGAGAGAGTGAGGAGAGATAGTATGAAATTTGACGAAATGAATTGTGCGGAAATTTCAGAACAGTGCACCCTTATAAATAAAATATTTTTTCACAGAAACTGGCTATTTAATAGCCGGTCCCTAATTTTTATTACGAACCGATGGCTTAATAGCCGGTTTGGGTAGTTTTGATAGAATCTGATTTTGGTGGGCATAGTTGGCGATTTATATGTAATTGTGAGCATGAATAAAAATCACGACAATTATCGCTTCATCACGAAAATATATGAATAAAAAATTATTACAAGTTATACTGCATGATAATAATTAGAGTAGGGTTCCAATGCCTCATCTTTTCATACCTCACCCATACCTCATGTTATATATCTTTATTTTCAAAGTCCAAACTATCGATCCGAACCGTTCAACATGATATTCATACTAAAATATGCTTGAGGATGAAATTTTATAATTTTTGTAATTTTTTTACTATTTTTTAAGATAGGTACAAAATCACTGTATCTGGACTGTTAAAAAAACAGTGATTTTGTATCTATCTAAAAAAATAGTAAAAAAATTGCAAAAATTATAAAATTTCATCTCCAAGCATATTTGAGTATGAATATCACGTTGAATAGTTCGGATCGATAGTTTGGACTTTTAAAATGAAGATATATATCATGAGATATGAGTGAAATATGAAAAGATGAAACATTAGAACCCTTCTCTAATAATTAATAAGTAAAAAAAGTAAACTAGAACAAATTAATTTTCTCTTTAGCGTTTTATCTCCTGTATTGACATTTGACAATGCGCTGCAAAGGCAAATTAAAAGAGGATTGACAGACAGCTAATTCCGATGCAAAAACATAATCCGACGAAAGAAAAGTAGGCAACTTATTTTGTTAATGCGTTAAAATTTAAAAAATTTAGTTGATTGTCCCTCGGAAGAAAATATGAATAAAATAAAGTAATTACATTGGAGTCCGGACCGGATCACCAGGTGCCTGAGGTCATGAGGTGTAAATGTGTAATATAAATAAACGAACGTCCCACATTAATGCCAGCATAGTCAAATTCAATGCGGTGGGCGGTGGCTACAAAAATTACAACGGGTCGCTTTGATTCGTGCAAAGTTAAAAGAAAGGTCCATATTTACTTAAGGTGATCCGAATTCATTACGAGTTTGTTCGGCTGCGAATCCGCGTATTACTGTGTCCATTTCTATTCCCGGACTGTAGCCCAACAGTCCTACATTGAGAGATTAACACTAACGTAAAAACATGTGTTCAACTCTGACAACTACATAAACGAGATTGACAATGTAACGACTCTTAACGAGAGAAAGCATGGAGGAGAGGTGGGATAGTTCGATATATAATCATGGGCGGAATCAAAATTTCGAATTATGAGATTCTAACGTAAGATTGGAAATTAATTAGAGCGAGCCTATGGTACTATGCATAGCACAGATGGGTCCGTACTACGATGGGTCCGTACTACGGTTCAATATTTTCGTTTTCAAAATTCTAACGGTCGATCCGAACCGTTCAACATGATTTTCATGTGAATATGTACATGCTGACCAAATTTTACATTTTTTAGAATTTTTTTACTATTTTTTTAGATAGGTAGAAAATAACTTGATTTGAAAATTCTTGACCATCCAAGAATAGTGATTTTCTACCTATCTAAAAAAATAGTAAAAAAATTCTAAAAAATGTAAAATTTGGTCAGCAAGTACATATTCATATAGAAATTATGTTGAACGGTTCGGATCGACCGTTGGAATTTTGAAAACGAAGATATTGAACCATAGTACAGACCCATCCGTGCTATGCATAGTACCATAGGCTCACTCAACTAATTATATATAACTTTTTAGAAACATTGAGATCAATTTTATAGTACCACAACATATTACTCTAAATTATATAAAAAAATATATATATATAAATGCATAAAATTTTAAAAATATAATAAAGGTCAATTGAACCCAAGGTTTTAAATAACGCGATATAGCGCCGTTATAGTGTTTTTGGAGCATAAAAGCTATGATACTATCACTCTATCAGCGCTATTTCGTGCTATAGCGACGCTATTTGAGCATAGCACTGTTTTTTAGTCCTTCTGCTATGACGCGATAAACGCTATTTAAATCTCTGATTGAACCTATTTCGTCTACCTAAGTCCACCCCTACGTACAGCGACAGACATTTTGAATCTTAATAAGTTATAGCTAAAAGTCAATTTTTTTTTTTACCAATCTCCCTCTTACGTCAATCCATTTTAATTAATTATAAGAAGAATTTTTGTTGGACATTTTACGGGTCCAACTAAGGCCGGTGACTTCCGTCCGATAAGCGTGTGTAATCTCCTCTTCCTCTATGAGGTGATATCAAAGTTAATAGCGAAGAAGATGCAGTTATGGATGGATTTTCTAATTTCCAAACAGCAAACTGCTTTTGTGCCTGAGAGAGAAATTTCTAAGAATATCATTCTTCTCAGGGAGATGGAGATCCACCTAGGAGAATTAATTAATTTGTTCTTAAAGCAGATCTTGCTAAGGCTTTTTGATGGAATTAATTGGACGTATCTGTTCTTGTTGCTTCCAGTGTATGGTTTCTCAGTTCTCACTGTCAATGTGTGGATGGATCAAGGCCTGTGTCACCTCTTCCAAGTTTACAACTCTGTTTGATGGCAAGGAGATGTTAAGAGTGCTAAGTCATCCTACGAATTTTTTTTAGTTATGTATATTATATTAAATTTGATTTTCATTCTTTTTAGTTTTTATAAAGTCTAGATCCCTCGTAAAATTACATATATTTATTTGTAACTTAAGTGGTCAAAGTTCTATTTGATTCATGAGAATATGTCTATTTTAAATTGCTAGTTGCATCTCTAGCTGTTTGTTAGGCTACTTGGAGACACCCTTATCACCTGGAACGAGCCTTGACTGATAATATTTGTTATAATCGCATTCAAGAAGTTTCCATTCATAAAAAAAAAATGGAATTAACGTCTATAATCACCACGAATAATTATATTCATTTATTAGATATGTATACGTGAATGTGAGTCTTTTTTTGGCACTGCTGTGACACGAAATTAATGGTGACAATGGGTACGATATAGATTGGGTGGAGGTATCTGTTATGATAATGAAAGAATTCTCTATTTTTATCTGTTTTTTCAAATACAGTACGCGTCGGATATGCTGATAAAAAAATATTCTTGACATTTCAATTTGTACTTTCGATAAAATATTTTTTAGAACAAGAAAAAAAGAAAATAATAATAATGAATACAACTAATTTGTATTATGAAAATTTAATAAAATTCAGGGTGTAAACGGAGCTAATAATGCTAATACCATATCCGCATCCGTTTTTCAACAAGCGGATACGGATACGGATACGGATAGTAAACGGATATCAAAATTGAAATAATGATACAGATACAGATATAGGTTAGATAAACAGATACGATACAGGTTTTTTCGGATACGATACAGATACAGGTTAGATAAACGGATAAAAGAGTGTCATTGACACCCATATACGAACACGAATATCGATAAAATAATGAATGAATGCCCGAAGTGGCTGACTGGCTGTAAAGTGTAAATACATTGCAACAATTTTGATTAGCGCATAAATTGACATGTGATTTAGATTAGGACGTTTAAATTATCGTGCAACAATTAAATGGTATTTGAAGATTAGCAGTCAGCTTGAGGGACTGAGCCGTGCCCAAAAACAAAACCCGACCGGACCGGACCCGACCCGACCCGACCGAGCTTGGGTGTCTGACTCTGGAGTCTGGAGCTAACCCTCTTCGCAAATTCACTCCTACTTACTTTACTTTTATCAGTGTCTGTCTCACTGTCGCTTCCCCGCTTCCTTTTCCACTCTCTCTCTCTCTCTCTCCAGTGCCGCACGGCGCGCATGGCCTCCGCCGAGTCGACCCGCTCCCTCGTTCTCGCGTGGTAATTAAAATTCCCTCCCTCTTTCGCACACATACACCCCTCTCTCATAGCCACAGCTCCATTTTACTGTTTTACTCAAGTCTGGGTTCAATTTCGTTTCTACTTTCTAGGGGTTCAGGGGAGGATGGCCAGTTGGGGATGGGCAACTGGGAGGAGATGGATTGGGCTTCTCCCATCAACTCCCTTCAAAAGTACAACTTCACAGCTGTTGTAGCCGGCAGCCGCAACTCTCTTGCCATCTGTGAAGACGGCCGTGTATTCCATCCCTACATTTACTTTCTTTTTCCCTCATACTTGTTCATTTCTTGTTTTTGCTATATTGATTTTGTTACTTTATTGTTTTTGCTATATTGACAATTTTGCAGTTGTTCACATGGGGGTGGAACCAGAGGGGAACCCTCGGCCATCCGCCGGAGACTAAAATCGAGAGCAAGCCGGGACTTGTCAAGGCCCTTTCTGATGTCAAAATTGTTCAGGTCAATATAATAAAACTGCAATTTTTTTTTTTTGGCATTTTTGATGTTTATCTTTTTTTTTTTTTTTTTTTTTTTCTTTCTTTCTTGAAAATTAGTGATCTTGTTTTTATTTTGGTATTTCAGGCAGCAATTGGTGGATGGCATTGCCTTGCAGTGGATGATCAAGGCAGGGCATATGCTTGGGGTAAACAAAGCTATGAATTTTTTTGCAGTCTACCTCCATTTTTTAATTTATTCCTCCTTTATACAATTGTATATTTTGGAAATCAATCAAAATAGGAAAGATTATATATAATATCAAGGTTGGTGGTTTGGAAAATAATATTTTATTGCCATTTGGTTTTATTTACTTTAAAGATCATAGTGCAATAAACATCTATATTTTAAACGGTAGGCGGTAATGAGTATGGACAGTGCGGAGAGGAGCCAGAGAGGAAAGAGGATGGAACAAAAGTTCTCAGGAGAGATATCGCCATCCCTCAGCGATGTGCACCAAAGCTATCTGTTCGCCAGGTTATTTGAGCACATAATAAATACACTGGAAACATTATAAAAACTTTTTGGGGTTCTTGGCTTAAATGCTCATATTACTTAATGCCAACTGCTAGCTGTAAATTGCAATGCATGATTCCCACAGTTATTCCTTGTCACTTTATTCTAGTTCTCCCGGTCTTTGTAGTATCAGCTTGCTTATAAATGAGATTTGAAGATTTATTATTCTGTCCTTATACTTACTAAATTTACTGGCCAAAGCGGTTCTGTTTTATTTTTAATAATGGACCTCTACTCCTCTACAGATGTGCATTCTTGCATATTCGTTTTCATTTGGATGGCATTTAGTGTTTTTTAGAATTTTGTCAATCTTTCATGTACAGATTGCACCACTTTTCTTTGCATGCCAAATCTTTTCGGTTATCCAGGTATACATGTATATATATTTTTGTTTGTGAATTCAGGTAGCTGCTGGTGGGACCCATTCAGTGGTATTGACACAGGATGGCCATGTATGGACCTGGGGGCAACCTTGGCCTCCTGGAGACATGTAATTCCTCCTCTCTATCAAAAAAGAAGAAAATAACCAAAAGCATCACATGTCACCAAATCTCACATTGAAATTGTACCCCCTTGTAGAACACAGATATCTACACCGGTACTGGTGCAAGGCCTTGAACAGGTACGGGTAATAGCAGTTGGCGCATTTCATAACTTGGCACTTCTAGAAGATGGTGTTTTATGGGCTTGGGGCAGCAATGAGTACGGCCAACTGGGGACCGGTGACACCCAACCGAGGTCACAACCTATTCCCGTTCAAGGGTTATCTGGTTTAACTCTAGTGAGTTATCTCAAATTTTATGTGATGTGATCTCGTTGTTAACTTGTTATACTGGATGCTACCAAAAACTTTCAAAATTTAACATATTTATTTATTGTTTTACAGGTTGATATTGCGGCAGGAGGATGGCATTCAACCACACTGACAGCTGATGGCGAGGTGCGCATTACGCTTCATCTTCCTTTTATTTATTTTTTTCCAAGATACATTTACTATTTATGAAGTAAAGATATTTCTCTTCCTTGCATTTTCGGAATGAAAAAGTAGTGTTAATGGGTACTGTAAATCAACAAATATTAGTTATAGATGAGCAATGAAGATTGTGGATTAGGTCAAGCCATGTCCAGGCTTCTTTTCTGTCTCCTTTTGAAAATGTTCTATGCTTAAGTGTCCAAATCAGAAAAGGCCTTGGTCTAATATAGCAGCATGACACCAGTGACCATTGCATCTTCTCAACTAAAACTTAGTGATTTATTGCAAGTGTTAAACATTGCAATATATTCCATTGTTTGACCTTAGGTGTATGCATGGGGAAGAGGAGAACATGGCCGACTTGGATTTGGAGATGATAAGAGCAGCAAAATGGTTCCACAAAAGGTTCAACTCTTAGCTGGTGAAGATATTGTTCAGGTAACTTAACTGTACATAATTTAACCAACATATCAAATACATACTGTAGGTCATGTTGCAGCTCGTTGTTCATTTTCTACCTGTGATCATGACCCATCCTTTTGCATCTGCTAGGTTTCTTGTGGAGGCACTCATTCAGTTGCATTAACTCGAGATGGACGGATGTACTCTGTAAGCATTCGGACACTTCTCAACCATGTAATTTAGTTTTGTTTCAGATAGCATATATATAAAGATCCTTTTCCTTTTTTTATGAAATCACAGTATGGGAGAGGAGACCACGGCCGACTTGGCTATGGTAGAAAGGTTACAACTGGCCACCCGATGGAAGTACCCCTTAAGTTACCACCACCTAAAGAAAGTAGCGGTAACGATGGACAATGGTGTGCTAAGCTTGTTGCATGTGGTGGTCGCCACACTTTGGCAATTGCCACCTGGGTTGATGAAACTAAACTGACATCATTGATTTAAATCTGCTAGGTTGTTTGGTACTAAGCTATTATTATACCTTTATTTCAGAAATAAGCATCATGCTGTCCTAAAACACAGGTTTGTTTCATAGAGGAGTGTACTGAAATTATGAGGCATGTGGGTTCGTCGGATGTTATAAAGATATAAATTGGGTTGGCTTTCCCTTTCCCTTTTTATTTTTTTTTTGTTTCAGAAAAATATAGTACATTTTTTAAAGAGATGGTTTGCATTGAATAGATCCACAATAACATTTAATATTTAGATTAACACTTCTTAAATTCCAAGAATTAATTTGGAAAAAAAAAAAAAAACTAATTGTTTATGTTCTGCTCTATGAAAAATATTTAGATTCCTATTGAGGACTACTAACAGACCCTCTATATTATTAGCGAAAATAAAGAATCAATATACTCTTTGAAACTTTTTTTTTTCTCCATTTGTACATCGAAGAACATCTTTTCTAAGATTTATTAACGTATTTAAATTTTTTGAATTATTATTATGAAATTTTAAGCAAAATATGAAATGGCTGGCAGACGTGATAATCTTAGCTTTCTTTTGTAACGGATCCATTGCGTTTTGATGGTATTCTACAACCTCTAAGTAATAATAATTAACGCATGAATCACCGTATTCATAATTTGTACGTTTTGTTTCCCGTTCTAATAACAATTTTGTACATGTACGGTTTATTGAGAGAAAATTATCAACTATAAGGTCATAAAGTCATCTACTTTCAAATGAGAATTGATGAAACATCGACCGCATGCACAACATTATTGTTTTCATGTACTCAAATTAACTTAAAACCTAATTAACTACGGAAATAATTTGCAAAAGATGGCATGATTATTCTTGAACCATTGAAATGGGATAGAAAAACACATGGGCCCCTGACTTGCAAAAATTGTTATTTTAAATTAAATGCTGTGAGCGGTGCCACAATAAAAAGATAGCAGGTGGCATTTTAGTGACATTAATATGGAGCTGCTCTAGTTTTATTTGGATAGTGATGATTTGATACTGGTTGAAAATACTCGATGTAAGAAATCATCTACCAATACACCAAACATCGAATTACAACATTTTACTGAAATACACCCCAACCCAACTATGGCATGAACGTATATATGGTGGTTATCCAGAATTAGCAACTTCAATTAGTTCGTTGATACTCAGTAATCAGTACATCAACGAACAATATTAATTGCACACGACAACTTAACAACTGGTGCGTTTATTGGCATAGAGACACGGCGTCAGAGTTCCAGAGTTTTGTATTTTTAATTTTTTATAGCAACTTTGTTCGAAATATGATACGACATAGCTAGATTAAGTTTAGTTAGTTTCCTTCAGTTACTTATGTATGTAATTAAATTATGCTGGTACGGCAAAAATTTGCTGGTAAATATGCTGATATGGCTAAACAGACGCAGAGGCGTTTGTAAATACTTTTTATTCTATATAAACAAAAGGTCGGTAAGTCAGAATTCACTAACCTTCAAAAGAAGACTCCAGTGTAAATCTTAAAGCAAGTGGATTTAGGTAAATCTTCAAATAATGGGATCCAAAATTATAAATGGAATAAAAATATTTTTATTTTCTATTTTTACATATACATATATATTTATTTTTTGTATTTTTGGATTGAATTATATATTTTATCATTTTATTCGCTAATTAATGTTATTTCTTTTGTTATTTGTTATCTTAATGAGTAAGAGTAAGAATGTAGGATAAAAGTAAGTTAATATATTTAATGGATAAAGATAGAGTATTGGTAAGGTTTATTTTAAATAGGTATGAGTATGAAAATGTCATCACTTATTCGTGAGGTATCCAAAACTAGATTTACTGACATGACGAGTGCTTTTAGAAAGCATCAAAATTTGAAGTCCACATCCTCTTAGTCTCAGATAACAAAATATTTGAATTTAGATCCGGACTGTCTGTTCATACTTCATACAGCGGAGCAATCTGACTGGAGATAGAATGCACAGAAAGAATGTTTTAATTGTGCGGATTTTTTTTGTTACTCAGGTCTCAGGTGATGTATATTTCAAAATTTGGACAGTCCGTCTGCAAAATCCTCAGTAGAAAAGTTAAATTTTGCAAATAATCATATAATAATGATCAAGGAGCACCCGGCATTTAAGGTTTTTCCTTACGATATTAGGTTTAGCAGCCACTAATTAATTTTACAGCGACATGTATTCATATTTTATTCAAACCAACTGTCATTTAACTAGCAAGAATACTGTAAAATTTAATATTCTATACTATATATCTCAATAGCAAATTAATATAATATGTAATTCAAATTTTTAACATCCATCAACTCTTGAAAATGGTCCACAAGTAGTTGTTAACTGTGCAACTTGCCAAACTGCTTGTACTTGCTGTACTTTCACCGAAACTAGTTTTTACCCAAACCAATTGTTATTTGACTAGTGCGAATACTGTAAAATTCAAATATGTAATTCAATATTATATACTATATACCTCAATAGCAAATCATATATAATATGTAATTCAAATTTCTAACAACCAGCAACTCTTGAAAGTGGTCTACAGTTAGTTGCTAACCGTCTGTAACTTGCCAAACTGCCTGTACTTGCTGTACTTTCACCGTGACAACTTCTAAAAGTTTTCAAAATGGAACAACTTGCTGTAAAACCACAAGTTGCATATTATAAAACTACAAGGTGAATACTGTAAAACTACAATATCGCCTATCTCTCATTTCTCTCCTCAAGATTGCCACAAAATGGATACTGTAAAACTATAAGATACATACTGTAAAAATACAAGGTGAATACTGCAAACAATCAGGCTAATACTCTTGATGGCTCTCTCCTCTCTCTCATCTCTCTTCTCCAGATTGCTTCTCTCAGATCGTCTTTGTATATTTCCGTAGTCGGAGACTGGTTGGGCTAGCACTAGGGGAAGAGAAGAGAATGAGGGAGAGAGGAGAGAATGGAGGAGAGGGAAAGGGAGATCTTCAGATAAAGAGAACGGAGGAGAGAGATCTTCTGGAGGAGAAGAGAATAGTTTTTGAAAAAACAATGATAATAAGAAATTGTTTAGAAATAGGTCAGAGAAACGGCTTTAAAAACCTTATCCAATTGACATAAAGTAAAAAGTTGGTACAAAAGAATGGATCAAATTCTCTATTTTTTTTCTCTCCAAGCCCAAAAAGAGAAAACGTCGGGTAATTATTTTAGAAATCCTTATTTTAGAATTTAAAAAATTAATCAGAACTTTAGTCGGTGGTTTTAAATATTAATTAACGGATAACGACATTCCATATGTCGATTAGCAGAAACCTAATCTCCTCTTCTTTTTGAGTGAAACACAAACAACAGCAATAAGAAAAATGGTATCGAAGATACCCATGGAATTGGACTATCGCTAGTTTATTTTTATCAACCTATCCCATTTCTATTAAATAAAAAAAAATATTTCTCTTGAGATTCATGTTATCTGTTTATTCTATTTTAATAGCCAAAACAAATGATCATGACCTTTGAAACCTTTGTATATCAAAAATTGCTAAACGAACATCCTTTATGAAATTTGTTAAACGTGTTCTAAACTTGGATTATTGTTCTCAATTTTTAACAGAAGTTGTTGGGTTTTGAAGGTATGTTTCACAAAACGGTGCAAAGGTCTATTCAAGAAGGCCGAACAGCTGAGTGTGTTGTGCGGGGTCAACGTGAGAATTCTGGCTCTCTTCTGCCGGCAATCCCTACTTTTACGCAAGCCCTGGCAGCAGCTCATCAACCCTTGATCAGTTCTCCCCCCCCCCCCCCCCCCGACAGACAGCCGGCGACACGTCAAAGTATCCCAACTCGGTTGCTGACCTTGCTCGACAGGCATCAGAGCTTCGTGCCCAGTTGGATGCAAGCAAGAGAAAGAACCAGAGTCTCAAGGCGCTTCTCGAAGCGACAAAAGAAAGCATGTCGAACACGAATTTGGCAAATGCGGATTTGGCTCAACTAATAAAATTGAAGAGCAATCTGGAACAAAATATTAAGGTTGTGAGCCTGTCGCAAGTGAATGGGAGCTCGAACATGCTTGTGCATGCTGTAACAGAAATGGGTATTGGTACCAGTACAGTTCCTGACATGGAGTTGGTACTGGAACGGTTACATCACACCCGGCATCCTACCTTGCTAATGATTGAGTATGGCTGTTTGGGCTTGGCATGCGCACAACTGTAGTTGAGTTGTGAGTGTACTGTCTCATGTAATAAAGTTGCATTATTAGTGGCAGACTTATGAATGGACCAAAGGTTTTAATTGAACTCAATTTGATGGATTTTGTACGTCCGTGATTTACATTGCACTTTAAACTTTGATTCAATTTAGTTGCATTTAAATGTTTAGTCCATAGGAATATTTTGGTAATATATGATAACTTAATGTGGTATTGAGCTTTTTTTACAATTAATTATCAATTTCATGATGGGCAGGATACTTTCATACCAGTATTCTCTATGGATGTCATAAAATAAACAAGTTTTGAATATTTAGATCTTATTTACTGAAGTGGATTTATTGTAATTTGGTATGCACTCTGAAAAGGGTAAAAAAGAAAATAGACCCTGCTGAGGTCGTAGCATATACTGGCATCGACCTGGTGGGTCCGGTTCAGGCACATGCCCTGCTCTGAGCAAAACAGAGAAGAATGATATTTCAATGAAGCCCTATGAATATAATCACAAAATGACAGAGTCGATATAAAGCTCGTGAACAGATGAGGATATCATTCGAAGTGCTTTGACATTTTAAGATGTAAGGTACCAGTTGGTAACAGGCCCTCTGGAAAGCAATCTAATTTTAAGAATTTCCAGCAGACTGGCAGGCAAGCCTCATAATCAGGTGATGTAAATTGAAAAATTAATAGAAATAAATACTTGATTTGCAAAAGATGGCATGACTGCTTAAGCCATTGAAATGGGATAGAAACACACAATGGCCCTTGACTTGGAAAAAATGCCATTTGAAATTAAATGCTCTGAACTGCTGCCAGAATTAAAAGATATCAGGGGGCATTTTAGTCAAAATATTAAGCTGCTCTAGCTTCATTTGGATAGATATGATTTGTTTCTGGTTTGAAATATTCGATGTTAGAAAAGAGATTGGATTTTGGTCTTTAATATCTTGGGGGTTCTTTTTTATGATATCAGAAAAAGGAACAGCCATGTGTAGAGTTGGGTTAGGTACTGAATCAGAATTGTAAGAATTTGGATATAGTTGGAGGTTTCTATATGATATCAGGAAAAATATTTAATTCAAAGCCTTGTTTATATAATTATAGCAAATTAGCGAAAACAATAATAAATTAGTTTTTGATGAAGATTTTCGGAGGTTAGTAGGTGACCAATAAATAACTTCCTGCAGCCCTTTTATAATAATTTTTCTTTGAAATTAACACCCCGAATTCAACAAGCAAAATTTAGCTCCACTTGTAGAGGAATTAATGGACACTGCATGACTGAAAAACAATACATAGTTTTCTTATCTACACTGGTTTGACAGATACATCCACTGCTTTCTAAATGAATATACAATAACTAAAATCATCTACCAATACGCCAAACATGAAATTACAAAATTTGACTGAATTACCTAGTTGGGAGGCGCCAAGACAGTTCGGCTCACTTACTGGTACGTGAAACCAGGGTTGGAAGCCAATAGGCGCCATGGGAGAACAGCTCCAGTCACAGTCCGATTGAGTATAGCTGTATAGGAGATACGAGTGCTACTGGTACATTGTATATATGTGCTAGCTTTTGAATGTATTAAGTGGTAACAGTAAACTAGACGAGTGTAATTATTCTTTTTTATTAATGAAAACTGCAAGAAGCTACGGCATAAACGTATGGTGGCTATCCAGAATTCATGTTTTTTATTTTTCCCATTCTTTTCAAATTTTTTTAGGAATGAGTTATGTCGATTGTTATTCACATAGCATTCTTCTGGGACTTTGTATTTGCTTATATTTATACGGATGATTGTCTTCTTGAATATTATATTATGCAATGCAAGTAGAACTAGGGTGTTCTTAAGCTCACCAAGTCCCTTTGTGAGCTTAATTCAAAAATCTATCGAATTGGCTTCAAACGATGTATTCAAACCATTGAAACCGATCTATTTTACGAGTGATGCGTTTATATGTCAAATTTATAAATTTTCGAATTAATTTAGTATAAAGTCAAACGATAAAAAAAGATGGCTTATAAGTTAATTTTAATATGTTCATTTTTTTGACCACTTGACTTTATATTCAATTAGTTTGAAAATTTATAAATTTGACATGTAAACTCATCACTCGTGAAATAGATCGATTTCAATAGTTTTGATGCGTTGCTTGAAATCAATTCGATGAGTTTTTGAATTAAGCTCACAAAGAAGCTTGGTCTACCACACTTTTTTTTTTTTAATTTAAAATCCTTCAAAAAGAAACTGCAAAGTCGTGAGAAGAATCAAACTCTTGATCTTTGAATAACCAACAATTTTAGTATTTTTCTTCTAGCCAATTGTGCCCCTTTGAGGTCAACAGTCTATTGCACTTTAAATTATTAAAACTAAAAAATAAATTGGACTGAATAATCAGCGACGGTTTTGTATTGTGTATTTCCGTATGATATTACTAGTTCATCACCGCCAGGGGAGGACCCAAGTTGAACCGGGGGGGCAGCTGCCCCCCTGGATTTTGTGTTTTAGTGCAAATCAGAACGTTTCGATCGACTCAGCCCCTCCCTGAAAATTTTTTTGTCCCCCGCTGGAAGTTTAATTTGTTGTTCGGGTTAAATTTAGAGTTAAAATTAAAATAAATTTCTTCAATTATGATTAATAATTAGAATTATAGATTAAAATATCAGAAATTACAAGTCAGAGTATTGAAAAGTATAAATTAAAATATTATTTTTATTAAGTATTTAATTAATTAATGGATTTGATTCCGATTAGCTATTTAAATCTGATTTGATATTTTTTTGCCCCCTGACGAAAATCCTGGATCTGCCCCCAGATCACCGCATATGTACATTTGACATTTCCTCCGCCGTCATTTTTATCCATACCCACCAACCTCTAAATTTCACCAACTCTGCCCAGAAATCTCAAATTTTGTCAAAAATGTCCAAACCGGCTACTAAATAGCCGGTTTCTAATTTTTATTAGAAACCGGCTACTAGACCACCGATTTCTAATAAAAATTAGAAACCGGCTACTCGGCTACTTAGTAGCCGGTCGCTCAAAAAAAATAATTTTATATATATGTGTGCATTGTTCCGAAATTTCAGTGCATTGTTCCGAAATTTCCTCACAATTCATTTCATCAAATTTCACACTATCTCTCCTCACATTCTCTCTTTCTCCCAGATTTCTCCTTCTCTGCCTGTTTTTGCAAGTAAGTCCCTATATATTATTTTATATTATTCAGTAGGCCAAAATAGTTGTAAATTGGTACCAATTGTTATAAGTTGTTATAAATTTATTAGAAATTGCTACCAATTGTTATAAATTATTTAGAAATTGTTTAAATTTATTAGAAATTGCTACCAATTGTTATAAATTGTTAAAATTAATTAGAAATTGCTAGCAATTGTTATAAATTGTTTAGGAATTGTTTTAATTCATTAGAAATTGGTACCAATTGTTATAAATTTATTAGAAATTGGTATTAATTGTTAAAAATTGTTAAAATTTATTAGAAATTGTTAAAATTTATTAGAAATTGGTACCAATTGTTAGAAATTGTTAAAATTTATTAGAAATTGCTACCAATTGTTATAACTTGTTATAAATTTATTATAAATTGCTACCAATTGTTGACTATTGTTATAATTTATTAGAAATTGGTACTAGTTGTTATAAATTGCTACCGTTTATCAGAAATTGTTAAAATTTATTAGCAATTGTTATAAATTGCTACCAATTCATTAGAAATGTTCCAATTTATTTTATAAATTAGGAAAAAATTGCTACCGTTTGTTAGAAATTGTTATAAATTGCTATCAATTCATTAGAAATGTTCAATTTTTTTTTATAAATTAGGTAGTTTAGTATAGTTATAAATTAAGGTGTAATTTGGGTATAAATTATGGTTTGTTATAAATTAGGATATAATTTAGTATAGTTATCGAACTTGGTAAAATTTTGTATAATTTCGGATAGTTATATAACTTAGCCTAATTCGAAAATAATGAGTATAAAATAGTATAATTAGCTCATTTTAGCTAATTTTAACGCGTTTTTACACAATTTAAGTTTAGGATGGCTGGAGGTAGAGGACGGCCCAGACGTGCACCACAGGTTGAGGCGCCGATTGACACCACCAGTACCGAGCACTTCAGCCCTCTCTTATGGATGCCCCACCGCGAGCACAGGGTATCATTGGCTTCCGTTGAGGTATGCTAGTTTTTGTCCATATACGAAGTTTAAATTTTGTTGTATACATTATGTAATACTTTTGTTGGCTTTCAACGCAGGACGATTATCTGATGGAGGTCAATTTTTATGTCCCTCGGATGCAGTACTTCTCACAGATGGACCCATATCTCATCCGGCTGGGACTATATCAGATTGTGTCCATCCTGCGGGACACGACTCCCTCCATCAATGCATCTCTCATCGCAGGATTTGTTGAGCGATGGCGTCCGGAGACGCACACGTTCCATATGCCTTTCGGGGAGATGACTGTCACGTTGTAGGATGTGAGTGCCCTCTGGGGTTTGCCGATCAGGGGCATTCCCGTAGGCGGAGTATCTGACAGCAGAGACTTCGCCCATGACATCGATCAGTATTTGGGGGCAGATCCGACACAACTACGGGCCGATAAGGGGAAGTCCAGTTATCACATGCAGATGACAGAGTTGCGGTGGCACTTCAGTGCCGGTCTGACGGATGCCTCTAGTGATATGAAGATTCGGAGGTAATAATAATAATAATAATATTTTATTTTTGATCTGTTAATTAACTTATGTAATTATAATACTAACCATCTACTTTGTTTTTACAGATACACCTGGGGTTACGTGATGGACCTCTTCGGTACCGTTATGTTTCCTGATGCCAGCGGCGATGGCATCCCCATGATGTATTTGCGACTTCTGAGAGACTTTGATAACCCGCCGGTCTACAACTGGGGTGGAGCTGTGTTAGCACAGCTGTACCGTAGCCTCTGCATTGCTTGTCAGGTTAGTTATTATGTTGTTTGTTACTTAATTATTTCATCAATCAGTCAAATGAAATTACGACTTATAACCTCAGAAATACAGGTGAAGGCCAAACAGGTGTACGGGCCGGTTCTTTTGTTGCAGCATTGGTCCTGGTCACGGCTACCGGTGGGCCGTCCTATGCCAAATAAGCCAGAGCCAGTTTGGGGACAGCCGCAAGATGATCAAGATGTCTTGAGGAGCGTGACAGCTGGTGGTACTGAGGCCCGCTAGTCTGCTTCTGGATAGTGGAGCACCACTATCCAGATCGGGTACTTCGGCAGTACGGAGAGGAGCCATTGATCCCAGTGGAGCCGGCATTACCCAGGCAGGAGATTAGGAGACTGCACAAGTAAGAAATTTAATTAATTATCGATAACCTCTAAATTATCTGTTACATTTTCATTGCAACTAACATTTAATTGGCAGGATGTCGCACGCCGGCGCTATGGACAGAAAATGGCGCCTCCAGTTACCAAATTATTACGTAGAGTCTGAGATTCCGGCTGAGCCTCAGATATATCAGATGCCTGATGAGATGACTCAGACCCCAGGATCTCATCTGCTGAGGTACAGGACTTGGTACTCCAGGGTTGGCGGGGGGTCATTATATCTGAGGGGCGATTATAGTGCATATCTCCGCCAGCCACTGCAAGAGGATCTATCAGGTCACTAGCCTACCGGACGTCGCTGGGCTCGCTCGGTAATTAATCCAACACCTTTATATTATATGTTCATTAAACGGTCATTACATAAATATGTTGACTAATATATGTTTTTTTGTTCAGATATTACTGTCGATTAAGGCCGCTGCGCATGCCATCAAGATGCTCGGGTTGAAGGGCTGGTGAAGAGTTGGATGGAGTCAGTTGCAAGATCATGGCCAACTCATTGAGGATGCCGGATCTGGTGGGCGTCTGATCAGCATGTTGCGCGACGCCGGAGAGAACATCGATTGGCGGGCAGTAGATCCAGACGAGCCAGATGTGCAGGCCGTATTCACTCGGGATATGCCATCTCCACCCCGTGTGGATGCAGACTGGGACTATTATCAGTGGGTGCTGTCTAATTCCGGCTGGACTGCCTACTATAACTCTGAGGAACGTCCAGTGTAGCCACCGGTAAGTCGTATTTGTTATGAGTCGAGTTAGTTCAACTTTTGTCACTAATACAAAAATTTATATCATTATTTGGTTTGCAGGGTCCGGCTAGCATGCCACCGCCGCCACCGCCATACGAGCCTGCATCTTACGACCATATGGCGGATTATGGGGTGACTATCAGTTTCGATGAGATTGAGGCCCTATCACCTTCACAGCCGGGACGATACCCTACGGCGATGGCACACGATGGCGAGGCTAACGGGTCACAGGCCCCTTCTGACTTTGCGGATGGACTGGCAGACTCTATCTTCTCTACACCCCCGCCTCCTCCAGCTACTACTATGGGGGATGATGATCCGTGGGAGACAGGATCACGTCTCAGGAGAGAGGCAGAGGCTGCTGCTATTGCTGCAAGTGATGCGGTCTGGACGAGGCTGCCCGACAGATATAATAGAGGACATCCAGCCCAGCGATACTCCCCTTCTCTGTTTAGATGATGATAGGTTGTTACTTTTATTGTTCCCGTAGTATTTACATTTCGATCTGTTATTTTTATCATTTTATGGTTGTATTATCTCTGCCTATTTATTTATATTTTCTACTCTATCGTTTGTCATTTGGATCTGTTATGTTTGTCATTTACTTATCGTTTACATTTTGAGGCGAGTTCCTACTCTATCGTTTGATACTTACATTTATTGTCTTAAAAACGATTCGTAACATATAACATCAAAATTATATTTTAAATATTCCGAGCGAATTTGAAATTAAAAGTACATCACGATCGCAAAATAATTATTACAGACATTGTAATATTACTACTTCTCAGAACTCGTACGGAAGGTACACGGAACAAAATCAACGTCTGAGTCTGGTTCAGTCGTAGCAGACGAAGAGCCAGTCTTACATGTTTTTTTTTTGTTTTGACCTTGACGGTAACAGTCGCACGAGGCGGAGAGATAGTCCTACCTGTATTTTTCTTTGGAAACATTGGTTTTATTTTGATGTAAAGGCTTTCGGCAAACTGGTTCTCGTCCCAATTTTGTTTTCGACAAACTGCTAACACATGAACACACGGAATAGATGTTAGTTGGATACCTCTGCATGTGCACTCCATAGTTCTACCGGGCCCACGAGTCACAGTGTACTGGAACTCCCTATGAATAATGTCCATGGTGCCATCAGAGCGCTTGCAGACCGGAACATATTCATCAGGAGAGGAGACTTGGTATCTTCCTTCACCCTGTGTATACGGGACCAAAGTCATCCTTGTTGCTTTCTCCCATCTTTTTCTAAGCTTTTTTTTTCACCCGTTCAGACCATTGCTTATTCGCATCGGCTAGTGCCATGGCTCGGGCCCTCCTCTGTACGAACCAGGCATTGCATTTGTAAAATGTTTCCTCAACAATCGCAGCTACGGGCAGTCTCCGGCTCTTCTGGAATACATGGTTCAATGACTCCGACCCGTTTGTTGTCATGATTCCGAAACGAAAACCTCCATCACATGTCTGAAAGATCTTATCATAATTGGATGACTCGAACGGGTCATTAGGATTTTTCTTGCCATACTTTTTCAAATAAGCATTACAATTTGGATTTAGCTGCACAACATTAGGTAGGAAAATTATTAAAGAAATGCACGAGAAATTATTAAAGAATTATGTAAGAAAATTT